>OU963903.1:17006927-17631927 GCA_902850365.2 Chilo suppressalis | reverse complement strand
CAGCTGATTATTGTCTTTTTTTTATATTAAGGTAGGCAAATGACTCTACCCCACCTGATGTTAAGTGGTAATAAAGTCCAAACACGAAGATAGCTGGTACAGCAGTTATCAACTGCTACACCAATCATCCTTACCTTGCCGGCCTGCAAAAATGCTTCTTCACGCCTCTCTTAAAGGACCCCAGATTATAGGAAGGAGGGAACACTTGCGCGGGTAAAGAATTCCACTTACGAATAGTACGACAAAGAAATGAGTCACCAAATTTCTTTGTTCGTGTAGGAATAGTGGCCACAGTAAGTCGGTGGCAACGTAGGCCAGCGCGCGTGGTCCTTTGAAGAAAAGGTGATGGAGGGATAAGGGAGAATAACTCCTCAGAACACTCGCCGTGGTATAGACGATAAAATGCGCTTAATGATGCCACATCGCGGCGTAATTGTAGAGACTCGAGTTTCTTGGTTATCTAAAAAAATAAAGAAGGTATAACGTGGATGATCGTTAGTGTTTGTATTTACTGCCCCAGACAAAAAAAAAGATTTATAAGTTATTAATTGTAATAATCAACAAGGTAATTACATTCTTTCTTTTTTGTTATTTATTTTAAATAATGATACATTGACTTTTAGTTTTTTTTATTGCATCAAACGAATATTTAAACATTTTGTTCATTGGACATAAGTACTCAAAATTTAACCAAAGCCGATCTTTGACCGAAATCCAGCTTCGGCACATATTTAAACCGTTCTTTGAATATGTGCCGAACTTCTTCTACTTCGGCACAAATTCGGCCGAATTCGAATTTGGAAATTCGGATTCTGTCGGACCTACATTCGGTACAACACTAATTTATTACCCATCTAGAAACCAATAAATTAATTAAGTATATAATTAAGATAATAATATCAACTACGACGAAGTCTTCAAGATAAATTAATGTTCTCAATTGTTTATGTTATACATTAATTACTTTTAACTTTGTATCCTAAGTCGTGCCCTATTACAATAATTGTAAATGTTATGCCTATTTAAGCGTTATTACACCGTATACTTCTTAATCATGAGCCTATTGGTGTTCCATGAGAGTCATCAGATGTTTAAATCTAAAGAAATTTTACCAGTAAGAACTTTTACTAGTTAAAATTTCTTTATTCTATTATTTTTCATATGCACAAAACAGTAAACTTTATTAACTTTATTTTTTTAAACTTTTTATTATTTCAAAACGAAATACGAAAATTCGTAAACAAATACAACGCTAGTGTTCCGCGAGCCCTGCACTCGAGCACTGGCACTGACGTGTGACTGCGTACATGACAGACAGCCAGTGCTTACTCACGCACGCGCGTCTTACTTGTAGTAGTGAAACGATGGAGCACGGTTGTATGAAGCTTTGTCTCTGTACGTCTTTTTACTCATGCGCTTGAAGTAACTTAAAGCAAAAACATTTCATATACTATATATTAAAGGTCAGACGATAGTAATGTTAAAGTTTGATGACAACGGATATTTAGTTTTCTATACTGTAACAGTAAAGTTTAAGGTTCAGTGTAGTTAGAAACGTATTGAAATGGACTTCATTGCAATAATGTCGATAATTCTGTCTTGTATTTGGCTGAAGTACTAAATGAATGCAGCAGTAGGGTTCCAAAGGCATGCAACGGCAACGTTTCAGAAAAATATTCAGCGCCCATCCGTTTAACGTGACGTGACGAAATTAAGTGTTTCAATTATTTTAGTATGTCAATATCAACATTCAACGTCCTATTGACTCAAATATTAGTGAACATACCACATAAATCTACCTTAGGACTTAGAGACTGCATTTGTACTGAAGAAGAACAAAGGGAACAAGGGGTAGCGGGGGAGGATAGTCAGCCCCGACTCCCGACAAATATGAACAGCTCCATTCTTAATCATAGGCGAGCGAGATCCGACACGATTTTTTTCCGGGCGTAGAGGGCTGGCAAAACACCCGACACTTCTTGTCGGAGCCGACACAAAATCGGTTTCCGATAAGTGTGAATAGCTTCCTATATAATGCTCTACCACTGGAACCTCCGATTAATATACGGATCCGACACCCGACAAGTGGGAACGAGCTCTAAGGCGCTTTTTTGCTCGTTTGCGCACAACTATTGGTTTTGCATGCACACTTTTAGCTCCTATTTCAACCACTTGTTGATTTATTTTTGCAACGAAAGTTAGTAGTTTTTTTTTGTTTATATTGGGTTATAGACGTGAAAGAGTAACTGAAAGCATACTGGTGAAACTAAATTTCGTGTTTAATATAAATTGGGCCTGATTCTGACACCATTGAATCCCAAACATAATTTGACAAAAGTTGATTCTACAAAATGCTTTTATTAAATTTAGTTTTGATTTTAGAGAATCAAGCAAAAACTACACCTATTAATATCCTTATCCGGAATGTGTTTTTTAAATTCTCTTTTAATATTAGGGGAAAATGTTATCACGGATATTTTCGGTTTAGCGGATATGTAATACTGTTTCAACGCAATACTAGAGTTTTAATTAAGTCATTTATATTCAAGTGTGGTCAATGTAAATGAAGCAGCATTCGGGTAATGCATGTTAATCAATTTTATGGATCATGCATGATCGTTTATTGTCGTTTAGTAACAATGATTTCTCATCTACCGTGTAATAAATAGCTATTTTCATACAATCTAACTAAAATGTGTACCTAGGACAATTTATTTTTAACTAATGTTGATCACCTGAAATATTACAAAAAAAATGTTCAATTTATATTAGACTACCTGTGCCCCGCGGTGTTACCCGCGGTTTATTAGGGATATTTTTCTGCAGTGAAACGTAGCCTATGTGTTAATTCAGGGCCATCAGCTAACTTCATACCAAAAATCGCTAAAAGCGTTACGACGTGAAGAAGTAACAAACATACACACTCGCAAACTTTCGCCTTTATAATATTAGTGTGACTAGCGGCCGACCGCGACTTTTTCTGCATTAACTTTAGTTTTTTTACAGTCCCACAGAAACCTGACATTATTCTAGGTTATTCTAGGTAGTAAATTATAAAATTGATTTTCTTCTTTTAAATAATGTTTGCCACTGCTTTTATGAAATTAATTACTATAGGTATTTTAACTTATAAGCTTCAAACAAGTCGTAAAAATGATGATGCTACGTTTTAAAAAGAAGACAGACAGCAATGGTTCGAACAAAGTTTAACTCAGGTCCATATTTTTTAATAAGGCTAATAGACTTTGTCCACAGTCTCATGAATAATTATAAAAATATATTATGAAAAACCGACTTCAAAATTTGTCTGTATTTTAGGCGAAACAAATATACAATATCTTATTTTTCCAAAGTATACGATTGAAAATAGTAGTATTTATACGACTTTTATGGAACTATTGAATTAAAGGATTTTATTTTATTGTAATTTATCCAATAATCAACATTTTCTTATGACGGTAGCATAGAGGGGAAGGGAGTAGTCATAGCGATATAATACTTGAATCTTGAATCATTCTGTAATTTTATGCGGGGCGGGGGGGGGGGGGGGATAGGGATATGCACACAAGAGTAGTTTAACGTACGCGCATTTAAACAAAACTTAAACTACGACACTCACATATAAACAGTAACACAATACATCGATAAATCTTGCACACATGTATCGTTTGTATGCCTCATTTATATTCCCAACTCGACAGAGGCGAAAGCTGTGTATGCCTACTTCCCTCCAGGACGCGTCGGCCCTGCGTGTTGCTCTATGGACGGTAGTGTTGTACACAAGATTGCGCTTAGGTTGCTCTTCCGAAAGCTCCATAGAGTCTGCAGTAGAATCTATTCTTCATATTATAAAGCTGAGGTGTTTGTTTGTTTGGTTGAACGCGCTAATCTCAGAAACTACTTGGGCGATTTGAATAATAAAATGTTTGGGTTGGATAGTGCATTTATCGAGGAAGGTTATAGGTTATTTAACATAAGGATACCACTAATAGGAGCGGAGTACCAATAAAAATGTTACTAAAACGGTGAAAAACACTTTGCGTCCGCTGCCTAAACGGTAAAAATTACACAAAAATCACATAAGACGTAATTTTTAGTTGTACGTAGAACAGCATATGTCTAAATTTTCCTCAAAAATCAAAACAGGTGAAACAGCACCTCTAGTTAAAAATAGAGAAAAAATATTGTCCCCTCATTACAAATTTATGACAACGATATTACCTTTTATCATCGAATTAAAAATGTCATTTGAGTGATGTGAACATCGATATTAAAGAATAGCGTTGGATATCAACCAAAACACCACCTAACTACTTTAAGCATAGATTTTCTGTTTATCAAAAGCTGGTTAAAAATTAAAAAAAAATGTGCTCGGCGTTGTCACCCAAGTTCAAAGCACCTAATCTAAATGAACATTATACCCCCAACCTACATGTTATTGTGCAACAAGTCAAATGTCAAATACAAATAATTTAAACATCATATACTTATAGATAAGAGACACCGATTTTGTTCAGTTAATTCTTTATTATTACCAATTGCTATATTTTTTTTATTTAATACCCAAAAACAAAGTACGGAGAATTATCAGTGATTAAGCCTCTGCTATAATTTTCAGAAAATGTGTATTTAAGTTTTTACTTCGAGCGGCAAAATAAATAAAAAGAGCCCATAAAGCAATTGTATATATGCGCGGCTTGCGTGTAACAAAAAAATATTGTGCCACGACCACAATTTCTGGTTGAGCTTCATACATATTTAAATAGTCATAGACAAGAAAGGTCAGTTTTCCATGTTTTTCACCATGTGGTTGGAACCAAGGTAGAGCGGCAATACTACATCTGATTCAAAATATGACTGACGATATCCTTTTCGTTTGCAAGACCCGTTTTTAATTTTGATGATGAATGCTAGATGATTTTGAACTTTTACGATACACAATAATTGTATAGTAGTTAATATATAATGAATAATTTGGTCAATGTTTGAATCGCTTGCTGAAACCACCTACACCTATTACGAAATAATATATATTTTTAGAAAAGAATACTCTTTATTTGCATTTAATAGGGCTGACAAAAGGTGTTCGCATATACAGTATATGATATAAGCTTAGAAATTAAACCTATTTATTAGCCATATTAATAGTATGAAAAATTCTAACATTAGTCAAATTACGGTTTTTTAATTTTATCTTTCATTCATACAGTAATAATTATTTTATCATAATAATATTAGAGTAAATTCAATTCAATGTCAATATAAATAACGGTTGTTTGTTATGATATATCCAAAATAAAATTAATTAAAATCGATATCCATTTCCATGTTTAATAACCATGACTTATTTAAATAAATCCTCTACAAAGTTAAAACATTTCTCTAAGGTCCACTTGCACGAAAGTTCTTTACTCGAGTTCAGGCTTTATCGTGTTTAGTACATTATTCCATCTTCGTGAATTGTTTGAAGTCAAAAAAAAGATAGAATGTGACTTATACTAGATTAGCTTTAAAACTTGAATTAAGAACTTTGGTGCAAGTGGGCCTTATAGCCAGTTTTTCAATACCGTAAGCTGTTGTAGCACAGTTGCTTTATTTTGTCAGGTACCTTATTATATATTTTTATGGTTAATGACATTGCATAACCAATTTTATTAAAACAAGAAGTTTGAGGATTAGAGTACAAAACAAGTTTGTTTACATTTCTTTACTTGTATATTGTAATACCCGTGGAAAATTTTATAGAAAACAGCTGTACTCATTAATTTTAAATTCAAAAGAGGAGAGGAGGAATGTCTGAAATTAAAACAAAAGATTGTTTCCACTGGGCAACTTCAGACAATAAACATGGCACAATCTCATTGAACTCGGTCAAGATGTTTATAGGTCCGCAAGACCGCTGCGGTGCCACTAAGCTTAATCCGACCCGACTTCACAACCAGTATGAATATAGCACAAAGCACAACTAACACGACGCCTCGATACCTCCTACCGCACTTATATCGATGTTACAAGTTCCACGTTTGTGGTCGAGCTGCTGATTTCTATGTTGCGTTTAGCATACAAGGTTTCCAAGGCCGTCCGCCTCATGGTTTTCGGCGTGTGGGCTCGGGCGAGCAGATGACAATATTCGCCATACAGTCGCACGCGCATGCTCGGGCTTAACGTACCAATATATTCTTATGTGCGATAAATAAGTGGCAGTCTGTAAACGACAAGTGCGGGGTGACTGTATGTACGTGTGTGTAATGTGTGACTTCGGCTGATTTGAATAGTGCGGTTTTTTCGCGCTATACCTAACTACAGGAGTAGAAGCAGCTGATTCTGTTTTTCAAGGTATTATTATCTATTAAATTTCAAGTTTCGAAGTGCTAAGAATGTATTATTTACGGTGTTGTCGGTTCATGTGAAATCTGACGTTCGGTTACTCGATATCGCTGTGCGGTTTCAATATCGGTGATATGTATTTGTCAAGCGGTCAAGTGGTTGCTTGTGTCTCTTTTACAGTTGATACACGCCATGTGTGTACACAATTGACTGATACTGATTAATGATGATTAAGAGTCAATCAGTAGTATTATAGAGTGAAACTAAATAACATTCTGTTGTGCACTGTTTTCTTAAACGGGAGAATAGGAAATAAGTACTTTCTATATTAGGATGTGTCAAACTACGCACACAGGCTTATTGGAGCAACATTATGAAATAAATAAAATACTGAAATTATTAATTATAAGTTTGAATATTCGTCCAAGAGTTTACTACTAAACGAATTTAAAATCAAAACAGGTAAGCATTCAACGAAGTTACCAATGAAAGTTAAAAAAGTACGTACTAAAACGTATTTTATTTACGTTCCTTTGAAGTTACAATGACAATAATATTAGGCCGGTTATACTGAAAAAATAAAACTTACTGTCTTTAACATTTATTTTAAAAACTGTTTCCACGTTGATTAATTTATAAGCCTAATCATTGCTAGTTGTAGATTATATCGATAACTACTGACCTAGTTCTATATATAAACATTGATGAACCCACATACATTAAAATCGCAATGAAAACGGTACAAAAAGTTTAATTGTTTCAAAACAACTACTTATTAAATAAAACTAGTTTTTTACGGGTTAATGCACGAAACTTTATTTATTTATTGACGTTTCTTATTGTTCTACTTATTGTTCAAAAAAAAAATTAGATATCTCAGATAGGATAGACAGAAGGATCCTGTCTGAAGCCTGGACCGCGTGGAATTTATTTCTAGTAATTTTCTTTAGGCACTGGTCAAACCACCGATGATGAACGAGAAGCGAGTAGAGCAAGCAACTAGAAAACGAGTTGGCGAGCAGCGGGAAGCGAGTGTGTAATTCCGATAGTTTTATCGCTCGTCTGTAAGTAAGCAAGAGAGCGAGTACGACGGGTGATTACTCGCGCCATTCGCTCACGGAGACAATTATCCTGAGCAAAAATGAACGCGTACGCACGTTTTGAGACAAGCGAGCATTGCTGAGGCAGTATCACTAAGCGAGTATTATCTTTGATAGCTCTTGTCGCTATGCGATAAATAAATGGAGAAAATTCTCGCCGGCAGTGTGATCAGGCAGCGATTAACTATTAATATGCGTCACTTTTGTTTACACGGAATGGATAATAAGTATTGTACGTTTCTTCAGCGAAAAAATAGTCGCTATAGTATAGGTAGTTGCTTCCTCGCCGGCGCGGGGACAACTGAATAAAATTTATATTTTAGCAGTTCAATGCTTAAAATAATAAAATCTTATAAGCTACTCGTGGTTCTAAAATTGATTATTGATAGAGACGATTATGTGAAATAAATGTACAGATTATATAAGGTTAGTATATATAGTATATACTAGTGATGTAACAAATTTAATTTTTTGAACATTCGCGAATGCGAATGCGGATGCGAATATCTGGTACCGACATTCGCGAATGTGAACATATATGTTTTGGACCTCATCCGACTGAAGTGTCATTCCGCTCGCGCCGGTCTTTTCGTAAACAAAACAAGTGAATTTAGAGGTTAGAGTTTGAATAGTGATTTATTAACATGAATAAATCAAATTTTAGTAAAATATGGACTTATTTCGCACATTGCGATGCTGAACCAGCTAAATGCAAGCTGTGTAACAATGAATATTTAAGGAAAGGAAGAACTACAACTTCTTCAAATTGTTTTTTTCTAATATTCATATTCGCAAAACATTGCAGTGAATGCGAATATTCAAAAATATGCGAATATTCGTTACATCACTAGTATATACTAACCTACCTAACCGTTTATCATAAAATTATAAGTTGTAATTATTAGATACAAGATCAGGACCCGACCACACACACTTATCGTATTTATGTAAATAAATAAAGTTGATGAAATAATTAAAACTTCACTCTATCATTTTTGAAACAACTTATCTTAACGAAAGAAATTGGTATTTAGTCTAAAAACTATGGAAACAACATTTTTCATCCAACAAATTTTACGATATTATTTTTTAGTTTTTGTGAACATGATGGCTGGAAATTAAAATATGGGTACATTTTCCACTATCAATCGAAACATTCATTCTTAAATTTTATCTTAATTTTTTATAGCGAGGTAGGCATATGACCCTACCCCACCTGATGTTAAGTGGTGATAAAGTCTAAACGCGAAGATAGCTGGCACAGTAGTTATAAACTGCTACATCAACCACCCTCACTTTGCCGGTCTGCAAAAATGCTTCTTCACGCCTCTCTTAAAGGACCATTCAAAAATTTCCAGAATTGATATGTTGATCACCAATCAATGTCAATGTGTATACATTCCAGACAACACACAACAATAGCCTACTTAGTCCTAAACAAAAGAAAGTTATTATGTTAATCAAAAAACACACAACTCGTAAATAAATATCATGATTTCGTACCCGGGATTTTTGGAGCAAATCGCAGGAGCACTGCCCTTGCATCAAACATTTATACTTTTTAGGGTTCCACACCCAATGGCTACAAACGGAACCCTTTTATTGCTGTGACTCCATCATCTATCTGTTTGTCTGTTTGTCAGTACTTCACGGGACTCTGGGAGATCGTGAACGGATTGAGTTACAGAACGGAATTTTTGGAAATTCTTGCCCAAAGCCGGTCTTGTCCGCGAACTTTTTTTGTCCGCCAAAACAGATCGCTTACAACTTCATCGATTAATGCACACGTGGGATTAAAAGTGCCGAGTCTAATACGTCATCTAAATAACCGAGGACGCCGAGAGATCGGACTGGACAAAAGTACGTGGGAGTACTCGAAAAAATAGAACTCATGTGACTAGGAGGAAAAATGAAAGCGCGCCATAAAGTTTGCTGTGTGCATTACACAGCAAACTTTATGGCGCGATTTCATTTAGTCGTTAGCCGTATTCGGGCTTTCGTGCCAATGGAATTCGGGCAAACGGCTAAGTGTAAAATTTTCGGAGGTGAATACGCCCGTGTTGGGGTAGTTTTTTTGGTTACCCGTCACCGTCTTCCAGCCCGTATTCCAGTGTAAGTATTGCTTCGGGTACCCGAATTCGAGAAATGTCTTCCGTGCACCCGAATACGGATTAACGACCAAGTGCAATTGAGTTATTAGTCTGCGTTGTGCGCTCAATGAACCTAGTATTCTCTTTTAAGCTTCATGTTAAGTACAACACAACATAGTCTGAGAATATTTGCTTCCATTGCGTGCACTTCGATGACGACCTCCGTGGCCGAGTGGTTTGTACGCCGGGTTTCATGGCGTCGCCGACTCGAGAGGTCCCGGGTTCGAATTCCGGTGGGGGCAGATGTTTGTGTGATGAACACAAGCATTTGTACTCCAGTCATGGATGTTTTATATGTATTTCTATATAAATATACTTATATACGTAAAGTTTATGTATTCTATCCGTTACCCTGGTATCCCATAACACAAGCCTTATAGTGCTTACTTTGGGGCTAGGCTAATTGGTGTGTGTTGGAAATTAAAAAAAAAAAACTTCTCTAAATTTCTGGGAAACAAATATTCGCACACAGTGTGCGTTGAGTCCGTAGCAAATTCGCGGCGGACATTTTTTTCATATTCCGGGACTTTTGCCCTACGCGAATAAACGTCGCTCGTCTGCGCAGTCCATATATTGTAATCTGGATATATATAAGCCGTAATCGCGGAAACTCGATACTGCAAAGTAGGTTAAATAGAAATCACAGTATACTACTATACCTAGCCCAACAATAAAGCGTAGTAGGTGTTCATAATATTAGCTACAGTCAACTTCTGTAAGCCGATTAAAACTAATCTCTTTCCCGAAAGGATAGGGCTCAAATTTGTTGTATATGCGGATGTCTGTGTATAAAATATTCGATGAGTCACTCAACAGTCAAAGGGACCTATTCTCAAGTAATTGAATTTTTAATATCTAATTCTATCAAAACTGTAAGTGTGATACAAAACAAACATAGAGTAAATAAAAAATGCAGGGAATTAAAGTCTTGCCAAGGAAATGTTGGTTTCCTGTGTTACATTGTCAATTTCATCTAAGTACCTATTTATCGCAAATATATTTTTTTAACTCAAGCTAATGAACCATTAGCTTAAAATTTACCATACGTTATTTTTCACATGAGAATTTTTAATCAAATCAGTTTTAACGGGTTATATGCACTGAATTTATTTATTGACGTTTCGTATCCTTTTCAGGAACGCGTCTCGGAATAATCGTATTAATAGTATATTAGGAATAATCGTCTTTATTCCGACGACGCATTCCTGAAAAGGATGCGAAACGTCAATAAATAATAGTTATTTATTATACAAGAGTGGAAAGTTCCTTTTTAACCGCGTGCTCGATTTGGATGACCGAGCAAGCGAAGGATTCTAAAGTTGAATCACGAGCGCAGCGAGTGATTCTAAATTAGAATCCTGAGCGTCAGCGAGGGAAACAAACGAGCACAAGGTGAAAAATCTTTCCACTCGAGTGCAATACGTAACTTTTCATCCCACCTCAGCGAGGAAATGACAAAATGAAAAAGAAAACAATTTATAATGACAAAATATTTTTATTTCAATTAAAACACATTAAGATAATCTATAAATTGAAGAAAATAATAAGAAGTAGAAAATAATTAAGAAATATTAAATGTAACGTTGCTACAGTTACTTATGTTAAGTTTAATATTTTTGTTAGGTAATGTTATGTTGGTGTTTGTGAATTGTGCGCTGTTTTGTGGTAAACTACTCGTATCAGTAATTTTAAATATTGTGCCGATTCATTGGATTCTATTGGCGTAAATGTTGGCGAGAGAGGGCTATTGTTTCCAATCTTATGGGGGCTCATTTTAGATGTAGAAGGGCGAGACCAAGAATCTGACAGAGGTTCTTTCAGCGTTATGGCCTCCACGATACTATTACAAATTTTTGATTTACTTTGGATTGAATCCTCTATGTATCCCTCTACAACCGAATTAGACTTCCAGCCTCCATGGCGCTTAAGCGATAGAAGATCAGCCCCTGATTCGGCCAAAAGTGTGGCTGAGGTTCTTCTAAAACAGTGACCGGTGTATAACGGGGGTTCTAAAAGTCCGAGAAAAGTTGCTATTTCTCGTGGAATACTGCCAATTTTATTCTGACCCATAGGTTGTCGGATACACTTTCCGTTGCGATATTGTAGAAAAAATCGTTCAATTGGGGTGTTAGAAGGACGTAAAGCTTGATATTTCTGAACAATGTTTACATATTCCTTGCGAATAACGAAGTTGCGGTCTTTTTTTGTCTTGGTATTTAGTACATTAATTAATAGCAATTCATCAGAATTATGAGAATATTTTGATACGTTATTGACATTAAGTAGTGTAAGTTCATTTGTTCGACATGCTCCGGTTATACCAATAATAAGAACAACCTGTAACAAAAGAAGTATTTATAATCGTAAATAAATTAATCAAATTAAAAATATTGTAAGTACTATGTACAATTTTATCAACAACAAAAAATTACACGTATTGACTTACTTTTGCCGCTAAATATACGGAATCAGGTGCTTCATTAATAAACTTTGCAATTTCAGATGCTGTGAAAACCTTCGATTTTTTTGGTTTATAACCAGATGAGGCTCTTTTTAAAAATGCCACTAATTTATGATAGGTGTCGATATGAACGTCTTTCTTCATCTTAATTGTTAATTTTAGCATTGAATACGTACTCCATAGCGTGCTTGCTTTCTTGGTCTCAGATAATTCTATAAAATATGCCAGCAAAACGTTTTCGGAGAAAGTTTTTGCTCCTTTAGCTAGTCGCCACATGTTAAATATATCGTACTGTTTCAAATACTTCTCTCGTGATTGCTGAGGGAGAAGGCTCATTTGCGCATTATTAACTGTTTCAGTTAACTCAGTTGGCGTTAGATAAACTTCATCGTCGCTAATGTCACTCATTTTAGTTGATTTTTTTGTACAGTTTTTAGGTTATGTTAATTATATTAAGCAATAAAACGTGAAAAACTAGAATGGCGCGAAGCACGCAAATAAAACAAAGAAACCAAGAAGGTTCCAAATTTAAATTTTTTCACAATTTAAAAAGTTCTAATCATAAATTTGGCACCATAGAGGTTACATTAAATAGGTTTAATGACGTTTTGAATTTACAATTATATTGAGTACTCATTATATGTGATGTTCTAAATTCAAATCTACTTTGCCGCTCAAGCGAATAAAATAGAATTTTCCAGCCAGATTTCGAAGCGCAAAATTACACTTTCCGAGGTGGTGGGATGAAAATAAATTTAGTTAATGAGTGATGTGCGTGAAATCTTAAGAAACAAAAATGAGAATGTTTACTGTTTATTTACTTTTCTTTGTGGAAAAAGAAGATTAATTTCCAGATTACAGAATACACCCCCGTAGAGGCGTGAGGCGCCTAGAAGCTTGGGACTTAATCGGTGACCCGGCAGGCGCCCGGCGTCTAAGCAAAATGGTGTTTGTGACTAGAATGTACATTATTAAACTACATTTTCACAACATAATTATAAAAAGAGGTTTATATATAAAATACATATAAATTACTACCTACAAACAGTGTGTATAAGAAAATATTTGATACCTAGTAAAGATTTTTATTTATGCTAATTCGTCTAAATACTTAATACTGATGATCTATAAACCTATTTTAATTCGTCTAAATACTTGTTTATCATGTTTATTATATTTATGTACATATAAAAATAAAAACTAATTCGGTATTAATACCGAATATTAATACCTAAAAACTGAAAAAGAATTAACTACTCTAAATACTTATTAATGTTGAGCAAAATAAATAACTTTTATTATTTATGAAAAAAAACGACGAGTTGCACTCCGGAAGTGCCGGCAGAAGTGAAAACTTGAATATTAAAGTTGTGAATTTTTGATATTTTGGAATGGTTAGGGAATAATTTTGCACGAATTGCTTTAATAATCAGTATAAAAGTACTATCATTTATATTGCGCTATCGTATACAAACATAACAATATATAATACATTAAAAAGTTTATCTCTCAGAAAAATCAACTTACATGAATCACATTTAAGCGCACATAGCGACATCTATTGAAAAAAAATGCATTTTCTTTGCAATAAAGCTGCCACTTAGACGTCCTAGATAGACTTATTATTATAAGACGATAAAATAAAATATTACTATGTTTCGTCCAATTTATTGAAAGTCAACAACCTTTCCAATTTTATTGTTTTCGTCTTACGTCCACGTGTCCTGAAGCGAGTTTAACATTTTTAACCCATACAAAAAAAAAGTGCACAACGCCGCTAAAGAAGTTTTCACTTCAAATATAAGCTGTTAAAAATTATGTAGGTAACAATCGTAAAATACCTCTATCCGTTGACAGAATGTCATTATGCTTAAACCTTAAATGTTTTTCTTTCGCTTTCAAAATGGCATGTATTATTTTTCCGACTTTTAGCTAACTGGATTTTAATATTGCCATTAAAATATCCATCAAGAAAATTGAAGATGATTCAGTTAATAGCCCACCTCCTTTATAGAGCTCTGGTGAAAATGCAGCTTTAAAGAACATAGGTAATCATGCCATTTATTTGATTAGAAAACGAGTTGTAAATGTTTGCCATACCTTGCACCTAAGTGCCTGCAGTGCTCAAGCTATAAACTAGTAAAAAGAGGTTTTATATTATGCAAAGTGGGTTTTAAGTGACTTACAGTCAATAGCACGATATTACATGAGTATCTTATTGCATCGTTATTAAAGACGTTTTCAATATCAATTTGAATCATCAATACCATCAACAGTCTAGTCTAAAATAAAACTAAGAAGTAAGTACTAAAGTAAGAAATATAAAGTAACCACTAATGATATGTAATTAAAATTACAGTTTTAGTTATGAAAATATATTGTATGTGTAAATCATGAGGTTGAGTTTGCCTAGTTTTAAAACATTTGCACAAAAAATGCTTGTGTCAGTTATGCCTTATCAGTAGTGACACGTAAAACGTCGCGGTTATACAGGTTTTATTTTTATTTTTTTTCTAGAGGACCTTAAATACCTTCATAAATACCTCTACTCTAGTGTGTGGTTATAATTTTATCAGACAAATCAGAGTTTCAAATGAAGTGAGGTTACATAACCTACACTGATATTTGACAGTGAATTACTTCACATTAATCGATACTTAGTATTGATAATCTATTTACTTAATATCGTTTTCATATTCGTCCAATCGCAGAAAAAAGGACTGTTTAATTGTTTTATTAGGGTATTTGACAAGTTTTAGAAAACGATCTCACGTTATTCATTAATGTTTATAGAGTCCATACTAATGGATATTCATCATTATATTGTGTATTTCGGTAAAAAAACTAATTCAAAAACTCTATTTTCAAGTTGCCGCGGAAAACGTATCTCTGGACAATATGGCGGCTCGCTGGTGTGTGACGTCACACGACAGTCATTAAAACGTCAAACCATACAATCAAATGTCACTTTAACCGGAAGTTTACTTGCGTGTGACGTCATTTTAGGGTCCACCAATCCAAAGCGTTTTGGGTCACGTGACAATAGACAAGAAAACTATTATCTTTATCGTGGGTTTTTAGTAAAATTATGAATATTTTTTCTGTAAAATTAGTAAAAGCTCCTGCCAATATTCATTCTAAATACAGATGCTAACAATTGGCACTTTATTTTTAATACTGTCAAATACTCTATTGTACAAAATTTTTGGAATAAACCTCATTTTATTACATTTAATTGCGCACGATTTTCCACCTCCTTTGCTAATTATTTTTGTTACTTGAAATACACCCCCTTTTTAAGACTGCACATAACAAGACATTAAATAACATTTCAAAATTACAAAACGATCTATGACTCTGCGTATTATAACAAAATTCAAGTTCATTTTAGATAAGGCTTCCTTTATTGAATTTGGTTTGATAATCAACTTAAATGACAATGGAAATACAAAATGATAGAAAGAAGACTCGTGTCTTATTTTTCTTGCCTCTTCATGTAATGAAGGTTTGCCGCACGTCAGTCACCATATCGGAAACTTCTGTCCTTCTTCAGGCAAAAGAGTAGAAAAATAATTTGGCTAGTAAACTTCTTGCCAAAATTATGATCGTTGACGAGTAGTCTGTAACTATGCAGAGTTTTTAATGTGACGATATTATTACATTCTTTACTTATTTCCTTGTTAATATTCACATCATTGTAATAAGCGCCAAAGTATTAACTAAAAAAGAATACAAACTAACTCCTATCACGGAATTCAGGATCTTGGCTTGCTTCCAAATGGGTCTTTGGAAATTTCTCTTGAGACTTGAAGTTGGAAATGAGTTTTGAAAGTACCGTAACAAAGGATTTTTATATATTGCCTATGACAAAGTTTACCATTAATTGAATTGCTTATTTTTTTTCTGATGCAAAGGTTTTTACTATAATAATCCGCGCTTAGTGCTGAGGGCCAAGCTACTAAGCTTACTGACTAATTCAAGTGAACAAGCATATTGCATAAGAAAGTACGTAACGAGAACTAAAAATCAGTACACATTTGACAATGACGTTTCGGACTCGCAAACGATACGAATTCGATATAGGTTCGTGCTAAGGGTACTGTTCAGAAAAGTGCTTATAATATCGATCTTAGTTACTTAAATATTATAAAAATAAGTTTAAATACCACCATATGTCGTGAAGCGAAATATCACACTTATTACACTAATATTATAAAGGCGAAAGTTTGTGAGTGTGTATGTTTGTTACTTCTTCACGTCTACACGACTGGAGCGATTTAAATAAGATTTTGTATGGAGTTAGCTGACACCCTGGATTAATACATAAGCTACGTTTTACTGCGGGAAAATATCCCTTATTAACCGCACATAAAATTGCGGGGCAGCTAGTAATATATAAAAAGGTTGGAGGATAAAAGGTTAACGGCAAAAGTAAAAGTAAATAGTGAATATTTTTTTACAAAATATAAAAAAAAATACAAAATAATAAAGAATGGGGAAAGGACGAGTGTGTCAACGAGAAGTGTCACTTTAGAATGGCAATTTTAGAAGTTATGATTCTGATACGTATTAACAAAATGTAAAGTCGTATGTAGGATCATGAATTTATGCAATTACTCTGCAGAATAAATGGAGGATGAACAATAAGTTTCAGTAATGTGTGAATGTACAAATACGACGATTAAGATGACGAGGTAGGTTACAAGAATGAGTGCTAGTATGAGATGATTTCCAAATAGGTCTACAGCATGTACAATGAAGGCCAGTACATAACAATAAATACTTGTGCCAACCAAACAAATACTGGCTCTACGGGGATAGTCTGGCCTATAAACTTTGGAGTTAAAGGCAGGACTGCAGCTGTTTGTACTAAACAGTTACCATAAATTAACGAACAACTTGGATCAGCTTAAATTGAAAGCATAAATAGGGGTATATCTCCCAGCAATCTATTTCATAAGTCATCAAAATATATTTTTTTTAATCTGGTATTGAATGGCAATTATGAGGTTGTTTGTTTACATCGAAAAAATAACCAGCAACCTCAATTTTATTTAAAAAAAAAATGGTTGCCTGTAAAGTCGGTTTTACGGGCGAAGATTTTACGTGACAACGTCTTTTTCTCGGTAGAATATTTATTGATATGAATATAATTAAATTGCACAATAGGAACAAGGAATTGAATGAAAATAAGAATTGCACAAATTTTAACTATAGAAATATATTTTGTTTACTAAAACATTTGTACATGTAAACTTAAACTCATCGTAACGTTACCGAGCGTTACACTTTTTCATAAGTGACTCCCAGCCGCAACCTAATTTAAGACGTTGTCACGTCAAAAGTTTTCTTTTGTACTTCATAAAAATATATGATTTTTGTAAAAGTCTGAGGTATTACTGCTTTTAATAAGCAAGAGAAAGGAGTGCAGAAAGATATGTCTTGAGCGTTAAAAATGCCTTCAAAAATGATTAAAAACTACGTGGACTCTGTTTATTTTACTTGCGGAGATTTTATTAAATAAAGGGTGAATGAATGAATTTAGTTTTTCCAGTAGTAAAAGACTTAAAACAGCACAAAATATGTACGCTACATGATCCATGTTACTGTTATTTACTTCACTACCAGCAGCACTTTCAGAATGCCAGAAAAGGGATTATACTATATGCTATCAAGTATGATGTATTCTTATTGTTATGAGATTTCTTATTTTCAAACAAGATTAATATCTTTTTGTATTAAAAGACTCGGTTTTCTTGTTTTAAGTAAATAAAGAAACAAATGTTTATTTTGTTGTTATATACAACTCAAAATTTAGATTTTCACTCTGACATCTACAAAAGCAAACGTTATTAAATAAAAATATTGTTTCACATATATTAGGTATAAAGCAATCAAAATATGGCACACAGAACTCAGACTAAATCTTCATGTTGACTGATGTTATATCTAATTTATTATTTACTAGCTTCCACTTGAGAAAGACCCCGTACCATTTTTTTAATGAAAACTTTGACGGCCCTGCTTTTCTTTGATATTCAAAATAAAAATTATAAAAGATATATAGTATTTCCAACTTAACAAAAAAATAAAGAAAAAAAAATCTCCTTTTCATGTCAATTTAATTGAATTTTTAAACTTTATATTCGGCTTTGGGCAAGCATTCTATATAAAATGTCAAAATTTCTAATTGTGTGTTTGTGTCGGAAAACACAACTACTTCTCACCGATCTCAAAAATTATTCCACTCCTAGAATGCTACATTATCCCCGAGTAACATTGGTATAATTAAACTAATCTTGGAATTCAATTTAGGTGCTCGTTAACAGCTGTCAATTGGTCTGGTTCTTATTTTAGTTTAGTCAGTCCGCAATTTCAGAATACGAACTAAATTAAAATTAGCTTTTTAGTTTTAAATTTAGATTTATAGAGAATGTAACGCCAGAATCAAGCCCACTGTTGCCGCTATCACAGCAAATAAAATGAAACGTGATTTCTTTTACAATTTTGTTTCGATCTATTTTCAAATACTTCATTGGTAATCAGATTTGCAGTTCACTAGTTTTCTGTGTAATTTCTTCAGGTCTATTGATATTCTATTAATATTTTGTTGCAGATAAACAAGACGGATCAGTAGACGAAGATAACGTTGACATTGAACCATGGACGAACAAGAGACGCCTGCGCAAGCGCACAAACTACTCGGGCAGAACACTCGAAATTTCCCAAACACTCCGGACAACGCGCTTACCAGAACTTTGCGATCATGTGAGTTAAATTTATTCATTCTTATTTATTTAACGGAGATCAAAATTTCTTCATAATTCTTGACGTTTCGGATTCGCAACAGGCTCCGTGGTTTCAACAATAATAAAAAAAAACCGTCAGTCGGGCTTGCACACTGAAGGTACCGTATAAATTTGTAAGTACGCAACGTATACGGCCGTATCTTTTTTTTTACGTTTATTATATTTGATTTCTTCGCAGTTTCTGGAAACAGTAGACCTGAGTTTATGGTTTAAATTTCAACTCGATAGCTCCACGCGTTCTCGAGATAAAAGTCTTGTCAGTCAAACGGACAGATGGAAAACAAAGTGATTCTATAAGGGTTCAGCTTTTTCCTTTTGAGGTATAGAACCCTAAAAAATTAAAAAAGTCAATAAATCCTGCTTTACAATCCAGTCAGAAAGTGTTTTATCATTATGATTGGTGTACATAAAAACATAAGAAATAAATAAGCTAATAAATAGTTACCATAACGTAACATGAGCGTCTCTATAGTTTAGGTATTTTTTTGAAAAATGTTTTTGTGCATGTGATAACTATTTGATTTTCGTAACCTGCCGTATTCAAGCGATAATCAAATTTTAAGTAATTTTCGTAATGTCCTGGTATCAAAGATAGGTGACCAAAGGTTTTTCGGATTTCCAGTCATTGGTCCTGGCTGCCTGCATGGTGACAGTCGAGCTCATATACATAGTATTAAAGCGAGATTCTTCGTCCAAGATCATATTCATAGCCTTTCGACATTCTGTGATCACCGTTGCGATGCATTAAAAATAACATCGTTGTCTAAAAGTGGAAAACAAATCAAAACAAATATATCAGTTACAGAGTACCTACCCAAGGTACTATGAATATTATTACATACATATAATAATATGGAATAATAATATAATACTTGTACGTTAGAATTTGCGTAAAAAATATAAAGAAAGCAATTTTATTATTAAACAAAATTATCTTTATTGCTCATCAGAATATTTGCATTATACTTAGAATGTTGTTTGTCGCATTAATTTATATAATCATTTTCATAGTTTTTATGATGACAAGGACAAATATGACATTTATATTATTATCTATTACTACAATTGGTTACCGCTAGCTTGTTCACGTAATGTTTTTTAATAGTTTCATACTTTTCTGATAATTACCTATTATCGGTAAAGTTTGAAACTGTTATGTTATGGTAGTATGTAGCGACGAGTAGAGTTATTAATTTTGTTACTTAAGTTCTATTATTTTACAATCAAAATAGTTGACGTCATAATGTATAGCAGCATTTTATACAAGATACCTGTAGAACGAGAAAAACAAACTACCCGAAAATTATGTGGCCTTCGTTTTCACTTTTAAAGAATCTTAAAAATCTCGCAAACTAAGAATGCTAGCTTAATCAAATAAATTCTAATGTATATGTTATGGGCCAAGTGATTAATGCGGGCAGTATTCATAATGCCAGGGCAGTATGAATAATGCCCAGCCATATCGGGCCAAGTGATTAATTACAATCGAAACTCACCTATTTATCACATTGCCCGGCCATTATTAATAATGCCAGACGGCTCGTGGTCCATGTAATAAGTCAGTGTTTAGAAAGCTTAAATTTATCGCTTGGACCGGGCAGTATGAATAAATTCAAAACGTTGGTACTATTGTCAAAATGACAGATGTCTCGCCATTTGTGTTTGTTTTGAGATCTTGGTAAATAAAAAATAGTATGGGCTCAATATTTAAAAAAAAAAGTAAATGCAGCTTTACAACAGTCTTTAATTCAGAACCGATTTAGTCAACCCCGACACGCCATGGTCTTGGTCTGCCCTACCTCTAGAGTGTTTTTTAGAGAACGGAGGCGTGGAGGGAGAGCAGCCCCCCCCTGCTGTGACAAAAGCCGCAAGCGTCGTGCGACCCGTAGCGCCTGAGGTCAAACAAACTGTATTGAAACTACTATAGACTATAGTTTCTAAATGTAGCATTTCGTAAATTGATCGAAATAAAACCGAAGTCTGATTATTTTAATTTAAAAAAAAAATATGGGTGCGTGTACTTAAGTACGCGCGTGAGAAGTTATACTTCTTTTTGGAATTATTAAAAAATAGTTTTTAATTGCATGCAGATAATTAATTACAATAAGATAATAAAAGGATTGGAAAAGCATAGTCACGCAGTCAATACAGTTCAGTTTTCATTTGAAAAATTTAATAAATAATCAAAATATTCAATTTAAATCACTACTGAATTTAAGTTATTAGTCCATATATAATTAGCACTTGTAAGTAACTAAAACACGTTGTGTCTATATAGAAACTAGAAACATGTGGATAAATATTATAAATATGAAAACAGTGATCAGAGGCGACGAGCGTGCCAACATTGTTTTTGACAACGCGATCATCTTATGGAGCTCCGTGGATCGTTCAAAGTACCTTTCGAACAGATGTTATTATTAGACACTAACATTCATAACGCGCCCGCGGCCAACTTCATGGTGTTACTATTGTGTTACAGTGATGCGCGCGCATCTCGAAATTCCACTCACATGATTTTTTCATAACGCACCCGCGGCTAACTTCATTATGTTACTTTTGTGTTACAGTGATGCGCGCGCATCTTAAAATTTCACTCTCATAATTTTTTCATAACGCGGCTAAAGAAGTATAACTTCAATAAATACTAAACTATAAAATATGTTTTTATTATTACTCTACCCGATAATTGATTTGATTACTTGTTGTGCTCGGTCTATCTAACTAAGTATTCATTTGAGTATTAAACATGCTTTACATCACTCTGCCCAATAGGCACTGGGCATTAATCATAATGCCCGGGCAATGTGATAAATTGATTGGTTATAATCACATTGCCTGCTCTTCTTGGGCATTATTCATATTGCCCGGATATTATAAATAATGCCCGATTAATCACTTAGTCTATAACATATCGAGCCGTTACCGCCAAATTATCGTAAGCGACACTTTTGTCGAAATGCGTTTTTTGTGGAAACTAATATTTTAAACCGTAACGGACCCATCTCTGTTGATATTTCCCTCCAAAAGAACACCGTTATAAAGTTATAGCAAGTGCTAAAATTATCGTAAATACATATATTTTTAAAGCCGTAACGTAAGCGACAACGAGCATTTATATCTTACGTGGCTAGCGATCGATTTTTTGTAGCGCAAGCGAGACTACTTGTTATCGTAACCGACATTAGTTCTTGACATTACTGAGGAGATTATAATGGGTATGGAATACTATATTCCTCATTCTGATCTCATCAGTAAGGGCACGCGTAACCTCTGGTTCAATCAGCCTACAATTTTGCTTCCAAGGCCTGTAAGAAGGCTTACATTAGAGCGGATGCCCAGCGCGTTGCACGTGTTGGCCAGGAACTTATGACGCATCCTACGGGCTCCCGTAGCTACTGGCGTCTGGCCAAGGCCGTGCAAAAAAAACTTCTGCGAGCCCTCGCTGCCACCTCTGAGATGCCCAGACGGAACACTAGCCCATAAGCCGCAGGAGAAAGTCGATTTACTGGCAAAACTCTTTGCGGCTAACTCCCGAATCGATGATTGCAATGCACTGCCACCATCATTACCTCACTGTGGCACAACGATGCCTGATATTAAAATCAGGCAGCGCGAGGTTCGTGCCGAATTGCAATCACTCGACGTCCGGAAAGCTAGTGGACCTGATGGCATCCCAGCAGTAGTACTTAAAAAATGTGCAGCGGAGTTGTCTCCCGTGCTCACGCACTTGTACCAATGCTCGTATTCTTTGGGGCGTGTGCCGAAGACTTGGAGAGATGCTAAAGTGCAACCGGTGCCCAAAAAAGGGGATCGCTCAGACCCGGCAAACTACCGGCCAATAGCAGTCACCTCAGTTTTATGTAAAGTTTTAGAAAAGGTCCTTAATAACCATCTGACCCGCTACCTAGAGGATCACTCCTTGATTAATTATCGTCAATATGGTTTTAGACCGAAACGATCGACGGGTGATCTTCTAGCGTACTTAACTCATATCTGGCGTGAGGCTATCGACAAGCGTGGCGAGTCGTTGGCTATCAGCCTTGACATTGCCAAGGCGTTCGACAGGGTATGGCACAAAAGCCTTCTCTCCAAGCTTCCGGCATACGGTCTGCCAGCCCAGTTCTGTTCTTGAGTGGCTGACTTCCTGCATGAGCGTAGAATTCGTGTCCTTACGGATGGTAGCAGTTCGCGGTTCATGTCAGTGAATGCCGGCGTTCCCCAGGGCTCCGTCCTATCCCCCACTCTCTTTCTGCTGCATATCAATGACTTAATTCCTCTTGAGAATATTCATTGCTATGCAGACGATAGTACAGTGCATGCGGGGTATCTCGGACAAGCAGCGGCTGGGCTGGCGGTAACCAAGGAGAAACGGGAGAATCTTGTCATTGAACTCAATCAGGCTTTGGACCACATTTCCGAATAGGGTACCAGGAACTTGGTTGAGTTCAATGCCATGAAAACCCAGGCTTGCGCTTTCACGGCAAAAACATCGCCATTCCTTTCCCTTCCCTCTCTTCAGGGCACAACACTACCGCTACAGAGCAACATTTCCATGCTCGGTATGGAGGTTCGATCAGACCTGAATCCAAAGAACTACATCGAAACCGTGATCAAAACAGCTTCACGCAAACTCGGAGTCCTGAACAAGGTGCGGCGTTTTTTCACGCCCAATCAACTGTGCTTGTTGTACAAAACGCAAGTGCGGTCCTGCGTGGAATATTGCTCGCACCTCTGGGATGGCTCCGCCAAGTACTTGCTCGATGCTTTGGATAGGTTACAGCGACGCGCGATCCGCATCATAGGCGATGAGGAGGTGACTGAACACCTTGAGCCTCTTCAATTACGCCGTGACGTGGCGTCACTAAGCGCGTTCTATCGTCTGTACTACGGCGAGTGTTCTGAGGAGTTATTCTCTCTTATCCCACCTTCTCCTTTCCTTCAGAGGACCACGCGCGCTGGCCTACGTTGTCATCGTCTAACTGTGGCCACAATTCCAACGCGTACAAAGAAATTTGGTGACTCATTTCTTTGTCGCACTATCCGTAAATGGAATGCTCTGCCCGCTCACGTGTTCCCTCCCTCTTACAATCTGGGATCCTTTAAAAGAGGCGTGAAGAAGCAACATGCAGGCCGGCAGGGTGAAGTTGGCTGGTGTGGCAGGTAAAACTGCTGTATCAGCTATCGTCACGTCTGGACTTCACCTTCACTTAACATCAGGTGGGGAGTCATTTGTCGGACCTATCTATAAAAAAAAAGGACCCACACCTTTATACGCCGAAGAGCTTAAAATTTCAGTAGCTAAATACAAAGATCTGCAGGAGCTTTGCAACAAAAATATCATGCCAAACAGATACCATCAAGAATATTTAAGTATGAGGCATGATGGAACCATACGTGATGCGTTAGATGAAACGGACTAAGATGATTTGGATAAGGAGAATTAAAAATCTTTTACTTTTATTTTATTTTCTAGATCTCATTATTCCAAATGTTTAATATGAAAAAATATTTTTCAATTATAATATGGCAATTTCATTTAAGAACCTTATAAAATACCTATTAGTATTAATTAATCGAATATAGTTTTTAGAACATAGTAATTTTAATAGACATTTTTATCGTAAACGCCAAAATAGCCTTAGATTATGACAGCAAAAATAATGTAAGCGCCATAAATAGCATAAATACTTATTATTTTTGTTTCTTCTTCAATTATATATGTAAATATCTAAAAAATATTATTGTATGTAAAAATAAAAATTACCAACACACTTCTGTGTAAAAATATTTAATAAAAACCTTCTCCTGTAAAATTTGGTTTTTGTCGGTTGCGCTAAAACGGCGGTAAAGGCTCGATATACACTATTAAATACTCCTTAAACGAAGATATTAAAACTTCTTTGTTATTGTAATGTTATAACATAAAAAAAATCAAATTTGAAAAAGGGAGACTTGCGAAGTTAGAACTACAAAATTACTGCATTTGTTTTTGCTTTGTTTCTAATCTGAGAGTTTCACAGATCTGGAGTTTATAAAAAACGGGGTTTTAAGTAGCGAAAGTTATGTGGAAGAAATCTTGAATGAACACGTTGATCTATTTACGGTCAATTTGGTTCAGTATGCTATTTTTATGTATGAAAATGCCCGACCTCATACAGGTTGGATTGTGAATGACTACCTTCAAGAGATGAACGTTACTCGTATGGAGTGGCCATCACGTAGCCCGGATATCAACCCGAATGAGCATACTTGGGACGAGCTAGGGAGATGCGTAACACAACGAAACCCTCCCTCAATTATGCTTAAATTGCTCTCATAGAGGAATGGGAAAATATTTTTGTTTTAAACTTTCATGGTCACTTACATTATAGTAATATAAGTTATTTACGGGATTTTATGAGGTTACCTTGTTTTTCTCTCTCAAACTCGCTAAAAACAGGGTAAAAAGGGAGAATATTCCCCAAAATCGTAAAAGAAACTTGGTGTACAGCATGCCAAATCGGGTAAATGCAGTAATGGAAGCACGAGGAGGTAACACGAAGTATTAAAATTCAAGAAAATCGTAATGTAATCGTAACGGCGGGATCAACCAGTTTTCTTCTTTATGTATGGCGAATCATAAATTTTATTTATTTAAGGAGTATTTAATAGGCTAGATGACCCTTTTTGGAAAAAGGTTTTAAATGGTTAATAAATGTTCTATTAGACCGAAAAAAATTATTGTATTTTTTTTGAGACCTAGAAAGCTACAAATTTTTAATTTTAAAATAAACTTTTCATGGGCATACAAAAATGCTGTCGGCCATTTTAGTCTATAGATTATCTATGCTATGACGTCAACCTGTAGTAAACAAAAACTCGTGAGCACGTAGAAAATAACTTATCTGAGTTTATAATTAAAAAAAACATGATTTCTAATAAATACCACGAAAAGTAAAGTTATTATCATTATTGTACTATACGGGAATATAAAAACACATCCTTGAAGACTCTAGGAAAGTTGTGGATTAAAGTGCCGAAAGAAATTAACCTACGCAACTTTATTACACTTATTCATATGTTGTATCAGTTTTATGTTTATTATTACATTGTAATACTAAATGCACTGTACTTACATAGATGCCTTGTCGTTTCTCTGCTCCCCAGAGCAGAAATCGGGGTTTAGTGCAAAAAAATCACCAACCATCAATGCGTCAATTCTTGGCAGATTTGTGCTTTCTGCTTTCACAAAGCCGGCATCTATAATTAGTTTTGTCAAAAAAAACAGTGAACGGAAACGTTTCTAAAGTTAAAAGTGTTTTAAGATAAATTTAGTCAGACAAAAGAATCCACCCACAGTAACATGCGAATGACATTTCGTTGTTTACTACAACAAGAGACGTCACAATCATGGTGGATGTGGCGAACAGCGTTTTTAGTGTTTAAAAAATATAGACATTTTTTTTTAATTAAATTTCTACAGCAATCTTCTGCTTTTATGAAGTGAAATCGATATATTTAGGTTCCTTAGACCAAATACTTTAAGAAATGAACATTTATTTAATACAATTCGACATGAGTCAACTAGGCTATTGTCTATTAAACATAATTTATTTCATTAAGCCTGCATTCTTAATTTGCGAGACCCGGATTCATTGCTCTCCAGTGTATACCTAAAAGAAACACTTTAAAAACAAAAGTTATGAATTGAAAAATTATAAACAAAATCTCTCCATTCATTATAAACTAAAGCTAGTACCTATGGGCACACGCTTTCCATTGACCGATTCTGTTGCGCGATCCATACCACAGTGACGTCATTCTGACCCAATAACCTTGCTTTGACGTATCACGGTCACGTTATCTATTATTCTTATAATAATAGCAACAAAGACTGTAATTGTTCATTCACCGTGTTTCCGTTAGATAAGTATTTACATAATTCTTATTAAAGGTTAGTAATGAATGTTAAAAACATATTTTTTTCCTTTAACTTTCTTACGTATGGTTTTAAAGTCTTATGTTAATAATAGTGAATGCTAATTTACTATACCTACTATAATATTGAATATGTTTCTTTGCCTTTTAATGCCCACATAAAAGTAAATCCATATATAATCTAAACCTAAATGAATTAAAACTTGTCCTTCGTGAATCTCACCCTGTCATATGTGGAGAAGTTCATATTTTTTCGGAGCAATAACATTTAGGAATAGATAGAAGATAGGAAGATAGAGGAAACCCGATAATTATATTTGTAGACAATGATTTGACCAAAACAAGTTCGATTTTGGACTAACGGAAATATCCGTTGGTCCAAAATCACTCAAAGAGTAAGCAAAGATTTGGGTGAATAAATTTTTAAATTACAAGTTCTTACTGTATTTCTTAACCCTTTAAAATTTTCAGTCGTTGAAAGTTTTATTTCAGAGACTTTTTTAATTAAAAATACATTGTCTCTCTTTCATCTGACTTATTAGTTATTATTTTAATATATAAATACGTTTAATAGATGTGTCTTAATTGCCAGACGTCGTGCGAGTCCCGCGACGTCTCATCTTTGCTTCTGTGTTTTTTCTTATAACAGTACTACTCCATCTTTCAATAGCAAACTGTTTAAAACAAAACGGGTCTGTTCTCCCTTATACAAGTCTTTCTCATAGCTTAGACTATAATATTATAGTGCAGTTCCTGTGTTGAGTTAAGAGATTGGCTGGGGTCATTGAACACTTTGTGTCATACTCGCATATGGCTGTGCAAAATGTTTGTACGTACATAAATCATTACATTGAAATTATTTCTGCTTGTGAATCAGATGCAAATGACGAATAATAAGTAGAATTGAATGATGTTGTTTACGTTTTGAAATTGATAAATGTGATATCACTATGTTTTTTAATATCTAAATGACATATTGTATTTTGCGAGATAAGTAGGCATGCGTCCGATATATCAAAACGAATCCAAAATCCGATTTCAAACACAAATCGATACCGAACGATTTCTCAACAAGAAAATCCGATTTCAGAAATCTAACCGAACCAAAACCAAATACCACAAGTATCCAAATCTAAATCGGATTCGAAATTCGTGCTTTCGTTTTCGGAAGTCAGATTTCGTGCTCGGAACTCCGATTTCGATTTGCTGTTTACGGAAATCTATTGCTGTTCTCTGAGGCGGGATTATTTATCACTGAAAAGATATGTCGTCTAAAAACATCAAAAGTCGAGCAACTTACATTTTTGGACGCTAACCTGAAGTAATTAGGTTTGATTTTGTAAATGGTTTGAAAAATAATAAAAACAAACAGAATAACAAATAAAAATACTAAAAAATATGTAAAAAGAAATCATTGTATAAAAGCCGATTTTTAAATGCGCCGCAAAAGTTTTACTCTTAACCGTAATCATAACTTTTCTGCTAGTCCTAAGCCTAGATTTAAAGCATGAAGGAAAATCGCGAATATCTACGAGTATCCTTGCTTCCTACAATTAATTGTTTGTGATTGTCGTTAGCTAATAAAACCAAATCATAACACAAACTAGTGAATTGGTCAAGTTCAGCACATCTGAAATCGGATATCTAAAAACGGATTTTAAAATCGATTTTGAAATCTGAAATCCGATAAATATCCGTTTGCGTTCAAAACCAAAAACGGCCATGTCTAGAGATAAGTTCATTGAATTGTATATTGACATTAATCGAGGATGCAATTTAGGTTAAACATGAAGATTTTACAAACAAGGAGAACTGAAAACAATTCATTAAATAGTGTAAAAAAAATTTTGCTTTGCCTTATTTATAAATTTAGTTTTTTGATATGAAAGGCGCTTAAGTAGTGTTGGGCATATTTTTCGCAAGGAGTTTTTTGTCAGTGATACCTATTATTGAATTTGGTTTACTCTTTAAATTTTCTAAATTGTGTGTTAGCGCCATGACGTTCAAACAAATATTTATCTAATTTATATAAGATTCCATCAATAGAGGTTAGACATTAGTGGTTATTTTAGTTATTGAGTATTCTTCTGTAGGGTGATGGGGGCTACTTTTCCAGACTGGCACTCCAATTATAGAGGGAAAACCGCTATGCTCTATATCTCTTAGATGTTACGATTGGAACAAATAACATACATTATTTCATAGAAAGTACATTGTAAATCTTGTATTGGCAGTATAGGGCCCAGATGTCCCCGGCGCCAGCTTGCGAGGTAATATTGCGAAAGAAACCGGTCCTTGTACTGGTATTGTTCTTGTTTATTGTTGGACTGTTAGCATCCATATAATATTTTAGTTCAGAAATCTCTATATTCGAAAAAGTTATTCTTTGTTACAACTCTGTAATCTAAAGCTAAGCCAGGATAAAAATAAATAAATTTTAAAGTAAGTACATATTTGAATCTTCAAACACTAACTTTAAAATTGTATTGTTTCAAAATGTTTTTAAACCTTAACCTAACATTGATTGTCATAGTGAAGTTGGTGTTCTTACTTGAGTTGTATTAGGTTTAATTGACATCTGATTAGTGTTGAGGTTGTCAATGGTGTAGTGGCTAGCACATGCGGTTTGCAATAGGCTATAAGACACTATGAAAATAGAGTTCCAATTATTGGATTTCACTATTCTGACAAAAAAATTGGTTGATAATAACACTTAAAATCATGAAACAGAAAAGTATTTTTGATCTATTATCACGTGACCAAAAACGCATAGAATTGGCGGAGCTTAAAATGACTTCACCTTGAGTTTTTCCAAGTCTAAGGTGGCATTGGTCCCTTTAGTCGTTAACAACTACCAATCTGCACTGGCAATCTCGTGTCATGTCAATTCTCCCTTTTCGATCCATATGTAAAGCCTATTCCTCAGCAGTGGGGACATTAATATGTTATTGATGATGATCACGATGACACATCTGGGATTTCAAATATATTTGCGTTTTATACACCACTTATGTATTTACCATCTTTTACAGGTTGTGTCATCCCACAGCGTTATATTCTCGGAGTGATGGGCCTGTTGGGAGTTTGCAATGCATACACCATGAGAGTCTGCCTGAACCTGGCCATTACACAGATGGTGAACCGGACTAAGGCTGCTAACGCGAGCTTGGCCGGCTCCTTCGATGAGGACACATGTCCTAATGATCCGATTCTCAATTCTACCACGGCGATGTCCTTGGAGAAGCCCGTAAGTTTATTTTCTTTCCAATGAAAAAAAAATCAACATTCCGTCTGTAAAATGTTGTATTTTGTATTAAGACATTTTGGTTTCTTTGCATAACTATTGTATTATTTCAGTTGGTATCTAATCTCAATTGTAACAATCCAATTATTTAAGCAAGTGATTTGAAAAATTGAAACGTACTCTCCATTTTGGAAATAATTTTCTTTGAACTAAGTATGTATTTGTGTTATAAATTTATGACCTATTTGTTTATTGAGAAACTTTATTACGTGGGTAAGAAGTCATTTCAAGCGATACATTGTTTTCCTTTCATTTTCAGTATGCCATTTTTGATTGGGATGAAAAGACTCAGGGTCTTATTCTTAGCGGTTTTTACTACGGATATGCAGCGACGCAAGTACCAGGAGGCTATCTTGCTGAGAAATTTGGTGGTAAATGGACTTTAGGGGTAGGGTTACTGAGCACTGCCCTATTTACTTTCCTTACGCCTATCGTGATCAGATCAACTGGAGCTATTGGGTTGTTTATTCTTAGGGTTCTGCAAGGTATGGGAGAGGTAAGGTTAATGTAAAAATAAAATACTTAAGTTCCTAGTTTCCTAATTAAAAAATTAACGTAGGTGGTTTGAGTTGTTTTTTTAGTCTTAATAAAATATACTTAACATTTATATAGAGAACAATAATTATGCAGAATAGTCACATAAGTCTGGAGTAAACAAAATTTCTGGTACCTACATACTTTTGTCTTAAACGTCAGCTCACAATGAAATGCGACGCGACGATGCACGTAAAATTTTAATACAGCGACTAAAAACATGACTATATTTAGTACACAAAAAATACACATTTCATTGTTAGAATTCAGAATACGTTGCACCACGCATATTCTTCGTTTTGGTGTGAGCTTACGCTTAACCTCCAATATGTCGACCGTCCTAACCGCCTACGAAAATATTTTTTTCTTTGTGAAATTGTCATTTATAATATTAAGTATGTAGGTATATTCCTCAACCACAATTCAAATATTTGACTCCGACTCAACAATTCAAACTATGAATATATTGGTTGTCAAAAGTAAATAGCTTTTAGCAACACTTTTAGACAAAAGTAAATAGCTTGGATGACATTTGAACTTCAAAAAAAAAATCCTAAACTGTCGGTCCATGTGTCTGTAAAAACTTTGTAGCCAAATAATAAGGGGAAATGGAATTAGTCGATAAGTTATAATTATCTAAAATAGACTGATACTCAAATTGATACCAAGTAAATATTCAACAGAGCTGTTTTTCAATAGGTGATGAGCAGAATAGTCATCTGTTTTTAACACACGTTATCAAAAGCATTCCACCTGTTAATGTCTAATTTATCCACCGGCAGAAAATTATTGTGTTTATAGTAAATTAGAAAACGGTATTAAGATTTAACTGTCAAAATTATATGGTATCATTATTATTATACTTACGGGTTATACCCAAAGGATCAATACGTAAACTTTTTTATTAAGTTTCCTTATAAAGACTATAAAGTAGGTACCTAAACTAAATTTGCTACATTATGAGACTGGAACTGTCTCTGTAGACCCAATAGTCTCCGAAATAAAGCTTTTCAAAGTTTTTCCAGTAAATTTATATATCAGAGCTTGCGCTAAATTTGGTAGTTCTAATTTTTTGCAGACTTCTTTATGATGTTGGCCCAATGAATAATCCAAAGTGACCTTGAGCGTCTACAGTAACTATGTCAAAAATAAGCGCAAATATTTTGACTCTTGTCCGATTTTAGCAATTAAAACTCCAAAAGACTAGTTTCGAAAGTAAAAAAAAATATTTTGAGCCTACAGAGAGAATTCTAGTTTCTTATCTTAGCAGTCTACTTTGTCTACTTTAGAAACGGCATGAGAAAGTACTGTCAAACATTATTACTTTATTATCTGGTTATAATCGCCAAAATCTGAAAAACAGCCGAAACTTTTTTGACATAGATGCGTTTGGTGCTCGACAACACAAACTTCGATTATTCATTAAGCCATCGTCATGAACAAATCTGCAAAAAAATCAAAACTACCGGATTTTAAGCATACTCTGTAGTATTAGTTTTACTGGATTAATTATTGTGCGTGTTCATGTTATTTGAGCATAAGTTTTGAAAGCACATAGATATTTTATTGTATGATTATTATCTTTAGAACTATTACATTGTTCCCATATCTGAGTGACACTGTCTTTATATTTGATATTCTTAAACATATTTTTTTCCCCTATCTTCAGGGTCCAACAATGCCAGCACTGATGATAATGTTGGCTAGATGGGTTCCACCCCATGAACGATCATTCCAAGGTGCTCTTGTGTTTGGGGGCGCTCAGATAGGAAACATATTTGGCTCCTTCATGTCTGGTATCCTGTTGGCCGATGGAAGAGATTGGGCTTATGTCTTCTACTTCTTTGGCGGCTTCGGAATATTTTGGTTTTGCTTATGGGTAAGTCGTTGAAATTAATCTAACGTGAAAAAATTAAATTATGGATGATTTATAGCAGGTTAAGTTTATTCCGCTGATAATCGTAATTTTCACAATTTTAAACAGGTCAAAAAATAAATAATAATTATTATATTATGTTAATAATTTGAAAAAGTGGGACTTTATTACTTAAGACTTTACTGAACGTCTTAAATGAATGGAATGATTGCTTATTCTTATAAGGGAAAAACAGCAGCACACTAGCAGTCCTATAATCGCTTTAGACTTCTGGTGATATGTAACTTTCTGCCGATTTGTTCAAATTTACTTTAGCTCTATCTACAAATAGGTCCACGTTTCGATTACAGAGCCTTTTGTGCTACAGTACACCAAACGTGCATCCGTACATATCAAAGGCGGAATTGTCTTACCTTAACAAGAATGTGACCACAGCTGATACCACCACTACGAAGGATCCAGTACCTTGGAAGGCTATATTACGTTCAGCGCCAGCCTGGGCATTAGTTTGTGCAGCTGTAAGTATATTCCTCAATTCTTTTTTCTATAAATTTACATTTTGATCATCGTCATCAATGTTATAATTAATACTATCTCCACTAAAAAGAACATTCCATAGAAGTTTCATTGATCCTAAAAGAATATTCTAGCTGATGCATGCCTTTGATCACCTAAAAACCTCTGAAAAAGCAGCGTTCCTCTTATTTAAAGACTTGCATCTAGTTTGTGATACTTGCGGTGCACATAAGCATGTTTATTCTTTGGGCAATGGTGATCATTTACCATCAGGTAACCGTTTTCTCGTGTGCCTCCTATATTTATAGAAAATGCATCCATTACTAAGGATGTTTAGGGTAAGTAGACTTCAGAAGAGAAGATAAGCACGTTAAACTCGAGCCATAAACCACCGCATTATTCACGTTTGGATTGATGGTAGTTCTCAATAGCTAAAGTATCCGAGACCAACAGTTTTACGTGTCTTCTGAAACACGACGGAGCTCTAACATCAAATTATTGACTATACTTATCATATCTGACGTTTTGCGAAGGCTGTATTATCTAGGCGTGTCGTTTGATATTTTTTAAGATTCACTTTTTCTGTAAAGTATGTTCATATTAGGATGAGAAAACAATAACCTTTTTTGGTTGAATCAAACCTGTATTTAAATGCATTATTTTATTTACAGAAATAAACAGCAGTAAGAGATTAGTTTTATAATGTAATCGTTAAATGATTGTATGTGCATAAATCGAAAAATAAAACCAGACAAATTAGTTTCCGATCCAATCACTAACAAATTCAATAAAGCAATAAATTGTACTATATAAATTTAACGATCAATAAATAGTTTAGCAATTGCGTGTGACATTATTAGCAATGCTAATAAGCTAGTTGCTCATACAATCAAGAGACTGCTTGCGTCATATTATGAGCGAGGAAAATAAAATGATCTTGAAGCTGTATTCGTTCTTAATTTATTTCAGTCAATTTATGAACACGCACAAGATAACTCTAAGAATAAGCATGGTCTGTGCATATTTTAAAATATATTTAGATGTAATTGTTATACGTGTGACGATACATTTAAATTTAATAGACAAGTTTGCCATGAGACTCCCACGAATTGGTAATAAAACGCATTCACTATGTTCTCAGTGTGAATGACCTGTGTCAGGGTTTGCATTAGTAAAATATCATCTTGTTGCTATCTTCAAATATTCCACATTATTAAGACTTTTTTTTATTAAAAACTATCTTAAATATACTTATTAAATCGTGTTACCCTTCGATATTTAATATGGCAAAAAACGAAATCCCTTATTTGTTGTAATTACTTACCCTGATACAAAAGAAAAAAAAAACACGAAATTAATCTAATTAATTAACAGAGAAATTATTTGTCTTCAAAAGTCCATTTAATAAATACAACACAATATATGTTTGTTATTACACCAAGCCTCATTTACTAATGAAAGATTTTAAATTAATTTCAAATCAAGTGGGGCAATAGATGATTTTGTTAGAGTTAATAATGAACATGAATTGGTCTCTAATTTTATCATGGCCCAAAATTTGTTAGAAGTATTTGCAGTATAACAGAAACTGTTTCGATATTAGAAAACCTATTTTCATCTTCATTTGTTTTTCTTTAAATTCAGGTTGGCCACGACTGGGGCTACTACACAATGGTGACAGACCTCCCTAAGTACTCCCACGACGTTCTCAAGTTCAATATTGCTACGACCGGTACTCTCACCGCCCTCCCGTACATTGCTATGTGGATTTGTTCCTTCATATTCGGCTATGTATGCGACTTGTGTATTAAGAAAGGATGGCATACTATCAAGACTGGCAGAATCATTCACACTACTATTGGTAATTTGTTGACATTTTGAATTCCAAAATTTTTAACTTAGATTTGAAATAAATTGTCACAGGTAAGTGAAAAAGTTCAACGAAAACCGAAAAGACTATTATTTTTTTTGGGATTTTTGGGACTATGCAGTTCTTAATGGAACTATAGTAACAGCGACCTAAAAGATATATATTATGATCCAACAATCACCATCAAATTTCAGCCCGATAGCTTCTACTTCAATATATAGTTGTTTTTATTGAAGACTAATATGTATAATACGTTTTCATAAAATACAGGGCGTCCCACGGGTACCTCACATGAAGGGAAAGTATATTAAATATTGAAGATAGGATATTTTACCGAAAGAAGACATCATTTTATTTTTAATCATAACTAGAACTGCATTCACAGATTTTTTTAAAATCGTCTGCTAAAAAGGGGAATCAGCCTCGTGAATTTTCGAAAAAAAAAACACGTACATGTTTTATGATAACCATCGAAAGAGTTAATCATAAAAATAATTTTATGCTAAGTAACATAGCATTTTAAATGAAAGAAAAGTCATAAAATTCCACATTTTATTAAAAATATTCAACAAAAAGTAATACAAAACGAAATGTATCAATGTTCAAAATGTGATCCGATTTGTTGAATGCAAATTCTCTCTCTATTAATGTTTTCTCTGCCTGTCGATTTCATTATCTTCGCGTGGTGAATATTTATAAGAATACGTCTGAGTTATTTTGTAACTCCTGCACACCTTCTTACCGGTTCTTGTATACTAAATCTGTTACATAACCCCACAAAAAAGTCCAGTGGGGTTAGATCTGGGGATCTCAGCCATCTTATTTGTCCATAAGAACCGATCCAGGAAGGAAAGTGTTCATTAAGAAACTCGGCAGTTCTCCTACTGTTATGAGTCCCATTTTGCTGGAAAATGAAATTTCGTCGATTTGCATCAGGAAGATTATTGATCTCACCTCTTAAAATATTAAGTATTTCTAGATATCTTTCCGTATTTAGATTCCCTTTGTAGAAATGTATTAAGAGAACCCGGTTTTTAACTAAAATGAAAAACACAAAAAAAGAACAGTACCCTTAGCACGAACCAATATCGAATTCGAATAGTTTTCGAGTGCGAAATGTCATTGTCAAATGTGTACTGATTTTTAGTTCTCGTTACGTACTTTGTGGTGCTGCTGTATAAGTTTCCATACAAAAGTTGACATTGACATTTCACACTCGCAAACTATTCGAATTCGATAATAGTTCATGCTAGGGGTACAGACGCTTGAAAATGTATGTGTTCTATTTTCGAATTATTATTTTTACAAATTTCAGCCAATCGCATTGTAACTGAGTTCAAAATGAAATGCATACGTACTACAGTTTGTATATCACTTTATTCTTTTTATCACGTCATAAGACATTCCTTTCATTTAAAATGCTATGTTAATTAGTAAAAAATAATCTTTATGATAAACCCTTTCGATGGTTATCATAAAATACCTATATTTTTTTTTTCGAAATTTCACTATTTTGATTCCCAGTTGTGGCAGTCGATTTTTAAAAAATCTGTGAATGCAGTTCTAGATATTAGCAAAAATGAAATGATGTCTTCTTTCAGTAAAATATGCTATCTTTAATATTTAATATACTTTCCCTCCGTGTGAGGTAGCCGTGGGACGCCCTGTATTCTTGAAGAGTTTTCACTGTATTTGAAGGCTGTATTATTATACAAAAGAACTGCAACAAAAAGCCACATAAAACTGCTTCAAGGAAAACAGCGAACGACACGTTATCATGTAAAATTATCGTCCATAAACAGACTTTACAGACAACCAATTTTTGCAAAGAGATGGCGTTGCCTTTTATTTAATTAGGTCCGCATAATGGTCAGTGCATCCGTCCAGATAGCGGAGGGTTCGATTCCCGTCTGCCGCCTGATCCGCGTGGATTTTTTTCCAGTAAAAAATTCTTTGGATTTGAACATCTACATGTTAAATGCTTAAAAAAAATATATAACTAAGTTTTATTAACTTATTCCATTGATTTCAGCTGCTACTGGACCAGCGATTTGTATTATATTGGCGTCATATGCAGGCTGCGACCGAACTGCTGCAATGGTATATTTTGTGGTGTCCATGGCTCTAATGGGCGGCTTTTACAGTGGTATGAAGGTACGTAAAATTATTTGAGTTGTACTATTAACCATAACTGTAAACATAACCAACCAATGATAAAAAATTATACAGCAAAAGTAATTAATATTTTTACTATAAAGTACTAAATAGTAGAGATGGTTATTATTGTTACTATTAGCAAATATTAATCCTGAACAACTAATAACAGCAAATGTGTCTTTGTTGGCGTGGCATGAATTTCTTTTGGCTTGCATACGAAACATTTTCTCGTTTTATGGGTTGGAATAAGGCATAAGAATAGGCATTCCAAACTATTGTATTCTGTAAAGAAATAGAGTATTAACAAATGAAAGTGGACATTTATAGAACTCTCAATAAATTATTGGATTACATTATCGCCAAATGGCCCGTTAAGTTTTCGAGTCAACACATTCATGAGACACCTGTGTCCTATGGGAGTGAGATAAACTATAATGTTTAACTTAACTGTTTTTGACGACCTCCGTGGCCGAGTGCCACGGAGGTCGTCCGGTTTGTACGCCGGATTTCATGGTGTCGCCGACTCGAGAGGTCCCGGGTTCTAATCCCGATGGCGGCAGATGTTTGTGCGATGGATACGAGCATTTGTACTCCAGTCATGGATGTTTAATATGTATTTCTATAAAAAATATACTTATATATTTCCAGTGTATGTATTCTATCCGTTACCCTCGTATACCATAACACAAGCCTTATAGTGCTTACTCTGGGGCTAGGCTAATTGGTGTGAGTGTTGAAAATATTTATTTATTTAATGTTCTTACTTTACAGGTGAACGCACTGGATTTGGCGCCGAACTACGCAGGTAGTCTGACATCATTAGTGAATACTACCTCCACGTTCGCCGGGATAGCCACACCTTACTTGATTGGACTAATGACTCCTAATGTGAGTGCATTTTTTGCCTTTTAATCGTGGTCTCATCACTATTTCCCACTGATGGGCCCAAAGGTAATTTCTTTCCCCGTAGATCCACTGCTCTTCAGCGGGTTTACGGATAGTTGAAACAAAACGCCTTTAATCGTGGTCCCACCGTTTTTCATCTTTGGAAATACATAAAGGGTAGCCACTTAAAGGTTTACGGGGGAAATACCTTTGAATCTACCAGTAGCAAATAACGATGGGATCACGGCAAACAAGCATATAGTCCGCCTGGTGGTAAGCGGCGATCAATATAGCCTATAAACGCTTCTGATACGGAACTTAACTCGCGATGTTGCGTTTCCTGATCCAATCCCCTACTTCGGGGAGCTCTGGAATCTTACTCACCGACAAGAGCAAAACACCATCAAAAGGTGTATTTTGACTGACGTAGTGGTATTTGACTGTGATCTTAGTAAGTGCATGTTCATGTTCCAGACTATTCCCACTATAATTGTTAACAATGTGTACTGATATTTCTTTCATGGGATATATTTAGGGCTCAAAAAATAATAATGAGGTTATATATAAAGAAAGGCAAAGTCTGGATGAAATGAAATGAAAATAAAGTATGAGCATAATAAATAATAAATTCGAAAAATAATCATTTTCATGCGATTTCATGTTCAAGAGAATTTTCTTTTTGTTTTATCATCTCAAGATTTTAATATTAATACATTTAAATGGCTTTCTTTCGGAACAACAAAGTCAATAATAATAAATGATTCATAGCGCACAAACAATGATTCGGTTCTAATTTCTTCAACCCTCTTTTGGTTCGTAATGTAATGAATTACTCTTCGGCAGGATTAAGGTTCGCCCAGTAAATAGAATGAGGCAAATATAGGCAAATAAAATGTGACCTTTAAGGTAACAGGATCCGATGCATTAGTTTAGTACAGATCTTTTAAACACTTAGACTTATTTGATTTGATACTAATTTCTGATTTGTCGAATTATAAAATAACGTAAAGCGATCTATACATATTGTCAACTAGTACACTTTATTATTTAATATCTTGAACAAACATCAAAATATTGTTGTATGGAATTCTCAGCTTATTTAAAAAGTTATTTTCAAAATCTAAAGTAAAATTCGATTCAAAGGAAAGCCTTTTGTGAGCAGTAATTCTCGTTCTTTCAACATCACAGAGCTCATAATCACTAAGTGCTTATTATTTATTTGTTTCAGTCGACGCTATCTGAATGGCGAGCAGCGTTCTGGGTGTGCTTCGCCGTTTTGGTGGGCACCAATGTTGTTTATATCATCTGGGCTGACGGCAAGCAGCAATGGTGGGATGACGTCAGGCAGTTCGGCTACCCAGACGATTGGAAACATGGACTCCTTATCAAAGAGGAGATCCCTGTACAACCCGAGTCTATCAAACTTAACAAAAGAGACCAGAGCGATGGATGATATATATACACTGATATTATAATTGACATCGCAAATTGTAAACATGAAACCATTATATTTCTCACACCCAAGAGGCGTCTAGTGACTCTGGTGTCATAAATAATTAAAGCTTTACTACAAGATGGTGATTAAAGTAGGGTACTCAATTTTAATAACATCATTTTTGTCTAAACGTGATCGCGCGATTCACTCTGAAGAAAACATTCAAAAGCGTTAGTCGAGAGAAATCATATTTTCATATAAAAATTCTGTGAGTTTTGTTTACTATAATATTAGGCTTCGTTGCGACCTCATTTTTCACATTCTCTGTTTTGGTGAAGCTATTGTATACTAGTTTTAATAGTACAATATTGCAAATCAATAATTTTAAATTTCTTTACTTAATCACTACATCGTTCGTTAGTAGACATCTAATTATAAGATTATGATTGAGACGAAAATTCAGCATTGTTAATAGTAGATTAAGATTGTTCAGACAGCCAAATCGTTAATAAGTTAGTTAACAATAAGTTATAGATGTATTACAATAACCTATAAACCACCTATTGTATAAAATTTGAATACAAATTACCCTAAGCTACTTACGAATAAAATTTAATTTACAAAATGAAAAATATGTCATGCCCAGCGCCGCCGTCAGGAATGGTGCTCAATAGGCTGGCAGCATTGCCACGTTGAAGAGCAAGGCTGATTTGTTGACCAAGATAGCTGAATAAGTTAAACAGTAAGTTAAATTTTACGGGAAAGATAATTATAACATTGTTTCACATTCATAAACACAAGTACTTAAGAACTCGAAAATCTTAGATAGTCTATTTGTTATACAGAGCAGAGTGGTAATAAAATCACGATTGATTAATATTTAAATATTATATTTTCATAGAAAATATTTAAACGGTCCTCAAAAAATATTAAATGTACACCAAAAAATACAATTGCAAACCTAAAGGTTAGATTAGGTTGGAGATTCGTATTGGTGGGCATTTAGTATTTTTTTAGGAGCATTAATATATGACCCTATTTTTATATCTAGCTATAATTTTTAATCATAAAATATATGCTGAGCATATTTCATTTAAAACAAGTTTTACAGGTTGTTAAGGCAGCAGATTTGGTTTAACTAAATGGAGGGTATCTTTTCATAATATTTTTAATGGGATTATAATTATAATAAATTTTTAAACAGTCGCCCTAGTCAGTGTCAGTCAGTAAATATTTACATAATAAAGTAAGTACAAATTAATATGCCATTTTCTTATTAAATTTATCATTGTAAAATTCAAATAATAAAATAAATACAAAGAAGTTAATCTCCATAGTAATAAGTGAATCGGGCACACGCACGCAGAGAAAATAAAGTTATCAAAATAAGGATTTTTTACCAAAACTATTCGAGATCCTTGCACATTCGTGAGTCTATGTGTGCTTGCGGCCTTTTCTCCAATAAGGGCGACCAATACACGTTAAGCTGTGTTATGCTGTACTATGCTCAGGTTTGAAGTAAAACATAGCCGCACATAGTGCAGTGCAACACATAATAGCTTATTCATCATCATCTTTTATGACATTAAAAGAAACATCTTTTTTTATAAAAACGTAACGTTAGCACGACTCAGAAGCCGTTGCCGCTGGTACTCGCGGTAGAGTTGTGGAACTAATGATATTATATTGCGGGTTTTAAATAGTTTTTTTTTTAAGGTTTTTGCAATGCAAGTTTCACCGCTACAATAACTTCATCTTTGTCACTATTAATGTTTTCTTTTAAGGAATTTTCATAAAGTATTTTTTTTATCCATAGTTGAACGACTATATTTCACTTTTATACTAATAAATCTTGCTTAACCGTTATAATTTTGCTTAAAAGTTCATGAAAAGCACCATTATCATGATCTTTTCCAGGATTTTCAAGCCATTAGATTAGCTTTTAGAGGGGGGAACGCCCTACTCGAACAAAAATTAGCTTTAAAGTCCAATATTTCGCATACAAAAACGCTGTTGGCCATTTTAGTCTATAGATTTATCTATGCTACGACGTCAAAACATTTGTAAACAAACACTCGCAAGCACATAGGAAATAGCTTGAGTTTATATTATTAAACCGTGATTTCTAATAGATTACATGAAAAATATAGTAATTATCATGATTGTATTATACGAGAATGAAGTAACACATCGTTAAAGACTCCAGGAAAGTTGTGCTTTTAATTGCCTAGAGAAATAAACATACCTACACATGAACATAATTATGTTTAAAACTTGCTAAATCCTGTAACTTTATGGACTGAAAGTCATTTCTTTTTGCAAAGATCACTTCGATGTAACAACTTATTGAAAATTATTTAAATTTTAAAAATACAATTTTAAGGGTTCTTAATATACCTACTAAGTTAAGAGTTTCTGAAAGCAGAAATGACAAAACAGTCCAGCATTAATTTAGTCAACAAAACCAATACACGGAAACTGTACTACAAGATATAAGAGTTTTTAGATATATTTTAGTCTGACGAAAGAATCCACAGTAACACGACAATGACGTTTAGTTGTTTACAAATTTAGTGATATCAAAATCATGGCCGGCAGGGTTTTTCGTGTTTAAAAAGTAATAAATTAAAAACCTTTTTTTTAAATAAAATTACTACAGCCCACTTTTAATTTTATGAAGTGAAATCGATATACTTAGGTTGCTCATACCAAAAACTATAACAAATAAACATTTGTATCGTACAATTTGACATGAGTCAACTAGCCTTACTATAGCTCCAGGTGATCGAGGTGTTATACAATACTTAAAGACTACTGGGAACAGTAAAAATTTCAACCCCGTAAAAGGCTTATATTTCAAGATTTTATTTTGCTAAATGTATTTTTTTTAGCGCAGTAACACATGCCGGGTACGGGTTAATTTACTACAGCCTAGATTATACTCCCTATTATTATAAATCGAAATATTAAATAGCACAGTACAGTACAGAACAGATAGCTTGATTTTGATTGGTCACTTACTCGGGAGGTGCTACCCTGTATTACTTTGTGTTGTCAAATACAGGGTTATTTTGCAGCTATTAAATGTAAGTATAGCAAAATTAGATTTTATATTGTTATATGTAGGAAAAGAATTTAATGATTACCTACTATCACGAACATTGTTATCTTTAAAATGTTATGTGTCTAAATGAGTTCGTTTGAGCAAATTTCGAATGGTAATAATAAAAAGACTAAAAAGCCACTTTGTGTTCAATCATGTATTTTATGGTTATGTACAAATATGAACTCATCGCAAGTAAACCTCACGTTAAACCTCTTTTAGTATTTTCAATTTATTTTATTTCGGCAATCATCCTTAGTCTAATATAAATTTGACTTAATGGTGGTTATGTGGGCTTTGCCACACTATGTACTATTATGCAGCTCATTTTGATTTCTGACCCAGGAATTGCTTACTTTCCTATAAATATAAAATATTGCAATAAAAAAAATGAATAAGGTCGAATTCCGCAGACCTGTGCGTATCACTTGAAATAAAATAGTTATTTTTTGAACAGTCATGTATATCGTGACGTGCTTCTCCGTGACATAAGGTAGACGTTTCTTTAATTTTTATATTTATATATTTTTTCCTAATATAAAGAAAGTCTTTAGAATGCCTAGGTGGGTAAAGCTGTTTTTAAAATTCAAAACCATGATTCTAATGGTATTCAATGCTGGCATGGCTATTTGTAATGCTATTTGTAAATATGGCTGCAGTCTCTCCTTTTCATTTCCCATAGCATGATAAGGGTATACTGCTATCATAATAGTAACAAACATGAATAGATGTTTATTGATAGGAAGTGCTAGTTTAATAGATAAATCTACAACAGCATCGTTATCAAAGGTCTAATAGGGATGATGACTAACTTTATTTTCTTCGTCTATCAGGTAAATTACTTATCAAAAAGTACTGGACACGTATTTTTTTCACATAGTCAAAACATTACAGATATATTGATTGAAATGGCGCATGACGTCACGTCTGGGTACAATTTTTACTTAGAAGAGACGTCACAAGCCCCCACTCCCTCGACTACTCAACTTTGACTCGACGTCACAACTTTGACGCGCTTTATCTTTCTGATTTTTTGGTTGGTTGACAAAAGAAAAAGTGTGTACATTGTTTTTTGATAACTGATAGCCTTTATATAATTTCGTTTACTTTACCCCGTCATCGCAACCATTGTGGTCTGACTTCAAGATTTTATAATCAATAAAACAGTTTTCTTATTACTAAAAGCCGCTAAGTGTAATTATCCATTCCATTCAGGAGAAAACTTAGCTGTCTTGACAATTTAAACTGAGCTATCTGATAAGTGGGTCAGGAATCCGAAATCAATTTCAGGTAGTACAAAAATGTTTTATCTTTCTTTCTTTGAGTGCCATACTTTCTAAATGTATAAATAACAATAATAAATACTCCAGTACATACATTTATGTTCAGTTGATAATAATGTAATATCCATAAAAAGGAAATAGTACAGTGGTACACGCGGATTTATATGCTAGGTACTCATTCTCCAGTGGACGTTACTTAATAAATATCTGTAGACTATTGTTTTTTAATTAAAAAATTACCTTAAAAACTGTAGTTGTATTTATTTATCATAGTACCACAACATATACAATATTTATTTCTTATTTTATTTACATTTTGAGTGCTCACTAGTTCCATCCAAATTGAACTGGAGTAGAAGTTAAATATATCACAAAAATAAATTGGATTGCTAGTAGAATCAAATTTTACTTTTTTTAATGTTCAAGAAATTATTTTATATTGATAATAGCTACAGCCGTTTGTAAGATACAAACTTTTCATCTAATATATAAAATTCTCGTGTCACGGTGTGCGTAATTGAACTCCTCCGAAACGGCTCGACTGATTTTCGTGAAATTTTATATGCATATTCAGTAGGTCTGAGAACCGGACATCTAAATGTTAAGGGTGGTCCACACTTAATTTTTTTTGGACAAAAGTTTTATTTTTTATGATACATCATACAAAAATACATACAACCCTAAATTTTCACCCTCCTACCACCCATATTTTTATGGTGATACGAAGTTCGCTGGCTCAGCTAGTTATTATATAAAATAAGACGTTCATACGCTCATACAGTCAATATATTTATATAAACAGTATTTAACTACAATAATTCCACAATATATTATTGTGGACTATTGTGATTATTAAACCATCACAATAGTACTGTTTATATAAATATATTGACTATATGAACGTCTTATTTTGTATAATGAAGTAATGTTTGTATCTTACAAGCGGCTGTATCACTTTAAAGTAATTTCTTGAACTGTAAGAAAGTACTCGTAAATTTTGATTTTGGTGGCAATGCAATTTACCTGTAGTAAAAAAAAATCTACTCCAGTTTTATTTGGATAGAGCTGCGAGCACTAAAATGTAAATAAAATAAGATATAAATATTTATCTTTTAAGGATGCCCTCAGAGGCATAAGATTTGCTACTATTGTCATCGTAAAATAAGTGACAATACCAACTTTCATTAAAACTTAAAAGCTTATTGAAGACTGAATACGCCGTTGTGAATTGTTTTGATGAAATCACCTTAAGAGGGAGGCGGGCAATGTTTATTCCATACAAACGTTCTCGAATGATTCCTCCTTGATTTTATCACTAAAGAAATGAGTTTCACAAATAAAATATAATTTTACTCATTCTATGCTCCTACGTCTTCCTTTTTTCGATAACTTGTGTTTCAAAGCAACTAGAAGCCCTCAAAAACACAAATTTTCATCACCACTAACGATGTCTAGTGTGCGGTTTCAATTAGCATTTACAAAAAAGAAAAACGTATAGGATTATAAATAGTTATAATTCTATTGGTGAAATTTCTTTTACATATATCTAATTTTAAAGAGTATATCATCGAGAGCCAAGCCTCGAATTTTGCAATTTTCATTCGCAATTTTCAGCTTTAGCTATTGTTGTCCCTATCGCACGGTATTTGGCAATGCGCGTCAGAAAAAGTTTTTTCAAATACCTATTTTTCAACAACTCGAGTCCGCTCCGGGATTTCAAGCGCGGAATTGTGGATTTACTCGAGCTCGGAAGATTAACATAAGGGGGGCAACCTTGCACCTTGTGAAGTACTCCCACCAAATTCCGACCGAACGTCTTGGGCAGCAAAAAATATCAACAAACAGCCATGAATTTTGGTCGCATCCAAATCGTCAGTCATTTGAATAGGAGCTACTAGAGGGTTCAAGTAAGACACCTTCTTCATGTCTGACACGCTTTCATTTTTTTTTCTTTCTATATTCTACCTCTTCGTACGGCCACCTCCATACTATGCAAACCGGCAGATCAATATTTTTTCTGACCTCCAAACCGTTACATTAACCCTCCAGTAGCGTCTATTAAAAAGACTGACGATTTGGACACGACCATAAGTCATGGCTGTTTTTTTTTCTACCCTAGACGTTCGGCCATACATAGAAGGCTAAGGTAGGGTGTTATTACTTCACAAGGTGCAAGGTGTTATTTTTAAACAAGTCTTACCTTTATGTTTTCATATTTTGTTACAGTAATTTTTAATGAATAAATATTTAGAAAAATAAATAAAACCTAAGAAAATGAAAAAAGATAACAAAAGAAATTTATTAAATCGACTCTGGTTTTTAGGGTTCTGTACCCAAAGGATAAAACGGGACCCTATTACTAAGACTTCGCTGTCCGCCTATCTGTCTGTCTGTAGGCTGTATCTCATGAACCGTGGTAGCTAGACAGTTGAAATTTTCACAGATGATGTATTTCTGATGCCGCTATAACAACAAATACTAAAAGGGGAGCTCTCGTACAAGCAAATGTGAGTATTTTGCCATTTAATGCTCGTGCTCTATATTAATAACTACAACAAGTAGACGCTTCAAATATTCACAGAATATTTCGTTGTATATTCTCTTCAAAAATTAATAATTGAATAAGATTAAAATAAATATTCGAGGGGGACTGAGACCTTCCATACAACAGACATGACTTATTTCCCGTTTTTTTGTCGATATTATAATAGTGTCTAATGTTGCATAAATAATAGCACGGAAGCCTTTGTGCGCGAGTACAACTCGCAATTGGCCGGTTTTCTAAACAATACTTAATTCTTACCTTCCCTATGTTTGAAAATGTTACAGTAATTTTAGTGAATAAATATTTCGATAAAAATAATTAAAACCTAAGCTAAAGAAAAAATATGGCTAGGTAATAAATAAAATAAAAAACCGATGGAGCCGCCAAATTAGTTAGTAGGATTCTTTATAAATATTAAGAGAGAAGGCCAGAGCGCAAGTAATAACTTTGACAGCTCCGTAATGGTATCGCATCGTCAAAGTTTCTTTGAAAACTTAGCTGCGCCCCTACTGGACGTAAGAACCAACTGGCTCCTTCCATACAAAATTTGACGATGATGACACAATTACTGATCTCTCAAAGTTCGTGCTTGAGCCTCTAATCGACTGAATCATCAATGCCTACCCTAAGTCATTGGGCGAGAGTTGGATTTTAACAGAGCTGTTCTCTTTAAGTCGTAGTCATTTTCTATCGCAAGTGAACAGCACATGCCCGTTTTTTTATAAATTAAATCAAGTCATTTTCCAGAACAGTGAGATGGGGAGCACCGTTTAGTATTTCTAGTGTGCGCAATTGATGTTCTTCTTTCTATTATAGTTCAGATATTTTTCAAAAGCGTTTTTTATCCTTTGTCACTGCTATTAAAATTTATAAGGGTGTTTTTTACGTTCACATAAGCGTACACAACTTTCGTTAGGAAGATTAAAAAGTTTGAGTATGAACGCTGCTTGTTAACGTATCAAAGCTTCAGATATGAAAATATAAAAAAGGCTCACTTTAATTTTGCCTACGCTATCTGTGGAAAAAAATAATATTGTTATGTGGATCACATTTAATGACGGGCCGAAAATCTTACCAATTCAAAGGATTGTTGATTGTAAAATTATCTTGGGGAAATAAATATAATATTAATTGAATTTGCTCTTAAAATTAGATTTTCATCAAGTATACAGTTACGCCAAGGATGATGACTAATTATTTTTTCTTCGTTTATCAGGTAGATTATCGAAAAGTATTGGACACGTATTATATGCGATATGTTATATAGCATTAATGTATAACACAGTTCAGTCAGAACGCATAAATAGTTTGATTTGGTGTTTTCTTTTTTACATAATATAAACATTGCAGAGATATATTGATTTAAAAAGTCGCATGACGTCACGTTTTGGTACACTTTTAAGTGAAAATTCTCTAAAAAGTGACGTCACTCCCAAACTTTGACGCGCTATAACTTTGTCATTTTTTGGTTGATTGCCCAAAGAAAAAATAGGTTTCCATTATTTTTTTATCATTTAACTGACGGACTAAATAGAATTTCGTTTACTGTACCCCGTCATCACCCCTATTAAAAATCTTTCAACAGAAATGTGTCTTTAAACATCTTATCCAGAATTAATCAAGATTCGGTCTACGGTGGAAATTGCATCAGCACTAACAAGGTAGGTCCTTGTGCAGAAGCCACCAATCATCATCATCATCAAATCATCTTCTGCTACGGATGAGCAAAGCAGTCCTCACCATTCGAAGTAATGAAAGTGAGACGTCATGTGATGTGGAAATCAGAAACAATAGTTTGATGTTGACTATAATAGTGCTTTTAGTCAAAACATAAGTTTATACCCATGATTTAAAACCGCTATCAAAGATTCTGAAACAGTTAGGTTATTTCCAATATAACATTTCAATGTCATAATGAAAAAAAATATTATGACTCTCGTTTGGGTGTTAAATTATTTTTTTAAACAATATTCATAATAATCCTTTTTAAATCCTGCCCGCGCCAAGGGCTTGCTCATCAGACAGCCACAGGGTGCGTGGTATTATGAATTAAAAAAAGAACATTGTAATTCACACGCGCTTCACTACCATAGCGCCGAAACTTTTCATGAATTTTAAGATATAAGAATGCTCCATGCTTTCAGAATCTTTTATAGATGATTCATAACATGGGTGTAGATAAAGTCTTGTATGCAACTGTTATAATTAGGTATTAAAAACTGAATGTAAGTCCGAAGTAGACGAACGACAATAATAGTTTCACATTATTTTCAGTTTTCTACGTCTCAATATAATAATCAACAGCAACGAAAAAACGCGTTCGATCCCTGCGAGCTCTTAACCACAGATATCTATGCTCTTGACGGAAATGAACGGACTTCAGCGGAGCCGAGCCTAACTAAGCCACTAGCGGCTACGTCTAGTGGCTTGAATGAGCCACCAGTGGTCGCGTTTAGTGGCTGCGACCAGTAGCTCAATGTGCGGTTGCTCTATACATACTTTTGGTAGCTTTTCAGATTGACAGACCACAACAGACAGAGTAAAAGCATGAAGCAACACTTAACTTAATAACTTTTAGAATCGCTCCATGTTCGCGGGGTAATATTCCCAACATTAATCACTCCGTGTGGCTTTTCCGAACGCCTTATGTGTGCGCACCTAAACTCACTTCGCAGACGGGAAATGAAATCTGTACGGCGATACTGCGGTTCGTAACGACCTCGGACTGATATCCCGATAAAGAAGCGGGCCGCACAGTAAGCGGCAAGAAGTTTGCTCCGCAAATCTTATTTGAGAAAACAGACAGAGCTGAGAAAGTAATTACTGTAGCCCAAGTATGAAAAGATGTGAGCAACAATATGAATACAAAACAGTGTTTTTAATAACGAACAACCCTAACCTCTACCCAGATGCAGATAACCTTCCCGAATGTCAAGAGTGAGGGGAATTTATTTACCATATTCTTATTCTACAATAAAGTGTGCCACTCAAGCCATTCTCATCATTCTAGCAGGAATCTAGTCTCTTATTCCGCAGAGCCCTGGACCTCACCAATAGAAACAAAACATCACCAAAAAGCAGCGTTATGTTCTCAGGTGGGTACTCCACTTCGAGCGGAAAATCTTCTATGCCTCGTCTCTTTTGCTATGTCCCGTCGAGCTCTAACAAGGCAACCTTTCAGTGAGTAAGGGTGCAGGGGCATTTTCACTACAAAATAATGTTATTGGGCAATACCCATCTATAAAAAACAAAAGCCTTCTGTAAAAGTCAGCAGCCTTAGATATCATCACCAGCCTATTATGTCCCCACTGCTGAGGCACAGGCCTTCCCTATAGATGGAATAGGGAGATTGCGCCGTGTCCCACCACGTCGACTCAGGTGGGTGCTAACAACTGGCTTAACGTGCCTTCTGAAGCACGGAGGACCTGGGGATAGTAAGTTTCTGGTCAGCTAACCTATGACCGATCATTGCGAAAGTAGCTTAACTTCCCTTATCACAGGCTGAACGCGCTAACCACCTACTTTTCTTATGAAAACCTGCAAAAGTTATATTAAGTCAAGCCAATGCAGCACTAACTCACGTTTATAAATGGGGTTTCAAGAATAAATTAAAGTTTGCACATGCCAAGACTCACGCTACGTTCACCAAAAACTTAAATATGGGATCCCGTGCATAAAAATGGGGCTACACAAATAAAAATATTAGGCCCCATGTGACAAATACCTGCAAATATGCGATAAATATTGACGAACAACTGGCTAAAACTGCAAAAGCTACATGGAGATTAAACCCGGAAGTGGTGCGGACAATTTACTTGGCAGTTATCGAACCAGTGATATTGTATGCCAAAAGTGTATGGGCACCGGTGGCAGACAAGATTATAACACAGAAACAGCTTTATATAGTTCAGAGAGGATTTGAACAGAAATTTTGTAAATGGTACTGCACAATTTTTCTAAAATCAGTACTAATTATTTCGAGTCTTCTATCATGGAATCTTAGATATATCAATTAAAGAAAATATAAAAGTGCTAACTAAACAAACATACAAAATATATGATTTTACTGCATAAGAGCAGATGTCGGAACAGAAGGCAATGAAAGAGCTAATCAGCTGGCCAAAGAAGCCGCTCACAAGAACGGCCCCATGTTACGACAGGTGCCCTATATCATACATAAAAAACTACCTCCGCGAAGAGAGAATTTAGCTTGGCAAAACAGGTATAACAACCAAACAACAGCGTCACCAATAAAACTCTTCCTTCCGGATGTCCGTGATGTATATATAATCGTTAGAAAAACGGAGCAGGGAAATAGTCAAGCTTTCACTCGACACGGAGCTTTCGCACATACTCTCATAGATTTAAACTGAAATATTAAAATTTTCAATAATTTACAGCAAAATAAATAAAATTTGTAATTGAACGAAACAAAACGCAAAAATAGTACCAAAAAATAAACTTAATTAACAAATAATAATATAGTTTAAATAAAACAAAATAAGATAAAAAAGATTCATTCAAAAGTCTGAAGAAAGTTAGTACTCAAACAAAAAAAAACATGTACACCATGGAGCTCCTCCTAATAATTGCTAGAATAAATTCGACATGTTCATTAAGGTCTTGGTAGCGTAGCGGTTGAAACCTGCATGATACTTGGGCCGTGTTTTTTATGATACATTTCTTTAGATATCAAAGTCAGTTTCGTATCGCTCTCGGCGTGGCCCTCTAATAAACAAGTAGATTGACCCCACAGGAACTTGAGGAATTATGCTAGTTATAGGTAGTTGCTTTATAGAAACCCTTGCCACGTTTTATGGTTCCGTACCTCAAAAAGAAAAAAAGGTATGTCTAGAGCGATTATCACGGTAACGCATTGGGGTTTCGAGTTAAACTTTTAACCATTATACTCAGTCAATGTTCATTCGCTAAACAAGGTACCCCTTAACTTTTAATCCGGGAGTAGAGACAAATATGATTATTCTGGTCTTACTCCATGTTTATTAATACTAAAATTTGAGAATACTAGAATTTACTACTTTGAGTAGAGTTACTCTTGTTTTAGTCTACGTTTATTAATAAGACGGTGTAAGAATAGGTACCCAATTTGATAGGTAGTGGCACCAGTGGTCAGACTCATAACGACTTTTTGTAGTTTGGAAAGCTGTCATTTTTACAAGATTCGTCGGATAATGTAACGTAGTACATGATTGGGTTAATTGTTTTTTATAGTTTTTAAAAACAATCCTAATAAAATATATATTTAAAAACAATCAATAAATGGCTTTTTTTACCAGTGGTCAGCCTCTAAAATCAAATAATCAGTCTCGATGAACCAAGTATTCAGCCCTTATAACTATGTATAAGCATGAGTTTAAAATGAGCATTATTTATATCAAAATCTACGATATTATTTAGGTCTCTTTTATTTCTTATAGCTAAATTATCAAAACAAAAAAGAAATCTCACCTGACCGAAATATTATTGCAAGCAAACAATCACAGTACTTATTTGTGTTCTTATTTTCTAGAACTCTATCATAAAAACATCAATATTTTTTATATGAAAATCAACAACATTAGTATATATGCATACTTATACATTATGTAAATATTCCTCTCGGGTTTAATACACATAATACGAAAGAGAAATAGGTCACTAGCAAATCTACTAATAGTACCTACTAAGTAAAAACTATTCTTACAATAAAAAAAAGGATTTAAGCCATTTTCTCCTAGTCTGTCATTTCGAAAGGATTAGGTCTTCCGTCAGCCTTTATTGCTTGGACCGTATTTAATAAATTGTCAGTCTTTAAGGGAAACCCACATTTTGTTAATTTTTTACACCATCCACCAGTGCAGCTTCTTCTGCTTTATTTAAATTGGAATCTGTACCCATTTTTCTTGGCTTTCTGGGACACGAAGATGGAGCCGATCTTGTAGTGTGCCTCGAGGCACTACAAACGTTCTACTTGCCTCTCCTATCGGCATTCCGTTTCGTATGGCTTCCATGGCAGAAGAGAGTTTCTCTGGAAGATACGTAGTGGCCAGCCGCGTAAATATAAAATGTTTGATGCGGCTGACCACTGGATTTTTGAGCAATACGAAAGAACATGCCTTACTAAATTTGAAAATTTAAATTTAATGGTTCTAATGACCGCCTTTACTCGCAATATTAAAAATAATTCAAGAACCCAGTGAACAGCCCCGGAGGGCCGACCAATGGATCTTTTGTAAAAAAGTAGTACCCAATGGTCAGCCCCCACAATATTTACGTAAATCAGCGATATCCAAATTTAATATTATTCAATACATGAAGTAATACATAAAGCCAAATTGCATAAAAGACTATCACATTCTTTATTAAAACATGTTTTTTCTTACCTTTTAAGAGAACACCACCCGAAGTAAAAAATATGGCGGACATGACACTACTGCTCTTTTCAACCGCCGTCTCCTGTATGAATGAGTTTATTTCTCTCCCCTGATCCCCTGCCGCATCTATCGTGTGACATATTAACCAATGAGGAATCAAAGTTTGTATTTAAGTACACGTGCTTCGTTTAATCTAATTGTAGCGATATTTATGAACAATAAACGACGCAAAAGGTTGACCACTGGTTCCTGGCTGGCCACTGGTGCTGTTACCCTATTTAGATTTTTCCATAATACGTTTTTTATATCTCTCTTTTTGATATTAATACTTTTCAGCAGTGATATTCTTAAAGACCGGCTACTCACATTCCTGCTGCAGGGGCAATCTAAGGTATAAGAGTGAGGATGGGCAGGGGCAATTCAAATGTAGGAATTTGCCCTTGCTTGCCTACACGCATCACATTTAAGGAGGCAACTAAGAGTCATCCCCACTCTTAAGCCCTGGATTGCCCCTGTGGCAGGAACGTGAGTAGTCGGACTAAGAACAAACTCACTTTCACCTTGGGATCCGCGAAGTGATTTTAAATTAAAACAATTTCAAATGACACTGTGCCTTTTTTCTTACAGAATAGCACTGCAATTACTTAAAGAAGAATTCAGAAGTCTACTAAAAGCTTTTTTATTTAAATAAAACGGGACGATCCTACCCGACCTAACCGAAAGATTGTATTTTTATTTATTGTTTTACAATGTAAGCTGCTTAATTACGTATTTGGTACCATAAATGTGGGTTTCCAAACCAAATAATACCATCCAATTTGATTCCTGACCCACCATAAGTTAATTTTTTTACAACCATTGCAAAACAATAAAGTAGACTTTCGCTTAAATTTACGTATCCCGGTAAACAAACTTGTAACGTAATTTTCTGTACAATCATATTTGACGTGACACATTTTACCGCTTCCCTGTGAAATAAAGGTATGAGCTCGACGTGTTGATGTTACATTATTTGAGAGATTTGCCCATGGACTAAGGATTTCCCTATTAGTTAACAGATGATTTTAATATCAACAAATCAAAAGAGTTCCTGTTACGTCTACGATTTTAAAAGTGATTTTGAAAATCATATCACTATTCAAATTTTTTGTACAGGGTGACAGAAAAACTCGACCTATTCCTTGAAAGGGGTTATACAAGTGATTATTAGCAAAAAAATAATGTAACAAGGGTCAAAACTGGATGGTTACCGAGTTGTGACGGTTATTAAATTTTTTAGAACTTTCCTGACATGCTGCCAAAAACTATTAATTGTGAATAAACCACTCCACTTTAAACATTATTTTGATATTTTTCTGAAAGCTGCAAAATTAGTAATAATTAAAAAAAAATACGCCTAAAACTTACACAAGCTTAGAAATAAAAGGACTTTAGTAGCAATATTTATATTTTTTCCGAATTTCCCCGTAAATTATTGGAAAATAATTACGTATGGAGTATGGAATTTGGCGTAAAAATTATTAAAATGACAGCTAGTTTCATAAGCTTTCCAACAAGGTACAAAAGTTATTAACTTTATAAGCTGTTTTTATTAAAATCAGCAAGAGGGCACTGCAGGGCAAACTTTTCATTTTGATTTGTAAAGTAAATTCAGATCGAAAAGACAATATCTCTCCACTGTGATTAAAATTCAATGTTAATTGATAAAGTTTAGTGTGGTTTAAAAAAATCGTATCTTAAAAAAAAACAAAAATAAATCCTGTTCAAATTGCCTACCATTCGGTATGCAAGCACGGAGCCTATGACGTACTTTACTCACTGTCACTCGCGTTGAAAGGGAGGTTTTTATTTGTCCGGCAGCTGCCAATATCTCTCATCAATGGATGTCACTGGTGTAACATACACTAAGACCTTCATGTGACTCCAAAGATAAAAGTAGAATGGCATCAAATCCGGACTTCTCACCGGCCATGGCGTGGCCTTATACGCCTGTATAAGATGATCTATTCCATTGAAAACAAAGGTCAAATTTTAATGATCCGAAGTGCTCATTATTTCCACAAGAAAACTTGTTATTAGAAGGTTCTAAGCGCTAATTATTTCCACAATTAAACTTGTCTGGTATGACATTTTTAAGCGAATTATGGGACAAGTAAGTTATGATCAATCTTAATTTTTTTTGATAGTACATACTAAAAGAAATAAATAAAATACATTTCATTATAAATAGAATAAGTACATTAATAAACACAATTTAAACAAGGTACAGTAGATTTACAAATAACAATCGTTATTTTAACGATCACATACCAGAAGTAGTTCACAAAATATAAGTAAAAGTCGTAAAGAGCGCAATTTTTGAGACTGCCCACTGCATTTATATAGCGTTTTTGTATCGTAACATAACAAAGTTAGTTCCAAAACATACATGAGTTTTTTCCCTTTTTTGTATTTGTATTGGAAAAGTTGCTAGTTTAACCCAATAATTATGAGTTAAGGGCATTGTATTTCGGTATATCACTAGGCACACTATGGTTCTCATTGCTTTGCGAGAATCATAGAGCTTTGTGTATGATTCGCATGATGAAATTGAATGCGCCTACGAGCTTCCCTTAATTCAAGCGTCATTTCAGCAATTTCTTGTTCTAGTTGCCTTTTTCTTTCGCGCAGGCTCACCACCTGTACAAAATAAATAAAAAATCACATTTACTATTATAATAATAAACAATTAATATTTTTCTAAAGCAACTACATACTGGATTTTCCTATCTGAAAAAAAATATATGGCCCTTTTCGTTATCAAACACGGTGACGAACTTAACACATTATTACACTATTGTTTAGTGTGGCTGGTGTAGAACCAGCTTTCCAAGAAGCAAAGCAGTTTCTTTTTCAAACAGTTTTAGCCCACGCAGACTCGGCACAAAAGTCCCTGAATCGTGAAAAAATGTCCGCTGAGGACTTGTCACGTACTCAACGCACACAAAGTGCGAACTTATGACACCTAAAAATAAAAAAAAACCGCACATAAGGAAGTAAATGTTCTCAGATTACGTTGTATTGTAATTAACATGAAGTTTAAGAAAAAGAGAACACGTTTTTAAAAGAGGATACTGGAATCATCCCTTTAAATCGAGCGCGCAATGCGAACTAAAGTTCGCTGTGGGGTATCCAATCTCTCGGCGCCCTTGGTTGTTCGGAAGACATTTTGGTAAGCGGGACATTTAACAACTCGTGTGTGTTACTCGATGCAGTTGCAAGCGATCTATTTTGGTGGTCAAAAAAGCCCGCGGACGAAAGTCACTCGTCTGTGCAGGCTATTAAGGTAAAGAAACTATTTCCAGCAGTTTCTCTTTGATTTAAACTTGCAAAAGTTTTATACAAAAGCATTGGATGGATTCGGCGGTTGAGATACACGTAAACTTGTATAAAATCTATGTGTTGAAGTTAGAGAAATATTGAAAATTAGCCGACCTGACAAATTTCGTGAAGCCATATATTATTACGTGAAAAATTTTGAAATTCCTAAAAAACTTGTTTATCTTTTTATACCCGCTATTAATGTATTATCAATACTGTTATATATCTCTCACAGTTTTCTGTCTCATTCAGTTATTTACTTTTCATATTATGTGATTACAAAAAAACTGTACTTTTAAGGGTTCCGTAGTTCTGACAAGAAACCCTTATAATTTCGTCATGTCCGTCTGTCTATCCGACCCTGGTTTTATTGGAGACTATTAGCACTAGAGAGCAGTAATTCTGTGAAGATATGTATATCGATCACGCCGACAAAATGGTAGAATAAAATTTTGAAAATATTTTTTTTAGGAAAAAAATCATCCCCAGGTTACGTGTAGGGGAGCTCCTACGTGTAACCTGGGGATACATTTTTTTATCGTGTACTCCATCATATAGGGTATCGTTGAATAGGTCCTTTAAAATTACTTACGGGTTCCTAAGACTATTTTTTGATTTAGAGATCCGTTTGCGAAATATTGAACTGAACTAAAAGTGTTAATTTTTGTTCGAGTAGGGCGTCTCCCCCTTCTAAAAGCTAAACTAATGGCTTGAAAAACCTGCAAAAATTATTGAGTCCATGATAATAGTGATTTTCATGAACTTTTAAAGAAAATTATAACGGAGAAGAGATTTGTTAGTTTAGGAGTAGTAGTCGTTCAACTTTGGCTATAGAAGTTTTGTTACCTATAGAAAATCCTAAGAAGAAAACATTAATAGTGACATACGTGAAGTTATTGTAGCGTAAAACCTTATATTGCAACATAATCTAAAAAAAACATGCTTTTAAAATTAAAATTATAACTAAAAACACTATTTTAATACCACAATAAAATATCATTCGTTCCACAACGCTACCGCGAGTACAAAGGCCAAGGACTTCTGAGTCGCGCTTACGATACGTTTTTATAAAAACTATATAAGCACTTGAAAAGATCGGCGGTTATACCGCATCCCTTTCTCCCCCCCCCTCTCCCCCTTCTCCGGGGATGATCGCTTCAGAAAAAGCTTGTAAGGCCCTTTTGGCAATAAAGTTTTTTAGTCAGTAAGAGTCTGTAATAACCTTGCAGCTGGCTGTAGAGTATTCACACCCGTTCAAAAAAAAATATCGCCGGTTACAGTATAAAATATGGAATTCAGTTTGAGACGCATTTAGTATTTTAGTTAAGATTATGTATCTGATTGATGATTGATATTCACTGATTTTTAAATTTCAGATACCGACAAATAGACTCGTGTTCAAATATATTGTGGTAACTACATGCAACTACGGAACCCTACACTGCGCGTGGCATGACACGTACTTGGCCGTTTTTATTATTGTTTTTTATACAAACCTTATCCTGACAGTATATGGATGGGCATGCGATTTTTGAAAAATCTGTGAATACAGTTTTTGTTATCATTAAAAATAAAATTATGTGTTCATTCACTAAAATATCCTATCTTCAATATTTAATATACTTTCCCTCCGTGTGAGGTAGCCGTGGGACGCCCTGTATTACTTTATTGTAGATTATGAAAATAAAGTTACATCAAAGACCAGATTTAATCTAGTCCAAGTCATCCACAAAGTAACAATTTGTTATCGAACTTAAAAACAACATTGTAAACTCGATGTTGTGGTGACAAGTTTAGTAAAACTCGTATTGCAACATAAATTGCGTTGAACGTGACATTTCAGTAATCTGTACGCAGCATTAGATGCTCAATGACTCGTCATTAATTAATTACTTGCTCGTAGTACAAAATAGATAGTGCAGAAGGTAATTCCATGTATGTACTTCATTTTTCCTACCTACGCTGGCTGTCGCGCTTGAATTATCAGCTTTAGTTTGTGCACAATAAATCGTGGTCGTTTGATTTATTGTTAAGAATAAAACAGGAACAATGGAAATATAAATCAATATAGGTAACTAAAGCATTTCAATATTTTATTGTTATTGTTGTATTAGGTACATAATTATTAAAACAAACGACTGCTCACTATTTAATATTGAATTCAGAAAACCGTCCACTGAACAGTTATAATAGCAATTTTTTTGTTACTCCATATTTGCACAAAAAAGTTCACAGACGCGTGTCTCAAGCGCATGGAACTCGCGCTCGCACTAAGCGGTCCGAGATATCGTGTCCGTGAGCGGTGTCTGTGTGTGCGTTGCTCGAGTGCACTGTGTATGTAGATTACCCTCTGTACTATCTATTTTGTGCTCGTAGTTTCAGTGGATGTCCGTTTAAAATGGCATGAACGCTCTTGTCTTAGCGACCAACGGAGGCATTTATGTCCTTAGCAAAACCCTAATATTGGAAGCAAACTTATACTGATTTCTGTTAAAATATTACATACATAAACTAGTACTTACCTTTACTTTTATGCGCTAAACTGATAGATTTTTCAGAACATTACATTTGCTGTAAATTGGTTTTCAAATATCTTATATTTACAAACGAACGCCGATGTAACTTACTGAATTGTCTTGTAGCAAAACATGATTTTGCGCCGCTTTTATAATTGTTAAGTATTTTTGTAAAATAATATTAGAAAACAAAACCACAGTATATTTTAAGTTACATAGTATACTGTGATAAAACTGTTAATGTGTAGATTAACTATGGTGATTCAAAATACACAAAGAACATCTTCAAAACAGTTCTAATTATTTCAGCAACTTTACTATGTTAGTTTTCACTAACTGATACTATAAATTTTCAGAATACTTACCTTGTCACTTGCATCTTGAAAGTCGCGCAACAAGTCTTTTCTGGTCAAAAGACCCGCTTTCATTCGTTCCACCTCGAGTGACCACCGTAATCTATCGCGCCGACCCTGAGATATTCGAAACAAAAGACAATCAACTCAATCAAGTCATTTAATTTTGACGACCTCCGTGGCCAAGTGGTTTGTACGCCGGGTTTCATGATGTTGCCGACTCGAAAGGTCCCGGGTTCGAATCCCGGTGGGGGCAGATGTTTGTGTGATGAATACGATCATTTGTACTCCAGTCATGGATATTTAATACGAATAAATATATTTATATATGTACAGTATATGTATTCTATCCGTTACCCTAGCATCCCATAACACAAGCCTTACAGTGCTTACTTTGGGGCTAGGCTAATTGGTGTGAGTGTTGGAAATATTTACTTATTTATTTAAACATTTTTTTATAAAGCTGAAGAGTTTGTTTGGTTGAACGCCCTTATCTAAGGAAATACTGGTCTGATTAAAAAAAAAGGATTTTTCAAATCAAATCAATTCATCATTTTATTCTATTTCTGTTGGACAGTCCATTTTTCGACGAAAGTTATTGACGAATCCAATACCTACAAGCAGAGCTTCAATGAAAAATGTTGCAAAAACGGAAAATATATTTCAAGTCATAGCTTCCGTTGCATATCATGTACGAGGAATTACTCGTCTTCAGAAGTAAAAAAGTGCACGACTGCATAAATATGTCTATCCTGTAAGGGGTATAGGTATATATAGGTAACCCTTTTCTCCAATTATTGCGGGTGAGGCCAATTCGAAACAAAAGAAAACCAAGTCATCGTCTAATATGCAGCCTCTCGCTTTAATAACATTGCGAGGATGGAAGTGGTCGGCCACACGCTGCGAGATGAGTTTCCTGTCCTGATTCACACCAGTACTATAGCCCTGTAGTGAATTACATTTTGCTTTAGTACTACTCCATTTAATTAACAGGTTTTTGTGTAGTTGTGACGAGTTTGCCCAAGCTCCTTTCCACTCAAATTACTGTGAGATTTCGTTTCTTTCGATTGATATTTGCTTTAATCATATAGTAATCTGAGATCACAGGTGACAATATTTAATAAGATCAAGCTCCAGCTATGACCTGCCACCTTCTCAATGACATAATATATTATTTTACTTAAGTATGATTTTTATAAGTATGATTTTTAGTGCTGGTGAAGTCCAGACACGAAGGTAACTGATGCGACAGTGACTATTTCGCAAATAAAAAAAACTCCTGTTTGAAGGAGTTATCAAAGTTATGTGTTTGATTATGATTCGTTAAATAGTACCAGCTCCACTAAGTTTGGCCCGAAATTATTGATGTGTTTTTTTTTTATAATGCTGGGGTTACACTATGCCGTTTTCACGATGCATGTAACCAATCAATAGTCACATATCCGACCGTGTTCTGAAATGTGACTATTGCTTGGCCCGATTTGTCGTGAAAACGGAAAATATTCACGATAGCTCGACAATGTGGCCGTTGGATAAAGAACACAGTTTCAATTACAGTATGAGAAACTGTTAATATTCAGTGACCAACCTTCACTTGTCCAAGATTCTCTCTCGCTTGAAGATATTCAATCTCGGCGTCTCCCAGGTCAGCATCAGTGAAATCGATCACCTCGTCTGTGTGGTGCATCTTCTCCCGTATGTGAGCCAATATCTGATTGTGTTCAGTGCATTTAGTACGATTCTTTATGAGTTCGTCTTCACGTTCTGGAAAATTGGATAAAAATGGGATAGTAAATTTTGTTTATTTATTAGTATAGTACTTAAAAGTGTCATTGTTTTCGTTTAAGAGTTTATGATTGTTATTTTTTCCAATCTTATTTATTAAGAGGATTTTATCCAATATAGACGATATACCAGCCCCATTGAATCCTAACTTAATAAATTACAAAATTATTATAAAAACAATGAAGAGTCATTGCTGCAAAACATATTTATAAGGCTTTTGAATACTTCCGACTGCGGATCTGCCGATCTTCCCTACACCGAACACGTTTGTATATTTTTTTTTTGAAATAATTACATTGCCTTATTGTTATACTTCTTAGTACACTCTACAAGCATGTGACGTCATCGAATGTACCATAAATTTTACAATTAGGAGAACCTATTTTTTTCATAAATATGAACATTTTTGACATGAACTTCATACATTTTATGTCAGAATTGAAGCGTCATGCAAAAAGTTGCGTCCTGGGCAGGGGTGTTGGACGTGGTCCAGTATTATTAGCTGGCTAGGGATGTGCAGCTATAAGCTTTCGCACATAACATTATCACACTAATATTATAAAGGTGAAAGGTTGTGAGTGTGTTAGTGTGTATGTTTGTTACTGCGATTTTAATATGATTTGGTATGGAGTTAGCTGACACCCTGGATTAACACAGTTTTACTGCGGGAAATTATCCATAATAAGCCACGGGTAACAGCTAGTAATAAAAAAAAGTTTTAACTTTCTTGTGCTAGCGCTCAGCACAGTCACTCTTGCTTGCGATGTGTCATTTGGGTTGGACAGTAGGCTGTCCTTATCGGTCGTTATGGGGAGTGATAGGGAGAGGAACTGTTGTTGGGTATATGGGTAGCGGACACGGGTGGCTGTGTGGAGCGCCGGCATTAAAGTTTAGTGTATGAGAGTCCCTGATTAGAAAAGTATACTGATATACGTATAATTACCTACCTACGTTCTGTGTTTTTTTATTTCGCTTTATTCCGGCATTCGAAATCACCTTTGCCATAAGGCGCTGGCTGAAAATCAGCGTTAATGTGGTATCGCAAATGCGTTTACAACATAGAATAGCTGAGTCAGCGTGCTATTGGCCTTACACGGCACGAACCTAATAATTAGTTCCCATGTTTTTTATATTGTCTATATTTTATTATTATAACCATTTTGTGTTCGATATTCATGCTGTGAAGGCTGATAAAATGTTTTCTTTCTTCTTTCATAAGGAAACCATATTGCCTGAATGGATAATGTCCAGTACAAAATGTTAAAGTTGTTACGATAAACCTTCTGCTGCAATTCAAATAGAAAAATCAAAAAAATCGCAGAGGCTGATATTGGATTGTCTTGTACCAGATTCCTTATTCCCTACTTCGCTCGTCAAAATACTCTTTGAATTCCTTAAAATATTTTCGTTTGAATTTGCCCAGAAGCTCTGAATAAAATAGTTAACTATATATTTGAGTTAACACTTTATTATTAGTTTTCTTAACACAATCCATGTTATCTATAATTCTGCCGTCCTGAAACTGAAGTGCGGTTAAGTGACATGTGGTCGATTTTTAAGTCTTAAATTGCATCTTAAGCAGTTTTTATTAAAGTGATTAGTGATGTTACGGTCTTGAATTTTGACAAACCGGGTTTGATCGGTTAGTAATACATGCAAATCGGTTTCCGAACCGAACCGCCAAATTTTCAGTAAACCGCGGTTTGATCCGGTTTGAACCGTTTGACGAGTTGACGAATGAAACTTACGAAACAACAGGTGCTATTTTTTTTAATTCTACATATTTTGTTGATATTACATCGTGCAAATATTTAAAGGTAATTGAAAAATAACAATTAAAATATGAAAACAAATAATAATAATCAGAATTAAAAATGTCAAAATAAAAATAAACAAATATCTATGTAATACCGTGTTTAAAAAATTACAAAAAAATATATAAACTCTATTAATTACATAAAACCGTACTTCTTAACTTTGAGACTCAACTATTTAGGAATAATATTTGGTCTATTTTTTTAGAAGCTGGGCATTTACTTCGCATATTACATAATAATGAAAACAAAATTACACCGTCAAGTCAGTCAAATCTACCAGAGTCCGTTTCATTTCGGTTCGGTCGGTAAGTCGGTTATGGCTGTTTTATTTAAATTGACGATGCGCGCTAACCGTATCCGCTGCTGTAAGTCGGTTCGTATTGGTCGGTCAAGTTTAATTAGGGTCGGTAAAGCACGTCAGGAGCCGCACGCGATTTGTGGATAAACAAGAATTGACAGGCGCGCATGCGCGCAGCGCGATACGAACGAATGCCACGGTAGAACCGGTTTACGAAGACGTTAACCGATTCAACTCGGTCCATGCTCAAACCGGTTTGAACCGGTTTGAAAAGTCGAGTCGTTACATCTCTAGTTTTTAATTCTCTATCGATCTGTCTTTAACAAGTATTCGTATCTTTTATAGTTTAAGTCTAAAAATGGATTATGTGATGAATGGTTATATAAAAATAGCAATAATTTAAAGTTAACGCGCCATCTTTTGGCCATATCTCAAAAGTTGGTTTTGTCATTTAGCCGCGATTTAGCTTGAGGACGGCAGAATTTTATTATTTACCTCATCATATCAGCCGTACGACGCCCACTGCTGGACACAGGCCTCCCCCAAGGATCTCCACAACGATCGGTCCTGCGCTGCCCGCATCCAGCGTTTTCCCGCGACCTTCACCAGATCGTCGGTCCACCTTGTAGCGGGCCTTCCCACTGAGCGTCGTCCGGCACGCGGTCGCCATTCGAGAACCTTTCCGCCCCAACGGCCATCGGTTCTCCTCGCTATGTGTCCCGCCCACTGCCACTTCAGCTGGGCTATTCTTCGAGCTATGTCGGTGACTTTAGTTCTCCTACGGATCTCGTCATTTCTGACTCTATCACGCAGGGAAACACCAAGCATAGCTCTCTCCATTGCCCGCTGGGCGACCTTGAGCCGTCCTATGAGACCCATAGTAAACGACCACGCCTCACTGCCATAGGTCATCACTGGCAACACACACTGGTTAAAGACTTTCGTCTTAAGACACTGAGGTATTTTGGACGCGAAGATGTTCCGCAGCTTCCCGAACGCTGCCCATCCGAGTTGAATTCGACGAGAGATCTCTTTCTCGAAGTTGGACTTACCTAACTGGATTGTGTGTCCTAGGTAAACGTAGTGGTCAACATCTTCAAGTGTAACGTTCCCAACATTAACTGGAGCGGGTGCAACATGGGCGTTGGACATGATTTTCGTCTTGCCCATGTTCATCTTAAGACCCACTCGCTGGGATGCGTCACTGAGATGCTCGAGCATGGTGTTCAGGTCTTCCAAGGTCTCCGCCATTAGGACTACGTCATCAGCAAATCGAAGGTGTATCAGGTACTCGCCGTTGATGTTAATGCCGAGTCCTTTCCAGTCCAGAAGCTTAAAAATATCCTCCATCGCAGCAGTGAACAGTTTCGGAGATATAACGTCTCCCTGTCTCACCCCTCGCTGTAGTTGGATAGGATTAGAGCTCTGATTCTGTACTCGGACCGACATAGTGGCGTTTTGGTATAGGTACTTTAACACTTCGATATACCTGTAGTCCACTTGGCACCTCTGGAGAGACTGCAGCACCGCCCAGGTCTCGATCGAATCGAAGGCCTTCTCATAGTCCACAAACGCTAAGCAAAGTGGCCGATTATACTCTTCGGTCTTCTGTATAATCTGCCGCAGCGTATGGATGTAGTCTATGGTACTAAAGCCTTTTCGGAAACCGGCTTGTTCAGGAGGCTGGAAGTCGTCGAGCCTGCGAGCGAGACGATTCGTAATGACCCTCGAAAACAGCTTGTAGATATGGCTCAGAAGCGAGATGGGTCTGTAGTTCTTCAGTAGGGTCTTATCGCCCTTTTTGAAGAACAAAATCTATGGCTATGGCCTCTTTAATACGCTCGGTATTAAAGTGGCGAAGGTCGCTCGTCAACGACTTCGAGATCTGTCTATTAAGCTGTCTATAACGAAGGGCATCCGCTGAGTCCTGTAGTCGCATTTCATGTCTCCTATCCATGAGTTCGAGTGTGTATGCGGAGAGTTTCTTTAATTTGGTGCGGCGGGTTTTAAAGGAGTTCATCATATAGAGGTTCTCCCTCTCCATAAAGTCCGCCAGCATCCGGCCCCTGTCGTTCCGTTCCCCAAATCCAAATTGCCCCACTCTCAGCTCGTCGCCGCAACGTTTCCCCAACTTTGCATTGAAATCCCCCATCACAATCGTGTAGTGAGTTTTGTGGCTATGCATGGCCTGAGAGATCTCCTCATACATAGACTCCACTTCGTCATCGGTGTGTTTCGAGGTTGGAGCGTAGACTTGGATGACAGTCATCGAATATCGTGATGATATTCTGAGTACCAAGTACGCTACTCTACTCGAAACACTACCGATGGTCAGCACGTTGTTGACGAGGGACTTGTGGACGATAAAACCGACACCACCTACGGACTGTTGGTCGCCCTCACGGAAGTACAGCAAGTTACCGGAGTCCAGAGTTATCGTGTCCTCTCCGTCTCTTCGGACTTCAGATAACCCGATGACATCCCAGTGTAACTTGCAGATAGCTTCTTCCAGCTCTGTCATCTTGGATCATCTCTCTGGCATCGGTCCTCAATGTGCGCGTGTTGTAGGTTGCCAGGGCCAGTATTCGGTTGTTGTGGTAGCCGTGTCCTACCCGGGGATTCTTCGCACCCCCTGCCCCGCCGTTACCGTGGCCGCTACCGTAGCCAGGAATAGCGGGGCCGCCGGGGACTAGGGGCCGTTTTGTGTTGTTTCGATTCATATGGGGGGGGGGGGGGTTTGCCATAATCGCCACGCTTGGCAGGCGGGTTGGCGATCGCAGTATACCGGTTCGCATAAGGAGATGCTGCTGCCCATCTCTTTAGGTGAAGTTTCCCTTAGTCGCCTCTTACGACACCCACGGGATGAGAGGGGGTAGTGCTATTCTATTCTAGGCCGGCACTACACGGCTACTTATGGCGGCTATTATTTACCTATGAAGTCCAAATGGGCATTTTAAAAATTTCTAATGGACTTGAGGTGTTGATATTATCCTCATTTCATTCATTATAAGTGACCACAAGCTAGGGTTTCTTTTTTGGATTACCAGTAAGCCTCGTTAATAACAAAGCATTTAAAAATCGTTCAGTATTCTAACGGTGTCATATTTTGTCCAGGACATGCTTTTAATACAATGCTTATAAGCTAAATATATCTTTCTAATGAATAATGGTTGAATACATAATTCACTCTCCATTGTATGTACAGGAGTGCTCCTTATAAAGCCACCTACAATTCGAAGGGCCTGATTTTAGATTCTATTTAATTTAAAAAGTTGAGTTTTTGAGCTGTTGTCGTAAAAAAACTACCATAATCAAGCCTACTCCAGACCAAGGATTTATAAATAAAAACTCTTTTGCTTAGGATGTACACCCCAACCAGGGCCGACCAAAACCTTTAGCAACTTTAGTAATTTGATTTTATAGCAATTTCGTTTATGCATTTATGCCATCTTAGATGTTTATTTAACATTAACCTAAATATCTGCCATTCTTAACCATTGTTAATTATTTCCAAGTTTAAAAAATATTTCCCTCGTTTTGTAACCTATGCTGCAAACTCAAAAAGTTGTCCTAGTTACAGATAGACGAAGACCAATTTAATCAAGTATCATTATAATATCGTTCATTGCTTTAAAAAGAGAATGAATTAATATATACATATATACTATGTCATTTGTTTATACTACACTATTATTATATACTATTTATTTTTAACATACAGTCCTTAAAACCATACATCCATTGTGAGGTTGGCAGGAAATCAAAGGTGCACTTGGAAGTAAAAAAAGCACACACACATACACTCAAAAAAATATGTCACTTTGACATTGGTCGGATCTCAGATGTTGGCCAAATACAAAACTGATATTGATATGCCTTTATTATGTGCTCTGAAAAGTGTGCAGCCGGCGCAGTCACGTATTTTTATCACTCCCTGTGTGTCATTTTATGTACTGTATGTGTAGGTTCTGCATGAAAAAATCACACTCGATTCAAAAAAGGAATTTCTGATAACTTTCAGGTACTTTGTTTATAATAATTTACTATTGTCATTCCTTCCAAAGACGAGACTAAATAAAGATACAGAAAATGATGCCAGCACGATGGCATGGAAATGAGGTCTGTATAGATTTGAATTGGTAGTATACGATAACATTTGATGCCACATGTAACTTCTGTTTTGTGAATTTGTTTCCATGCTTCTATTCCCAGTCCTTAATTAAATGTGAAAACTCGTTAGGAACTTCAAATAAAAAAACTACCTAGAGCAAAGGAATCATCAAAGAGCCTCGCAGACTGTCTAGAAAGCACATTTTACTTGCTCGTTTTTCTTCCGTTAACAGCAAATACTGCTTTTATACCAACTGAGGCTTACACACAAAATTGTTCTTTATGGTTTCGTATTAAAGCTCATAATAGTATCAGGTTAATTAAGAATAGGAGGAAAATGGTCCTGTCTAGAATCATTTTATTTTTGCGGATCCTAATCGATAACAATGTTATCGCCTATTTGCGTCATCAGCATTTTACAAATACATTATCCTTCTCCGGAATTTACAATGCAAATGGTTCTTTATCCGAAACATTTATCTATTTCGGATAAACAACCATAAAAACACCACAGGGGAAGACTTCTATTCCAAAAGCCCCTTAAATGTGATCTCTTTCAGACATTATAAATTATATTGTTTTAAACTTTCATGGTCACTAACATTATAGCTATTAACGGGATTGTTACCATGTACCTTGTTTTTTTTTCGGAGACTCATAAAAACAAGGTACATGGTAACAATCCCGTTAATAACTATAATTATAAATTATGATTCACATGACAGAGTTTGTCCATTCCATCCATTCAGAAAGAATGAATCTTTTGCAATGAAATATAAGAGCTGTGTTAATTTCTAATAGACTAATTTGATACGGTGTCAATAAAAAGTTGGCAAAATAACTTAGAAATGCATAGGGGTGGGTGCTACGGCCATCGCATGGCACCTGCCATTATATTCGCAAACTTTATTGACATTTACAGTGTGTAACTAAAGTGAAAATTGCATATCTATCGATGATTTTTGGAACAAGTATCTTAATGGCGTTATAATAAAGCAGTAAATGATTACTAAATAGCTCAGTGATTATCACTTTCTGTCAAAAGCAGTTAGCGAATAGGCCTACAGGTCCAGAAAGGAGAACTCAGTATTTTTCATAGGTATTGAATATCCGACTAGTGCTTTGCCTACACTGAACCCATTATCTACCTGTGAAGCCCTGATCCTGAAGACTTACTCACTGCATGCAAACAACACTTTTTTGCATAGAAGTGAAATCCATGTAAAATCCTATAGACGCCAAGTGTTCCCTTAATATTAATTTTATTTTTGTAAATTCATAATTGTGGCTCCGTCACGATCAGCGTCTTGAACTGTTGATTCTATTAACAAATAAAAACTTTTAGCAAATATATTAAACCGCCGAGAAAACTGAACAGCAGAAAATTGCCGTGCATATTTGATAGATCTGAGTTCTCATTTACTATTTGGGTTGGCGATGGCGCCGACTCCAAATATTAATTTGACTAAAGATAAAAAGAGTTTATTATTTTGTGTTTTCAGTTTTTTGCTTAAACTAACTGATCTCTCTTAACCGTCATAATTTTCTTTGAAATTTTATAAAAAGCACTGTAATCCATTATAATGATTTTTTTCTGATTTTTTCAAGCCTTTTTAGCTTTTAGAGGGGTTTGGTGGACTTTCTCAAACAAAAAAATTGCACTTTAAGGTTTAATATTTCACAAACAGATCCCTAAATTAAAAAATAGTCTTAGCAACCCCTTAGTCTGAAATTTTTTTTTCCAAGTTTATATGGGACTTACTTCTGAGTATATCGTCACTTCCATAGTAAACTTACGAATTTGAATTTCATAAAACCTACTATGCCAAAATATTGTATATTTATTTGGTAATTTTACTTTGGACGTATAAACATAAAATGCAGATTCAAACAATCAGACTTTTAGAACCGTCATTGATTAAATTGCGTGACTTTTCCCTGGTGTTAAGTACCCCATTATGTGCAGTTTTTTATTATAGATTTTTACTAAAAAAGCAGAGTCCGTTTGCCGTAGATGTGACGATATTATACCTTTTCATATATAAAAATAATATACGCGTCCAATTGATAACCACCTCTGTTTTTTTCGTAGGTTGATAAGAATAAAAAAGGCGTAACATGAAATGTCGTTATTGAAGCTTATCCATTCAGCTTATCTCCAATTATTATTAATACTAGTGGATGTCCGCAACTTTTTCTGCGTAGAAAAATTGCTTATTTAGTTAAAGGATTAATCTCATGATCTTGGTGCTCCCTACAAACTTTGATCCCGCAGTTTAACCCTTTAGGGAGTTAGTTTCGGTAAATCCCTTCCTAGCACACGCCTTTATCATAATATCTATACTTATGTGTGCAAATTTCAGCACCATACATTTAGTGGTTTGAGCTGTGCGTTGATAAATCGGTGAGTCAGTAACGGTTGCCTTTTATATATACAGTAGTTAAAATGTATCAACTTACTTACCTTCAATTTTATTCATATAATTCTGATTGTCTATATGTAGCTGTTGGTATTGTGCTACATATAAGCCGGGTCCGAGCATTTCTAATTTGCGTACGACAGCCTCCAGCTCTGCTACAGCATTTCTGACCCTTATGTACCTCAAACATAAGGCTGAGGATTGCTCGTTTTTACGTCGTTGAAGTGTGAGGAACCTCTGTACAGTCTGTGTGTAAATAGGTGTGATTAGAATTTGCTCTAACATTTTCTGGTTTTTTCACTTTATTTATCTATTATTTAGTATTTTTTTTTATTCTTGGACGTGGTAATGAATTGTAAACTTTCAGTTTTTTAAAGTGATGTTTTTACTGTATCATCACATTTAAGCATGTCGCATTAAATCTTTGTGTTATAAAAAAAACAGACCTTGTCAACAAACATTGGTGGTACAGTGGTTGAAAGCTCGCAAGCCACGCGGGCGACCGGGTTGAATTCTCAGCCGAGAAAGTTTTTTTTTTCCAATTTTTATAAGCCATCACTATGTTTCAAAGTTTCACTTGCTTCATGGTTTCATTAAACCCCATCAATTATTTTCTAAACGAATTCTATAGCGTAGTTAGTAGGTGACTTATGCTATTCGTGCGAATATTACATTAAATAGAAATGCTTTAGTCTAGCTCTAAGCTTGTTTACTAGTTTCAAGCCATTGATTCGTGTTGCGTGTATTTCTTATAAGCTAGATGTCTTAGTCAATCATACCTTATCAGCAATTGGTTTTCCTTTCTTCGAGTAAATGAGCCCGATGCCGGTTTCTCGCTCCACATCTTGAAGACTGTCAAACTTTTGCTCCGCTTTTTCTAAGCGATCGACGTATTGCGCTTCCACGCCGCTTACTTTCTCCCTTATCTAAAATCAGATAAAGTAACAGTTTTCCTTTTCTCAAAAAATTGTAGCCAGGCCATAAGAAATTGCTACGAGACAACAAGTTGCGCTCGATCATTTCTCAACAACACACATCAATTACTTATACAATTTTACATTCACTAAGATGCTTGAAGCATCGTTTCTATTTTATTAATTTAATTACAAACTTTCGTACACTCTAAATGAAAATTTGTTAATTGAGAAGCTCGATGGCGCAAGTGGTTATCACTTTCGGCTGCGGTCGTTGTAGTTAAGCAACTTTCGCTGTGGTCGGTCATTGGATGAGTGACCAAAAATTTACAATCCCGAGCTCCCCTCCGTGCTTCGAAAGCCACGTTAAGCCGTTGGTCCCGGCTGCATCTGCAGTCCGCACCCACCCACCCACCAATCCGCACTGGGCCCCCGTGGATGACTCATTGCCCAATTTTCCTATACCATCCATAGGGAACGCCTGTACCCAGCAGTGGGGACATTAATAGGCTGATGATGCTGATGATGAAATGAAAATTAAAAAGAAATGAAAATGAAAATTCATGTATTATGAGCTATATTATACAAGGGTAACTTGCAACTAAACTCGTTTGTACGCTCTCTCCGGTAACTTCGATGTCTTATGCGTATAGTATACTTTATTGGCCCCTATTTTAGGGTAGCACTTCACAAAGCTATTCATACATATGCTTCATGTTAATTTGACAACAGTATATTGTAGTATATCATGCTCTATATGGAATTAACAAATAGCAGATACGGATAAAAATAATGAGAAATTACATGAAAATATGACAAACTGGGTCAATAATTATTACTTAATAATAATTCTTACATCCGCTACTTCTCTCTCTTCTTTTTCTTTTAATTCTTCATAAGCAAATAACATCTGTTGGTATTTGTCTTCCAAATCAGCGGATTGTTCCAATGGTTTTAATACATGTTCTAATTTTCTCTTTCTGCAATAAAATAAATATTCCTTTATTTAACATCTTTGTGTCATAAATTTTAGTATCGCGAATATAAGTAACTACAATTACTAAACAATTTATCTTAACTAAATTATTTGCTTCTTGTAATTCTACGATACTTTTGAGCAATGTACGATCAATTTGAATGGTAACAGCCAATGCAAACACAGCTGTTATTTTGTTTTATTTGTTTGAGCGTGTTCAAAGTAGTTTCTATTTAAAACACGGTATAATTCAGTGTTTGATATATTACTTCTGAGTTTAAGATAGAAATTCGAAATTCTATTTTCAATAATGTTTGAATACGTACCTAGTTTAATTACGATTGGTTGGTGAAATCGTAACGATTCTGTCTTCTAATTTTAGATGAATAAAAAGATAATAATAAATAAATAAACTCTCTATCTATACGTGACTAGACGAAACTACATTAAATTTGTTAAATATAGTGTAATGTACGAATAGAACTGTACAAATCTATATATATATATATATATATAAAAATCAATTGTGGTTCGTTTGTCTCGCTAAAACACGAGAACGGCTGAGCCAATTTAGCTATTTTGGTTTTAAAATATTTGTTGTAGTCCAGGGAAGGTTAAAACGTTGAGAAAATAAGGGCACAAAATATTGTAAGCGGTACGAATTTTACCGGGTAGAGTTTTATCGTCTTAAATGTATTTTCTTTCTTTCTTTCATGTGTAAGGGAACTATAAAAAAAGCAGCATAATACGTAGTTCTTATGTTTCGAATACAACATGAAAGTATATTCGTACAATCATGCGAGTCTAGTATAGAGCTAGCTTAACCACATCCGGCGAACTGGGTACAATTTCCGGACGAGCCATTTACAAAAAGAACATTTAGTTAAGCTCATTGATATAATAATTGCCTATATTCAAGTACTAATAGTGGCTCGCTCTGGCTTTGCTTTGGTGTAGACTATAATTCTTATTGAAAAATGAAAACATTTGATAAGCGAAGAGGAATTCAGATTCAAGATTTGAAAAACTTAAATTTGTTGGGTAGTTCTTCGAAATTCCATTCTTCGACTGATTCATCTGGCCAAAATTTAATCTCACTTGGAGCTCTGTAGCACATGTTCATATGAAAATAAGTATACTAAAGAACATATATTTCATAAGCGACTCGTTTTTGTCAAATAGTTTTTAAGATATCGATTTTCAATTTCGAATAAAGAACGCAGTTTTATTACTCAGGACTTTTACTAAGGACCTCGTGACAAGCAAAAATCCGACAGATTGAAAGAAAAAAAATTACCTACTCACCGATTAACAATGTTGCCAGCCTTAGAAATGTGTATTCGACAAATGTATTAACATTGCACATATATTTAACACCCCCTCTTAATGTTATACATTAAAAAAAATCAGTACAAACATACTTTTATTTTATATCTCTTACCCCACATAATTTTTTTATAAACATTTCAAAATTGATTATCTACTTAGGGATTTAGTTTAGATATCGGCTGGTTGTTTTGAAGTGCAAATGTACTTAATAAAGATCTTATTTTCTTTAATTCAATGTTTGACAGATTTGAAATCTAATATCTACATGCTTCAAGCGTTTGATAGACTCTGTACTTGCATTTAACATTACTGACTGATTGTCACAAAACAAATTGACTGGACAAACATTTTGATAAGGAAAGCCTTTTTGTTTAGAAAAGACTCACAGACGATTGTTTCTTAGAACACCATACAATTAAACAATTTGCACAAATAAATAAGTAAACTGAAGCAGACTTTATATCTCTTTGGGCTTAAAATCTTGCAACATTGTGTCATAACATTTAAAAACTAAATTGTAATAAATAGCATGATTTACATAACGCAATGTACTAATAACACAATGTACTGTAACTGTATAATGCACAGTTGGCACACTTCTGAAATCTACTTAACATAGAAATAGCAAAACTAAGGTCAGGCCTACTGCCTGAAACAGCATACATAAGACAGCCAATTATTTGTCTACTACTTCATTGTTACTAATTCATTCAATCTTTTTTTTATACATTTCACATCATAATCAAATATCTAACTATTAACATTGAGATCCATAGGCGACATCATGCTTTAAAATTTTCTATTCTAAATCTCTTTATTACATTTTCTAAATATTGTTTCTGTGACAATAGAGATGTGCCATTTTGCAAACCTTGCTTTACATTTATTCCTAAGAAATCTGAAATTAATCCTAGATCACTCATCTTAAATTCTTTATTTAGTCCTAATTTAAGTTTTGTAATATCATGTTCATTTGTGTCAAACAATAATTAATAGATCATCGACATAAATTAATACAAACATTTTATCCGTGCCATTATAATTTTTATAGAGACATGACCTGACATACTTTGATCTTACAAAGCCTTATTTATTTCTTACTGTATTAAGCTTTTAATTTCAAGTTTTAGGTTATGTTCGCGTTCAGATGTGGTTGAAGGACTTTATCGTAAAAAACAATGAACGTGGTCTTCACGAAATGTTTTTAATGCGTTAGCGAATATCGAACTACACAATTTTGAAAAGTTTAAAATGAGGACTAGAAAAAAATGCAAAATCGCATCCGATTGGTGCTCTGCCGTATCGCTTAATGTGACGTCATGCATAGATTGAGCTTGCATCTGCGTTTTCATCTTCAATCTGCATTACTGAACAGGTGAACTTTTCAACCCATATATTTAACTTTTTAATTTAACAATATTATCATTATGTTTTTATTTATTTTTAAGCATTTAACTGCTAGATGTTTAAATCTAAAGAAAAGTTTACTAGAAAAAAATCCACGCGGTCCAGGCAGCGGACGGGACTCGAACCCGCACCTTTCGCAATCCGGGTGAACGCACTGACCATTATGCTACCACGGCCCTATTCGCCGCGTCGAAACTTTCCTAGCCTTAAGCTGCAAGGCAGCGCATTGTGGGTTACCTACAATGCGAAGAGATGGCGCTAAATAACTCCCTTCAGATAAGGTAACATACACTTATTTTTTTTATTTCTCCTTATAAAAAGGCCCCAGTTATAATCACTTGATATACATGGCGTCCCCCGGCTACCTCACACGGATGGAAAGTTTATTAAATATTGAAGATAGGATCTTTTACTGAAAGAAGACATCATTTTATTTTCAATAATAACAAGAACTGCATTCACAGATTTTAAAAAAAAATCGCCTGCTACAACTGAGATTGAAACTCGTGAAAGGAGATTGCTCAAATTGGCCCAAATGCACAAAAAATATTGACATACACGGTAATTCTTGGCGTAATTTATAATTTAATTTACAGTTATTAGATTTCAACAGACACCTTTGTTTAATATATTTACTTTAAAAAGGACTTTTATTTTACCGGTTTGGAAAACATACGAATCGTTTTTAATGGCTATGGGTGTAGTAACATTCAGCCAAAGACTGATCGAAGTTGTTTATTTAACATAAAAACAAATCTATTTTGTAAAGATCGATAAAATAAATCATTTTTTTTTATTACACTGTGCTGTGGTATTAATATCCACAACTATATTATTATTTTCACTAGATGCAAATGTGCTCAGACAATTATTATAGATGGTAGGCGACATCATAAAGTGTATTGCCATACATTTTTCGCCAAACACCTCCATAAACACATTATAATATGTTAGACTTTAAGGTATCTATCTATGGGCCTATCCCTGACTATAAATTAATAAATAAATAAAATTATAAGGTGTAATAACTAAAAATCTAAAATATGGTTATCTTAAAAACATAACATAAATAATGAAGCTACTGAATATATGGCTATTAAATCTCTTAGCTTTCTTTGGTTAACGAGAGTTTAAAAATTCTCTCTAATCTGTGGCTCATTCACAATCATCACACAGTTTCTGTCACAGAGTACCTTACTATAACCGGAAATGACACCTGATTTTAAAAGTTACTCTTATGCATTAACTTTAAAAACAGGCAACTATCTGTTAATCTACATGCTCTATATACCTGAATCTAATCCATAATTTCGGTACTTGGCTTGATTTCCCTGGTTTACTATACAACTTATTTGTTTTTTATTATTTTAATATGTTCAGTGCATATGGTTTATAGAAGTTCTCAGGGGTGTCCGTCAATAATATTCGTTTCTACAGTAATTTATATATAATTTCGAATCTAGGAAAGAATTTTTCATGATTATTGGTCTTTAGGCCAAATATGTATGGAAGCTGAGCAATCTCCTTTCGAAAAAAAAACACCACATATTTAAAGATAACCATCGAAAGGGTAAATCATAAGTATTACTTTTTGTTCAATAGCATAGCATCTTAAATAAAAGAAAAGTAATTTAATTTAACATTTTATTTAAAATTATTTAACAAAGTAATATAAAATCGGATATTCCTCAATAAGTTAACATGTTTAGTTCATCATCGTTGACGTTTATCATCCGCTGCTGTGGTTTCTGTAAGCACATATCAAAACGTCCTAAATTTCTAACCTTTTAAACACATATCGAGAAGGTACGGTTCTATCAGGGTATCTTTCGCGGTACCACCGGAAAGCTATGTCTTTGTGGTTTATAAAGTAACCTTCCATTAAACCCATTTTTTTTCTTTATGTAATTATCACTGCAATGTTTTAACTCATCTTTTGTTTTGACAAAGACCACCCTCCTGTTATTAGAATAATCATCCTTCAGTATGACAAAATACCTCGACCCACCAACAGATGTTTCCTCTGTTGGTGGGTCGAGGTATTTTGTAAAAGCAAGAACCAATGGGCCTGTTTATTCCAAACATGTATGAATATATCGAGATACCCACTTTTTGAGCGCATTTATTTAAATTATATTTTTAGGCAAGTGAAATAAGTATAATCTCAAGTGTAATGTTATAAAGCCCGTTAGTTAATATGTACAAGTATCTGAATGTCCAAGAAGTCATAATGTCCAAATGTTATAAAGACCGTTAGTCAATGTGTAAAAGTCTCTGAATGTCCAAGAAGTCATAATGTCCAGAAGTTATAAAGACCGTTAGTCAATGTGTACCAGTTTCTGAATATCCAAGAAGTCATTATGTCCAGATATTATAAAGATCGTTAGTCAATGTGTACAAGTCTCTGAATATCCAAGAACTCATAATGTCCAGATGTTATAAAGACGGTTAGTCAATCTGTACAAGTCTCTGAATATCCAAGAAGTCATAAGTCCAGACCGGGTAGCACAATCACGTTTATTGCCGATATAAAGCATACGCCCCTTTCATATTTGCTTATACGGGACGAATGCTTTAGGACTTTATGTTGTCTTAAAGATAAATAATTTTGAAATTGAATTTATGCCGGTGAATAAACGTGACCGTGCTAGCCGGGAAGATGTGATAAAACTGTTATTACAAGTGTGTTTTTAGGTACTTGTGGTATAAGGGTTCCTTAGCTAAATTGGAAAAAACTGAACCCTTATAATTTTGTCACTTAAGTTGTATTCCACAGGCATTTTACTGAAAAACAAAATAGGCTTATATTTACTGATGCACTTTTGTACATCGTTTTTTTTTCATCAGTAGGTATCTAGTGCAAAATTAATGAAGTTTTTAACAATTTGTTGTTTTGGTAACATGACATTATAGCAATTAGACATTGTAGCAATTTGTTGTTTTGACACCTAGATATTATGACAACTGGACATTCTAATGTTGGATGTTGATTGGATGTTTAGATAACTGGACATTATGACAATTTGACTTTTAAAAACAATTGTTTTGACTCCTGGATGTTATGACAATTGGGCATTTTAACACTTTGGAATTATTTACTTGTCATTTATACACAAAAGATATTTTAACACTTGACCCAACATACCCCGGAGCACAACCTGTTTGAATAATGTTGTTTGCACTGCAAAATACAAACTGCCCTAGGCAGGTAATTCTGTTGAAGCGTATGATTCGTGGTTCTCCAGTTAATAATTAAGTAATCCTACTATAAAGGTAAATACCTACTTACTTTACTTATTTACCTTATAATATTAGTTATTAATTAATGTACTAATTTAAGAGGCCAAACCATGATCTACGACGCCATTTCATTGCTGATTGGACAGCCCTGCCCAACATTCTATTGAACTGGGGGGCTTGTCAAAGTGCAACCCTAGTGGCGTGATGTAAGTAGTGGTTTCTTCCATTTGCATCTACAGGTGCACAATGAACCAAGACTTTAAAAGGTGCCTGTTGAAGCACGTGGGACCTCTATATAATACATATTTGATCCACCCTTTGATTGGCCAATGTGAAAGTTGCTCGACTTCCACTATCGGAGACAGAACGTGATATCCGAAACTGTACATGAAACGTAAAACCTGGTTCCACTATTAAATATGAAAGTTTAATTTTGAAAAAGTGAAAACTAATCAAGAATACATTTTATCAATATTATAGGTATACTGAAAATAAGATTTTCAACAGGAAAATAATTGCTTGGATCTAATTTTATTAATCATGTCAAAAAAGTTAAATGAGTCAAGCCTCACTCACTCAGTGATTTATGACATTTTTACTGAGCTCTAACAAAAGAATCTTTTCGTATTGTTAGCTTCACTTTCGTTACCCTTTCGTGAAAAGTGAAGTGAAGAATCTTGTTATTTTCTGTGATTTTGTAAAAAGTTTTTGTTGTAGGTATTCGGAAGAAGTTGAAAATGTTATCGTATAGTCGAAGAATGAAAATAAACTAAAAAATAGTTGCGTTATTCGTAGTCATTTAGACCACTCAGTGATAAAAATGTATGTTTGTCAAAGTCACATACTGAGTTATTCTATTGCTTTCGCACAGTTATGGTACAAATATCTATGAAACATAAATTAGCTGACGTTACTGAGTAGGGCGGTAAAGTGTTTAAAATTAATTACTACAGTCGAACCACGATAAGTCTACAGTGGCAAGACAGCAGCAAAAATTAAAACTTTGCACATGGCAGTTCTCATTATAGTTTAAATAACTAGCCCTGATACTTTCATCCAAATCCAAAACTTTAATTCCTTCATATAAATGTCCTCGTTAACCTATTTTTCTTGATATTCAACCTCTCCTTCTAAATTTTTAATATATCTCGCTTCATACTCAACCTCGTTTATTTCTCTTAAATGGTCGACTCTGCAAAGCATTCCCAATTATTATATGATCATCTGCAGATAAAGTACCTTATAAGAAAACGATTTTCAAATAGTGTAATGTTAAATTGTTGGTAATACAATTACTACGACAAATTAATATTTTTTTATGAACAATGGATAAATAAATGCTACAAAATAATTGTTCGTCCACAATTTAAATAATAGCTTATTATCTAATAAAGAAACAAACTAGTATCAAGAAATTTATTGAAACTTGTTGGTGTTAGGATTTCTTCAAAACATTGCTCTATTTGCTTAAGAACCAACTCCATTTGTTCTTTTGCAGACTTATAATGACTAATTTTTTTATAAATAACTTCTCCGACCGCAGCTTTGACTGTTCTTTTCACTACACAAACAAAACATTACAAAAAATGTTCTTCAAATGAAAGGTTCGTGCATGACATTTAAGACATTTATAAATGATGTTCTAACTATTCATTCTGCAAAGTTATCGTGCTCGGGTTGTAATTTGGTGGTTTTATAAATTAAAATTATAAAATACAAGGCACACCAAATTATTCCACCTTACCTGAAGTTTTCGCTATAGGAAGAATTACTGCACTAACTGGCTACGCTCGCTTTGCCTATGGGAACCAAAATTTCGTACACACTATGCCTCTAAGTTTATCATTGTGGGAACACAATACCCACTACAAATTATATTATTCACTTAGACTTCACTTCGAAGACTACTTCTCCAGTCGAGTGGTAAAGTTATAGCGGTCCACTGATTATATATTATATAGATGTATTATATTTACTGAAGTTGTAGGTATATGTACTGCTACTTCAGAGATTCAAAGAAATCTATTGTTGCAAAATTAGCTTCTTCGAATATAAGTACGCCTACACGACCCTCCGCACTACTAGCTATTCATAATGCGTGACATGACATTTAAGCACATCACGTGCTATACAAAGGTCCTTTCAAAGGAGATTCCTTACAATCTCCTGCCCCTCTAGCATGACCACCGAAACGGGATATGTTAAAGCGATATATCGACATTAACTGTCAGACTACTGTCAAACTCCATAGTAGTCTGACAGTTAATGCCGATATATCGCTTTATCATATCCCGTTTTGTTGGTCATGCTAGAGGGGCTGGCTGCAGATTATTGAGGAAATAAAATAAGCATGAACGGTTAATCGATTCGCTGCTGTACCTATTTTTGAAAACTTTTCGCTCAGGTTATAATTTTTTTTTCCATGACACAACTGGTGTCTCATACGCTATAGAAGTTGATGGCACGTATTTGTGCCATCAGCCATGTGTAAAAATCACATTTTTTTTTAAAGATTTCACTGGTTTACACTTTATTCAAAACTAGTTGACATCAAACTACGGTAGTGTACAGCACGATACGTGATTTCAAGTGGTTTTTTAAGAGGATAACTACGTGTGTTCCCTGTAATTTAAGGTAAGTGACTTTGTACTTTCAGATGTTTCAAACCCTTTTTGTAAAATTGTTAAAGCATAACAATCTGTTTAATATAGTCAAAGCTTACTAATAGTATTTCATAGTATATTTTATTGTTATAACTTAGAATCTGTAAATATAATAATATCCATGATAATGATTCACAAAAAATGTGCCAAATACAAAATATGTATTCTAAGTATGTTGGTAAAAATCAAAGCATTCGACGCTTCCTTTTTGATTTAAAATGTAAGACAGACGTGAAATGCACCAGATCAGCATTGCCATACAGATTGTATAAGAAAATATAACTTTAACTTCAAGCTAAAAGGAATTGTCGTTGATAACCGATATAAAAAAATATTTTGTGTCCGAAATACCAACACTAAAGAAAGTATATACGCTGAAATTTAGCTACATAAATTTTTGCTGATAGCTTTTGTCAAAGAACTGCCTTGTCTCAACATACAATCTTATCATTTAAAATACTAAAGTGAAATTAAACATACTTATAGTAGTCGGCTAAGCGGCGATGAAGTATGTTATTTTTCATCTGCAGTTGCCGCAGATCAAACGTGAGATCTCTGTGCGCCTGCAGGTACACTTCTCGGTCAACTGTAACTTCCGCTGTAGCAACACCGTAACCTATTTGGTCTTCATCATCTTGATCAATGCCTGATGGATTTAATGGTGAAGATAAACATCTAGGTAATGGTTTTTAATTGACAATTAACAGCGTCATAGCTTATGGCAAGCCTTTTAGCTTTGTCACATTTTGGCGCGATTCTCTAAACCTAAAACTAATTTTGACAATAGTTTTCACTTAAATTGCTATACAGAGAATGAATTTCTAAAGTAAGCACTTATCAAGCTTTATACAAAATGAATTGTTAGCGACAATATGAAAACGTTACCTATACCAAGAAAGTTAAATAATTATCAAGCTCAGACACTTGCACTTAACCAGCTGCTAAGCTAAGTGTTACGGGTTATGAATATAGCAACAGTCGAAGCCAAAATTTAATACCAGCTGCCCTCACAGAACCTCAACTTTCAGGCGCGAATTAAATGCTCCTGGAAAGTGAAGCTTGGACTTTTTAAATAGTTTTTATAAGTCTTCTTGTTCGGTGGAGCTCACTTCCTCAAATGAATTGACAGAAGTTATTGAAACAAGTTAAACTGGATCAACGAATTTTAGATTGTGTTTATATATACACACACACACATACACCCATACATCATTTTATACAATACATATTAATTTATATATTATACTCATAGATGCCTTGCTTTTAAAATGAATCGCTATCTATTGACCTTTTCCTTTATGAGATATGTATTTAGTCTAGTTTAATATTCTCATGCCTGTGGGGGTTTGTGGCGCTGAATGCTGAAATACAGGCCTTGCCTAGTTCAGCAGCAGAGGCTAATAAATTGTTTTTTCTGTATAACTAGTGCTAAGTTTGTTACGAAATCTTATTATATTAAGAATCTTACCACTCGATCCTTTGGAACTATCTTCTTCGCTATGTATAACTGTCTTGGATTTATGTTTGGGTTTTTGGGTACCCTGTATAAAACGAAAAAGATGAATGTGTGTTAAAGAAAATTCTATAAAACTTTACACAGCCGTCGATCTGCCAGGTTACTGTTTTATTATGAAACGCATAGGTACAAAGTTGAGAATTGCACTTGTGTATTTTATTTTACTTGTGTATTTTTATTACTGCTGCACAAACAAATAATGAAAAGCAAATGAAGTTATAAACATATATTGTGTTTTCTTTCCTTGTCCTCATGATCGCTTCATGTGTTAATCTTTTATAATGCGATTCAAATAAGAATAGGAAAGCCAATGACTTCTATTTGTCAAATGTCGCTTGAAAAGTATGGTTTGCAAAAAAAAACTCGGAATACTTATTTAGCACTCAGCTGATTCTAGAATAACAACCAAACATTTTTAAACAAACAATAGCAAATGTTGATAATTAATATTAGTTGTTTTTTTTTCTCATTTATTGAGCTTTGGCTATGAATGGTTGATAACCTAAATCGTCACCAAATGTCACTTTATGATGCGTTCATAAACTCGATTTAAAACTTTCGTCTACTTATAGGATGCATGTTCGTATGTGACCTGCATGATTATTCATAACTTCTCCGGCGGTAACGCAGAGATGAGCGAAATTGAAGAGCTAGATTCTGATAAAAGTTTTTTTCACACAGACTTAATAAAGAAATACTATTAAAAATCGGTTGTGTTCTTTTTCAACCTTAGTCAATTAAATTTATTAAAAAATCTGATGTTTTGTCTCACTTAATCTTAGAAAATAAGTTTTATAAAATAGCAACATTTTTTTTGCTCACTCTACCTATTTGGTTTGAAATGACAGCTATGACGTCAAAATATGGCGCCGAGTCGGTCCTATTCTTAGTTGAATCGCATTATACGATTTTATGTCGGCTCGCACAGCTCTTGCAAAAAAGGCATTGTTAAAGAAATTTATTATCCCTGCTCTATGGAGTAATCGTGTACCATAGATTCTCATCTTGCTGGTTTAAGCCTGATTCTACCATACCTATACGCTTCTAGTGGCATTATTTTTTTTCTCTATCGACCTTACCTTACATTACAGAGGAAAAATTTCAAAGGATTCAAAAGAAATTATTTACGAGACATTGTTAATCATTTGCTTTATAAAATTTTAATTTTAAAAATGATTCAAATGATTACACAATTTTCTATAAACACCACGCAAAAGAACTCACTGCAAAAATCATTTATAAAAAATATTGATTTAATACACATTTTCTATGTATTTTTACATTCTATCTTAATATTATTAAAGTAACGTAAGTATTACGGTAAAAATACGACTGTCAAAAAATATTAGAAACGAAAACTAGCACTCAACATTAAAATGAGCATTGAAATTGAATGCGCTATGTATGAGGGTTCAATAATCACTACATAGTATAAAGCAAAGTCGCTTCCCGCCACCTTCCCGCTGTCTGTCCCTATGTCCCTATGTATGCTTTCTTATCTTTAAAACAACGCAACGGATTTTTATGCGGTTTTTTTCTAATAGATAGTGATTCAAGAGGAAGGTTTATATGTATAATACATGCATAAAATAGTAGAGAAACACTGATAATTTTATAGGTCTTTAATTTAAGGTCTTAAATAAACACATTTTTTGCGCTTACATTGCAAACGCTGGAACCCTACGAGATAGATCAAAATAATGTACTACAGTATTATAAGTACTACAGTATTTCAGCAATATAACATTCATCCTTAACCAATTAAGAACCTTAAATACATTGTGTATTTAATATAGATCAATTTGGCCCTTTAACCCTAGATTCATAAACATTCGTCTCACGGACCGCAAAAATCACGTAAACGCTTATAACTTTTAGAGTGAAAGAAATAGAAAGTTCAACTCCTTAGAACCTTCCTGGTTCATTAATAAATTAGTTTTGCGCCAGTCACACGCCAGGGCGCACATGTGTAAAAAGAGTTATAGTAATTAGATAGTCCGACAGACGAATGTTTATGAATAGTGTTACTATTGTAGATCAGGTGTGTTTATTTGAAGCCGTGATATATTCGAGAACTGGAGTATATTTCAAAGTCAATATTTATTATTATTATTAGTTTATAAAGATGAAATGAGATATTTGCCTATTTTATTTTATCTATACTAATATTATAAAGAGGTAAATTTTGTGAGGTTGTAGGGGGTAATAATGCCAACTTTGAAGCGATGCCTAAAAAGGAAAATTGCAGAAGTACTTGGCGAAACTTCGTCCACTGATCAACCACAACCCAGTGGATCACAGAAAAAAATTGTGCTTTCTGCAATTATAAAAAACGTCGAATGACAAGGTTCTTTTGTACCCAATGCAAAAAGTTTATGTGTATGGATCACCGAGGAATGTTATGTGTTGATTGCACAGAATAATTTTTTTTCATCATTTCTGTTTCATTTTACTATTAATTAATAAACAACTTTTAAAATTCAAATGTATTTTATTGAATTATTTTATTGTAGAGATCTCATATCATCGAAATAATATATACGTCTGAGAGGCGAATGTTTATGAATAGTGTATCTCCCAAGTATGTTTATGAATCTAGGGTTAAAGCATGTAATTTAAATTAATATTTTCGAAAATATTACAGATTTTAAAATGCGGGGACATAGCGGTTCCGACGCTGCCGGGTGGGAGGCCTGGTGGCGCGTTCCTATTGTAATTAGGTATAAGAAGAATGTCATTGTGTAAAATACAAGCCTGAGAACCAAAACTATAGTCTACACTTCAGTTGTACACCGAAGCGAATCGAGGGCGGGCCACTACTTTTAAATAAAGAAAACATCACGAAAACATCGTTAGTCCACAATAACAAAACTACAGCAGTGAGTAACACAGAAATGGGAATAAAAAATGCAAATTACAAAGCACTTAGCTCGAATGTGAAGCGTAGCGCATGTAATCTCCAGACATTAATGATAAAAAGTACCACGAAAGGTATTCGTGTACCATGGCATTCGCCCTTTACGAGTTGTCGCAAGGTTGTCTGTTTGCATGTCACGTAAGGCTGGTTCATTAATTAAATTGAAAGGCTGGATAGGGTGAGGCATACCTTAGACTCGGCCATATCGCGTGATCAGCTTGAATTACCGCTTCTATTGATCCGTTTAAGGTAACATTCGAAATTATTTTATTCCTTCTATCTGTACAGCACAACATGCAAATTCACGACACTGTCACTATGGCAACGTGTAAACAACGTTCGATTTCGTCTTCAGGATTTCGCATGTTGCTATGACAGTAGAAGGAAACAATCAAATATTGGAAGAAGGTAGGTTCTCACTGGTTTTCAATGTTCGTAACTTCCAAATATTCACAATTTCCTTGCGAGTGTTGTTTTGAGATTAACGAAATAGGAAATTAAGAAAAGCAAAAACAACTGCTTATTAAATATTAATTGTTGACTAAAATCGTGTACCAAATAAAATAATTACTGAATGATGAGAATTGTTTTAATTAAGAGACACAAAGATATTAAAATATATTATGTAGGTACTTAATATCTTTGAGTCGGTACTAGGTAGGTGCGTACAAAACAAAGACGGCGGTGTTATTTGTATAAGCATAATCGAAGCATCTTGAAGAGCAAGCACACGTGGATTCTCGTCTTTGTATAATGATTGTCCATGGCAGGGCCTCCAAAAGCTGCGCGGATGCAAAAGAGTAGAGAAATAACGGATACAAATGCATGTAACCCAAACCCTTTATCAGGCCCGATAATAGAGGTAGGACAGTCGAAGTTCGACTGTGAGATTTTAATTTATAGAATAGCAGCTCAAAACTAAACTAAACCAAATTTCATTAACGCATTTGGCTTCTGAGATAAATTTGGCACACATATAGTTTATTACCTCGATTGAGACATAGGATACTTTTATTCCGACCTCCGTGGCCGAGTGGTTTGTTCGCCGGGTTTCAAGGTGTCGCCTACTCCAGAGGTCGCGGGTTAGAATCCCGGTGGGGGCAGATATTTTTGTGATGAATACACAAGCATTTATATTCCAGTCATGGATGTTTAATACTAAAATATATAAATAACTAGCTATCCCAGCGAACTTCGTACTGCCATAAAAAATAGGGGTTGGTGGTAGAAGGACGAAAATTTAGGGTTGTATGTATTTTTGTATGATGTATAATAAAAGAAAAACAATTATTTTGTAAAAAAAAATAAGTGTGGACCATCCTGTACATTTAGGGGGATGAAAAATAGATTTGTCCTATTCTCAGATCTACTGAATATGCATATAAAATTTCACGAATTCGGTCAAGCTGTTTCGGAGTAGTTCAATTACGCACACCGTGTCACGAGAATCTTATATATTAGATAATAATAATATACAGGGTGGTCCAACTAGTGACGTCACCAAACAAGTAGATAAAATAATGTCTAATGCTTTAATCGTGTTTCAGTGATTTTTAGCCTATCCGCCTTCAAAAGCCAATTACAACAAAAATAGGCTGATTAAGTACATTTTTTTTATAATTTTTGGTAGTTTAAAAGCATTCGGAGTTTTTAATTTTAGCCAGAAGCTATGGAAACTCCTTTTTGTATTTTGGTATTGAAGTTGAACGTTTGAGTAAATCCTACTAAAAACTAAAGATCCAACTTTCAAGCCTTTTTTGAGTAACTTTAAGTAATTGCAGGAAGTTGAGTTATTTTTGAACTCCTCCTTAAGAATCGATTTGCATATATAAGGGGCCAGGTATGAGAAAAATGTGAGGAGTAAAATCTATCGATGAATGACATTAACGACTTCGTTACGTTTTTGTGCGCAACCTCATCTGCGCACCTTTCACTTTTAGCCATGGCAACGGATAAAAAACATTAAGTTGTCACAAATGTCAATAAAATATATAAACTAAAAATAGATAAAAACGGAGCAAAATTAATGAAAACAAATAAATAACAGAATATAGAGAAATGCCGGTAAGTGTCCAGCACTCTGGAATAGTGATTTTCAGTACAGATGGAAATATAATACATATTTACAAAACGATGACTAGTGTGTGATATTTTTGAAATTGTGTGTTTCCAGAAATACATAATAAAATATATGATGAATATCGCTGATGTTAGATGATAAAATGTGTGACATGGAACCTTTGTTTGCTTTGAACAATTCCTGAGGTATCTCTACTTGTAACCGACTTCGTCGGACTTGATTTTGTTTGTCTGTCTGTTCAAAGACAATCGTTTTTAGAGTGTAAACTCCTCACATAAGACTTCAAATTATAGTCAGTTTAACAGGGCATGGCCTGCTCTAAAAGACACGGTGACATTGAGTTTCTTAAAAAATCTTAAGCAAGCAGTGGCGAAATTTCCCTTGGAAACAGTGCGTAAAACCATAGATTCATGGCCAAATATATTAAAGGCCTGTATAAAAGCAAAAGGTGGTCATTTCGAATAAAATATTTTTAATAAATTGTAATAATATTACGTAACTTCATAAAAAAACTGCATTTTCATTTGTAACAGAACTTATGGCTGGATTAGGTATTCTATCCGTTACCTTAGTATCCTATATCACAAGCCTACAGTGCTTACTTTGGGGCTAGGCTAATTGGTGTGACTTGGAAATATTTGTTTATTATATTCCGAAAAAAATTAGGTTCGTGAGAGATTCTCAAAAAAACTAAAGTTAACGATGAAGTCGCGGGCGGCTGCTAATTTTATTTAAAATAATAGATCGTGTATGGGCTGCGGGTTTTACCTTACGATCTATGGCCAGCCAGTAACTAAGTTCCTCAAAATGAGTCGATATGTTTAAAATCACTAGATTAAAGGCGTAAGTCTACCATTTGAAAGTTTCCTTAATACCACTAAAACGTATAACTAGTGGCGTCGTGGACCCTACCTATGCCATACTATAACATCAGAAAGACGGAATACTAGAAAACCTTTCTTACCTGAAAGGTTGGTAAAAATTAAATTGTGTTAATGTACAGCCTTAAATTTGTTTTGCGGTTAATTAGAATCTGGTCTTTCGTTCAACAGTTTTTTTTTTGGGACACTAACCTCTGTTGACGTTGGCAGTGTCACAGATCAAAGCTGGGCTGGTGCCAGACTTTCGACAATGCGTTCACAAAAATAGATAGTGTCGAAAATTGTATACTATACGAGTTTTTTACTCTAAAATGCCACTAATGAATACTTATTCTTAGTGTACTTGTTGCCTAATAATTCACCTGAAAACCAAATCTGGAATAAAGCGTTTATTACTCAATCACGCTAAACGCTGAACGGAATCTGATGAAATTTGTTAAGCATTAACCTAGTTTATAACCTGGAGAACGCCATAGGGTACTTTTTAATAATAAAAAAACGACGGTTTGCACTCCGGGAGTGCCGGCAGAAGTGATAACTTGAATATTAACGTTGTGCATTTTTGATATTTTGGAATGGTTAGGGAATAATTTTGCACGAATTGCTTTAATTATCAGTATAAAAGTACTATCATTTATGTGTTAGAATACAATATTTATTTATTGCGCTATCGTACATAAACAGGACAAATTATATTACATTAAAAAGTTTATCTCTCAGAAAAATCAACTTACATGAATCACATTAATGCGCATCTAGCAACATCTATTGTAAAAAAATGCATTTTCTTCGCAATAAAGCTGCAACCTGGACGTCCTAGATAGATACTTATTATTATAATACAATAAAATAAAATATTTCTATGTTTCGTCCAATATACTGAAAGTCAACAACCTTTCCAATTTTATTGTTTTCGTCTTAGGAATTTTCGATTAGGTCACGTGGACACGTTTTTGTACAAAATTGCTGCGTCACGGAGCGTACCGTACGTATGTACACACCCGCTACAATCCCCGTCGCGTTCTCACGGAGGAGAACGCACATTATTATATTATTATTAATATTCTAGTTCACACATGATGTGATCCGTGTGGATGTAAGCCACGTGGTTCAAAACCGGGAGGAGCACGGATACATGGTCCGCACGGAGTAGTATGAACGTTCTAGTATCCTACCATTTTAATAGGCTCTACGTGGTCTACCCGCGTGATTATCTTCCGCGCGGATTCCGCCATGTCTGAACTAGAGCTAAACCCTAGCTCATGGCTAAGCACACGGGATGGAACCACGCGGAATACATCCGCGCGGATTCTGCAATGTGTGAACTAGCTCTTAAACAACTTGACACTGCCACGGGTAAAGATGATCCTGTGGTCACTTTGAAGTTATGCTGTACATACGAGGGCTGTTCAAAAAGTATCGCGAAATTTATATTTTTATAGTTGTTTTAATTTATTCATGAGTAGCTATTTTGTCCCCTTCAAAATTATTTATTTCAGTTATAATACATGTATGCAAACGTTTTTTTCCAATCCTCGAAGCATTAAAAAACATTATATTATGTGATCTTGTTCAGCTCCTCCTTCGATGCCGTTTTTATCGCCTTCGTCGTGGTGTTAGTCGGCCTTTTCGATTTTAGGAACAGGAAAAGGCACAGGGGGCCAGATCAAGGGAATACGGGTAGCTGCGGCATCATTGATGTGTTGCTTTTGGCAAAAAAATTTGCGCATAAGCAGTTGAAAATATAACACGAATTTCGTGGCGATCCGTCTTATGCCCAAATCATTAATATCAATCGAATGGCACGAGCCCATCGATATGTTTAGATTCTCAGCTACTTCAACTGATTCGACTATTGACCAATTCAGTTTTTTGTTATTTATATAAATGTTTTTGTCTGTTGTTGACAGGCTCGGGCGTCCGACACGCTTTTTGTCATTTGCATCTTCTCGTCCTTCAGAATGTTTTGTACCACTTATAAATGGTGCTTAAAGGCCCTTGCCTTTACCATAAGGTAAGGTAAGGTAAGGTAGCTTTACCATATTTTATGCCGCAGTCATCAAGTCAAAAGTCATCATCGGAATTCGTCCGCGCTATTAATTTTGTTTTTAACACATAATCTGTCAGATAAACGTAAATCCATTTTAAAGGAATAGAAAATAATATAAGATCCGATCACTACACGGAAAATGGCTGTCATAAATTAAACGAACATTAAAAATGCCCGACATTGTCATCTTATGTGAGGAACATTATCAATAAACCGCCATATGAAATCGAATATCTATATACCTCCGGAAAATAGGAAAAAACGGAAATCCAAAATTGACTATACCTTTTTAAATAGATTATGTACACTAATAATATACGTTTGTAAAGCTGTCTATAAAAGAAAATAAAAAAGACAAACAAGAAAAAAGTAGTTTAAAAGCATAACAAAAAAAATTACATTTAAAGTAGCGTTTTTGTATCGGATCTTAATCACCAAATTAAGTTATTTTAAAGTAAAAGTTTATATGTAACATATTACATTTTTACATATAAAAGCTTTGTTAATTGTTATTAAAAAACGGACCTTATTAAGAAGCAACAGCGTAGGTTCAGTGGTACAAAGCCTGCTACACGAGCGGCCTGGGTGCGATTTCCAGCTGAGTAAGGACTTTTTGTTAATGATTTTTATGACTTGCATCGTGTTTTCATAAGACCACACAAATTTCTCTTTTAATCTACCTGATTTGACATTGGATATTTATTTACGTGTAGACAGCATTTTATACACGACTACGCTATGAAAAATCGTCTCCAGCGCGTGGGTTGATATGTCAATCAATTTCTCTGGCTAGTATTATGTTGTAGTCACATTACGTATTGGCTTGAATTCTCGAACAATCTCAGTGCTATTTCTGATCGCTTGAAAATTAGAATAGCAAAAAAAATATGAAAATATCTGACTGTTCAAATGTAAGAGTGAATATAATATTCACTTTGACAATGATAATGATTCATGTAATTTGCCCGGTGACAACAGCGTGAACAAAAATGTCGTCGAATGAAATAAAACAAGAAAACAGTTGAGAACTTTTATTACATAAAAAAAAAATACAAATAGTAAGAACATACGCCACATCAATACTCACAACAATGCAGATATAATAGTGGAATAAACAACACGTTCAATATTGCACGTTCATTCTATAACTGATTTAGGTATTCCATAAGTTTAAGATCATTGAACTGAATAATTGAATTTAAAGCTTAAAATTATGTATGTTTAAAATTTTCTATTTTACGGTTTAGGAACTAAATCAAAACAAAAACTTTTATGCGCAACGTAAGTTCGAGTGAAATTTATTGCTGCTATAATAGGTACTGCACATGCAAATAAATGATCTGTAATCTGTATATTGGATCAAACATTTAAATATTCACACGATCTTTTGCAATATAATTAGGACCATACTTAATTGAATTCTTAGTTAGCATTCGATACATGCTCATTAGGCCTTTAATGGGGTTTATTTTAAACAAATCACCACAGTAAATATTTACATCCATCACGCACCTTCATTCACAACAATCAATAAATTAATCGTAAAAAACAGTAAATGATTAAAGTATGACTAGATCAAGTAAAATGGCAGCATAGTTAAGTAACAAAAAAGACCATAAATTTAGCAAGAATATAAGCAACAGTGCCATAGTTGCTTAATTTAATTCATTTAATTTTAATTATATCTAATTCTAAAGACAATATTTCAAAATCGTCTTTTAAGATAAATGTTTAGCTCAAAAGTGGTGTTCATTATTTTGCAGTGAATATAAATTTTAATAGGTACTTGTTTTATCGATACCAAGTGTCGTGTTTAAAACTTGTTTAAAAATATATCAAAAAAAGATTTTGGTATCTCCACCAATGCTTAGCTTAAAAACTGTCAATGTGCATTTGTGCATTTATATCTGGTTCAAAATATTTGTCTTTCACACCAAATCTATCCAAATCCAAAAATACAAATGTTGAAGATAAGATTTTTTTTCATTAGATGGATGATTTATGTAAGTAAAGATCTTTTTATTAATTTGATTTGATTGATCTTAATATTCAGTTAATAATTATATTGCAATAATATTATTTATAACCATTTTAATATCGTTACAACTTTATGATATTTCAGGCATATTTACAGAAGCCAGCACTTATTAATTACAAAGTCTGCTAAGCTAAGTTTGAATTTAAAGTATCTTTGGCCCTTTCAATATTTAAAGCTTAATTTAGAGAACATTTGAACACTTTTGCAAAATAAGGCAAACATTTTCAAATGGGCGTAAAGAAGATATTTTTTTAATCTAGCATAAATACGAGTATAACAGGTTGAGAAGGTATTAGCCCCAATAGTAGGTACTGAATACTCATTGTAGTATTAGCTAAAATAGGAATAAATTAACGTTTTTTTCTGGGCGGCAAAAAATATAATTATGTGCATTTAGTTTTTTTAATATCTGCTATATTTAAAACAAAATGCGCATATATTTTTCGAAGTCTTTATAATAATTTTGTGTGTTTAAATTACCAAATACTCGAAAATAATTTAGAAATAACTCTGTAAAAATCTTCTCGATGCCATACAAATATTTTCTTATACAGCCAATTAATCAATAATCTTAATAAAATAAGTATCATTATCTAAATCTACTTTGAATTATAAACTTTAAGGTTATAAGCGGCTTTTAAATTTGACAAATTTTAATACAGTGGAACTTCATTGAGCATTGATGTACTCGTATATACTCGTTTACGGAATCTTTAAATAATAATATGAAATGATGGCCTGTAAATTATAAAACTTTATATGTTAGAGAGTTTACCAATGAAAATAGTCATAAGATATAAAACAAGTACTGAAACAACTCTTTTAATCTCATGTACTCGAGTAAGTACTCAGATCCTAGCAAACTTAAAAATAAGTGCATACAAATAAATCAAGGCTCGAGGTATCGCTTGATAACACTAATATAAATGTCATTTCAATAATATAATGTTATAAAGAAATAACTGTATCAGTCATGGGCCGAACAGACGGACCAGATACTCGCATAAGTTATATGGAAGACGATAACACTGCTATAGCTATTGGTCGTTTGAGCACTGTTCAGTAAAGGGTCGAAGAAGAACAATTGCTTCAATTGCTTGGTGACTTGGCTGTGACGTCATCGGCCTATGATTGTTGGCTCGTCGGCCATCGCCAGCTCGTCTGTGGCCGCTTTGTCTCCTTTCCTTTTCCTCGAGTACCATAAGAAGGAGGCAGCGGCAAAAAAGTTGACGAGCACCACGAACCAGGCCAAGAAGAAACTGATGTGAAAGCTGTAATTGAAATGTCAATGTATTTTTTCCTAGGAATCAATGAATGAATGATCAATGTCTGTAACTAAGGAGACCTTACAAGAAGCCTCGCTTATTTTTAAGAATATTTATTAGCCGATTGATTAATTCTAGTGGAAAGGTTTTTGTTTCATCGCAGACCTCACTGCAAGCGTCTTGTTCAGTGACTCTCATCTTTTTATCTGCAGTGTGCCTCATCTGTTACTTTGAATCATTTAAAGAAGTCCCACATTAAAACATTTTAAAGACAAAGGCAAAAAGGAGAGGCCCAACTCCACTAATAAAATTTAAGTAGTTTTTTGTTTCGCGATCCTCTGTGCTTCGCATGTTAAGCTCTTGGTACCAGATGCATCTGCAGTTGTTAGCACCCGTTATTATGGGCCGTGCGAAACATCATAGTCCTTTCAACCTATTCCGTTAATTGTATTGACACTGAGTGAAGACATCCTTATTATTATACCTTCTATACTCTGTTTACCAAAAGGAGCTAATGGAGAGCTTTTCTTTCACACAATCACTTACAAAAAGGCAAAAAAGTAAAACTACGCCACATGAGATAGGGGGCTGTCATTGGCTGAAGTAACGACAAAAGTATAAACCGGTTAATGATAAAAAAGCTTAGCTTTCATTAGTATGAGTTCGTTTCCATGAATAAAGTATAGGCTGATGGAGATGAACAATAAGCTGAACTTGTAGTACACAGGTCATTGTTTTAAGAATCCACAAGTGTTTTTTATACTCACTAATGGTAGGCAAGCTCTGGATACACATATTTCACATTTTTCTTCATATGGTCCACTGAAGACATCATCACTTGCAGGACAACAAAAGTACAGGAAGCTGAAAAGTTTCAATATTTTTAAGTAGTGCAGTAGCTAGTGTAAGTAGTGTAGTAGCTACTAAATATATTAAATAGTATAATTTATTCATAAATAATACCATAATTTAAGTGAAAACGTTAATGAAATTAAGGTAAAATTGATATAAACGTATTGGATTTTTTACTTACTGCTAATAAAATGAATGCCAGCTGCGAGTCTCTTGAACATATATCGTGGATTCCTGAATGTATATACTGAGAAGCCGCAGCCCATCGCCATCACAAAGAGGCTTATAATCCCAAAAGAAATCATCGTTCTCACGTAATCTAAAAAGAAAACAAAAATTTTGTAGCATGGAATCGTAGTTAAATCGAATGCTTCGATATATTATATAGATTTCTAAACACAAGAAATTGTTTATTCTATTTGTCTTGTATAATATTTTTAGGAATAAACAAGATAACATTAATATATCTACTACATATAAAAGTAAAATCAATACCCTAGCGAACCCTTCATGATAAGTTCGACTCTCGAGTTAGGATTATTTGAACGAGAAGTTTGAATTCCACCCTTCACGGGTTACAGGCGCATTTCATAATTGAAAGTTATTTACCTCTTTGAGTAATTATAGAGTAAATTATTGAATTTTAAACTTACTTGCTATATCTAGGTCATAGGCCGGATCTGCCAGTTTGTTGTTCTCTGTCAGAGGTTGTGCTAAGTAGTTCGTACATTCTGAAACAAAGATCAAAGATAATTTAGAGAAATAATTGCAAGCATTAAAAAAATAGTTTTCAATTCCTTTCTTAAAATGAGAATTGTTGTTAGAGAAATTGTTACCATTGCATGTAAGTTTACAGATCCGCGGTAATTCAACAAAGGATTTTAGGGCGTTGTCGTATTATCGAATTTGTCGGGATTTAGAGTACTGTACCTACTTAAGATCACCTTCCATAGTCCGAAAGTTTTTGAATACGAGTAAATTGTATCCAACAAATTACAAATAAAAAAATCCAATTTAATTCATATTTATATATAATCAATAGTGATGGGCGTGTCGGATTACAGGGGGCGCCGGATTAATTGATCAGAATAAATCTCTAAATTTCAAAATAGGATTCATAAAGATCTCGTCACACATTTAATTTCTCTGTAAAGAGTGTTATGATTTTGATTCAACTTTAAGGAACAGTGTAATTGGGGTAACTTAAAATTCATCAATGGAGATGGTCTTGTTGATAAGGTTCACTATCACTGGGAAGTTTGAATCAAAGAGACGTATGTTCCGTTATGATATTTATTGAACAACTGTTTTTTAAATGATTTTAAATAAAGATGCCAATAATGCGCGTAGTTATACTTTCATAGTAATAATAATAATATTCTTTATTGTTATACACCATACAAGACACACAAGAAAATTAAAAACATGAAAGACAGAACGTACACAATATAGGCGGCCTTATTGCTAGGCAGCAATCTCTTCCAGGCAACCCATAAAAGAAAGATAAATATGAAGGAGAAAAGGAGGGGTGTAATAGAAAATAATAATAATATCAAAAGAAGGAAAACAGATATATCGTGGTTATGCAGGCAAAACCAATTTTGACGACTTTATCAAAAAATCTTTTTATTGCATGCATCGACTAAGTTTTTTCTGCTCTATCGGCAGGTAAAACCCTTTTCTTCATCAAACGGTCCGTTTCGAAGTTACCGCATGTAAAAACCAATTTTAAGACTAGTTAGCTACAATAAAAATAATTTATGTTGACATAATAAAATTTTTACCGGTTCGGATCCCATGCAAAACAAAATAACACAATAAAAATGGTTTTCCTTTACAGGGTTTAATGTAATCTTTGTGTGATTTCATCTACAAAATCAAATTACATGAAGATAACATACCCAAGAACTATTATGATTTCAGGCAAAACATAGTATTATCATTTACTTGCTTTTCCGCGAAGTAATTCATTAGTGTATATATCAATTTGATTCTAGCAAAAAGTTTATTTGCGTCTAAATGTGTTTTGTTTGAACGAATTTAAAACACGCGTGAATGAAATACCTTCAGCGAAAACCAATTATACTCTCGTACAAATGCGCCGGCGTCAGTTTGGTTCGGTGCTCAGTATAAACGGTTACAAGTTACCTTTTTCTTTGTGATTACTGTCAAAATGAATAAAAAAAATATACAAATGTTACCAGTGAATCACTCGAAGTTGGATACACATAAAAGTAAGTAAAGTTTATGATTTTAATTGTGTCAAAGTAGATTCCAAACAGTTTTAGGTTATGAAATGAACCAATTTGTAAAACTAGGTTCTTTTTCGGTTTTAAACTCTGAGTAACAAAGGTTTTAGTAATAAACTACAGTTACGAGCTTTGTGCGTTAATATCAAGAATGTATGTACTGCATAAACTCTGGTGAGAGGTATGTACCTACAGTAGGATTTTATTCAACATCAAAATAGACCAGTATACGCTGAGCTCTTGTCTGTACCCTGCGTAGTATGAATAAGAGCCCAGTTTATACTGGTACTGTGTAATTTGACGTGAGATTCATAAGGTATAGTATACAGAATGTAACAAAATGTCGAAATAACATTTAAGGACCTGATTCTGCTGTTTAAGTATGTTTTGATATGGTAGAATTTGGGTGCTTAAGAATCAGGTTACCTGGCACAAACAAATTTGTGCCAGACAAAATGTTATCATGCGTACTTGCGCATAAGATAACATTTTGTCTGGCACAGATTTGTATGTGCCAGGTAACTTGTTTCTATATGTAAGCACCTTTGAAGTTTCTACTTACCTGAGCAACAGAATCAGCCCCTTAATTTTTTTTTTTATAGATATATCCGACAAATGACTTCACCCCACCTGATGTTAAGTGAAGGTGAAGTACAGACGTGAAGATAGCTGATACAGCAGTTTTACCTGCCACACCAGCCATCCTCACCCTGCCGGCCTGCATGTTGCTTCTTCACGCCTCTTTTAAAGGATCCCAGGTTGTAAGAGGGAGGGAACACGTGAGCGGGCAGAGCATTCCATTTACGGATAGTGTGACAAAGAAATGAGTCACCAAATTTCTTTGTACGTGCTGGAATTGTGGCCACAGTAAGACGGTGACAACGTAGGCCAGCGCGCGTGGTCCTCTGAAGGAAAGGAGAAGATGGAATAAGAGAGAATAACTCCTCAGAACACTCGCCGTGGTACAGACGATAGAACGCGCTTAGTGACGCCACGTCACGGCGTAATTGAAGAGGCTCAATTTTGTCTATAATTTCGACATTTTGTATAATTCATTAAGGTTTTATGTAAATTGGCGGAAATATTTTTAATGATTGTTTAGGATGTCAGATTAATTATGCCTTCCAGTGAACAATATCTATCTGAATAAAGATCCATTTTCCAGGGTCACTGGAACTGTGGTGCGTGGTAGACTGTCAATTAATTAGTTCAATATCTGAATTACTCACACAGAGGGTAAATTATTAAAGAAAACTGTTGTATTAATGAGACCGACCGTACCCTACCTTTCTGCCTTCTCATACCCCATATTATAAGATTTAATTAATTTATGTGCAAAAAAAGTTATTCTTGAAGAATACCAGGAATAGTTCAAATCACTTCCAAGTGAAAAAGATAAAAAGGATCTATTACCTGATGCAACGCTTTCCGATGAAGAGTATGATCCAAATGATGATTAAGATTTTAAACTTAATCATCATTTGGATCATACCCTTTATTTTAATATAATTTTTCTTTTTGTGCACGTTTCGTAATTTTGTCTCCTTTTCATTTTAATAAATAATTTCAATGCATTTTTATTTTTATTCAGTAAATACTAATTTAGTACATTTTTTTTTTAAGTTTTGACGACTTACTATATTTCTCTTCCTAACTAGTTCAGGAAAAACCAAGTTTAAATTAGGAATCATCGTAGATGTGCTCACAATTTTGTGTACATTTGTTTTTTTATAAAGTATGTAGATATTACATTTAAAATAATACTACGATGTGAATGATTCTCTAGATAATCACGATTTTTATTCACCAGGGAAATCAATTACGAATGGTCCATTTTTTGTTTGAACAAATAATTTGCAGACTTCCCTTTTCTTTTTTATATTAAAGTTGTACTTTAACCCAAAATGATGAATTTAGGCCCACCATGACCATACTTCTGGTTTTGCCTGCATAACCACAATATCTAAGGAAGGAAAGAGAGAGAATGACGAAAAATTTAACATTATTGTTGGGAACGCCGAACTTGAATCCTAAACGAGTTCAGAGTGCGAGCTTTTCGAATAGTTTCTTGTAATGAGTTCCATAGACGTACAGAATGCACAGAGAAAGAATAAGAAAAGAAATCAGTAGAATGACTTGGAGTTTCAAGAGATAGGTTAGAAGAAGATCGCAAAGTGCGCTGTGAAATAGAAGAGAGTAACGAGAAGCATTCTTTTAAGTAATGAGAAATAAGAAGCGTAAGCGTGTTTAAGCCCCTGCGCCGGTGAATAGGGAGCCGGTTAAGTTTAGAACGGAAGTGTGAGACGTGGTCATATTTACGAAGGTTGAAAATAAATCGGATACATAAGTTCTGCAGACGCTCTAGCTTATCCAAGAGTTCTTCAGAAAGATCTGTGTAACAGGCATCAGCGTAGTTAATGATAGACAGTAAAAGAGTCTGCGCCAAAATGATTTTGGTGGTGGTTGGTAAATGGTTACGTAATCGGTTGAGCGAGTTGTATGCAGCAAAATTTTCTTTCTGACCGCCTCCACCTGAGGTCTCGAAGAAAAAAACTGATCAAGGTGTTGTCCTTGATCAAGTGACAGTGCATGACCAAGGAATAATATTTCCATGAAAAGTAATAGGAGATAGATGTTCAAAATTAATCCTGGAATCGAAGTAAGAGCTGCCAATTATTATAGTTTGTGTCTTAGTGGGGTTCACAGTAAGACCAAAAGACTTACTCGCGAGATTGGAATTGGTAGTAGTTATTGCATTTGAAAGGTTAGATAGTGCCTGTGTGTAAATCTGCAGGTCATCGGCATAAAGGTGGTAGGAACTGAAAAGTGACTGTGCGATAGAATTTATAAAAATTGAGAAGAAAAGAGGAGATAAGACGCCACCCTGAGGAACACCATATGACCGGGAGTAAGAAAATTGAGACTATCAATATCTTCTTAAACTGGACACAAAGGACGAGAGTTGTAGCAGGCTTCTATTTGGCCGAGCACTGTCGTAGTTTCTTCGTATGTTTAATAAGATTTTAATATTCTTTTAAGGTGGAACTTAATCCTGACTCCTACTCGATCTCGAATCGAATACTTCGATTTCAACCGGTGTTTTTCCTGCATCCTGAAAAGATGTATATCTTATCCCAATCCCAAAAAAACCGAATCCTGTCTCTTTTTCAGAATATCATCCTATCTTCATTCTTTTGTTTACGTAAAATTTTTGTTAGGAGTTTTCGAAATATTAAATAACATAGTTATTGGAATTCACAACATACCGCCCACCAAAGAACTATTAAGTTTTTTAAAACAATCTTCAACACGATACATGCACAAATTAATTATTAATCCGAATTCAGTGGCAAAGCTCAAAGTTCTGTTACAGTCCTTTTGACTATCGAATTGCCACTTTTTACACCGTAGACTCTAGTGCAGCCGTCAGCGCCAGGATGCTTGTTTGTAATTCGTCCTAGTAACCATTTTTCTGGAGGCAAATTTTAAATTCCCGCCTTAAAGCGGGACGTTGTTGAAGACGCGATAAATATTTATCTTGCCAACGTGGCCAAAAATCACAGGGAACCTTCTGAGTATGTTGCCAACGAGACAAATTGTGTACCTTAACATTTTTCATATCCGGGTGTGGCACAACGATTGGGGATTCTCTGATTAAAAATGACCGGAAGTAAGAACACTGAGACTATCAATATGTTCTTTAACAGGATACAAAGGACGAGAGTTGAAGCAGGCTTCTATTTGGGCGAGCACTGTCGTCATTTCTTCGTAAGTTAAATTAGATATAAATATTCTTTTAAGGTGGAACTTAATTGATTTCATGCCTGCCTCCTACAATCCTCTGAAATTTGGACTATAGGTCGGAATAAAACGCCATTTGGTTCCACAGTTTCCGTATTCTAGCTTTTCTTGCAGTTCGTTGCTAGATTTGCAGGGCATTACAACAGAGATATCATCCGCATAAATGACAGTTTTATCCTTAATGCAGGATGATATATCATTAATATAAATTAGAAATAAAATGCATCCAAGAATGCTACCTTGCGGAATTGATCTCTATATCTTATCTTTTCCTGATATTATTTTTGAAGTTATACTTCTTTAGGCGCGTTATGAAAAAATGATGAGAGTGAAATTTTAAGATGCGCGCGCATCACTGTAACACAAAAAATTAACAGGCTAACAACATGAAGTTGGTCGCTTTAGCGACCAACTTCATGCTGTTACTTTTGTGTTTACCGCACATTAAGAAAATCTACCAACAAAATAGAAATAGAATCTCTATTTAGTGGGTGCTAACGACTGCATTGTGAAGGCCTATCAAAAGTATTTATTAATCTGGAACAACGGAACCAAAGCGCGATTCAGGAGACTACAGCGCCATCTCTTGACCATTGGTGTAGTAGAACCAAAAACCACATCTTTATTTTTTGTAATAAAGTAACAGTTATAGGTATTCATATTTATAATATCAAAAGTATTTATTAATCTGGAACAACGGAACCAAAGCGCGATTCAGGAGACTACAGCGCCATCTCTTGACCATTGGTGTAGTAGAACCAAAAACCACATCTTTATTTTTTGTAATAAAGTAACAGTTATAGGTATTCATATTTATAATATATATCCACATATTTCTAGTTTGTGTATTCGGAATACGTGTTTGAGTTTCATACAAGTGCAAATCACATATGTTCTAATAAATTATATTCAGTAGCGATTTTAATTGAATATTTTGATTATTTATTTATTTTTTCAAATTAAAACTGAACTTTATTGACTGTGTCCTTTTCCAGACTTTTTATTAATTTATTGTAATTAATTATTTGCATGCAATTAAAAACTAATTTTAAACGATGCCAAAGAAGGATAATTTCTCACGCGCCTACATAAGTACACGCACCCATTTTTTCTTATTATGTTATTTTTAGAATCATAATAGTCGACCTGTACAAAATGTTCCTTATCTTCCAAGTATGATGCTAACCACTGGGATGGTATCCCCCTTACCCCTATAGAGTGAAGTTTCTTTAAAAGTATTTTATGAGAAACTCGATCATAAGCTATATCTTCCGTCTTCGTTTCTAGACGTACTTGTTGCATATATTTTTCACATTGTTGTTCTTCTTGAGTCAGTCTTCTTTTTGTCATGATCTACTTTTTACTGAGACTTAAGCATATTATCTTTATCGATTTGATGGTATCATGAACATTTGATTTGGAATAAGCTCTTCAGAGATAATCCAGCTTAAATTAGTTATTTGAGCACTAGGTGTTCCAGGTGGACCTCTTATTATATTTTCTTATATAATCGTAGCATACTCATTTACAGGGCAGAATAAGCAGGTCAATCGAACTTGGAGCGTAGAACGTAGGATATGCTAGCATCAAGTCTTTATGATGAGGCCAATATTGTGTTTCGATCATCTTGGATGGTATTTTTGTTGTAAGTTGTTTCGACATTAATGTCGAAACAATATGCCTTGATATTGAAATTGAAAAATCGATCTGACCTTGATTTGATGTTTAATTGTACTTCGTGTTTGATTTCAGCCCTTGTGGCACCTACTTATATCTGTGTAGTGGCAACATGATATGAACGTTCTTTAACAGTCTTAATTTCTTTAATACTTGGTGTAATTAATTCCAAAGTGCAAAATTTTGTTTCTTACAATATTTTGAATTCATGATAAGTTGGTAATGCATCAGATTCATTTTTATACGTATATTCTTCCCAACCCTTTGTGTCTTTGGGCCCAACTTCTGCACTTGAAGATATATAATTATTGAATCCCAAGAGCTGGTGGAAATCTCTAAATTATTCAAATTATTTAAATATTCGCACAAATATTACATTCTAATAGGCTCTTCAACTGAACAGCTGATTGAGATGTAATTTTCTTTTTATTAAATAACCTCTTAGTACTATTTAAAATTAAGAGTTTGTTACCATATTTTGATTACAAAACTTCCTATGCTCGTTTATAATTATCTGACGTTACTCTAATATGTCTTAATAGTGACTCGAAAAAATTACATTGAAAAATTGGCACCCATTTAATAACCATAGCAGATTAATTTTGATACTACGTGTTTCATTATTGTAACTCTTATTATTGTTACTTCTTTATTTACTAATAAGAATGGACAACTTTTATTATTACCATACCTTATACAAATTTCCAATCTCTACGTTACATCTTCCCTTATTGCTTACCATTACAAAATAAATCTGTCCAAATTTTTTCACTGTTTTACTACACCGGCATAAATTAGTATGATTATTATTTGTTCTTTTTTGAGATCAAAGCAATTTTATAACTTAATTCGTTTTTATTAACGATCCACATTTATTTATTCTTTACTACAAAATATTAAACTGCTCGTCATGATAAATCCAATGAGACAGCGACAATTTAAAATATTATTTATAGTTGGTGGTATATAATTTATTTTACAAATACACTCGTGTGATCATAAAAGTGATCACGCAGTCCAGTAGGTCTAATTATTTATTTTTATTTAGTAGGTGTCATTTCTCCTTTGGGTGTCATACTAAGGTTTTACTGCTTACCGGAAAAATAAAATATTCTGTTTTTTATTTCTTTATTTGTTATAGTATATAGTTCAGTAGAATATATAAAAGTTTTTATGGGTATCAAAAAGGTTATTATTAGTAACACGTGTGTTGATGTGAATGAGAAAAAGTGATTGAAACAACAAATAGATCATCAAAACGATCCACTAATCTCGGATATATGTATGAACAACAAAAAATATCACTGAAAAATTTAGTTTTTTATTTCTTTTTTTAAAGTCTGTCAATAACATTTCCATTATCTCTTTATTCATTTTTGTAAGTACCTACTACTTACACTATATGTTCAATTTTTCAGACAAAATTCATGACTAAAGTCTATTGTTAAAGAATATATCGCTAAATTCTCAGGAGTCTGATAACATATATCGCCTTCTCATGAAGATAGCTTTTTCCCTGTGGGAATGAAATCCCTGTACTTTGAATGACAATTTTTTGTTGTTCATGTTCTTTATTGGGATACTTTACAGTTAGTGCTTTAGAAATTGGGGTTTGCGGAAGGTTTTATCAGACAATTTATTACCCCGCTGCCGTATTACGATAACGCACCCTGTTCCGTATTTTGGTAGGTAACTCTATTAAAAACCGGCCAAAATCATGTAGTGCCACGTGCAGTTCCGTAGTTGCCTGTAGTTACCACAATATATTTGAGCAGTAGTCTTTATTTTCCATATTAGAAATTAGAAAAACCAATTAATATCAATCTATGTATCCTAACTAAAATACCTAAATCAATGTCGAACTGAGTCTCAAACTTAAAATAAATTCGATACTATAATTTTATGAAAATCGAATGATAACCGCCGAATACTTTTTGTTTCCTCCCAGGCGGGGAGCGGGTGTGAAATCCTCATGGATACCCTACAGACGGCTGCAAGGTTATGTCAGACTCTTACTGACTAAAGGCTTCATCTAAAGCGAGCATCCCCTGAGCATCAGCGAGAAGGGGATGACGCGGTATAACCGTCCATCTTTTTAAGTGCTTATATAGTTTTTATAAAAACGTAACGTTAGCACAACTCAGAAGCCGTTGCCGTTGGTACTCGCGGTAGCGTTGTGGAACTAATGATAATTTATCGTGTTTTTTTTAAATAGTTTTTTTTTAGATTCTGTGTAATGCAAGATTTTAAGCTCCAATAACTTCATTTATGTCATTATTAATGTTTTATTCTAGGAAATTAAGGAAACAATTCACGGCTGGGAAACAGTTTTTTCAGCTCACTGATTATTCATTATTTCATCATCATCATTATCAGCCCATGAATGTCCACTGCTCGGGCACAGGCCTTCCCTATGGATGGAATAGGGAGATTGGGCCGTGATCCACCACGCGGGCCCAGTGCGGATTGGTGGTTTCTAACGACTACAGATGGAGCCGGGACCAAGGGCTTAACGTGCCTTCCGAAGCACGCAGGAGCTCGAGATAGTAAATTTTTGGTCACCCATCCAATGCCCGACCACTGCGAAAGTTGCTTAACTTCAAAAACCGCAGCCGAACGCGCTAGCAACAGGACACCTACGCATATAGGGTGGTTCCCTATACGCGCCAGTGTCCTTCAGAGCTCGTTACTCTCGCCCATGCTTTACTCGGTTATTACGAACGCATACGGTTCGTAATGGAGGCTCTTAAGGTATACCCAAGACTCTAAAGGTAGATCTCGCGCTTTTTGCCGAGGACACCGCCCTCTTCACCTCCGATAGAAGTCTCGGAACAGTCTGTAATAGATTTCAAACTGCCACTACCAGCCTTGGTGATTGGTTCCGTAGACGGCGTATCGAGGTTAACCCGAAAAAAAAGCGTTACGATGCTTTTTAGTAAAGCACTCAGTCTCCTATGCACTCTCTCCCATCCAATTATATGATCAGATCATCCCCTGGGAGTACCGAGTCGAGTAGAAGGAATTTTTAAGTGGTTTAAGACGGAGAAGAGACTCCCCCAATGGGTAGATGCCATGCGCCTGGAATACCTTCTCGGTTAGAGAATCTCGTCATCCCAAAACCTACTGACGCTGTAAAGGTCATCTGCGACCAACAGCATAAAAAAAATGTTAATATTTTTTCCTAGAATAATTAGGTATGTAAAGCTTAAAGGAGACATAAGAAACAAATTATCTCAATTCTATGTACCTATCCAAATGTATCGAATCCCAAGTAACTGTGTAAAATAGTGACATTGCTGACCAAATTTATAGAGCTATAAAACATCAAAGACATTTTTCCGAGACAAGTGAAGTAGTCTGTTATCACATCATCTAAACGAGAGACGGAACATCTAATCATAATCCACCAGTAGTAAACTAAGATGATCGTTGTTTGCCGTCAATTTCTAATTTTATCTGTGACCACTCAAAAGTGTCAACTAATTCAATCCCTTTTGTTTGCAGGGAGACCTAACACTGAGTAATTTAAATAGTTTGAGTACCACAAGTAGGACGGGCCTGGTCAAACACCCGAAGCTTTGGCATAGTTTCAGAAGCGTTGACTAAACGTCTGGATAATGAACGGTTTGCTGTAAAATTATTTAGTTGCCCGTATAATTAGTCTGTTTAAGCGTAGTTAGCATGCATAATAATATTGTTTATTCAATAGAGTTGGCAGCGGTAATTCCATGAACCTTAATGACAAGAATATAGATAAAATGGTACTAATTATGACTGTGTTTGTTAGAAATTTTAGTTTTATAGACGTAGGTATCCAAACGGAATGCTTTGCCCGCTCACATGTTCCCTCCCACCGCGAAGAAGCATCTTTCTGATGAAGCATTGAGGTAAAATAAATCCTTTTTTACCCGACTGCGCAATGAAGGAGCGCGAAGCGCGACGCGCAGACAGGGTATAGTGTTTAACAGTCTATATATGTATGTTTGTTCCTTTGTGGCATACTAGAGACCAAACGCCTGGACCGATTTTGATGATTCATACATCAATCGATTCGTCTCAATTATGGGAGTGCTACTAAAGATATGATAGTAATCAAAATTCAATATAGGCAAAATTAGGCGCTATATTGTGACGAAGTAAAAAAAATAACTTGACAAAATATGTCGAGTGGGGTATCACTGTCTAGATAATCAAAAACGTTTAGGTTCCTAGCACTATTTTTCATTTTACATGATTGTTTAGGATCTACAACGCTTTCAAGTTGTATATTAACCACTTGCGCTTTTAATTTCAATCTTACGTTTGTATGGATCTTTGTAACTCTTTCACCTAAAAATAATGAATGGATTTTAATGAAACTTAATAGTAATATAGCTAATATATGATAATAACATACATATAATAATTTATGTAGTAATTGAGTGAATTGGCTTAAATATAACAATAAGTGTCACATAAGACGGAAAAAATCTCCCATCTGCGAGCCATTTCGTCCTGCACTACAAAAACAATAAAAGTTACATGAATGTAATGTAGAGTGAAAATGTATCTCTTAAATAGTTCTAAAAAAATGTCCGTGACACCATATATCTATTTTTAATGTGTAAGCCATTACCGCTAAAATAGTGAATCAAAACTAAAATATTATTTGATATCTATTTCCAAAATACACATTTTGTATTAACAAATTATTTTTTAACAAAACAAATACTTTTATCGCTTTTGATATTTAAAGACGATAAACTTTACCTTTTACACTATGTCATTTCGAAAAATATTTAAAAAATTACAACGATGACAAAGTGATAGCGCGGTGTACTATGTAGAAGTAGACTGCGGGAATACTAAAAAAAAATAATTTAGGTGTTTATAAACGTGGGTAAAACCTAGGCAAAAAAGAAAAAAATGAGCTACTCGCAGTATGTGATCCTATACGAAGTAGTTACAATAAAACTGTGATACAGTTCCTTATTATAATAGGTATTTATGATTATTGAATTTTAATCAATATCTCAGAACTATACGGTTTTTTTTCACGATATTACTTAATGTTACATAAAAGTTTTACTTAATATAATGACAAATAACCCATTTTTCGCTAGTCGGTACATACTTTTTGGAATCCCTATATTTATTAATCAGCTCGCGATAATATTGGTTTTGTAATTTATAAACGATAATTCTGCAAAATTCAAAGTAAATAATATACATTTTTAATAATATAGACAGGTAAATCACCCCTTTCATCACCCTACGGCTATAAGTATTGCGATGTTGTAGCTAAGAACCAAGTTTCCATCTAGTTCTAAAGGGGAATTCATTATAATCGATTTAGCTATTAGGGCACGGAAGCGCTACAAACAAACTCACTTTCGCATCTATTATATTATAATATACTTACTAGTGATCCACCCGGGCATTGTTCAGTCGAAATTTATTTTATCGGGATAAAATATAGCCTATGTTACTTGGACAAAATGTATTTAAATAAAGAAAAATGTAATAATAAATAATGTAGCTACCTTATGATGAATTAATATTTGAAACCGGTTCAGTAGTTTGAAAGATTATTTGTTACAAACATATAAATCTTGCCTGTTTATAATATTAGTATAGATAGTTAGGATAATAGTATTTAATTGATGAATAAGATTTAAAAATAAAGTAAGTAATAGGTGATACGTTATTCGGTATTTTTTTATACGAAACAAATATTTGGAAAATAATTGCTATGATTGCACTATTTGCAATACCTACTAGGCTGGTAGCAGCACGCTTGATAGGTGAAAGTACTCTTCATTCGAGCTTTCCACTACCAATAAAAAAAAGGTAAATTTAAAAAATCAATAAACCCGACTGCTTAATTATTCTTCAAATAAAAACTGAAAAGAAAAAAACAAGTCCAGTAGTCTATAATTCTGTTAATAAGGAACAAAGCTACTTTAACAGTTGAGACCCAATAGATATTCAAGAAAACATAATATTTTTCAACAGTGGGCCCCGACTGTTAAAGTAGCTTTGTTCCTTATTAACAGAATTATAGACTACTGGACTTGTTTTTTTCTTTTCAGTTTTTATTTGAAGAATAATTAAGCAGTCGGGTTTTTTGATTTTTTAAATTTACCTTTTTTATTTCACACTTTTTAGTTAGTATTTTAAGACGGTATATACCGTAGTCTTGTTACTTCAGTAAGGGAATTAATATCGCGGGAATTATTAATACCTTGCGGTGATCTAAAAGATTGATTTATTAAGACATATAGAGACTTTACCAGCGGGGTCAAGGCTACAGATGAGCCTCAATTTTCGCAAAAATGTGTGAAGTTAAATCAAGTCGTTATAAAAATATCTCTAATGTATGTAAATTTTATAGTAAACTAGCACTTACTCAAAAAGTCATCTTTTGTTTATGTTTTTTTAATAGTTTAGCAGTAAATATAAAATTCATTTACTTTTATTCGTCGACTATTTAAAATTGGCAGTGGCTGCATTGTCATGTCAATTCCGGACGTCTAAGATTGTGATATACACAAATTCAGTGTCAGTCCCTAGTCTCATAATTTGATATACCTACATAATTCGCAGAAACCCAATATGTAGATGCCAGAAGTTAACTTCAAATGTTTTTAATCACCCTATACACAATACCAATCAATTACGTTTATGTCGCAGGTTGAAGAAAGAAGTAATTCCCGTCTGTTGTTTTGGACAATGGTAGCAACTGCCTTGGATCACTAAATTAAATAATTATGCAATCACCAAAGCAAAGTTTATAATATTTGATTAAACTAAAGGCGCATAATAAAATTTTCATAACGTTAGGTAGAGCACCATAGCAATCTCATTTATTATCAATTTATAGTTTTCTCTGTAGTTTTCTTTTAAAGCGTTCACATTTAACAGGTCAAAGACTTTGTGTTCGAACCTTTTTTATTGGTAGTGTAAAGCTCGAATGAAGAGTACTCCCAGTAGTGCAATCATGGCAATTATTTTCCAAATTTTTTTTTGTTATAAAAATACCGAATAACGTATCACTGTTAAGCACAAATGCTAAGTAACTTTTACAAATATAATCAAATAAACCTATTACTTACTTTATTTTTAAATCTTTTTCATCAATTAAATACTTATCTTATCCTAACTATCTATACTAATATTATAAAGAGGCAAGATTTGTATGTTTGTAACAAATAATCTGTCAAACTACTGAACCGGTTTCAAATATTAATTCATCATAAGGTAGCTACATTATTTATTATAACGTTTTTCTTTATTTAAATACATTTTGTCCGAGTGACATAGGCTATATTTTATCCCGATAAATAAATTTCGCCCGTACAATGCCCGGGTGGATCACTAGTAAGTATAATATTATAGATGCGAAAGTGAGTTTGTTTGTTGCGCTTCCGTGCCCTAATAGCTAAATCGAATATAATGAATTCCCATATAGAAGTAGATGGGAACTTGGTTGTTAGCTACAACATCGCAATACTTATAGGCGTAGGGTGATGAAAAGAGGGATTTACCTATAAAAATCTACATTATTTACTTTGAATTTTGCAGAATTATTACAAAACCAATATTATCGCGAGCTCATTAATAAATACAGGGATTCCAATAAGTATGTATTTACTAGCGAAAAATGGGTTATTTGTCATTATATTAAGTAAACCTTTTTTGTAACCTTAAGTAATATCGTTAAAAAAAATTAAGAACAGTAAAATTCTTCAATAATCAATAATCATAAATAACCATTATGATAATATATTTTTCATCATTTAATAAGAAGGAACTGTATCACAGTTTTAATGTTAGTACTTCGTATAGGATCAGGTACTGCGAATACCCCATTTTTTTTTCTTTTACATAGTACACCGCGCTATCACTTTGTCATCGTTGTAACTTTTTAAATATTTGTCGAAATGACATAGTGTAAAAAGCAAAGTTTATCGTCTTTAAATATCAAAAGCGATAAAAGTATTTGTTTTGATAAAAAATGATTTGTTAATACAAAATGTGCATTTTGGAAATAGATATCAAATAATATTTTAGTTGTGATTCACTATTTTAGCGGTAATGACTTACACATTAAAAATAGATATATGGTGTCACGGACTTTTTTTAGAACTATTTAAGAGATACATTTTCACTCTGCATTACATTCATGTAACTTTTATTGTTTTTGCAGTGCAGGCCAAAATGGCTAGCAGATGGGACATTTTTTTTCGTCTTATGTGACACTTATTGCTATATATTGGCCAATTCACTCAATAACTACATAAATTATTATATATATGTAATTATCATATATGAGCTATATTACTGTTAAGTTTCATTAAAATCCATTCAGTATTTTTTAGGTGAAAGAGTAACAAAGATCCATACAAACGTAAGATTAAAATTAAAAGCGTAAGTGGTTAATATACAACTTTAAAGCGTTGTAGATCCTAAACAATCATATAAAATGGAAAATGGTGTTAGGAACCTAAATATGATTTTTGATTATATAGACAGTGATACCTCACTCGACATATTTTGTCAACTTTTTTTTTTACTTCGTCATAATATGGCGCCTAATTTTGCCCATATTGAATTTTGATTACTATCATATCTTTAGTAGCACTCCCATGATTGAGACGAATCGATTGATGTATGAATCATCAAAATCGGTCCAGGCGTTTGGTCTCTTGTGTGCCACAAAGGAACAAACATACATATATAGACTGTTAAACACATAACCCTGTCTGCGCGTCGCGCTTCGCGCTCTTGCATTGCGCAGCCGGGTAAAAAGGGTCGATCACAAAGTCTTTGAACTGTTATATGTGAACGCTTTAAAAGAAAACTATAAAGAGAACTTTAAATTGATAATAAAATGAGATTGCTATGGTGCTCTACCTAACGTTATGAAAATCTTATTATGCGCCTTTAGTTTAATCAAATATGATAAACTTTGCTTTGGTGCTTGCAAAATTATTTAATTTAGCGATTTAAGGCAGTTGCCATCATTGTCCAAAACAACAGACATAAACGTCATTGATTGGTATTGTATATAGGATGATTAACAACATTTGAAGTTAACTTCTGGCATCTACATACTGGGTTTCTGTGAATTATGTAGGTATATCAAATTATGAGACTAGGATATGACACTGCATTTGTGTATATCACAATCTTAGACGTCCGGCGTTGACATGACAATGTTGCCACTGGCAATTTTAAATAGTCGACGAATAAAAGTAAATGAATTTTATATTTACTGCTAAACTGCTAAAAAGAACGTAAACAAATATGACTTTTTGAATAAGTGCTAGTTTACTATAAAATTTACATACATCAGAGATATTTATGTAACGACTTGTATCTTTGTACTTTTACAATCTTTTAGACCACCGCAAGGTACTTAATAATTCCCGCGATATTAATTTCCTTACTGAGACTACGGTATATACCGTCTTAAAAGACTAACTAACTAAAAAGTGTGAAATAAAAAAGGTTAATTTAAAAAATCAAAAAACCCGACTGCTTAATTATACTTCAAATAAAAACAGAAAAGAAAAAAACAAGTCCAGTAGTAGTCCCGTATTCAAGACATTACTCGACTTCGAGCACCCGAAGCAATATTTACAATGGAATACAGGCTGGAAGACGGTGTCGTGTAAACAAAAGGAAATATACCCGAATTCCATTGGCACTCGTATTCGGGCTAACGACCAAGTGTACCTAATCGTGCCTTGTTTTTGGAAAAAAATTGGACGATCGAAAAGTGCTTTCAGTTACTCAATTTTTATATCATTTTTTATGTAAATAAAACTATCATTATTTTTCAGCACAGCACTTTCAGTGTGCCTTTCTATCATTTATGTACCCAGTAAAAGACAATAGTTCTTTTTGATAATAGATTTCATTGATCTTTACGGTCAAAACTTATCGGTGTTCATTTATCCTTCGGAAAAAGGTGAATGGCAAAAGAACGCAATAAAGCTTTTCTGTATGGGTAGAGTTATTTGTTACTGTCAACATTATGTACTAGTTTTAACGAGGTGCTACTCGAGAAAGGTCAAACAGTTTTTCTCAGGTCTAGCCTATTCTCGAAAAAGATTGTACCTGGTAATTAAGTTTTAAAATATCAGAGACATATCCATTGATATCATACGCGAAACGTTGCAAACTGTATCGGATGAAGGGCTATATATCTAATATATAAAAATTTCGTGTCACGGTTTGCGCAATTCAACTACTCCGAAACGGCTCCACCGATTTTCTTGAAATTTTATATGCATATTCAGTAAGTCTGAGAATTGGACAATATAAATTTTTCATCCCCCTAAATGTTTACGGTAAAATTTTTAGTTTTTTTTTTTCATCATAAAATATACATATAATCCTAAATTTTCACCCTTCTACTACCAACCCCTATGGCGGTACGAAGTTCGCTGGGACAGCTAGTATAATATATGATTTTTATAGCAGTAAGATTGTCACGTTATGATATAACACAACACCTTCACGCCATGTCCCAAATGGCGTCAAATTAAATAATCGTCAATATTTTTATATAACTACGATTGCTAAAATATTTCGAATAGAGCGTCCGATTTGAATTATTCAAAAATTAATTTACGAGTGCCGAAGTAGCCTTGAATACGTAATGATTTATTTGGATAAGGATTAAAGTAACGAATGAAGACGTTTCGTTTGTACCAGCTTTATTACGCATCCATTACTTGAAAGATATTTTGAAATTGAGTGGTTCGTAATTATTAAAACCTTGTAGGTCTGGGTGGTTTTAGGGTATTCTTTTTTACATAAAACATGTCCATAAAGCATGATATTAAGTGGTGATGATATCAAGGTGAGATGCGAAGATAGCTGGTGCAGCAGTTATGAACTGGTAGCAGTTCATAACTGCTGCACGAAGTATGTTTAGCTACATTACAGTTTAATAGCTGACGGTTGGTCTACACCATCTAGCTGTAATGTGTTTGACTTATGGGCAACATCAACCATTTTAAAATTCGAAAAGAAGTAAATAGTAAATCTTTTGAAAATAACGCAGCATTCGGTGTAATAAATAACAGTGTTCTGCTTATTTATATCCTCTGATCTGATATACCATTAGCATTGGCAGTTGTTTCCACGTCCATTGGAGCGTGTGTTCCCAACGGCATTGGTAACTCCACACTGCCCCTTTGTTTATTTATTTACACGCAAGTTTACACGACAACGGTTTAGGTCGGCCAAGACTTGAAAGAATCGATGCGGTATTTTTATCTGTGACGATAAATCTCATTGTGTGGGCAGCACAGAAGACGATGTTTATCTTTAGGAAAATTTAGTTTCTTCACTAGGCGTGGAGCTGAGCCGATTATAATATGATGTGTTTTAGTTTATGGCGCACCGGCGTTTTGAGAATTTGGTTTCACTACAAGCTTAGTTGGTTTGCAAAGTATTTTTCATTTTGAAATACTTATAAACTTACTACTTGCATTCTAAGCTGAAATTGGAAAATAAAGACAGTGAAAGTCCTCCAAATTTTGTGGCGTTATTAATTACTGAGGCTACAAGATTTTTTTAATGTCTATACAAAAAGATACGTTTCGGATAATACTTATAAAAGGATAGTAGATATGTAAAAAATCACTTATCATCATAACGAAAAGCCTTCATCCCATCTAATCTTACTAATATTATAAATGTGACTGAGATTGTAACTCAATCACGGAAAAACTACTGAACGGATTGAAATGAAATTTGGTACGCATATAGCTTATATGCCAAGAGCATAACCTACACATACTACATACAACCCACCATACACATATTTTTTATCCCATAACGATGATAGGTTCCTCAGAAAACTAAAGTTAACAGGGACGAAGTCGCGGGCGGCCGCTAGTACTCAATAAAACACAAACAGAAGTACATACCGGTTATCATAAATTGGATTTTGTATATCGCGAAAATTGGAATGTTACGACAAAAAGTTATCGGAGATAATTTTCAATTTCCAATACCTTGATTGATGACTGTATTTTGTCTGTCTCAAAATGGATTCTTTTGTGACATTGATTTATATCCATATTTAATATCAAATTGTTAATGCGGAAGTAACTCGTTTGTCAGTTTCGTTTTCACAAATAAACCGTTTTATTTTGATAAAGAGAGTGAGAGGTTCTTTGAAAATAGGCTACAAACTTTTAAAAACTTTTGGTGAATGAGTTGATTTAAGATTTTGTGGGTATCCAACTAATTATTTTAAGCAGAAGAAGTCTCAGGCTTGAATGACGCTAGCTCTGGGTAAAATATGTAACGTTGCCTAACATATTTATCAAGTGACAATTGTTACTAACATAGATTGATCAATGTAACGTTTTAAATTAATTTGATGTGATTTGTTTTTGAAACGCGGGTTCGGTAGCCGGCCAGCGCAATATCGACGCCGCATCGACGTTGCGCAAACGCTTGCATGACGACGACGCTCGAAAGACACTTGTGTGAGGGGTCTCCTAGTGATTCTAAGTCAACCTTTTATTTATTTTTTTTAAAGTAGGTATAAAAGCTACTTTTAACTATCGACCTCCATTTAAAAGTAAGGATAATTTTGTTTCATTACTTAACAACATGGTATTAAAGTCTTAATAGTAAAAATATCATGGCTGCAAAGCTTTAGTAGGCCTACCTCTTACTGGAGTTTGATTATTGAAGCTGGCCGTAAGGAATTTCTACAGTAATTTGTTCAAGGTTCTTTTAGTTAAAGAGTTGTTATGCGCTCATGCTTCTCCCACACATGCGCGACAAAGCCTCGGGTAACTTTGGTACTAAATGCGTTAAAATTAGCGTTCGAAATTTGAATTAGTTTTGTCGTAATGAATAACTGGGCTGCGTGTCTATAGATGATAACTAGACTGGCAATCATTTGACACGCTAAAAAAAGGTTATGAAAATCGATGAATTTGTATGTACAGCTGAAGAACCGTACTTAATTCAAAGCTCGAACGGAGAATTTTAGCGCATTTTACTACTTAAGTCACCCGAAGCTCTGTCATGCAGATGTGTGGTATAAGCATGGTATAAGTATCACACTGAATGAAATTGTGTGATTTATTCTCAAGTCATTATTCTGATATTATTCGTGTGCCAAAAGTAAGTTTGTATGTTATTTAACGTATTTCTATTACATATTCAAATTAAAATATTAACTTTCTGTAGTTAAATAAATTTAAATCTTTTGCGCCCAAAATGTGTTTTCATTTTAGTTATAATTTCGACATTATAAACTAAATAAAGCCAAAAGAAGCAGGCCCGTGTGGATTGGTGCAGTGATATGATACAAAAATTTGATACTAAGCCAGCGCCTACGAAAGTATAGCGATCGAGGAGCGCTGGGAAATTTTTGATCACTAGTTTCCTCACTTTGACAGGGTACCTAATTTCAATTCCACTTCGAGACCAAAGCAGCATTAACGCCGAATGGTTTAGCACAAAATGCCTGCCAGTTTTTTCTGCAATAAGCAACAAGCGACCTAACACCAGGGTCCGCGGGGTCCTTTTTACCCGACTGCGCAATGTAAGAGCGCGAAGCGCGACGCGCAGACAGGGTATAGTGTTTAACAGTTTATATATGTATGTTTGTTCCTTTGTGGCACACTAGAGACCAAACACCTGGACCGATTTTGATGGTTCATACATCAATCGATTCGTCTCAATCATGGGAGTGCTACTAAAGATATGATAGTAATCAAAATTCAATATGGGCAAAATTAGGCACCATATTGTGACGCAGTAAAAAAAATAAGTTGACAAAATATATCGAGTGGGGTGTATCACTGTCTAGATAATCGAAAATGATGTTTAGGTTCCTAACACTATTTTTCATTTTATATGATTGTTAAGGATCTACAACGCTTTGAAGTTGTATATTAACCACTTGCGCTTCTAATTTCAATCTTACGTTTGTATGGATCTTTATTACTCTTTCACCTAAAAAATACTGAATAGATTTTAATGAAACTTAACAGTAATATAGCTCATGTATGATAACATCATATATGTAATAATTTATGTAGTTATCTTAATTGGCCAAAATATAACAATAAGTGTCACATAAGACGGAAAAAAATCTCCCATCTGCGAGCCATTTTGGTCTGCACTGCAAAAATAATAAAAGTTACAGGAATGTAAAGTCCGTGACACCATATATCTATTTTTAATGTGTAAGCTATTACTACTAAAATAGTGAATCAATACTAAAATATTATTAGATATCTATTTCCAAAATATACATTTTGTATTAAAAAATAATTTTTTATCAAGACAAATACTTTTATAACTTCAGATATCTAAAGACGATAAACTTTGCCTTTTACACTATGTCATTTCGACAATTATTTAAAAAGTTACAACGATGACAAAGTGATAGCGCGGTGTACTATGTAGGAGTAGACTGCGGGAATAATATCGAGAAGAAATTTAATATAGGTGTTTATAAACGTGGATAAAACCTAGGCGAAAAAGAAAAAAATGGGGTCCTCGCAGTATCTGATCCTATATGAAGTACTTACAATAAAACTGTGATACAGTTCCTTCTTATTAAATGATGAAAAATAAATTATCTTAATAGGTATTTATGATTATTGAATTTTAATGAAAAACTCAGAATTGTACTGTTCTTTTTTTTAACGATATTACTTAATGTTAAAAAAAAGGTTTACTTAATATAATGACAAATAACCCATTTTTCGCTAGTAGTTACATACTTATTGGAATCCCTGTATTTATTAATCAGCTCGCGATAATATTGGTTTTGTAATTATAAACGGTAATTCTGCAAAATTCAAAGTATATAATATAGATTTTTATAGGTAAATCACCCCTTTCATCACCCTACGCCTATAAGTATTGCGATTTTGTAGCTAAGAACCAAGTTCCCATCTACTTCTATAGGGGAATTCATTATAATCGATTTAGCTATTAGGGCACGGAAGCGCAACAAACAAACTCACTTTCGCATCTATAATATTATATTATACTTACTAGTGATCCACCCGGGCATTGTACGGGCGGAATTTATTTTATCGGGATAAAATACTTATAGCCTATGTCACTCGGACATAATGTATTTAAATAAAGAAAACTGTAATAATAAATAATGTAGCTACCTTATGATAAATTAATATTTGAAACCGGTTCAGTAGTTTGACAGATTATTTGTTACAAACATACAAAACTTGCCTCTATATAATAGTAGTATGCCTCTATATAATTGATGAAAAAAGATTTTAAAATAAAGTAAGTTATAGGTTTATTTAATTATATTTGTAACAGTTACTTAGCATTTGTGCTTAGCAGCGGTACCTTATTCGGTATTTTTATTATACAAAAAAAATTGGAAAATAATTGCCATGATTGCACTATTTGCAAATGCAACATAAACGTCATTGATTGGTATTGTATATAGGGTGATTAACAACATTTGAAGTTAACTTCTGGCATCTACATATTGGGTTTCTGTGAATTGTGTAGGTATATCAAATTATTAGACATGGATATGACACTGCATTTGTGTAGGTATATCACAATCTTAGGTATATCATTGACATGACAATGCTACCACTGCCAATTTTAAATAGTCGACGAATAAAAGTAAATGAATTTTATATTTACTGCTAAACTACTAAAAAGAACATAAACAAAAGATACCTTTTTGAATAAGAGCTAGTTTACTATAAAATTTACATACAATTAGATATTTATGTAACGACTTGATTTCTTCACACATTTTTGCGAAAATTGAGGCCCATCTGTAGCCTTGACCCCGCTGGTAAAGTCTCTATATGTCTTAATAAATCAATCTTTTAGATCACCGCAAGGTATTAATAATTCCCGCGATATTAATTCCCTTACTGAAGTAACAAGACTACGGTATATACCGTCTTCAAATGCTAACTAACTAAAAAGTGTGAAATAAAAAAGGTAAATTTAAAAAATCAAAAAGCCCGACTGCTTAATTATACTTCAAATAAAAACTGAAAAGAAAAAAACAAGTCCAGTAGTCTATTATTCTGTTAATAAGGAACAAAGCTACTTTAACAGTCCCGACTGTATATTTCAATAATGGGTCCCGACCCATTATTGAAAAATATTATGTATTCTTGAATATCTAATGGGTCCGTACTGCTATAGTAGCTTTGTTCCTTATTAACAGAATTATAGACTACTTACTGGACTTGTTTTTTTCTTTTCAGTTTTTATTTGAAGTATAATTAAGCAGTCGGGTTTTTTGATTTTTTATATTTTTCACCACGACAACGCGCCCGCGCACTCTGCGATCAAAACGAAGGACTTCCTGGACTCCACACCAGTCAGAGTCTTGGGACACCCTCATTACAGTCTGATTTCGATCCGTGTGACTTCTTTTTATTCCCTAAAATAAAAAATCAGATCAAAGGGGTACAGTTTTCATCGGCGGAACAAGCGCTAGCAGCGTTTGAGAAAGTCTTGGAAGAGGTGTCTGCGGAGGACTGGAAAAAAAGTTTTGAAAATTGGTTCAGACGCAGGAAACTTTGTATAGAGGCTGGTGGAGAGTTCTTTGCGTAAGATTTAATAAAAAGATTTTTTTTATTGAAATTAGTTTTTTAGTTTCTCTAAACTTTCTGAGTGCCCCACGTATAATATACTAGCAGTGTCCCACGGTTTCGCGTATATCGATTGGATCTTCCTATCGATCTACGCATTGTCAATTTCCAACCAGTAGCGTAGTTCTACATTACACTAAACATGAAAAAACAAAAAATCGGTTATCCGTAAACGGTCGTTCGCTGTTTTCCTTGGGGCAGTTTTGTAGATTTTTGTTCCTGTTCGTTTAGGCTACGCAGGGATGAGGTTCTCTTCGAGGAGGGGAGTAGGGGAGAGGGAGTGAATCAAGATCTAGAAAAAACTGGAAAGTTATTTATTATTTACGTTTTTTTTATTTACTAAATTTACGTAGATTTTGTATGATATTAGAAATATAAAAAACATTTAATAATATAATTACATCTGTATTTTTGTCATCTTAGGCACGGCGGTTACGTAGTTTGTGGTACATTTTTGCTATTACAAGTGTCTATAGGCTATGGTGGCCGCTTACCATCAGGTGTGCCATAAGCTTGTTTTTAACATGAAAAAACAAAGACTCAGTGGACATGTACTTTGCACTATATCAATATACCCGTATAAAAATACAAAATAATAGAATCGTCAATGTCTTCAGACAATAAATTTTACTTGAAATTAATGACTTGTCATAACAAAAAGATCTACAGGACTCATTTTACATTTTTTGCTCCCGCATACATTCCACAGTCGCACTAAACGTAATAATAAATTGGTTACTGCCACAAACTGTCATAAGTGCGTGCAAACAAGCCAAAAGAAACATTTTTATTTACAACTTTTTTAATTTCTTTTGAAACCGTAGTTTTTGTTTTTTATGACAGCGCAAGTTGCCAACATTACGTATATTATGGTGTACGTACCATGCCAAATACGATGAGATAGGTACGTTTTATAAAAGTTTTATCTCATAAATATAATATTTTCCCAACGTCCGGTTTTATTTGTATTTGTCTACAGGAAAAAGAAAAACAGGTTTAATGTAGGCCGTATTAATCCATTTGAAAAATCATAACTTCCTGTTTCCGATTTATTTGAAATTGAATACTAACTTTAATTTAGTCGGAAATAATTATATTAGACTAGAGTGCGCTCGCGGCTTCGTCCGCGTTAACTTTAGTTTTTTGAGAATCCCACAAGGAACTATTTTTTTCGGTGTAAAAAGTATCCTATGTTTCTATTCAGGAAATAAACTATAGGTATATGCGTGATTGTGTAACAAAAATACAAACTTTTACATTTATATTATTAGTAGGATACTTAAATTTCAAGAGCGCAAAAAAAAACATTCGACAAAATAAGCGTTAATGCTGTGCCAAGAGCTTTCGCATAACCTCGCCATTGCGAATTTGAATCCCAAAACACATATTCGAAATGAAAGGTGGTGCAGTGTATTGGCGCACAGGGAAATCTACAAGAAATACGTCAGTTTTTCTGTGAAAAAGTTCAATCTCTAAAGGAATTTGAATGGGACAGCTGTAACGTACAGGTCGAGTAATTTTCCGGTTGTCAAGATATTATACTCATTTATAATATATTGACAACCGGAAAATTAATTATCGTGCTAACCTTTAACTTAATTATTTTAACTTAGGGAACAATTTTTACTTATTTATCCAACAATAACTAATAAGCATTATGTTAGTGGATAGTACACCCTGACCGTATTTTTATGCTCTTTCCTTTCGCGGGCCTGCTGGAAGAAATTTCAATTTTAAATAATTCTTTTAGGCTTTAATCAAGAATTATTTCAAGGCCCTTAATGAAATTAGCTAAAAACCCCATCAATAAACTTTTTTGTACAGTCTTTATTTCACACCAAGTTTGGTTTGGTCAATTTGAAACTGGCCTCGGGTTGAACCATGAAGTATAATTAATATAATTATGATATAATGTATAAAAAAAAGCATACTGTAATGTTTGTTTTTGAGCAGGGCGTGACACTGACACTCATATTACTAACACACAACAACTTAGACCAACTGATTTGTCTCTTTTTTTTTAAGTTGAAGTCGATTTTTAAGTCGAATAAAACGCTACGTCGCTTCCCTTTGTTGCATAGGTGCCATATACACGAACAACAGTATCACACTAATATTATAAAGGCGAAAGTTTGTGTGTGCATGTTTGTTACTTCACGTCTAAACGGCCGGAGCGATTTTAATAAATTTAACACATGGGCTACGTTTTACTGCGGGAAAATATCCCTGATAAACCGTAGGTAACACCGCGGGGCACAGCTATTGAGTAATAAAAAGGGAATTGTTTAGAAGGGAAATATAATCAAGGAACTTGGCGTGGGCTTAAACATGATTTCCGTTTTTGCGCGATTGCAAAGAGCGAACTGTAGTAGTACAAAGTAAAGCACTTAACACTAAAATGTTCTTAAAAGTTATCGCTGTATCTATTAGATACATACTTTTGCACTATTACTATTTCTTACATACTTGTGCAATATTTGTTATTGTTACTATTCTAAATTTTATCGCAAGAAAAATAGTGACAACACCAATTTGATTTTGAGAAATGTATAGTTATGTTTATACCTGAGTCGACTTCAACAACCGATTCTTACACACATTTTGTTAATGGAGAAGTGTATTGATATAGGTAGTGAGTGAGTGTATAGAGACAGTTTGAGTATTAAAAAAGTAAATATAGATATAAGTACAGAAAGCTTATATTATTGCATATTAATGCATTGGAAATAAGTACCTACATTCAATTATTAAGGAGAAGAGCCTAGTGAAAGAAGAAGTATATAGTGTTTGATTTGAGCAAAAGCAACGACGTCTGCGCTAGTTTGTTGGTTGAGAAACCCCCAGAAACCTTAAATTTTCCAGGAGAACAGTATCTTATATATATATATATCTTATATATTTGAATGAAATTTGGTACATATACAATTTTCCAGGTAATAATTATACGTTTAAATCTAAAGAAAAGTTTACTAGAAAAAAAATCCACGCGGACCAGGCAGCGGACGGGACTCGAACCCGCATCCTTCGCAATCCGGGCGAATGCACTGACCATTATGCTACCACGGCCCTATTCGCCGCGTCGAAATTTTCCTAGCCTTAAAGCTGCAAGGCAGCGCCATCTCTTCGCATTGTAGGTAACCCACAATGTCAAATTAATACTTTTTCAAGTATTAAACATTTGAAAGAAGAAATAGCAATTATAGTTATGTTTTTATTAATTTTTAAGCATTTAACTGCTAGATGTTTAAATCTAAAGAAAAGTTAACTAGAAAAAAATCCACGCGGACCAGGCAGCGGACGGGACTCGAACCCGCATCCTTTGCAATCCGGGCGAATGCACTGACCATTATACTAGAACGGCTCTATTCGCCGCGTCGAAATTTTCATAGCCTTAAGCTGCAAGGCAGCGCCATCTCTTCGCATTGTAGGTAACCCACAATGTCAAATGAATACTTTTTAAAGTATTAAACATTTGAAAGAAGAAATAGCAATTATAGTTATGTTTTTATTAATTTTTTTTATGCCTTGCAGCTTAAGGCTAGGAAATTTTCGACGCGGCGAATAGGGCCGTGGTAGCATAATGGTCAGTGCATTCGCCCGGATTGCGAAGGATGCGGGTTCGAGTCCCGTCCGCTGCCTGGTCCGCGTGGATTTTTTTCTAGTAAACTTTTCTTTAGATTTAAACATCTAGCAGTTAAATGCTTAAAAATTAATAAAAACATAACTTTAATTGCTATTTCTTCTTTCAAATGTTTAATACTTGAAAAAGTATTCATTTGACATTGTGGGTTACCTACAATGCGAAGAGATGGCGCTGCCTTGCAGCTTAAGGCTAGGAAAATGTCGACGCGGCGAATAGGGCCGTGGTAGCATAATGGTCAGTGCATTCGCCCGGATTGCGAAGGATGCGGGTTCGAGTCCCGTCCGCTGCCTGGTTCGCGTGGATTTTTTTCTAGTAAACTTTTCTTTAGATTTAAACATCTAGCAGTTAAATGCTTAACAATTAATAAAAACATAACTATAATTGCTATTTCTTCTTTCAAATGTTTAATACTTGAAAACGTATTCATTTGACATTGTGGGTTACCTACAATGCGAAGAGATGGCGCTGCCTTGCAGCTTAAGGCTAGGAAAATTTCGACGCGGCGAATAGGGCCGTGGTAGCATAATGGTCAGTGCATTCGCCCGGATTGCGAAGGATGCGGGTTCGAGTCCCGTCCGCTGCCTGGTCCGCGTGGATTTTTTTCTAGTAAACTTTTCTTTAGATTTAAACATCTAGCAGTTAAATGCTTAAAAAGTAATAAAAACATAATAATTATACGTGTGCCGAATTTCATTCAAATACATCTAGTCGTTTTTGCATGATTGACTAACAAGCATACATATAACTTCAAAATGTTGTAATAAATGAGTAGGACAGGACATTCTTTAACATAATACCTAAAAAAGTCGAAATTCGACCAAAAGCCTACATCACCTTAATTTTTTACGCCCATGCTAGGGCACTAGTTTATTATAAAACCGACTTGATGAATCATAACTGAGATAATTCATATTCTCATTGAGTCGTTTATATTTAATCACGATGGCTGAAAGCGCTCTGCGTACGTGCCATGGAGAATTGGAGATAATATTAGACATTAAGCGCGGCGCCCCTACATAAACTTCTATGGTCGCAGCGCCAGTAATATTTTCTGTGATATAACACAATATTAATATTTATTCAAATATCACAGTATGAATACTGTGACAGATTCGATATTGATAGGGATTAAAATATGAAATTGCCGTTCAATAGTAAAAGATAGATACTTTTAATTAAGATAAAATCTTCATGGTGTGATATTTTCGAGTGAAACTTTTTCACATGATACCTATGTCGTTCTTGATACAAAAGCGACATTCGGTTTTCGATTTCCAATTGCTCTTTTTTAATCAGCACAGACGGGTAAAATAAGCGAGATTCTTCGTCCATGGGAACAATAGATACTTCGAAAATCCGAGTAATCTTTGAATACTACTCACTTCCGACGCGGAACTAACGCGGCAGAAATGGCTCGCAATATCAATGCTGCGTTTGGAGAGGAGTGCTAATGTACGAATCGTACGTTTTTGGTTTAAATGTTTTCGTAATGAAAACGTCGACTTTAACCCGGCGTTCGCACAGTTGGGTCTATTTGACCCGAGCAGTTTTCAAATGAGCGTGTTTCTTAAAATGTTTGTGCGACGTCGCCAATTTTCTCAGTAGCTGGAGCTAATGGTCCCCCTTCCGCGCGGGATATCGCCATTCAGGCGTGTTGTGGCCGCAGCAGGTGATAGACACGGCCAAACGCGAAAAAGGTAAATATGACCCAACCATACTATTCGTGTCGTAATTTTGCGCCGTTTAAAAAAATGTTTTTTGGTTGTTTTATATTGTTTATTTTGTTATTTTTGGCATAATATATATATCTGGAATAAATGCGTACATATTATATAACAAGAATAACAACACTACATCAAAGCGACGCCAATTTCTAAAGAAACTTAAGCCTTACACTGGTTCGTGAGCATTTGCGCAATCATAAAGATGTCATTCAATTGCTAAGACTTATGCGCAAAAGAATAAGAGAGTTCTTAGGAGAACCTGTGAAAATACTTAATGTAAGAAAGAGATGCCAAGATTGTTCTGCCAAAAAAGATAGAAAAACTCATAATACTTTTCGGAGCTGTACCAAATACATCTGCAGTGAGTATGCAATGTTGTACTGCCGAGATTGCGCAGATGATAAGGATACTATAACTAACGTATGAGACTGATACAAGTAGTATAATATTATTAGTCTACTAAAGATTTGATTAACATGTAACAAATTAGTTTATGTTACAGAAAAAAGTTTGTTTTGTTATAATTTTATTACTTTAAGACAGAGGTTGTCCATTTTGTTAATATTTTGTGACACTTTTATGAAAATGACTTAAAAAAGATAGTTTCGTATCATGTTGTGTTTTTTTGTACTCAAAACTTATAACGATAATCGTATTATACAGATAGTACAACCACAAACCAAATTTATTTTAACTTTTGTAATTATGGCGTTTTCTTATACGGGTCCTCTCGACCCAACCCTATTGTCGTTGTTGCATATTTTGACTGTGCTGACGCCGGGTTAAGAACGAGCCACATGTAAGATATGCACAGGTCGATAATGCTAAATTAATGGACATGGTGGAAGCCGATCCGAGTCAAGCTACCCAGGATTAGACATTTACCTATAATATTGACTCATTTACATCAAATCCATAAGATAAAAAATACACACATCAAAAAAGTATGAGATCACTTGCAAAAGCTGATATATTTTCAAAATTTTGTTTTATCAAGAGAAAATGTTATCGTTTTTTTTTATTTAAAAATATACTTTCTGAAATTATAAAATAAGACTAATTTTATTTTTTAGTTTAAAAATTAATAATAAAACTTTGATAGAAATAAAAAGACACTTTAACCAAACTTAAAAACCTTTTATTAATAAATTGTTGTTTATCTAATAAAAAATAACTCCTCCTCTGGCTCGAACACATGCGGAGATCCTCCTGTGCATGCTGAGGATAAAGTTATCCAGCATTTCTTGTGGTAACCTGTCCTTTTCTCGAACAGCAGCTTCCCTGAGCTGCAGCACTATCTGGGGTGGGTAGCTGCCGGTTCCAAACAGCTTGCTTAAGAGCATCCCACGCATGCTCTATTGGGTTTAAGTCAGGCGAGCCGGCAGGCCAGTCTAACCTTGTGATTTCGTATTCTCGGAGAGCAGCATTGACTCGTTAAGCGCGATGTGCGGGCGCATTATCGTCAACCAGTACAAATTGGTGCTGATGGTTTGCACGGAAAGGTCTGACGATTCCATCAATAGCGACTGTTTTGTATCTGTCTGCCGTCATGAAACCTTGATAAGGGATTAAAGGCGTTCTAGCCCGACTTATAATACCACCCCAAAAGGACACTGATTTCCCGCCTTGCTGAACCGTTCCAGTGGCCGTTCTTTGCCTTTCATTGTCTCCGGGTCTTCTCCAAACACGGACACGTCAGTTATCTGGATGAGTACTGATTCGCGATTCGTCAACGAAGAGGCACGTTGTCTTCTTCGTTTTGCCGGAGCCTAGCCCACTGTAATCTCCGTCGCTGACGTTCCCGTGAATTCAAAGGTGCTCGCCAAGACCTCCGTGCTTGTATTCCAGCCTTGTGTAAGCAATTCCGACTGATCTGAGTGCTCACTTTAAGTCCGGAGGCAGCCCGTATTTCTGCTTTTAATTTAGTGGCGTTTATTGTTGGGTCACGGGCTACTAGCAACCTAATGTAGCGCTTCTGAGCAGCTGTCGAAACAGTTGGGCGACCGCTGCGGAGTCGATCAGCTGTGATACCTCTGCAACGTAGTTATTACACAGGATTGGGATATGGCAACTCTGCTTGCTATTTCTCTCGTAGAATAGCTTTCTTCCCTCAAAGTTACAATTCTGGTGGCATGTTTTAAATCATTAGTTTCCGTGAAAAAATGTTTTAAATTCGATAATATTTACTAAGTCAGATTTCTGAATGAGTGTCAGCTTGGATTGCATGTCTTTTTATATGGAAAAACAATTGAATTATTTCATTGTTTTACGTTCTAATTCTTATTTTAAATTTTAGAATCTTATCAGAAAAAGGAATTCTGTAACACAAAAAAACAATCTATTTTTGCAAGTGGTCGCAAACTTTTTTGATGTGTGTATTTATAAATAAATAAATATTTCCAACACTCACACCAATAGCCTAACCACAAAGTAAGCACAGTAGGCTTTATGGGATACTAGTGTAACGGATAGAATACATATATCAGTATATTTATATAGAATATACATATTAAAAATCCATGACTGGAGTACAAATGCTCGTATTCATCACACAAACATCTGTCCCCACCGAGATTCAAACCCGGGACCTCTCCAGTAGGCGACACCATTAAATCCGGCGTACATACCACTCCGCGACAGAGGTCGTCAATATGAAAAATTGGTGCCGATTGATTTGAATGATCTGCAGAACGAAATGTGTACCTATTGAAACTTGTGTTGCCTTGTTGAATCGGTACAGAAATAAAGGAATAATATTTATTTATTTATTTTTAAACTTTATTGACCAAAATATATATATATATAACATTGGTGCAAAAGGCGGACTTAATGCTAAAAGCATTCTCTCCCAGTCAACCTTTGGGAAAAATGAAAAACACGAACGGCGGTATAAAGCTAAATACGAATATATATACAAATTAACAAAGATACATATATAAATACATACTATAAAAATAATATAATACATACAAACAAAACACACTAATATTTAAATATATACAGTATACATATATATATATACACATATATGCACAATATGATGATTAATAAAATGACACTTCATCTTAAGTTTTGCAACAGATGAGCATGAACATTCCTTTTAAATATAAGTTTACTAGGAGATCTTCTGATGGAGTCGGGAAGGTCATTCCACAGTCGTATAGCTTGAATAGTAAAGGAGTTGGACATATAGCCTGAATGAGAAAGAGGAATATAGAGAGCTAATATAATTGTGACATGTTACAAAAAGAGGGATTCTTTACGATAACCGAAAGTGAAAAATGACTGAGCCCAGGTCAACCGCCAGAGGCAAAAATTCCGAATAAAAAGTTAATGGTAACTGTTTGGTGGTCTATTCATCCTCACCTTCACCATTACTTCTCCAAGATAACGCAAGACCTCAGACTGCATGAGGAACCATAGTAGTTCTACAGAAGCTGCAGTCAGAAGGCATCCGTCATCCTCCGTACTCGCCAGACCTTGACCTCCAATGGGCTATATTTTTTTAGTGATTTAGACCGTTTTCTATGTGGTTAAGAATTTTCTTTTCAAGAGGCAGTACAAAATGTTCACAGTTTGTCGAATCTATATCCCCAGAGTTCTATCATCATCATTATCATATCAGCCGTATGACGACCACTGCTAAGGCATAGGCCTGCCTCAAAGATCTCTACATGGATTGGTCTTGCGCCACTCGCATCCATCGGCTTCCCATGACGCTTCCACTTCCCAAGATATAATAGACCATAAGTACAACATCATCGGCGAAACGAAGGTGCAAAAGGTACTCGCTATTGATGTTGATGCCTCGTCCTTTCCACTCCAGTGTGTGGACAGTTTCCGAGATATCACATCTCCCTGTCTCGCGCCTCGCTGTAGTTGGATAGGATTAGTGCTCTGGTTTCGTAATCGGACCGACATAGTGGCATTTTAGTAAAGGTACCTTCATACCTCGACGTACCTTTATTTTTTTGACGTAATATATGCCCGTGTAGCTCCCTCCGCCCCCACGGGATCCCTTACGGGAGCACAATGCGCCGTACCGGCCAGCTAGGGATCCCCGCGGACAGGTCATGGGACGGGCGCAGCCAGAGCGCGCCCTTGTCCTCTCCTGCACTCTCTTCTTCGGCACACCTCGACGTACCTGTAGTCTATCTGGCACCTTTGAAGAGACTGTAACACCACTCAGGTCACAATCGAATCGAAGGCTTTCTCATAGTCCACGAACGCCAAACAAAGTTGCAGATTATAATCTTCGGTCTTTTGTATAACCTGCCGAAGGGTATGAATGCGGTTTATGGTACTGAAGCCTTTTCGCAAACCGGCTTGTTCGGGTGATTGGAAGTCGTCAAACCTGCGTGCGAGACGATTCATAATGAGTATCGAAAACCACTTATAAAGGATGATGGGCAAAAATGTATGGAACTTGGTATCCGTTCCAATAGAGATGTGTTACATATCATTTGAAAGGTCTACTTGAATACAATAATGTCTACTATGGCGCTTGCCCTGATACGTTGTCGAAACTGGATTATATAATAAATAACAAACGAAAGTTTTTTCTTTTTAAATTGTTATACATTTTAGTATTTACATTTAGTATTTAGCAGTGTTGTAAGTATTAACAAAAGGCATTAGGTTAGAGCGTTGATGAGCTGCAATAGTTTAAAAAAAACTGTATTGCAGATATACCAGTGCCTTCCGACTTAGTAACAATTCAACCTCGTGTGAACTATTTAATGTTTATCTTTAACGAGAACGTTTATAAAAGAAAATGGTAAAAAACATAATAAAAAAAAACAATAACTAGCTTGTATAGTGTATATATTCTGTGGTAACGGTACCGGCAAAAATGGGTCTGGTATTTTCTAGAAAAAATAGAAACGGACAACAAATATCAGAATGCCGCTATAGTAACTAATATTCTACATGAAAAGAGGTATTCAATGATATATCACTCATCGCTATTGATACCAAACACCAATTGGATACCAAAATGCCCGTCCTCCTTTGCTCAGAAGTGAGATTGGTCGCTAGTTTTTCAAAAGTGCCTTGTCACATTTTTTGAAGAACAAGAAAACCTTACTTCTGCCCCATGCTTTCGGCGTTCTGCCTTCGAGGATGATAGCATTGAAATGCTTCTGGAGGACTTTGAGTATCGGCTTACCGCCCGCTTTCAGAAGTTCTGCTGTGATTCTTTCATCGTCCTCCGCCTTGTTGTTTTTAAGTTGTCTGAGAGCTAGGATGGCTCTCTTATCTGATCTTAAACAGGTTGATATCCAGGATATCTTCGGTATGATGTCAAGTGAGCTTAGTTCTGAAGTCTATCTATATATCTCAACAGGCGCTTGCGTGGAATATAGCTGTCCGTAGCAAACTCTCAATCTCCCTCAGGATTTCAGCCTTAAACGAAATGATACCTGCTACCGCAGTCAGTCTTCAGCTTCGTCAGTTAACTCTGCCCAATAGACAGATCTTTCGCGAACACTTTTGAGCCCTTGTTGAGCTCGATAACCTCTTTGATACGATCTGTATTAAATCGGCGAAGATCACTCAGGAACAGGTCAGGGACTGTGATATCTGTCCATTTAGTTGCCGGTACTGACTTGCATCTTCTGATTTCTGTAGTCTCATTTCGTTCCGCTATTCCATGAGTAGGAGAGATTTGTTGGAAAGTTTCTTTATTTTGGTACTATGGGCTTTAAAAAAGTGAGTTCTAGCGCAAAGGCACAAATGACTTTCGATTAGATGGCAACAATGAATACACAATGCGCGCATATATTTTGATGTAATGAAGATGTTACATTCTAGAAAACAACGAGTTTTAATTTTTCTGTACAAATCGGCAACTGTTGATTTTAATTAACTATTTGCAAAAATTAATCTCTTATATATAAGTTTATAGTATGCCTAATATTTCGTTATGGTCAAGTCTAAGGCTGTTTATCTATGACTTTGTCTGTGGTATAAGCGCCATCTTTCTTTAGTGCAAGTATATAAATACTTCTCTTTGAGTGCAGCTCTCACTTTTGTATCGGACAGTGCTAGGGATCAGACGTATACCTTCTTGGTGACGAAGTAAATATAAAATAGTTATTTTCATCAGTGAAATCAGTGTTTCAATTGCCCATAATCTCCTATAGGTTATGGGCCCAGCGTAACTTTTTTTGTTTCGGCTACCTACATTTAAATTATCATCTGCTAAATTCGTAATGGAAAACTTTAAATCAAAGCGAAATATTAGGCCATTCGACGGTGAAAAGTATAGTGTGTGGAAGTTTAGAATACGTGCTTTATTATCTGAGATGGACGTGATAAGTGTGATTGACAGCGACCCGATTCTACACTGCAGTGAGTGGGAGTTGAATAATCGAATTGCGAAAAGCACCATCGTCGAATATTTGTCAGACTCCTACTTGGGGTTTGCGAAGGAAGATAATTCAGCGCGGGATATCTTCAAAAGGTTAGACGAGTTATATGAACGCAAAAGCATTGCAACACAGTTAGCATTGCGTAAAAAGCTATTGTTGTTAAAATTACAAAGTGATCAACCGCTAATAAAACATTTTACAAACTTTGATGATTTAATAACTGAATTACTTGCGGCGGGTGCCAAAGTAGAAGAAACCGATAAAGTTGCTCATTTGTTGCTCACGCTACCATCAAACTACGATGGCGTTATTACAGCGATTGAAACCTTGTCTGAGGATAATTTAACGCTTGCCTTCGTAAAAACGCGACTTTTGGACCATGAAGTGAAAATTAAAAATGAAGGTAGTGATACGAGTGTGAAAGTACTACACGTAGAAAACAAATCAAATATGTCGTGGAGGAAAAGAAAAATGGACGGTACACAGTTGATATATAATGAAAATAACTACAGGAAAGACAACAAAATAAGAAAGAAGACTAATTTTATTAAATGTCACCATTGCGGACGAAAAGGACACAAGAAGAATGATTGCTATTATTACAAGAAAATAAACCAAAATCAACAACAGAAGCCATCAACTGATAGACCTAGAACAATTCAAGCAGTGGAAACTCATCAACCCGGAACATCTAATGATTTTAATGGATTTGCTTTTATGACTGCAGAATATTTTATATACCCACAAGATCTTAATAACAAAATAACATTTTTTATTGGATTCTGGTGCTTCCGATCATATAATAAACAGGGAAGATCTTTTTGTTTCTTATACTAATCTAAAAGTACCTCTTAAAATTTCAGTTGCTAAAAATGGTGAATTTATTTCAGCTACAAAAAGGGGAACTTTGCAACTTACAACTAATTTAGGCGTTCAAGGAACCTTGGAGGAAGTACTATTCTGCCGTGAGGTGCCGTATAACTTGCTGTCAGTTTCCAAAATGCAGCGAGCTGGATATACGGTTGTTTTTGGACAACACGGAGCACAAATTCACAAGGACAGTAAGACAATTATGCAAGGTAGGTCTTATAATAATTTAATTGCTATTGATTTTGTAGCTTTTGTGAATCGTAGTGATCCTGTTTCTCATATTTGCAGTAATAATGACGATAGTTATAAATTATGGCATCAACGTTTAGGTCATATGAGTAAAAATAAATTTTTAGAAATTAAAAATAATGAATTAATAAAGGATATAGATCAAATTGATAAAGTTAAACCTAACGATGAATTTTGTGAAGCATGTATAAATGGGAAACAGAGTCGACTGCCATTCAATCAAGCTAAAGATAAAAGTTACATAAAACGACCATTATATATTATACACTCGGATGTGTGTGGCCCTATAACTCCTCCAACTATTGATAACAAAAATTACTTTGTACTTTTTGTTGATGAGTATACTCATTATTGTGTGACATACTTGTTAACTCGTAAATCAGATGTGTTTTCCATGTTCAAAGATTTTGTTGCAAAAAGTGAAGCCAAATTCAATTCTAAAGTAGTTCATCTTTATTCTGATAACGGTGGGGAATACTTATGTAACGAAATGAAAAGTTACTGTGTTGAAAAAGGTATAACATATCATTTGACAGTTCCTCGAACTCCGCAATTAAACGGCGTTGCTGAGCGGATGGTTAGGACGATCACAGAAAAAGCTCGTTCATTATTAAATGGTGCTCAATTAAATACAATATTTTGGGGCCATGCAGTTTTGACTGCAGTTTATTTAATAAATTTAACACCAACATCGGCTTTAAAAGTTTTACAAACACCATTCGAAATGTGGCATAATAAAAAACCTACAGTCAAATATTTAAAAGTTTTTGGCTCAACTGTTTATGTTCATAATAAAACGAGTAAATCCAAATTTGACAGTAAATCATGGAAGGGTATTCTATTAGGGTATGAACCAAATGGTTAGAAAGTTTGGGAACCTGAAAGCGAAAAGTGTGTTGTAGTCAGAGATGTTATTGTAGACGAGACTAATTTTATGAAATCCAGGCCTAATGTGAAGCCTGAAGAGAATATACTAAATTCTCATGACAAAACTGATATGAATGTAAATTCGAAATCAGTGTCAAATGAGTCTCAGAACTCTGACGGACTAAAATCAGATAATGCGAAATCTGATATTATACAGGTTATCCCTAGTAAAATTCGTAAAGTACAACATGATACCGTAGAATGCGATAAATCTGGCAGTTCATCATCAGATACGCAGCAAAACTTGGAAAACACAACTGAATTAAGGAGGAGTAAAAGGTTACAAGGTCGTCCCCCCATCTGTTATGATGAAAATAATATGAGTAATGATGAGTGTTTAATGTGTGCACAGTCAATAATATGTAAAGTACCTAATTCATTCGACGAAATTAAAAGTCGCTCGGATAGATGTCAGTGGGAAAATGCAATCAGAGATGAGTTGCATTCTTTATCTATGAATAAAACTTGGACGCTGGTGCCACGACCAGAGGGCAAAAACATTGTAGATTGCAAATGGATTTTCACTATCAAAAACGATGAATTTGGTAAACCGTTCCGTTATAAGGCACGGCTAGTGGCTAGAGGATTCAGTCAGGAGTATTTAACTGATTATAACGAAACTTTTGCACCTGTAGCTAGAATCGCTAGTTTTCGATTTTTGATTAGTTTTGCAAATCAATATAATCTATTAGTCCATCATATGGATGTAAAAACCGCTTTCTTAAACGGTGAATTAAAAGAGGAAATATTTATGAAAGTTCCTGAAGGTGTAATAATTAATGACAGTAATTATGTTTGTAAGCTAAATAAAGCACTATATGGACTAAAACAGGCGGCTAGGTGTTGGTTTGAGGTTTTTGAGCGATCATTAAAAGAAGAAGGCTTTATGAATTCTTCAGCAGACAGGTGTATATACATTTTGAATAATGGTAGTGTCAGTAAAAATATCTATGTAGTATTATACGTTGATGATTTGGTTATAGTGTGTAAGGAAAATGAAAGAATGAATAATTTTAAAAGATATTTAATGAGTAAATTTGAGATGACTGATCTAAAAGAAATAAAATTATTTTTAGGCATTAAAGTAACAAGAACTGATGCAGAAATAATATTAGACCAAAGTGCTTACATTAGAACAGTGTTAGAAAAATTTAATATGTTAGACTGTAATCATGTTAATACACCTCTAGAAAATAAAATAAATTATGATGCATTAAACTCTCAAGAAAAATGTAATGCTCCATGTCGAAATGTTATAGGTTGTCTTATGTATATAATGTTATGTACTCGCCCTGATTTAAGTACAAGTGTTAATATACTAAGTAGATACACTAAATTTAATAATAAGGAGCTATGGCATTGTCTGAAAAGAGTACTTAGGTATTTGAAAGGTTCTATAGATTTGAAATTATGTTATAAGAGATGCAATGAATATAGTAATATTTTAAGCGGGTATGTCGACTCTGACTGGGGCGGTCATGATACCAGGGATAGGAAAAGTACGACTGGGTATTTATTTAAATTATTTGATTCTTGTACAATAACCTGGAGTACAAAGAAACAAGTGTCCGTGGCAGCCTCATCTACTGAGGCAGAATATATGGCATTGTATGAAGCGGTCAGAGAGGCATTATGGCTAAAATCACTAGCAATCAGTTTGAATATAAATATTGATAAACCTATAGTTATTTTTGAAGATAATAATGGTTGCATAAGTATTGCAAATAATCCGATTAATCATAAACGGACTAAACATATAGATATCAAATATCACTTTTCTAGAGAACAAATTGAGAAAAATGTAATAACATTAAATTATATTCCAACAGGTAAGCAGCTGGCAGACGCGTTGACGAAACCGCTACCCGCCGTCACGTTTAATAGCTGTATAACAAAAATGGGCTTAAGATAAATTAATAATTTGTAAAAATAATAAATGATATCAAAATTATGTTATGTAATGCATGTGATTAATGTAATACATATAAGTGATTAAATGGTCTGATTAGGTTTTTCTGGGTTTCCCTAATCCTAGCAACAAATGTTGGGCCATAATAATGTATCCCAGTAAGCACATAGAAGGTGTACGATCTGTTTAGGATTTGTTTGTTAACTTGATTAAGTTTGTGTAAATATAAATGATCAAACGATTAATTTTTGAGGGGGCGTGTTGATTTTAATTAACTATTTGCAAAAATTAATCTCTTATATATAAGTTTATAGTATGCCTAATATTTCGTTATGGTCAAGTCTAAGGCTGTTTATCTATGACTTTGTCTGTGGTATAAGCGCCATCTTTCTTTAGTGCAAGTATATAAATACTTCTCTTTGAGTGCAGCTCTCACTTTTGTATCGGACAGTGCTAGGGATCAGACGTATACCTTCTTGGTGACGAAGTAAATATAAAATAGTTATTTTCATCAGTGAAATCAGTGTTTCAATTGCCCATAATCTCCTATAGCAACTTCATACTTTAATACCTAATACTAGTGGTCGCTTAATGTCCGACATAGTATTTAGAATGCTTAAAATTTATTACATAATAATATAAGATCCACTTATTCTTCATATAAACTTTTACTAACCAATAGTTCAGACTTCTCCATAGCAATGTGTGCTTAAAAAGGGGTGCGAAAGATTTTCCTTGACGTATTAATATACTTATTACGATATTGATATCAATATCGTAATAAGTATATTAATATCAGTCAGAATATATATTCTGACTGATTCGAATAACTGAATCTTCCGTATTATTATTAGCTTTAACCCGCGTTTCATCTACACAATTTGATTTTCCATACAAAATTATATTCCCTATTTCACCCTATTCAATATTTATTTTAGTAATAGAAAATGGTTTTCCGAGGTTTTTACCTCCAGAGCAAAATTGAACAACATCAATTAAGCGGCTTAGGCAAAAAGCGCAACAGAAAAATAGGGCAAAAGCTCGACGGAATACTTTCGCATTTATAATTATAAAACATGGATTGATTTAAAGTGATACTAAGCTTTTGATTGAATTTCACATTGGTAATATAAACAATCGCGTTTGACAAAGCATTTCGAATTAGTTTTTCCTTTTATTTAGAGTGCTGAACAGACTAGTTTAGTGAACCGACTTTGTCAAGATCTTGCAAATGATTTATTGCAAGAGAGACACCTAATGGATTTTTACCCGCTGGACATGTATATAGCATCCACCTGACAGTGAGAATACATCACGTTATTTTGTCTTGCTGGTTACATAAAATATAAAACTTTGAAATCGGACATAAAAAGCTGTTAAAAGGTTTGCAATGATGGTTTTTACTATAGATTTAGAAGATGTACTGAGCGGCACTCACATAAATTCGTCGACTTTCTATAAAGAGAGAATAGCCATTTCGAATATGAATTATTGGCCGCACGATCGCTTTGTCTCTTTCAAATTAAACAAAAATGATGGGCAGGCAGCCATATTTTTTGTTTAATTCATGGTTGGAGAGGGAACGCTCAATTCATTGCCTATGTTTATATCTGTAAGCGATATAGTTATTACAGGATCTGCGATTTCAATTTTTAGGCATGATTTCATATGAATCCTCTAGATTCGGTCTAACGTCGTTGTCAAAAAATATATTCTGCTATGTGCACTTTTTGGTGATAGTCGCCATTTCCATCTAGTATACTCTAGTATGCTAACCGATTATCGAATACAAAGACTGCTATGCGAATCTTTACGGTTAACAGTACCCCTAGCACGAATCATTATCGAATACGAATAGTTTGCGAGTGCGAAATGTCAATGTCAATTTTTGTATGGAAACGAACAGCAGCGCCACAACGGACGTGACAACAATAAAGTGGTACACATTTGACAATGACATTTCACACACGCAAACTATTTTAAATTGATAATGGTTCGTGCTAGGGGTACAGAGGTTGCTTAAAAAATGTATTATGTGTATCAGCCAGAATATTATCAAATATTAACTGCTATGTTATTTTTTTTGCACATAGTAGAAAATGGTTTACAACAACGTTATGTTAATTTTATTAATCACCGATTGTGTCATCATTACGCCCTTACGCTACGATCACAATTCTATGACGCATATTTTCACTCGAACGGTCTGACGCGTAAGAAACAATTATTCCTCACGATGTTAGCCCAGTAGCTGTAAAATTCAGGTGCATACGTTAAAATAGTCTTCTGTTAACAATAGAAGGAAACATTGTGGGATGTTAACTGGCGGCTATAGCCGTTACGTGTATAATTTATGATGTATTTCGACGTTAGCGTAAGTACGTCACATTATTTTAAAATCGCCAGGCCATTGTCTAATCATGTTAAATACGGTTCGCTTCATAATGTATGAGACGTGATTTTGCGTAATATTTGTGAGGTGGTGTGGGGTAATGGAGAATTAATTTATAGAAATAAATTGACAGTATTAAAGTGAATAGATGGCGCTGCCTTGCAGCTTAAGAATGGCTAGAAGAATTTGGAAATGCGGTAGCATAATTGGTCAGTGCATTCGCCCGGATAGCGAAGGATGCGGGTTCGAGTCCCATCTGCTGCCTGGTCCTCGTGGAATTTTTTCTAGTTATATTTTCTTTAGTATTCAAGTGATTAACTAGTGTAAGAAAATAGTGTAAGTTAACGTGATTTTATAATTTAAAAACTCAAAATGTTTGTTGTCGTATGTAGGTTTCACATACGTGAGAGTATTTTAATACTACAGAAAAGAGTGATTCAGGCCATATACAGTTTGAGACCAAGGGCTTCCCTGAGGGATAAGATTAAAGAAATTAACATTTGATCGTTGGAGGAACAGTTAACATTTATGAGACTATAATTTATGTACAACCATTAAAGTGATTTTATCAAGAAAGGCGATCTTCATAAATTAATTATATTAAATAAAAATAAACTTGCTGTTCCAACTACTAGATTACAAAAAACCCAAATATTTTTAGGGAAATGTTTAGATTTTATAATAAGTTACCACACAGTATGTTAATCTACCTCTTCATAAACTAAAAACTCATGGTATAAATACTTTGATGAGCAAAAAACTCATGGTAAAAATACTTCGATGAGCAAAGGATATTATCGAGTTCAAGATTACTAGAATGAGAGGAGTGTCTGTGAATAAAAAATACTTCGTTAATTGAAGTAATAAAGCAAAGTTCTGTCAGTAAATTTACATGTAACTGTCGGCCGCTATCGTAACCGTGTTTCGTAATCATAAATATTGTATTTTACTAATTATATTGGTAGCGACATGATTTTAAGTAAATTTTGCTACTTCTATTAAATGCTGATAAGTTTCTTGCGCCCATTCTTCTTATCAGCTAAAAATGGGTCTTGAATGGGTAGGAAAAACTATTGGACTATTCAAAAGAGCTTTCAATAAGTCTATTTGAATAAAGTATAATTTCATTTCATAATATACGACCTTAAACTGTACATTGGTACCGGTTTTTGGGTAGTTTGTTGATAATACCACACTTTACTTTTATCTTTTTGGGATGAAAGTATTCTATATTCTAACCCAATGTCTATTTTAGTGCCAGTTCCGTTTGTCAAACTTATTAAACAGTAAAGTAAAGTAAAAATTGCTCGAACTTTTTCCATATGTTTTGAAAAACGTTTCTCAGGGTAATGTGTTAACATTAGCTCAAGGCGAACAAAGCTGCTGTTCCGTAATAGTGAGCATGTATTTTCGTTATGTAGTATGTAGGTAGGTACAACTTTTCAACATCAAAATAGCCTCCTGGGAAAATAACTAAACCGAAGCGAAAATAACCGAAAGTTAATAGATGGACCACACGAGTGAGGGGAAGCAGACGGCGCTAGAAAATAAACCATGACAACTGGCCCTGCGCGCGCCGACGTGAAAACTTCGAGCACTTACAAACATTTCGAGTTGTTTACATTATCTGAACACTTTTCACGGAACGATGCTAGCCAACAAAGAGCAAGAGTGCGCGTCGTTTAATCATACTGACTACTGAAGATGAAATGGAAATCACTAAAAATGAGACGTAAATCATAGTGGGAAACATCACAACTCCACCAAGCGTAATAGGCACGTGTGTTGATTCAAAATTGTAACTTAGATGATGATTGATTTACACTTATTGTTTATTAAGGTTGTTAAAACATTCCTCTGCAGTGAGTAAGGTTTTTAGAGCTTCATGAGATTGGAGAATAGTGTTGGTAACGCGCGAGCGATTGTGATACGGTATCACCCACCATTATGATCCGAATAATGGTAAGCTGCCACCAATAGTTTTAAGACGCTCGCTATAAATAAGTTTGTTTTTAGTGTGTGTGCTGTTGGTCGTAGACGACCTTAGCGTTGGTAAGCTGAGAATTGGTTAGTGCCTCAAGAGGTATTCCAGGCGAATGGCATCTCTCCTCGGGGGAAGTCTCCATTCCGTCCGGAGCCTCTAAACCACTTAAACCTGAGCTGGGATAAAGAAATATACATCGCGCGTTGCCTACTCTGACCTCATCGCCTATCCCGAGGACACCCGGAAACCTCACCAACCATACGGTACTAAAATAAAAAATATATTCTTTAAATCTAATACATAAAAAATTAGTAATACAATAAAATTACATTGTTCCAACCTAGGTTATCGTAATAGCCTTATCTTCTTACGAAGACACAATAATAATTTATGAAAGAAAACTTACTTATTAGCACCGTTCCATTCAGCCCTGTTATGTCTTTCTGTTGCTTAGGCATGACCTTTTCATTTTTCAGCGGGTTTAGCACCAAATCTGGCTGGAAGACGTGTCTGCATATCTCCCAGATCCCTGAATCACTGTACAGTAGGTATCTCCCTTTAGCTGCTAAATATATACCTGCAAAAAAGAAAAACACTGTTACTATTATGTCTATTTGAAAAAGACCTAGCCCCCTTATATAGGCGCGTTATTATCGATCGATATCTGTTTTTAAATCATGATGTATTAGAATGGCTACGAAGTTACAAACTTCTGCGATAATAACGACGCTATAAAAGTATGACAAAATATCGCAATAATACATCCGATATCATCGATCGATAATAAAACGCAGGATTTATTATCTAAAATACAAACAAAATATCAATAAAAATGACCGCAGTAGCGGCAATCGGAGCGTCAACACGTGCATTTGAAATTCGAACGCACGAAAAAGAAAAGATTAAAAACAAAGTCTAAAATTTAAAAAAAGAGGTCGTTCTGTCATCCACAATGTCCAAAGTACTCATGTAACCTTCGTTATTGCCATGTTATTTCAAGGTTGGTAGAACCTTCAAACGTGAGCCAGGTTAGAGAAACACTTCATAGCGATACCCTAATGACGCAACATTTGGCATTGGCTACACTATATGGTTGCCAGTCCACGGCTGGCAATAGTTTTCCAAGGCTTATAATAGTTCCTGGTTCTGAAGTAACTTTACCCGCTTCCCACTGCGAAAGCGAAAATCGGAAAATACCTGACCGAATAAATAAATTATCGTACTAATATTATAAATGTGAAAGTTGGTATGTATGTTACTTAATCACGAAAAACTACTGAACTGATTAGGATAAAATCTGGTACACATAAAGTTTATGAACTTGAATGAGACATAGGATACCTTTTATCCTGATAATGTAAGGTTCCTGTGGGATTCCCAAAAAACTTTAACGCGGCCAAATTACGAGGGACTCAATCACGAAAAACTGCTGAACGGATTTGGATAAAATTTGGCACAAATATAGTTAATTTTCTTGATAAGAAATAGGATACTTTTTATACGAAAAAGTTTAGGTCCTCAAAAAAGTAAAGTTGACGCGGACGAAGTTGCGGGCGGCCGCTAGTTACGATTTAAATCGAACAAATAAAAAAAGTCACCCTAAGAATGCTTCTCGTATGTTTACTCTCTTTGTGTGACTCAAAGAAAACACTGATTCATTGCGTGTAACGAACGTAGCCGGAATAGTTTAATCCTTGATCAAAGACTGTCTTGACTGCTGCTTCTTCTGAAGCTGCCTAGTTCTTGTTCACCAGTATTTTGAAGAAGTGTTATTGCATGCATTGAAAGCTATCTTATTCATATTTTGACTTATCGTAGGTTAAAATTCCTTACAATAAGTTTAAGTAAAGGCCTTGGGGAGCTTGATGGCGCAACTTTTTAGTGCGTACCTGTACGCGACGACCGAAGCGAGAGAAAATGAACTTACGACAATATGAGATTGATGTATAAAATGTATCTATAATTTCACATGTATCGGTTGTATACGCATTAAAAATATCATTCCCTTGTTGTCTTATTAGAATGAGTCGGATATCGCAATAGTAGATAGCTCTGCCCATAGTAAACCGTTGTAAAATTGATAGTTCAGAGCGATATTCCGCCCCGTTCTCTCCAACAATCTTATAAGAATTTATCTAAACGATCGCCACGACGCCAAGCGGTGGCGCGGGGAAACTAGTCAGAATACTGATAGTTCCGACCTATAGGAGGGACAGAGACAATAGGTTGTCCTTGTCTCACATCTTATAGGATTTTGCCTGAGTTGATAGTTTTCGATAATAATATGTTTTATGTTTTGATTGATCTATTTTATGTCTTATTAGAAAATAGGTAGTTATAGGAATAATATATCAAAGTTTTGTATGAATCGTGTTAGTAGTTTAGGCGTAATTAAGGAAAATATTGGAAATAGTTTTTTACGAATAGTCGATAGGATATAGGTATAATTGTTATGATAATAATGTTATTTTGTGTGTTTTTACTTCTTCTATAAAATGGTATATGATAGTTAGGCATTAAGTGAATGTAAGTAGGTTTTTTAAGACTTTTTAATTTGTAAACTTTATAGGGCCGCAGAGCTGTTGTTTGTTGATATTCTTGTAAGAAACTTGTTGTGTTAGGTAGATAACGCATAGGGCTACGTAAGTAAATAGGTATCACATCAATAAATGTAAAAATGTACCGTGTAGGAGACAAAATCTGTTTGTATAGAACCGTTTTCTGAGACATGTTGCGCTCCCCACCCGGCGCGCCCGGAGCGCGCGGGTGGGGCAGCGAAGCCCCGTGGCAGGGCGAAGCCCTATGGAGGGGGAAAGTATAAATATTGCGGAGACCTATTTTTTGCGCGCCACACCTAAAATATCATGCTTACGGAAACATAACTGTGTTAAAAATATGCCTATATGTATGCCCGATGTATGTACAATTAGTTTTAAGCTCGCACTAATGTAATTTTTGAGAAAATGAAAAATAAAGTATAGCGTGGGTGAGGTAATGGATCGCTGGCCAGCTCAGTCCTAGCATATAAAATTCGAGTCGGAACATGCTCCAACATGCATTCAGCGACAGGCGCTCCTACCATAAGGAACAGGAAGAAACAATCAAGCGGTTCACTCTGGACCTGAAGCCTCCTCTCACCGGCAATCCATTATCAGCGCCCACCGATTTCTTCAATACCGAACACCAGGGGTTTTATTCGCCGAAACTACAGTCCACTACAGTCAAGACTCCTGCGTGTAACTTCCTCCACCCCTCAGTACGAGTCGGTAACTGTCCGCTACTGCGACAGCCCGGCGTCCCGTACAGTACCACTGCGATCGTTGAAGTTAAGCAACCAGTAGTCGGGCATTAGATGGGTGTACAAAATTTACTATTTCGAGCTTCTCCGTGCTTTGGAAGGCACTTTAAGCCATCGGTCCCGGCTACATCTGCATTCGTTAGCACCCACCAATTCGCACTGGGCCCGTGTGATGGGTCATGGCCAATCTCCCTATACCATCCAAAGGGAAGGCCTGTGCCCCAGTAGTGGAAACATTAATAGGTTGATGATGATGAAAGGCCTTTATGATCTGTAAAGTACACATCTAGAAATTTGCAAAAGTAATACGTCTATCATACGAAAAGTAACAATCAGAACTACAAAGCTAGGGTTAATGATCTTCGCATTACTTCTATTGGATATTTGCCAGATTGTTTGCAAGTAATTAATATATGTCAAAAACGTAATATTTAAAACGGTGTGCCAAGATTTTTAACATTTGAAAGACAGCTTCTTAATATGAATCATGATTTAATATCACAATTTTATTATACTCTAGGTAAACCATTGGGAATTAATAAAACAAATACGATGAACATTGAATATGTTTATTTTAATAAATAACCAGGAGGGATAAACATACAATCTTTCAATCTTAAGGTTGAGAGGAGACCTCATCAACTTTTATTATAAGTTTAACCTACTTTAACAGAATGCGGGCACGAAACAATGCTTGGTAGAATTGAATTCCATTTGATGGCGTCATGTAATGCAATGATCACAACTTTCAGATTGTTCCCACGGCTCGAAGACAGGTCTTCCCTATGGATGGATAGGCCAAAATTCTTCACGAAGGCCCAATGTGTATTGGTAAGTACTAATAAGTGTGTGTAAATTCAGATGAGACCGAAACTTGAACTCCACTTGATGGCGTCATGTAATGCAGTGATCACAACTTTCAGATTGTTCCCACGGCTTGGAGACAGGCCTTCTCTATGGATGGATAGGCCACGATTCTTCACGAAGGCCCAATATGTATTGGTGAGTACTAATAAGTTTGTGAAAATTCAGATGAGACCGAAGAATTGAACTCCACTTGATGGCGTCATGTAATGCAGTGATCACAACTTTCAGATTGTTCCCACGGCTTGGAGACAGGCCTTCCCTATGGATGAATAGGCCACAATTCTTCACGAAGGTCCAATGTCTATTGGTGAGTACTAATAAGTGTGTGTAAATTCAGCTGAGAACGATGGCTTAAAGTAGTTTCAGAAGCATGAAGGAGCTCTAGATAATATATTATGAGAAGTTAAGAGAGGTAGGGCATAGCGGATTTTCCACGCTAATTTGAGCGCCCGACTGGGGAAACAACCTCCACCCTGACAGAAGACCACAGTAAAAAAACATTATCTTTTGGTGGTGTTGTTTTTGTGGCAGTGAGTTTTTATTCAGGGCTTCACGGGGTAGGGGATTTGGTCAGAGCAGGCAACGGTGCGAGTGATATTTTTGGTATCGCGAGCATCTATGGGCTATAGTGGCACTTAACATCAGGCGGGTAATATGATTAGCTGCCACCCTACTAACGCAAAAAAAAATTTTTGATCACCCATCTTATGAATGAGAATTGCGGAAGTTGCGTAGTTTCTACTAACGTGAAACTAATGTGTGCTGATCAAACTCCTCTATGATGTTTTTATTAAAATATTATTTGAAATAATTATGTGTGTCTACACATAATTGATGCCCATTATCTCCATTATATTTGTGCAGACATCCCATCACTAAGCGCGTACGTGAGACGTGACTGCGATGTAATAGTCTCATAAATAAATCGAGAAATGCTTTCAACACGTGGTCTAATTAGAAGCGCACTTATCTCGATGCAAAGCAGATGCTAACTGAGTCGTATTAGCGGTGTGACTCATTCGAAACGGACTATTCTGAGTAGAATTTAGCTTTTAGTAACATATGGGTATTACTTACACTCGACCCTATAAACAATTAAGAAATGTTGACACAAAAGTACACCCACGGTGTTTATAACGTAAAAAACTGCAAGATTTTTGTATTGTTTTATAAACTAGTTCACATCTATTATGCTGGTAGATGAGACAATAAAATATTGTTTGCCCACACGAATATTTGAAATTAATAAAGTATTTGAAAATTACTTTTAGAATGTTTCTAAAAGCTAAACAGTAACGTGACAACAACACTTGGGTATTTTCACGAAACAGTTATTGCTCCGTGGGGATTCAGAAGAAATTAAACAAAAATTGTGAGACAAATACATTATGGCCAGTATTTTTAGCACAGACAAGTACCAATAATTTTAAATTATTGGTACAGCATTAACTAATTTATATATTTTTATATATTTCACGATAAGTTTATGGTTTTTAATACACTTTTTCCTCATGGGTCAATCATTATCTCTATCTTTTCACTACCACCATTAACACTACCAATCCATATTTGTCGAATTCAGAAATCCATATCATATTAATTTTATCGATTATATCAAGCAACAATAATATTGTTTTCCTTGCTGCGACACTATTCACTGTATATAATAAACCACCAATTAAGGTCATAGTTCACAACTTGTAATTACAATGTTAACCGAAGCTTGTTATTGGATATTAAAATACATATAACCCTTCTGAAATTTGGGGACACGTGTTTGCCAAATTATGCAGTGGTCCTATGGGTGTAACTAGATTAAAATTTCCATTTTCGCTTTGCTGACAAAGACCTGAGTATATTTTGAAACAGTAAAAAAGAAGACAATTTGTTTTGCCGAATAGGAATAGAAAATTCGAACCAAAAAGTATGAATTACTTACATGAATTAAAAGCTCTTACGTTTTATCGTCAGTCAAGATAATTGCTCAAGGCAATGATTATTAGAAGGGCTAATACTTAAATTCTGGAATAATAAAAAACTTTCTTTAAAGAGTCAGACCCAATTTCAGATGAAACCAAATATTTACTAGCCCAAATTACAATTATTTATCCGAAATCATCTAGAATTCTCAAAACGAAACTACGGTGGTTGTTTCCCCATAAAATTTTAATTTCCGAATTTTCATGGGGAAACAACCAACCTTTTTCATCCCATAGCGAACATAAAAAAAATGAGTAATTTCTCGAGTAGACCTTTTGGTTGTTCGTGTTGTCGAGGTGTCCTAACTATTTAACAAGTAAATTAACCAATTTACAATGCAATACTGTTAGCGGTATCAAGCTAGGATTTCGCTATTACTCGGTTCATGGTTAGGTATATTTTTCTAACAAAGCTATCCACATTCATCAAGGCAAAGTTTTATTGCACTAATAATGATTATACTAAGTGCCCTGTAAGAGTTTGCTGCCAAATATTTTGTGCTATTGTCCATAGCGATTAGTACTTTACAACAAATAAATCTTTATATTTTATTTTTAAGCATGTAACTGCTGATGTATTAAAAAGAAATCTTTTTCAAAATTTCTTATGATTTCTAAGACAACAGAGCGAGTGATATTTTCGGTATGGCAAATGTCCTCAGTGAGCGTCTATAGGCTAACCTTCAGGCGTGTCAGACGCGTGTCTGCCATCTGCTGCCCTTACAAATAATAAAAACTTGTGATGTCATTTTGGGCGGTGTCCTGAGGCGGCGTCAATTCTAGACATTTTTAGTTACGTGACAATAGATAAAAAAACTTTTCTATTTCATGATATTTCTGAAAAATATCATTAATTTAATCTGTCGCAATAGTAAAATCGCCGCCAATATGCATGTTAAATACAGATGCCAACGATTGGTACTTTATTTTACACACAGTTACATAAGCATTTGACTGTATATTCGAACGGATAGCGATGGGTAATAATTTTTATTCCAGACTAGTACCTGCAAAGAGTTGAACTTTTCATCTAGATGTTTTTATTAAATGTATAAATCCAAAACGCTGCATTCCAGTTCCCCTTACTTTGTGATCGTAAACGCAATCAGCATATTCCTGAGAGCCCTGTCAATCTTACTCCACTGCAGAAATACTCTTAGTTGAAGGTTTTTTCCTTGACGGGAACTTCTGTCCAAGTGAAGCAAGGTCGGCGCTCTTTGCTTAACTGAAGTCTATATAGGTATTTACAGCACGTATAAGTGAAAATACCATTAGTAGAAGAGAATTCCGATAAAATGAATTAGGGCCGTTGAATCTTCAGCCCATTCATTATCGCACTTAATTGGCGTAAGCGAGGGATTCACAGTCAACAAAAAAAAGAACTGAGTACCTAGTCCAGTAAAACGTTCGGTCGCTAACTAATTGCATAGGATGTCAAACCAAAGTTTAATTAGCTCCCGCAGTCTGGAAAGGTAATGTGCATCATTGTAAAAGGAAGACACTGAGATTAAGAAGGTAGATACATCGTAAATTGTTATCAGCCTTATATATATATCTATAAAGAAACAGTAGTACTGAAGGTAGCTTGCATTAGGTGTCTCAAAAAAGGATTCTAGGTCACACAACGGACAATGTAAAAAGCGATGCTTGGTATTTCCTCTACGTGTAAGAATAAAAAAAAAGGTGAAAATAATAAGAATAGTACTTATTCATTTTAACTGGGACTACGGTATATGTTATGGAACTGAAGAATCATCATCATCAGCCTAGTAATGTCCCACTGCTGGGGCACAGGCCTTCCCTACGGATTGGAATAGGGAAGATTAGGCCAAGACCCACCGAGCGGGTTCAGTGCGGGTTGGTGGGTGTTTACGACTGCAGATGCATCCGGAATCAATGCCTTCCGAAGCACGGACGAGCTCGAGATAGTAAATTTATGGTCACTGTGAAAGTTGCTTTACTTCAATGATCACAGCCAGAGCCAGCCATGAGCTATCGAGTTCCTTGCCATCGAACTAATGAAAAATAACAACAAACTTGAAATTTCTATAATAACAAGAGGGTTGGCCACTAAACCACAGTTTTATATGAACTCTATGTTAATTTAACATGTGATTGCCATTTTTTTAATAAAAATTACTGCATACTCTTTTGAAAGTCATTGCAATTATAATGTATAAAAAATTGCACATGTTAGATCTTTAGTTAGTTACCTCAATTATACTACCTTTGACATTACAAATTTTACTTTAAGGCCATATCAATGCTGATCTTAGAACCTAGATAGCGACACTAGACTTCATAGTAGGTAATTCTTGAAGGTTCTGAAAAAGTGCATATACCTATATCGAAAAAAAACATAGTGAAAACGAAAAGAATAATGCAAATATTTTAATAAGACCACATGCAATAAAAAGGCGCTGTGAGGTTTATTTCAAGCTTTTTCACGATGTCTTTATTGTGTTAACTGCTTGACAATAAAAGCTAAAAACGTTACAGACACGCACAGAGATATTGAAGTAAATCTCCATCAGTCTGTCTGAGTCGGTTTCTTGCGAATTGCAATTGAATTGTATTTGTACTTGTAAATGATTTACTGTAACGTAAGGGCCTAAAACCTAACAAAAAAATCTTTCAAATAACATGACAGTTTATTATCACTATTTTTCATCATTATTAATTATAATTATATATTCCTCAACCAATAATATTCTATATCTAAAAGTAATTATGTACAAAAATATTATTCCAAAGCAAACCCGGGAGCTATCACTTGTAAGGAAGAGTTTCTTAATAATGATAAAGGCGGGTATGTCGAATATAAAATTGATACCTTATGACGACCAAGCGGCGGTTTAGAGACTGCTATTTCGTTATCTATGAAGACGTGCTCGTTAGATTATTTTTTCATTTCTATGGCATACAAATGAAATTAATCTTGCATATTATTATACGATTTTTATACTTCAAATTAAATACAGTTATAGTGTTCCCCAAGGATTGGGTGAGTATTGCAAACGTTTATTGTAGTAATAAAGCTTCTAGTTGTATTTAAAAAATGAAGTTGTATGTAGTAAAGTGATTGTGATTGTGGTTCCATGAAACCTGTTGAAGATAATTTAACGAGTTTATTAAATTAATTAGATTTTCCTATAAGGCTTTGCAGTGTGTACCTGTGTTACGGCTTACGGGCTTAATGTGCTTTATATTGTGTATTTGGTTAATTTACCTTATTCATGTGTAATTTTTTGTCATACATATATATTTTTAGTATTAGTATCGTGAAAATTTCACCATTCCTACAGCGTAAAACGTTCAGAATCTTTAGTCGAAAATATATATTTTTTGGTAACATATTATGTTCTTACCTCCATATTTTTTATTTTTTTATTCAATCCTATCAAATTTTTCCTCATCATTGATTCTATTTATGCGAATCCCAGTCAATTGTTCCCCTTGCTTCCAAACGCTTAGCGAACACGAAATGCTGCAATCAAACTATGAAATCCGGACAATTGTAAAATGTCAGATATTTACGATTCCAGGGTTCACCGTACCGGTACCTACTAATCCAGGAACCTCATCTACCGAGAGGAGACGGCTGCCCGGGCAACCTACCCATATTACCTGGGCAACCTACTTGCTGCCTTTGCTGCAAGGGCTACCTACCTGAAATCCTACTGGCGCATCCGACAACCTAAGGACAGTGTTCGAGGAGCGGACTTTATTGCACATATCGGCTCGTGTATACAGGGTGTTACAGAATTCCGAAATAAAATTTGTAGGTATGTATTCCGAAATAAAAATTTGTAGGTATCTGAGCGGGGCGCAGGGGTGCCTGGGGGAGAGAGGGGGGTCTGTTTAGGTTGTAGTAATCGTACGCATTTATAGGGTTATCATAGGCAGGTGTAAAACGATATTTTTATTAATTAAATTAGAAAACAAAAGTGGTCTGAAAGGCGTCAAACTTTCGTAGGTAATTCTATACAAGGAACACAATCAAACCCTAAAGTTTTATTTCGGACTTTTGTCACACCCTGTATACTAACCCACACCCTTGTCTTCTACTGATCTATGTGCCTACCTACATTCTAAAGTTTAATAAATAATTGTAATTGAATCAATCTAGTATTTTACTACCCTCCTCTAATAGGAGTGCTACATTAAACATAATAAAATATCATATTCATAGAATGAATATGTTTTTAGATAGGGTTAACTTCAATCCTACAAAGCTATTTAATCAAAGATCTTTATAATTTTTTATATATTTAGTCTTATATTGCGCCAGATTATTGAGAAGGCCAGAGAATTCAATACAACCCTTTACATCTGCTTTGTGGACTTTCGGAAAGCTTTTGACATCGTCATATGGACACACCTCTGGAGGATACTTGCGAAAATGGGCGTACCACCCCATTTAATATTTCTGTTGAGGAGGTTGTATGAGAACGGTACTGCAGCGGTACGAGTCGTGATACCCTTTCGAGTGAATTCCAGACTGAGGCCGCTGTACGCCAAGGATGCATCTTATCGCCACTACTCCTTAACACCTACACAGAGTATATTATGCGCATTGTCCTAGAAGATTGGGACAAAGGAACATCTGTTGGGGGACGCGTGACCTGAGATACGCTGATGATACTACCCTTCTCGCACAGACTCGAGAAGTCATGGAAAATTTTCTAAGCCGTCTAGAAAGTACCAGTCTCCGATTCGGACTTGCTATAAACCGAGACAAGACGAAGATGATGATAGTAGACAGAGCCGAACAATTTGGAACCAATGTACACAATATAGCCAACTGTGAAGTGGTACAGAACTATATTTACCTCGGATCTACTATATTCAGTACTGGAAGATGTGGCGACGAGATCAGACGGCGGTGCGCCATCACCAGATCTGCAGTGGAACGGCTAGGAAAGATTTGGAGGGACAGGAGAGTTACCAAGAAGACTAAAGTCAGATTGATGAAATGCCTTGTGTTTCCAATCTTTCTTTATGGAGCCGAAACTTGGTCTTTGAGACAGCAGGATCGCCGTAAAATCGATGCATTGGAGATGTGGTGCTGGAGACGCCTCCGTAAGATCCCGTGGACGACATTTCGTACCAATATATCCATCCTCAAAGAGCTTCGTGTTAAAGACAGACTCTCGTCAACTGTGCAACTACGAATACTGAAGTTCTTTGGTCACATCTCTAGAAATGAGAATTCGATGGAAAGGCTGGTGGTTCAAGGCCAGGTGGAAGGCAAGAGAGCACGCGGTCGATCACCAACCCGTTGGATAGACGCCATCACAAAGGCTACTGAGTCTACCATGGTCCAGTGTACTCGCGACGCCTTGAACCGTCAGAAATGGAAGCACATCGTCAGGAGAGCTACCCTCGGAATTGATAACGACCCAAAGAACACCCCACCATGTACCTCATCAGTGCAACCACGACTACTCTGACAAGAGTGCCCGACTAAGAAGAAGATATATTTAGTAATCTTTAAATTTATTGCTTTAATATTAAAGGAGTAGTGGAAACCATTAGAAATAAACAATCGCATTACTATTACCCAAACCCAAAACGTATTAAAAAAAACTACAATCTGTCTCCACTTTGTTTTATTCTTGTTTTTTTTTCTCTCTTCTTTTCTGTGTATCCGAAAGCAAAGAGCTGAGGCTTATAGTTTAAGTTTTTTTTTGTGATTGACTTCACATCCTTGGGCTCGGGATGATTGTTTTTACCTTTTTCTTTGTTTAGTGTTAATATTAATAGATTAATATCTTCTCTTATTTTGTATGTTAGGTGATTGTCTTGTGTCTCCGTCCGTTGATGTCAAAATTAGGTCTCTCCAGAAAATCAGCGTTGCAGCGGCAATCCGTTTTTGCCGTTGCAACATTATGCTGAGGTGGGGCCTAGTTGACGATGTACCTTTTGTTTTATGTTTGTTGTGTATTTATTGTAATTGTTAATGTACGTCGTCAATAAATGTTTTAATTTTTTTTTTTCTTACAAAATCCGTGTTGAAAGAACAGCCGCGTTCTTTGGTTAGGATTTTACAAAAAAAAAATCAGAAAGATAATAAGGTGTAATAATAAAAGGAAATAAATAAAGAAACCTATATCATACCTTAACAAATTATAGGGAGTATGCATGTAATTCAAATAAGCTTAATTTTATTTTTATATAAGCTCTATTACTTTGAGTTGTCCCTCCATCAATATTTCAAAACGCGACGAAAGCGGTTGTGACGTAAAAATATTTTCTTAACAACAAACAAACGTGATCATAGGATATGCCAATGTCAACGAGATTATAGTGCGAGTGTGTAGATGTCAAAACTGCGTTCCACCTAGATACGAAGGACGTTATATACATAGGTATATAACTTCCTTGCTAGACACCGAGTGCAACTTTTCACAATGCATTAATTTTTTTACCAAAAATGTATGAATCATAATGTCTATTTGACTGACGTAAGTTTCAATTTCTATCCGCAGTGAAGGTATAGAACGCAAAATGTCAGTCTTGTAAGGTCATTGATCTTGTTTGTAGGTTCGTGACGTCACATCTAAGCGTTCCAAAATAGCGCGTGTTTGAACTGCCCGTGCAAAGTGGCTATTATTACGTTGTATTGTAATTAACATTATAAGTAAGTGTAACCCCACGCTAGCGTCTTTTGAACGTCGACGTCTTGCCGGCGACCTCCCCACACTAGCGTTTTTTGGGCGTTGCGTCTACGCGGCGCTCGCGCAACGTCGAAGCGACGTTTGAGCGGCGAAGACGCTGCGCTTGCGCTGGGCGTCCTCTTCACGTTGCATTCGAGCGTCGCGCCGCGCAGACGCCCTGTACATACTGTACAGTCACTTCGAAAATGGATTCCGACGAAGGAAAACTACTGTTAACGTTGCTGCTAAAACGAAAATTACATACACGAAAAAGGAAATATCATAGTCGACATTGGAAAGGTTTTTTTTGAAGACAAGGGGAATTACCATAGCAAAATGAAGAAAATATAAGTATTTCATAGTCTATATTTCAGCCAAAACCAGTCCAACAGTATAAACGGATGAGAATGACTTCAAATTCACTTTGTTTAAAATCATTGATTTTGTAACTTACCCACTGCATTCTTTTGTTTCAAATTGTCGAATAAATAAAATACATAGCTCTTCCCATGCCATAATTTTAGCATTACGATCAGCATATACACCTTTTTTGAACTATCCCAAATTTTGAACTTCATTTATAAAAAAATCAGTTTCAAGGGTAGCCGGTAGTGGGCGGGCCGAAGCGATTGGGTTGGTCATTGTACTGTTGATAAAATAAACGTTGCGCAGGCATCTGCGTAGCGCAGTCCTGGCGTTCATCACTTCGGAAAGCTCCAGCGCCCTATTCGAACCGCGCCGCTGCGAAACGCTCGACGCTCAAAGAACGCTAGTTTGGGGTCACACCAAATATTCTTCAGATTACGTTGTATTGTAATTAACATTTGAAGACCTCCATGGCCGAGTTTCATGGCGTCGCCGACTCGAAAGGTCCCGGGTTTGAATCACGGTGGGGGCAGATGTGTGTGTGATGAAGACGAGCATTTATACTCCAGTCATGGCTGTTAAATATGTATTTCTATATAAATATACAAGCGCACCTAGCAACATCTATTATAATAAAAATGCATTTTCTTCGCAATAAAGCTCCCACCTGGACGTTCTAATAAGAAACTTATGATTACCTATTTATTACGATAAAAGAAAATATTACTATGTTTCATCCAATATATTAAAAGTCAATAATATTTCCAATTTTATTGTTTTCGTCTTACGAATTTTCAAGTAGGTCACGTGTCCGGACGCGATCAGGCCACGTGCCATGACGTGATCAGGCCACGTGTCCTGACACGTTTAACAGTTTTTACCCTATTCAAAAAAAGTGTACAACGCCGCTAAAGAAGTTTTCACTTCAAAAAAAAACATAAGTTTTAATGAAAAGAGAAGACGTTTTAACAGAGAATACTGGGTATTCGGATCGAGCGCGCAACGCGAAGTAAATATTAATGTGTGCGTTGCTGCACCTTGGCACGTGTGTTCTATTTTTCTATTTTTTTCGACACCCGCGTACTTTTGTCCTGTCCGGTAACTCGGCGTCATCGGTTGTTCAGGGGACTTTCTGAAAATGTTAATCCTTCGTGTGCGTTACACGACGCAGCTGCAAGCGATCTTATTTGGCGGAATTTAGTCCGCTAAATTAAAGCTTTTTTCACTTTTGTCCGCGGGCAAAAGTCCCTCTTTTGCACATGCCATAAGTTATCTTTTTTACTTTTTCTGACTCCTACCTCAGTTCTAAAAAAGGGCCTGAGTCTAGGAACGGTGCTAAGAATATTAACACAGATGACTTAACATTTCTCCCTTCTATAGAAGGACCCATTTATCTGTACATACTGCGGCTACCCAGACGAATATGTTTGATCCTACGAGGTAGTGACTATTATATATATTTACCTCAAGCATAGCGTAACAATAAGTCATCTATCTCCATTTTTCCCGACTCAACAATCGTGTTCACAGTACCACAAAATATATGGAACACAAGTAAATTGATCCCGTGCGATAAAAATAGAAGAAAAGATTTTTCTTCTCATTTGAGCAATAATACGAGAAAAGCAGATAACCAATTAGGTAGTGTAGAATAGTTTGATTTCCGCAACTAGAAACCGTTCAAGAGCATTCATGAGAAAAGTAACGCAGACGACTTACCGTTTCCACCTTCTATGTGGACCCATTTATCTGTGTATACTGCCGCTATTCAGACGAATGTGCTCAGTCCGAATAGAATGGTGCAGCCGAACAGCATGCGCCTCTCAGAGACTATCTGCAACCGCCGTTCTGCGCACACGGACGACACCGTTGACATCTTGTAGTTGTCCATCTTCGATCTGTGAAATCAGATGACTTACCGTTCCCCCCTTTTATGTGGACCTATTTTTCTGTGCACATTGCGACTATCCAGATAAATGTGCACAGTCCTACGAGGATGGTGCAAGTGAATAGTATGCGCCTCTTGAGAACCAGCGCTTGCATCAGCGGCCGCCATTCCGCACCCACGGACGACGCCATGAACATCTTATCGGTCTTCATCTTTGGTCTGTGAAATAAAACGACTTACCATTTCCCCTTCTGTATTGATCTATTTATCTGTGCACACTGCGGTTATCCCGACGAATATGCTCAATCCTACGAGGATGGTGCAGCCGAACAGTATGCGCTTGTCAAGCACCAGCGCTTGCATCAGCGGCTGCCGTTCCGTACCCACGGACGACGCCATGGACATCTTATCGTTCTTCGTCTTCAATCTGTGAAGTAAAACGACTCACCATTTCCCCCTTCTATATGGACCCATTTATCTGTGCACACTGCGGTTATCCAGATGAATGTGCTCAGTCCTACGAGGATTGTGCAGCCGAACAGAATGCGCCTCTCGAGGACCAGCGCTTGCATCAGCGGCCGCCGTTCCGCACCTACTGACGACGCCGTCGACATCTTATCAGTCTCCATTTTCGATCTGTGGAGTACAAAATATTATAATTAATTTTCCAATTCTTTATATAAAGCCCATAATATAACTGGGTCAGGTTTCCCACTTTCAAGTTCAATATCAAACGATACTTAATGAACATTAAGTTTAGGCTGTTACAAACACTTATGAATGTCACTACTCAGTTACGCCATCAGTTCACAAACCTACGGCGGAAGACCTTATACACTGTACAATCGGCATAAAAATTCGCAAGAGCAGTTTTAAAGGTTCTGTATCCAAAGGGTAAAAACGGGACCCTATTATTAAGACTCCACTGTCCGTTTGTCTGTTTGTCTGTCACCAGGCTGTATTGCATGAACAGTGATAGCTAGGCAGTTGAATTTTTTACAGATGATTAGTTTCTGTTGCCGCTATATCAACAATAACTAAAAACAGAATAAAATAAAAAAATACTCATACTCTCATACAACAAACGTATTTTTTTGCCGTTTTTGCCCTATATTAATAAGGGTAATAGGTAGACGTCTGAAATATTCATAGAAAATTTAGTTATATATTTATTTTAAAAGTGAATAATTAAAATATAATAATTTTCAATTAATTATTATTATTATTTTTCAATTTCATTTCAGCGATAAACAGTGAATACGGTATTGGATTAATAAGGCGAAAAAATTTTCAAGTCACCAGACATAAAAAAAAACCCTTTAAATAAACCAGTAAAATCAGCTATCGTAATTTACATTATGTTGAGTGAGACGTGATCAACACGATGACTATAGCAAGAGAATATAGATTCATATCTATGTTTTCTCACACTGCAAGAAGACCTAAAGTTTTCACTACATTATTATTCAGATATGTTCAGTTTTTATAATAATATTCTTCATTCAAAACACAAAAGCGAAAGCGTTAGTTAACCTATTATCGCATCGTTTATGAAGTGCTCCTCTTTTACTAGTCATAAATTAAAATGAAAACCGGAATGTAGGTATGCCCGTGAACGAAGTTATTTAATGTATGAATTCTGATGGCTGCAAATTGTCGGAGCGTTTTATTTTTAGCAACGAAAATATCAATGTTATTTCTCAATGTCACGGCCGCGATATATTTGAAACAGTAGATAATGAAAAGATTAAAACACATACCGCTTAAGTAGTAGTTATCTTTAAAATTTTAGCTCTATTAAATTAATGATTTTACAGCCGAAATAAAACTAAGTTGTAACGAAAGTGTACTTTAATGGCGAAATCGACGAAATTTAAAACGGGGTTTATTGGTTGCCAGGTCTTCTCCTTTTACTTTTCAAACACAGCAATCCCATAATCACTGCACAACACTACAAGAAAATCCATAATGTGTATTTGAGTGTATATCTATGTAAATAATTCATACGGAAACGCATCCAAAGAGCAATCCCACTAAGAATCTATAGCTCTACTACTGGACTGTAATTATAATTATGTAAATCAAAATACTGGAACGTTTAACCTTTTTGAGCACATGGTAAAAGTCTTCCAAACATACAGAATAGTAAAATACTAGATAAGTAGTTAATCACTATTGTAAATGATGCTGAAGACCACATTCTTTTCTTAGATTTTAGAATTTCAGTTTTTATTACACGAGGCCACATGATGTTAAGTGTAGTTGGAGTCCAGTCGAAATAATGTGGACGCGAAGATTTCCCATAGCTTCCCGAACGCTGCCCATCTGAGCTGAATATGAGGATAGATCTTTTTCTCAAAACTGGACTTACCTAACTGGACTGTCTGACCTAGGTAAACGTAATGGTCGACAACTTCGAGTGTTGTGTTCTCAATTTTAACTGGAGCGTGTACTACATGTGCATTCGACATATTTTTCTCCTTATCCATGTTTATCTTAAGACCCACTCTTTGGGAAGCACTATTAAGGTCTTCGAGCATCGTGTTAAGATCTTCCAAGGTCTCAGCCATGAGAACTATATCATCAGCAAAACGAAGGTGTGAAAGGTACTCGCCATTAATGTTGATACCTCGCCCTTTCCAATCCAGAAGCTTGAAAATATCCTCCAATGCAACTGTGAACAGTATCGGAGATATCACATCTCGCTGTATCACGCCTCGCTGCAGTTGGATATGATTAGCCCGTTGCCCTTTGGGTTCTAGGTACTAACCCTACCGTACCGCAAGCGAAGACCGACTCCTATTCCCAGAGGCTGTCGGAATATTCAAGCCGAGGAAAGAACTGCACCTTTTGAACACGTAACGGCATTCGTCGGCGAAACCTAATGGCGACCCTTACTGCCTCTTGAACCTTCGAAGGAGCTTAACCTTCGACCAATCTACCTGCAGACAGATATCTCAGGCCTGTGTTCTTTACTAATATTCCCCCTCACCTTTTGATTTGGGCACAATAAAAGGATTTATTACTAGAAAAATAAATATTTTTATTTCCGAACCCACTACCTACGAGTCACACCGGCCGCAACGAAACAGAATAGATGTACTGTACTAATTCAAGAGTTTTCTCATTTCGTCTCCCAAAGTACTCAACAGATCCATCTGGCCAAAAAACTGATTTAAACAAAAAACCAGGCCAAGCGCGAGTCTAGTTTCGCTCTATTAGGGTTCCGTGCAATGAAATAATCCTTTTATTGAAGCTACCTAATATCACTGAGTTATGAAGTAGTTCGTTTCCAAGCTCTAGCGATATCTATATCGGAGTTCGCAATATACCGCGAAAGGAAAAAATATTTCTTTGTTTTTATCACAAATTATAAAATACATTATGAATAAGAGTTTTTAGTATTTGTTGTTTAAATACAGATTTTGAAATTGAAGTTTTGGTATGTGATGTGCATTATGGTAAAAACTAAACTTTCACATTATCTTTAAGTTTTTTTATCAGAGCAATGTTAGTATGTGATTATATCATAGAAGTCATTTGATTTATTACGTTAACTCACACATTACCACGTATGTCAAACATCGATGCTTTCCTAATAAATAGGAGAGCCATTTTCATTCCCTAGGTATCAAAAGCGCTGTTGACAAAGTTGATTGGATTTGTTTACGATGCGCCGGCACTCTGATGGCATAAGATCGGTCTTGTGGCGACGAGATCTTTATATAGCTGTACATCTAATAATTTAGTGCAAGCGAAGTATTATTATGTGTCTAAAAATAACTTAATTGAAGACTAACAAAGGATTGATTTTATTCATTGTGGTCGCCACAAAAAAATACAACAAACTCCGTAATTTTAAGTTCTTTGTATAAGAAGTGCATCCTAACTAATGCGAAAGTGAGTTTGTTTGTTAGTTTCTTGTTTGTTACGCTTTAACTCGAGCTGATTATATATATTAATAACGTTTGGCATAGACATTGATCATACCTTTGGGAAGGTTATAATAGGGTACGTTTTCTAGAGAAAATGTAATTTAATAGGGATGAAATAGAGGATGAAAGTTCGTATGGTAAACCAATTTTTCCATGAAGAAATCGCGTGTAGCAAAATAATGGTGTGTCTTTATGTAACCACGATGCAAGTGAAACGTTATACTTATTAGCTTATAAAAAGTAGAAAATATTAAAAAACCTTCCTCGGATGAGAACCCGAGTCACCTACGTTGAAAGTGATTTTTTTACCACTGAACCATCAATTCTTGTTGACAAGGTCAGAATTGTTTAATAATAATTAAAAAAATTATGCGACATGCTTACCATGAATGAAAAAAATTGTGGCGATGTAAAAAAAGGTTTACTCTAATACTTAACAATTACATAAAACACGCTAGCATTAATATACTCAAATGCTTATTGTTACCAATATCTTTTTCATTAATGTAGAATAAGAAGACAGATAATATTTACAAATAACATTAAAGTTTCAGTCAGTTCATTATGATGCTTCAACTACTTCTAATGAAGTGTAGCATGAGTTATGGCAGGTAATTTTTCAATGAGATTTTTCCTTTGGCAAACAATATATCGCGTGATAATTTTAAACTCTATTTATACAAAACCGCGTACAAAAACGTACTTATAACAATTACAAATTCTATTCACACAAAGTCGTGTCGTCGATAAGTTGTTTTTAAAGTAAAAAGTACTGAAAAGAACTGCTTAATTAATTTTAAATTTTAGGAGCAAAAAAAGAAGTGAAATGTAACAATGAGTTAGCTAGAGACAATAACAAAAGATTTAACTAGAGAGACGCCCTTCGCGCCTCACTGTAGACCATATTTTTTTTCTCGGGTAAGTATTATATGTATTAACCTTCCTTTATAAATTATCTAACTGATGTTGAAATCCACATGAAAATTCGTAGAGTAGTTATTAAGTAATCGCAAATATACTTACAGACAAACAGTTGAAGGAAGGCTTTTTTTTGTATAAAATCTAGTGATTAGATTACCATAAGCAGTAATCATGCCTTAAAGATTCCTGTTTGGCATTGGTTGGAAATTATAATAATTTCTAGGCTCTGCATATGAAAGTTGCTAAATATAGAAAGGGTACTTCCGGGGCCAAGTTTTTATTCAAGAATACTAGAAAAAACACTACTCAGGGCAGGTATAATACTGCTAACCGAGAATCACTAACCGCTGTGATACTGCAAGACAGCGCCACTTTTACATTACAAGCAATGCATCTGCGATTTGTTCTATACTACTTATATCCTATATCTATACTAATATTATAAAGAGGAAAGATTTGATTGTTTGTTTGTTTCTATTAAATAGGCTCCGACTACTGGACCAATTTGAAAAATTCTTATACATTCATTAATCGATAATGTAACCTAACGTTTGTAAACAATACCAAATAATAACTTTATATCGCGTACGCTGCGGAAGTCATTGTCAAAAGAGCAATAGAGGACATCAATATCTACAAAAAAGTAGTAGTAGCGATACCATACGTCTATCTATAACAGTTATGTCACAACTAGAGGTCCCGCGCTTATCTCAGGAGCTATTGGTTCTATTTAAAATTATTTTTTGTGTAAGATAGTCTATTTATCTATCGAGGAAAGCTATTACATCACGCTATGACCAAGTAGGAGCGAAGCATTGATGAATAATGTTGTTAAGGCCGGAAAAAAATATTCCATTTGAGAGCTTCCGTTGGATGCACTGCGAAAACGGTAAATGTTACACAAAAATCATGTATGATGGGATGGTTCCCCTTCAAAAATTCTATTAAAAGTAACGTTTTTTCTTAAATTATTGCGGGTGAAACCGCAGGGCAGGGCTAGAATGAGATAATTTCACAAGAATTAAACAGCAAGAGAAGAAACAGTGGAAGGAATAGCAATGTATGCTTTAAATCTAAAGAAAGTATAACTAGAAAAAAATCCACGCGGACCAGGCAGCAGGCGGGACTTGAACCCGCACCCTTCGCTATCCGGGCGAATGCACTGACCAATTATGCTACCGCGGCCCTGTTGGCCGCGTTGAAATTCCTCTAGCCATTCTTAAGCTGCAAGACAGCGCCATCTCTTCGCTTGTAGGTAACCCACAATGTCAAATGAATACTTTTACAAGTATTAAACATTTGAAGGAGGAAATAGCAATTATAGTTATAATTTTATTTTTTTAAGCATGTAACTGCTTGATATTTAAATCTAAAGAAAATATCAGGGCCGCGGTAGCATAATTGGTCAGTGCATTCGGTCGGATAGCGAAGGGTGCGGGTTCGAGTCCCGCCTGCTGCCTGGTTCGCGTGGATTTTTTTCTAGTTATATTTTCTTTAGATTAAAACATCAAGCAGTTACAAGCTTAAAAAATTAATTATAAATGTATGCTTTTCACTATCTGTTATAGCATTTTTCTGTGTCTCCCAGTTCAGCATGGGAGATCTCACAACCCGCTAATCCTTTACGTTAATATTACACACGTTCGCTATTCTTAAAGTCGTTATGGCCAAAAGCCAAATTCACGTAGGCAGTTAGTGAAACGTGTGATATGACGATGTTACATTAGTCACACTGTTTACTTGACTTAACCGTCCCATCTAATATTATTAGCGCTACATATTTTTTTTCAGATGTAGGTATTATTATAATATTATGTTTCTATTCCATTAAACGGGCGTATTGAAATAGTGTCGGGTATCTGTTTATTTTGTATGAAGTCTCGGGACATCTATCTCTGAGCTTAGGTGCAAAAATTTTAATTGCTCTATGAAAGATGTCTTGCATGATCTATTTCTGTAATCAACAACCTACGAGTGCTTCGAAATAGTTGATTTTTAGAAATAATGCCGACACAAATAGTAAATGGAAACTCAGATCTATCAGACATGCATGGCACCGACTCGGAATATTAATTTGACAAAAGATAAAAATAATATTTATTATGCTTTTATTTTTCGGTAGTTTAATATTTCGTTAAAAAAAATATTTTATATTTTTTGTGGCTTTAATTTTTGTAATTTACAGCTCAGTATCAAAATCTGTGTGTAAACAATCACCCTGTTTTCCCACCCTTAGGCTAGGATCATTGTTTTAAAATTTATGTAGGACCTACTTCTAGGTTTACCTTATTCAACTAAAAGGATTTACCTAAATCGGACTACTCTGTAAACAGTTATTCGTGGTCATACATTACAATCAGTGAGTGAACAATCAATCATCCTCTGTTTTCCTACCCTTAGGGTCAGAATTATGTTTTCATATTGATATGGGACCAATATCGGAGTTTACCTGTTCCAATAAATAAAAAAGAATTATCAAAATCGGACTACTCTGTAAAAAGTTATGCGTGATCATACATACGAAATATATACGCGACGAATTAATAACGTCCGCCGTTTTTTTCGTCAGTTAAAAAATAATCATAATAGTTCAATTATTTTGACATCATAGCAGATTTAAAAATTTAGGGCAGCAAGTGACTTTTTTAAAATACTGCTGCCTACCTCCCAATAATAGATAACAGCGTTATTATGAGGTAGGTGTCTGCCAAGAAAAAAATTTCCAAAATACGTCCCTTAAGAGATGAAATTAGAATGAAAGTTTGTGTTAAGCTTCGTCAATTTTGAAGATCAGTCCTAAAATTACTTAAACGAACTAATGTTTACCAAAAAACGTTTATTGTTTCATTTCTTTTTAGGATTACATCCCCTTAGGGTTAGAAATTGAGTAAGTATGTTTGAAACTTCAGCCCCTGAGAGATTAAAACTAGGGAGTACGCGAGAGAAGCCGCGGTCGGAAAGTTAGTATTATAAACAGCCACGGGCGGAAAGTTAGAATTATAAATACCTATATTTTCTACTCCTTGTTCCATAAAGTGGAATCTTTAATTTGATTTCGTTCTTTTATCTGAGATTTTGTTTACCAAGTACATACCTACTAATACAAAGGAAAAATACGCGTAATTGGAATTTGATAACTCCCTCCCAAGACTCCACTCAGGGTCGTAAGCCCGCCGCTTTTGTCTTGAAATGTTAACAGAGTCAACATTTTTACGCCGAAGCTCAGAAGGACCAGTGATAACGTTGAAGCAATGAAACCGAACCCGTATTTTAGTGGCAATTACCCGACGACCCGTCCCTATTACTGTTTGAATATCCATTCGGTTTAATAGCGCTTACGTCACGGGATATATTACATTGTTAACTTTCTTCTGTAGTGATCCATGGGGACAAGTAGTAAATTTTAACCCTAATTGATTAGGTATAATGAAATTTGTGACTTTGTAGCGGCCTGAAGTTTCTCTTCGCAGCTTTTTTTTGTATGTTAGTTATGTTGGTAAATTTAATTAATGTAAGAGTACCTTTACATTAACTGCATCAACTTGAACATCTTTGCGTAGTTTTTGAAGAGGGTATTCTTGTGGTTTGCGTATCTTCCAATACAAATACAATAATATGTGTATCTACCTCATATGAAACTTCTGTAATAGAGATGATGACGGGGTAAAGTAAACGAAATTCTATAAAGTCTGCCAGTTAGACTCTCCTTATATAAAAGACCACAGTAAAAAAAAAAAAAAGAATGGATACTTTTTTCGAAATTACTAAGATAAAGCGCGTCAAAGTTCGGAAGTGATGACACGCCTAAATAAAAATTTGCACCAAGACGTGACTTCATGCGATATTTCAAATCAATATATCCGTATATTGATTATATACGGATATATTGATTTGAAGTATCGCATGAAGTCACGTCTTGAATGAAATATATCCGTATATATATACGTGTCCAAAATTTTTTGATAATCTACCTGATAGACGAAGAAAAAAAAGTTAATAATCATCCCTATTATGTACATCGCTAAATTTATAAAACGCGACGGTCTATTATATTTTTTTTACTGCATTGAAATGGGCCCTTTGCTGCTTCAGATTTATAACTAGTTACGGTAAACAGTACTGCAGTTAAGTTAGTGAAAAAAAAAATTTTGAGAAGAAATTATTTAGCAAACTCGCTGGTATGTAATGTAAGGGCCTACGCTAAAATTTTTCCGCCGCACTCGCCTACGTAACGTCGGCGTCGCACATACTATGTATTAAATATAGACACACGAGCGTGCACTCGCAAGTGTATGAGCGTGCCTACCTAAAGTCCTCACCTTTTCGGTAGCAAAATTCAAGTAGTTATTTATCAATAAACACAAATGTATCTATACTTCAAGAACACGGCGTAAAACTGCGCCTAATAACATTGGTACTGTCGCGTAATCTAAAGTACTTTGAACATATCCCTAGGGCGCAACTAAGACTCCATAGAACGCCTTTTGATACAAGGAAAAGTGGAAGATACCAGATCACGTGGCAGGTAAAATCTGTAGTTGGAGGCACTAACAATAAATGCACCAGGCAGACAACGAACACAGCTAAGTGGCGGGAAATCGTAAGGCAAGCTACATCTGTTCCCTCCCAAGATGCATCTTGATCATGATCACTCTGAGAAAAGTAAAACGAGCGAGAAGAAGATTTATCAATACTAATTGCTAATGGATAAACATAAACAGTAAATGTATCCTACTTTAAATGTAAGTATTTCATAAAAAATATATCTACACAATGATATTGTTTGTACTGAAAGATTTCAAACAAATCTTGTTTTGATCAATGACATTATTGATTAACGATGGATCCGTTTAGAGGGTTAAGTGATATTGTCAATCGGAGAAGTAGAAGCCTCAGTAGTGAGCACATTATAATCTGGTAATACTAAATCATGAAATGGGATTCCACGTCACAAATATTTAAGCAAGTAATAACTTAAAAATAAATATCTCCGAATTTATTAGATTTTGTAACATAATGATATCAGTATAAAAAATATATAACTATAATTGCTGTTGTCTTCTTTCAAATGTTTAATATTGTTAAGGTATTAATTTGACATTGGGGTGGGTTACCTACAATGTGAAGAGTTAACACTGCCTTGCAGCCTAAGAAATAGGAGAGAAAATTCAACACAGACTATTGGAGCCGCGGTAGCATAATGGTCAGTGTATCCGCCCGGATAGCGGAGGGTGCGGGTTCGAGTTCCGTCTGCTGCCTGGTCCACGTGGATTTTGTCCTAGTACAATTTTCTTCAGATTTAAACATCTAGCAGTTAAATGCTTAAATATATATAACTATAATAATATCTCATTGTAACATTTTAGTTAGGTATTAGCGGGATTGGTACCATGTACGATAAGTCATTTGATTTGTGACCCATCATATGCTTATTTATTTACAACCATTTCAAAACAGCATGGTAGATTTTTGCTTAAATGTACGTATCCCTGGAAATAACATTGTTATTTTCTGAACAATCACATTTGACGTGACGAATTTTGCCACCTTCCTGTGACATGATTTTAACATTAAATTATTAGGAGTTTTGCCAATGCACTCAAGATTCTCCTATTACTTTAAGAACATTTTTGTAATGTCAAGTAATCGAAAAAGTTTTTGTTGCATTTATGATTTTAGAAGTGATTTCGAAATTAAAACTACTTTTTCTATTTTATTTTAAAGGTCTCAAATATCTTTGAACCACATTATCACAGTTTCCTTATTATGAGAAAGTCCTAGGTGCAATTTCGCTTCATAACAAAGGAAAAATTGACTGTTTTGAAGTGAGTCAGGAATCAGTTAGTTCGATCATACCTTGTTTTTTCTGAATCTCCGGTATTTCGGCACTGTTGCAAAAGACATTATCACGAAGTAAGTAAGAGTGCAATAGAGTAAATAAGTTAATCCGTTATTATAGCAATTGCAACATTGCTGAAATAACAGACTCACAAAAAATGCGAATAACCATGAAAGTTTAAAATAATATATCATTGTGTCATCCGGGCCTCCAACCTAATTTGATAATTTTCAGTTTATTATACAGACTTATAACTATCGACGTGTTTCATTAATATTACTGTAAACATTAATGGACATGACTGTGTTTGCTTGCCAGAATAAATAAAAAAATTACAAACGGCGCTTCCGCCAGGCATAAAAATTTGACAAAACCTTATGAAATAAAAATATAATGTACAAAATCACCCCACCATATCGGCGATACGGTAGTGCTAGGCGGTACGCGATAAAACAATTGATAGAATCAGGTGATATGACAAGAGCGATTGGTAACATAAAGTTATCGATGTCCCAACTTCGGATTGAGCAGATAAGGCACGATTGGACATAATGCTACTGAAAAAAGTTAACTTATTTTTTTCATGTATCTAGTACGTACGTACTTAGGAAAGAATTATCTCGATACTTGTGAGATCTTGAGAAGCAATGAATAGTTTAATTTATAATCGTGTTTTAACCTATATATGCCCCTTGATTTGGAAACGAACTGCACCCCTGTCGTTATGTCCAGAACTATTTTGGACTACCAAATTTTGGATATGTTAATGCCAATTAGTCTTTAATGATATACTTGAATCGATTCTGGCATGATTATCTAAACATAAAAATAAATTTGACAACAGTGTATCCTTGTCATACTCTTTACATAATGAAAAGGTGAGACTGATATTAAATTTAGTTTTAGGTTTAGAGAATCATGCCAGAATCAACACCACTAACTACTTTAATGAAAGCGACATTATTAAATAAGTACCTTTCTTTAATTGTTCGAAAACGAAACATCGGGCACTTCCCCTACATTTACTGAGAGTAAATAAACAACGACATGCGTTCTATTTATTTATATTTAAAATGCGAAATCGTATTATACAATAGAATCAATTGAATGACTTAAAATTAAAGAATTTATTGCAATCAAAATATTGGAGTTTAAATAGACTTAACACTTTTAAGAGGAATTGACTGTCACGTTTTGACGCACAAGCGGCACAACAGAGTCGGCTTGGTATTTACCGATCATATGGTCAGTTTTATAATTATGTGTTGAAGGGAGTTAGTTTTAAAATCCCTTTCGGGAGAACCGCCGCATATCAATGGCGTACTTTTGAAGTAAAGTTCGGACAATATTGAGTCGAAATTTCAGCGTGTATGTAGACGTTGCGAACTTCTAGTGCGACGAGATTTGCATTATATACAAAATAGAATAAATCGATTGGGTCAGAAAGCAGGTAGAGTGATCCACTCATCATTCATTATAGCTTACTCTCGTGTTACCCACTTACGTTTTTGCGGCCATCGTGGTTGACTGAATTAGGGCATTTTCGGTTTGATGTTCGGTCTCGTCTAGTCTAGAAAGTAAACTTTCAAAGCGGAATGGGTTAATCTCTCGTTCCCTACCTGTGCAGTAATATACGGGACCTTTCCGAAAATTCAGTCAGAGTTAGCAGTTACTCTGCGATCTCCTCTGTCTTCGTAGGGTAATGCAGATAGGACATGTACAGCAGCTTCACAGGAAGCAGCAGGCGAGTCGGTATAGTCTGGGGTTTCAAATATTTTTTTTTTATTTTTTTATAAATAGGTCCGACAGATGACTCGACATTAAATGAAATGAAAAGTCATTTATTCAGTCTAGGCTGTTACAAGCACTTGTGAAGGTCAAGAAGCTACGCCATCGGTTCGCAAAACTACGGCGGGAGACCTTGTACTGAGAAGAACCGGCAAGAAACTCAGCAAGGGCTGCTTTTTTCTCCCTGTATTGATATATACAGAGTCGTCAAGTTGAAAAATGATTTCAGAGATACATCTGAAGTCACCTTCCATTACATTATTAAGGATATAGATATATAGTTACAATAAATTTTATATTTAGTATATAGGAAGCGGCATTAGATAGGTACCATATTACTGTTTCAAAAACTGACTCATACCCATCAAATAACAAATTACAAGAAACACTATGTCCATGCATTTCGATCATTTAGATAATCATTAACTTTATAATAGCCCTTATTCATAAGAGTATTCTTAATCTGAGATTTAAATTTGGTTAGTGGAAGCTCAATCAGATCTTGGGGAACTTTGTTAAACAATGCAATACTACATCCCAGAAATGAACCTCTTGATTTTTGGAGTCTGAAACATGGAACGGCAAGTTTGTTATTATATCTCGTGTTAAAGTTATGGGTTTGACTTTTTTTTGAAAATGCGTCATAGTTTTTTCTTACATATACTAAATTTTCATAAATGTATTGCGATGCCAGTGTTAAAATATTAATTTCTTTAAATTTTTCTCTAAGAGATTCTCTTGCCTTTAAATTATATATGGCGCGAACAGCTCTCTTTTGCAGTACGAAAATACTTTCTATATTAGCAGCTGAGCCCCACAACAAAAGGCCATATGACATAACGCTATGAAAGTAACCAAAGTAAACCAATCTTGCCGTTTCCACATCAGTTAGAAGTCTTATTTTTTTAACAGCAAAAGCCGCAGAGCTCAGTCTACTTGATAAGGCATCAATATGAGGATCCCATTGCAAATGCGAGTCTAAAGTAATACCCAGAAACTTTGTAGAATCCACTAACTCTACAGGCTGGTCATTTATTTTTAAACTAGTATTAACCTGCCTCACATTAGGTAAAGTAAACTTAACACATTTTGTTTTACTAGAGTTTAGTTTTAAATTATTTACCGTAAACCAGTGAAGGACTTCAGAGAGAGCACAATTTACTTCGTCATAACAATCATTTCCTCTCCTAGCTTTAAACACTAAAGCAAATAGTACTGTCTCACACAAATCTCTTGTAAAGTGAGGAAGGTCATTAATATAAATAAGGAAAAGCAATGGGCCCAATATTGAACCCTGGGGCACGCCCATAGAAATGGGTGCTCCTGTAGACTCAGCTTGATTTATAACCACTTTCTGAATCCTAGCAGAAAGATAAGACTGTATCAGACTTAGTGAAATATTTGATACACCATAATGCTTCATTTTATTTAACAATGTTTCATGGCTAACGCAGTCAAATGCCTTAGATAAATCGCAAAAAATGCCAATAGCATCGTGCTTACTCTCCCATATATCAAAGATGTGTTTGAGAAGTGCAGTTCCAGCATCAGATGTTAAGTGGCAGTAGAGTCCAGACCCAAGACAAATGCCCCCCATTTAAGGAACCAAAAAATCTTGTTGTGGTCATATATGGGTTAAGTAGGCTCAGCGTAGGGTTTTTAAAAAATCCAAGTTTCTAAAACCAATTAAAAAAATGTACGAAAATTTTGAAAAATGGTTGAAGTTAATATTACCTTACAGAGCACCAGTGCTCTTTGCATCATTTTTTCTTAGTGTATTAATTTGATCTGCTAAAGACGTTAGATAACTTTTAAGTTTGATTAATGTTATTGCTGTCTCTATAACAGTAGAAAGCTACATTATTCCTGAGTGACAGGAGCTATACTATTATGTGTTAAACAGAGCCGAGGCGGGTTACTAATTGAGAATATGAAATCAATGTGATATTTTTAAAGACCTTTCCGTGGAAACAATAAAGAAATGAATTAAGTTAAAAATACACAATAACTGGTTTCTAAATCAAAAGAAAATTTAAGTAGAAGAGGAGGTTTCATTAAAACGTTGTAAATATTTAAATGTAAGGCTACTAAGCTTTCGGTAACCGCATTGTATTCATTTAGTCTACTTAACTGGCAGCGTAAATTATTTAGTGTGTGTTTCTTACGAGTACTTGTCCCTTTTCGAGGGATTATCAAGAATTTCGGTGAAAACTGGTTGTCTACATAATTTTGATTTCGAAATATCATTTAATATTTTCGTTACATAGGGTAGCAAAACCCGCCACATAAAATTTATTATCTTCTATCTATATAGGCACGTTAAGTTAAGCAGTTGTTCCCGGCTACAACTGCAGTCATCAGCGGGTGCTAATGTCAAACCTATCCTTAACCCATCAAATATCAACAAACCCAAAACCAATCCGCACACCCAAAGCCATGGCCCAATCTCCCTATTCCATCCATAGGAAAGGCATGTGAGCCAACAGAGGGGACATTAATAGGCTAACGGTGACCTCCTCTCCTCTCTGCCTTATTAAGTATTTGTCAGAAGACGAACCGCAATTTCCGGAACCACATAATGATATTTGGTAACAGAAATCTTTGTCTAAATGCGTTTTGTTTCATCTAAATATATATTTTGGCGCTCCATTTAGATTTTTTTTTTTTATATATTGTTTTAAGTTTTGGACCAATTATTCCATCCCAATCCATCGTTAACTGATCATAAAATTTTCTTATAATTAATTATTTACTAAACAACATTTTAACTACCATATTACCAAAAACACCAGCTTCCTCCGATAGGGGGTTGGCTAGGATGCCTTGCAATATGCCAGTGCCAAACCGTCCTTTTAGTAATATTGAGTGCTTTTAATTTACTATGAGTTTAACTTGATGTCACTTGTCTTCATACTGCTTTTGCCGATGTAGTTCCATGCAAGTATACGTTTGATAAATGATTTGTAGAATTCAAACACAGTCATTAAATTTATTAACAAATTTCGTAATAGTCGTCCTTCCATCGCAGTGAACATCGAAACAACGACGCTATTAGGCATTTGATTGAAACAGATGGGTTTGGGCATACCTACCTACCTACCATAATATTCGTATTCTTATAATAAATCCAACAAAAATATTTGCATGTGAAAAAACTACGATAGATCCCTCAGAATTTAAATGAGGCTTGAAAAAACGTACCGTATCACTTGGTGCAATGCCATTCTTATTAGATTCAATTTTGTTTATGTGACAGAATTATGTTTTTTCGGAAGGGAACACATGTGTGTACCAAAAACATGGACCAGTATTAAAAAAAACTTATCAAATTATAGACAAGGGGACCTAAGTGTGAACCTTGAGGGACACCGGTAGATATGTTTGTAAAGTTAGACCTAAAACCACCGACAACCACTACCTGGGAACGATTATGTAAGTAAGATTAGAGCCATCTGAGCAAATTGCCATGAATTCCTAATTTCTTTTGCTTCATTAAAAAGATGACGATGAAGAAGACGTGATGAACTATATTTTTAGTGGGTATTTACGGAAATCCGAAAAAAAGCCGCTGCTGCAGTAGGTACAGAACTTTGCTTTAGAGCATACCAGAGCAGGCTGTCTATCTACACAGGTCACATGTAAGTGTATGAGTTCTAACACTGCTAGCTGACTGCTCGATCTGCTTAAAGTATCTTTTTAGGATAGGGGACTTTGATAGATTTTTATAGTGACACGTACAAATGACCAGTATTTGGATGTATTATAAAATCGATGCCACCAACTTCAATAAACTTAAATCCTCATATAATGACGATATCCTCCTACCGCCTCTACAATCAAAGACCTTTTCTCGGTATACAATAGTGCTATTCAATAAAAAACAAACTCACTTTTCACCACGGAATCTGAGCTGTGATTTTAAATTACAATACGATTTTCAAATAAAGTCACTTGAGTCTCACAGAAAAGCACTGTTAATGTAAATACAGACTATTCAATACTGTCAAAGTTCACCAACAGACTAATTTTAATAAAGATATTTTGACTTCCACCAAATCTCATGAGCTGTTGCCTAGTCTAAAAGCATACTACAAGGAGCCTTAGCTTATTGAAAAGCTCAGAGATAAGCAATAAACTGTCTAAGTCAGTTTACGTAGCTCGGTGCATCACTTCTAGCAGTTGTGGTGTGACCAAAGGCGATATTATGCAATACATCAGCGCCTGCACAAAGCTTTAGTCAACGCTGACTTTCCTTTATCTTAATCGTTATCGTCCATACTTCTTTAATTTACATAAAATTTTATGCGAAAGGGTAGGACACGACATAACAAAGTTGAAGATTCATCGCTGCTCCTGCTGCATTCAGAGCTACTGTCAACTAGAATAAGTCACTAAGTGAGTAGCTTGACTCTTGGCTTCTTACCTACTGTGTATGGGCTAAAAGTGCACTGCTAACGTATGTTATTTTATTATCTTATCGGGTTGAATTTGTATATATCGGGTGCCCGCGACTTCTCTTCTGTGTGCGTGAAAAATTGGTTTCCCATACAAACTCTCACCCTCCTTTTCACCCCCTTCAAGCATAATTTCTGAGATAAAATCCTATATCCTTCCCCAGGACTCAAACTATCTTCATACCAAATTTAATCTTAATATGTTAAGCGGTTTAAGCGTGAAAAGGTAACAGACAAACAGGTAGACAGATAGACAGACAGTCAGACACACTTTCGCATTTGAGGAGCTGGCGAACAAAATGGTATAATTACGCATCTGGTCAAACTACTTTTTTTTACAGTTCGGAGGTTTCGAGCCCGTTGAATTTGAATCTCATATAATTTTCAATTAAAACCGCCTAAAATAAATGTGTTAAAATTACTAAATTTATAAATTAAAAACCATGCCTAAAGCTCACTGGAGTTCAGTTTTTTTATAGCTCCTGTAAAATTTTATTTTATATAATTATATCGTTTTGTTCTCGAGCTCCTCATTTATAATGGAATGGATCTCAGTGAAAATATAAAACTCTGACACAGAAGCTGAAATAGTTTTAAATGGAGCTGCAATGATCAAGAGGTATTTACACAGTCAATGAGTTGATGCGTCGTTTGATAAATGACTATCTTTGTTTCATGTTACTACACAAAGCTACTTTACTAGTGTAGACAGATGTAACTGTTGTTTACATTAGTATTCTTTTGGTCCTTGCGTGTAAAAGTTATGGCTAAATTTTTTACAAAATTAAAAATGACATGAAAAAAAAATACATTCGCTAACCGATATGTCTCATTAGGCAAAGAATATTGAACACAAATCAAACGAATTAAAACAGCGGGGTTCTGTTAAGTGTGCCTATTAAAAATAATGAAAGAAAAAAAACCTTAAGTAAATCAGCATTTAGTATTTTCACTGAAGCATAATTTCAAAAGAAATTCATACGTATAAATAACTAGGTAAATAATATAATAATCCTAATCTTTGGGGCTTCCAAAGACGTTGGGAAAGCAAAAAAAAAATGAGAAATTTTGCCTGTGGCATATTGTGAGTTGTACAGACCATTAGATATTTTTGTGCGAGAAAATACACGAAACTCACTGCGGCGGGCTGTTTAATCCCTTAATAGAGATATCATATTATACTGACACAAAGAAGGTTTTTTTTATTCGTATTACTTTTGGTATTGTACATATCATTTCCTTTACGAATACTCAAAATTCGTTATTCATACAAAAATTACCAGACATATATGTTTTATCCTAGAATTGAAACCGCAACCGGTACGTACGACTGCAATTAAACATCAAATAAATTTAATCATTGTTAAACAGACGCGTTGATAGGCTTGTATTAAGCTCTTTGGCACTCACAAAGAACATAAAAAAGGTAAATTTAATAAATCTCAAAACCCGACTGCTTAAATAATACTTCAAATAAAAACTGAAAAGAAAAAAAAACAAGTTCAGTAGTCTATAATTCTATTGAGTAAGGAACAAAGTTACTTTAACACTCGGGAGCCATTAGATATTCAAGAATGGATCTATTATTTTCAATAATGGGGAAGGACCCATGTGTTAAAGTAACACTATCCTTACATATCAGAATTATAGACTACTGGACTTGTTATTTTTTATTTAAGTTATTTTTTTGAGAATTCGAAAAGATTTCGAAAATTCATCCACCATAAGGTAGCTACTTTATTTATTACATTTTTAAGCATTAATCTCATCATTGTTGATTAATCTGCTCGATTTATAAATGTAAAGAAAATTTTTACTTAAAAAAATCCACTCTGACAACTTCTCCAAGAGGAAATTTTTCTAGTAAAAGCTTTCTAAGATTAATTTTTCGTAGATGCACTGATTTATTTGTTTATTAACGTTACGCATCAATATAGACAACAACGTTTTAAAAATCTTCCAATGAAGTATCCAAAAGCTCAATAAAAGTCTGTCAAAGGTAGCTCTCAAAGTAAATATAATAATAATCTACAATTTTGGAAAATCCTTCCTCAGGTATCTCAGACAGACAAACAATCAGTCGTTTGAGAAGGCTTTTGTGTATTAAATTAAATAGGTAACAGTGAAATTTAATAGGTACTAACACATGCACCGGGGGTGCCGCGAAATAGGTTCGTAACGGTCGGGCCCCGGGGTTTTATACTCATCCATTTTAATAATAAAGTTTTATTTCTGATTAGTTTTAAACTCATGACATAATTCGTTACAAACGCGCAAACAACACATTCTTTGCACTAATTTCGGGTTTAATTCCATTGCCTTTATGTATTTCTATTCTTACTGTAATAACCCATGTTGTAACATATCTCTCATGAGACTATTATTATTTCCACTGCTGAAATTGAACGTAGATTTGTGACTGCTGACGACTGCTAATGTTACAGGAATTTACGTGTCTTCAGATGTACGGAAAACTTTAAGAAATGTATTTTCCATCATGCATACAATGAGATCATAGTCACGGGTGTACATTAACTTTCGAGTAGTTTTCTTTTTCTGAAGTAGAAGTCAATCTGTATTAGTAGGTACATTTAATTTCGTTAATAAATTATTATTGAAGACTTGTCAAGGTGTAGTTAATTACTCATCAAGATTAAAATATTTGTTTTGATACCAGATACAACGTGTCACATTTTTTTATTTAATAGTGAACCACATAGGTATATAGGTGTAAAACACAGTTATGGACACATTTATTTTGGTTAACTTGACTTGTCCAACAACGGAATGTCTTAAATGTATGCGCCATTGTGCTCCTAATCTAAAATTCAATTGTGAAGTCTTCGAAATTATAAACACACATTATACGTCTCATGAGAGTTACAGTTCGTTATCGCCCAGCGAGTTCACCTTTGTTTATTCTCGATACGCAGCCGCTATAGATATTCTTAGACGATGCAAACTTTCGCTGCTCCCAATTTACGAGTCGATTACATTTTAAAGAGGATTATGCCAATAATGTTACAGCTCACTTTCACTAAGAACTTTCTGAAATTAGGTCATCGTTCTATTTACAAATTTAAGTTCACGTTTTCAGGAAAATATGTATTTACGATAAAACTCGCTTTTATTATACATTAGCAAATATATTTTTTACTATATCTTTCCTTAGCATTAGTATTTCCTATGATATTTCTTTTTGTACTTAGATAAAACGTCATAAACAGCCAGTGATACTAACATCATGAATAGTAAATACTATCATTACAGACATTCCTGAAAGTTCGTAACGTATTCAATTCAGTGCCACTTAAATTGAAAGTTAAGAGTTCTCGTTTGATAAAACAAAATGTTTATCCTCCGTAATTGGATGATGAAAAAGCTGCTGAAACAGACCGAATAGTGGAGCGTAAACTGACCTGTTGATTGAGTAGTGGCTCTGCGAGTTCCGGACACCGTGCACAGTTTATCATGAATATTTAACGACATTCATTTTTCGTGTCATTAATTTTGTGCGTTTCGTTAACCGTCGTTGTATCACTGATTACATTATTGTCACTACTGGACACACAGTATTTTTTGGTGTTTCATATAGTTTGGTGTGTTGGGACAGTTATGTCGTGAGTTGCGCGATTCCCGAGCGGCACAGACGCGCGTTTCCCGTCGCTCGCTACGCCACACTGCGGCGTTGGTGTGGCAGAAAACGGAATACCGCTGCCTGTTGCCGCGTTACCAACTACAAATGGTTCGAGCTTTCTCTTCGCAATTTCAGCACAATGATTCCATTGAACTTTAAGCACGGCCGCCTGTCGGACTTTGCAGTGATGACACTCCAATAAATGCAGTGTTCAGGCAATATTTGGCACTCGAATACTTTGAACGTGTGAACCAGAATAATTTTCATCGGCATTTAGTTTTTCACAAGCTGGATAAATTATTCAGCATAATCTATCATGAATTGAAGTGAAAATGTACAGGTTGACCGCTATATTTTTTTATTCATGATGACTGTGGGTCTAATATCAAGAGGTGATACTTTTAAATTTTAATGGCATGCCAATTTAACCATTGATTTCTGCTATTCCTCTAAAGATTGCTGGCTATTTGAATTATTATTGTATTAATCTCGCTGTATAATAATTTGAAGCAATACGATATATAATCAAAATTTATTACAGCAACTTATAAAGTAGTAAAACTGGAAAGACTAATCTTCACATAAGCCATTCAGTTTCTGTAAGTAAATCCGGCCAAACGACAGGTGCCCAAAAACAAATAGCAATCCATGTTATGAAGATTGTTGATATTGTAGGGCCGAAGCCAGCTTTTATCTGAAAAAAAGGGATAAGTTAAAATAACCATGTAAATATTAATGATCCTTATATAAAAAGCACCTAATGTACTAATGTATATTTGTAATACACTAGAGCTAAAAACTCGACAACTCTGGGAGGGATTTAATAGAATCTCAATCAACAACAACATTATACTAAAAAGGTATAAAAACAAGGTTCAAATATCAATTCCTTTTTTCATCTCATGAATATAAATTTGGCTCTTGTGGAATTCCAAGCCATGCTCTCGATTTCTTTTGCGCAGTCAATAAAAATATATCCAAGTCCAAAAAGCGTTCTGTTATAAGTTTATCTGTTTTCTATTATAAGATGGGCGATATTTACTACTTCTGTATGTAAATGCTACTAAAAATGTATGTAATTTCCAGACTATAATATCAATTATATAATTTTACACTAGTTTAAATTGCGACATTCACCAGAATTAATGTACGTCTTTTTTATTTTTTTTAGTAACTAAAAGCTTAAGTAATTGTGTTTTCATCTAATTTGTGTTCTGTTTCATTAGTCAAAATACCCTAACAAAATATACGCATGTTTATCAAAGACGCAATTCGATTTCATATTTCCTTAAAAATTAAATTTGATTTGGTATTTATGTTTTTTATGTGTTTCATTTTTGTTGGTCGTATTATGATTCAATTTTCGTGCTTTGCTCTCAATGAACAATGCAAAGTTAAGGAAAAAATGCCTAACTCCAAAAATATTATTTATATCAGCATTAATTTTTATTAGCTATTCATTCCGGCCTTTTGCGACCATTTGACGAGATTGCTACCTCACTTTCGTGCTCGGGGCGCAAATAAATTTAATTTAATTTTAAGACACGTTTACTCTTCTGTTACAATAAAATATAACAACAATAATTGACTTCTCTGAGATGGATTGAGGTGATCATATGGCACCTCGCATATTTCCACCCGCACCGTTCGCGCCGCATTTCGTTTAGTTTATATGGAAATTTAGCGCGTTCAGCGCGTGCAGTGCGGACGTGCTAACAAATGTGCGATCGATTTACGACAACTTGATGTAACCTAGCTAAGTAATTCACGCCTGTGCCCCCCCCCCCCCCGCCCTCCATTCCCTCCTCAATACATTTACGGGTATTAAATTCGTGGCAAATAGTTTTTCGCATGTCTGATACTCTATAAGTATATAATACCAATAGAGCGTCGAGCCTTTCCTGTACTATAGTCGTTCTTTTTTATTTTTTTATTATTTTCAATTTCAAAAAAGATCTTTAATTTATATGCAGCTGTTTAATGTGCCTCGCATGACGTGATATACTAAGCAGGTGCTTGATTTGCATAGGGCCACTTGCGCTAAAATAACCAAATTATCTAGTTAGTCCAGGTTTGCTGGATCAGGCTTATTAATTAACTAAATAATTATGAGACTTTTCTTGCACAATGCTATTTCAAAGGCAGGCTTGGCTAGCTAGACCGGGACAACAATTTTTTTAGTCCCAAACAAGAAGCATAGACGTAAAGTCTGTGTTTTTTGTCAACGTTGTGTTATGTTTTAGCACCAAATTAAATGGACCAAATAGGATCAAATCGCATTTTAGTTTTAGTAAGTATTTGTCAAATATTGCTCAATGACGTCTGTCTAAAGTGTCACTAGCATAGCAAAGCAAAAAAGTTCGTCGTCGTCGTGTTTAATTTTAAAGTGGTCAAATTATAATTATTTATTGTGAAGATGTCGTATATTATAAACATACGTGTTTTTGCGGCTTGCGTTGCAATCCTTTTTGTTGTAAAAATTTAAAGTGTATCGAATTTCTTCATTAGATTCACTCATCTTTACAGTAAGAATAACAAGTAATTATCACACATTTTCCAATTTGAATTTGGAATGATCTTCTAAAAAAATTTAAGTTTTTTAATGATAACAAAATCAGTCACATACAAATGATACAGCCATAGAGATTTTATTACAATTTTATACATACTATAATGCGAAAAGACTTTTCCCCCAACCTATTATAATAGAAAATAAAACCACGAAGAAGAGGAAATCATGTTTAAATTAGAGGTTTTATTAAAGGAAAAACGATTAAAATCTTTTAATCGCAACTGTTAATAAACCAATTTTACCATTTTTTTTATTTCATAATTTCTTTAATGATATTAGTAAATAAACATTATTAAAATCAAATCACATTCGATCAATTAAATTCCTTTGTGTATATAGTAATCTTGAGGAGCTCGATGCCGCAAGTAGTTAGAAGTGTCTTCGGTCTACGATCACGGAAGTTTAGAAACATTTGCAATGGTCGGTCCTCGGATGGAAGCCCAAAAATATATTATCTCGAGTGACTCTGTGCTATATATATACTCGTGGTGGGTCATGAGATGACCCAATCTTCCTATTCCATCCATGGGAGGCCCCAGCAGTGAGGCCATTAAGAAACTCATGTTCCAGTAATTTTCTCAGAGTTATTTCTTCCAGAGAGAAGTGTATATGAAACTATACCACTTTTTGTCTGTAACAAAAAAGTAAGAAAAAAATTTATTTGTTGTAAGCCGTATATATACCTACTAGCGGCCCGCCCTCATACAAACTTTTGTTCCCTATTTTATCCCCTTGGGGGTAGAATTGATTAAAATCCTTTCTTAGCGAATGCCTACGTCATAACATCTACCTGCATGCCAAATTTCAGCCCGATCCGTCCAGCGGTTTAGGCTGTGCGTTGATTGATCACTATATCAGTCAGTCACCTTTGAGTTTTATATATATATATAGATTCTAAAGTAAAATTTGCAAACGTAAGTACTTAATGCGTACATCATGTGGGTGATATAAGAAGTTCCGAATAAAGAGTACAATTTATCTAAAATTCTTACCTTTTAGAGACGCATTTCAATTAACTGCCGATGAGTTGTATCAAAACTTACACACTTCTTCTTGATAAACGAAATCGACTTAAAAATAATTATCTCCCGTTGTCGTGAAATAAATAATTGGTTCTTTCGTACACCCTAAAAGTCTGCAAAAGTTTGCAATTAATAAAAACTTCACAATTTCTAGATCATCATTAGAAAAATCCATAAATATTAATAAATAAAATTATCACCGTTTTATTTCGTAGTTGAGATAAGAGACGCTATAGGTTAGTTAGAAGGTATGTTAATATGAATTTTTGTTTGGTTAATCCAACGTCCAACTAAAACTACAGTTTTAGCCCAGGGCTAACTTATTATTGGTTTCTGTGCAAGACTTTAAGCGTTTAGTGAGAGTGTGAGAAGTTTAAGCGTTTAATCCAGGGCTAAACGGAGGAGCGCAAGTGACCCTTATGGGCTGATCCGGTATTTTTAGCTTAATCAGATGTTAAGAAAAAAGTATATCATACCATCTTTCCAGTCGGAATGCTAGCAGCACTTTGCACTACCAGATTTCCTGGAGTACCAACTGGCAACATGTAGGCATATGAAGCTGTGAATCCGGAAGCTATGTTGTACCATAAGGGATTTTTGCCAATTTCCTTTGCCTGATCAAAATAATTTTATGTTATTTACAAAGTTTTGTATTTTACACAATATATAAATAAATAAATTAAGTACTATCAAAATTAAAAAAAAACATTCTATTGAGTTAATGTGTACGTTCGCCTCGTTTGTAACGCCTATATTGTGTACGTTCTATCTATCATGTTTCAATTTACTTGTGTGTTTTATATGGTGTATTACGATAAAGAGTATTATTATTATTTACAATTATACAATTGTATCTCTAAGGTAGACCACTGGTTCAATGTCAACAATTTATTACTTAATGAAGGAAAAACGAAATGTATGAAATTTGTATTACCTAATGTAAAACAAGTAAAAACCAGAGTGAATGTAAAGGATAGGAATATGAACCTTGTAGACAACACAGTATTCTTAGGGATAACTTTAGATTCTGAGCTTCAATGGGGCCCACATATTGATAAATTGTCAAATAGACTTAGCTCTGCAGCATATGCCGTAACGAAGATACGCCAGTTAACGGATGTAGATACGGTCACATTAGTATACTTTAGTTATTTCCATAGTGTAATGTCGTACGGAATTTTATTGTGGAGAAATGCCGCCGATATTCAAACTATTTTTGTGCTGCATAAAAGAGCTATTCGATCAATTTATAATCTTAAAGTTAAAGAATCGTTAAGAGATATTTTAAAGAATTTGGAATAGTGTCGGTCGCATCACAATACATATACGAAAATTTATTACTTGTAAGAAAAAATATTAATTTATTTCTTAAAAACAGTGATGTGCATACACTTAATACAAGAAACAAAAATAAACTAACTTTACATGCTACTGGGCTCACAAAATTAATAATTCATTTAAAGGTCTTTGTGTTCGCTTAAACAATAATGTCTCAAGCAATATCCCAGAGTTAACCATAAATAAAATTAAAGATAGTATAAAAAAGCACTTATTAAAAAAGGTTATTACAAAGTGTCTGATTATATTACAGACAAAAATTCTTGGGTTTGAACTGTTCCAATCATTCCAACAGGTTTTCTTTATTAAATAAATCATAATTGTATTGACGTTGTAACAGCCTAATGATTTGTAAATGTTGTTACATTAGACTTTTAATGTTGTGGAGTACTTTTCGCTCGTTTTTCTCCGCAGCTAAAAAATATGTCCATTACGAGTGGTAGGGAAAAAAATTTTTGGACGATTCAAAAGAGTTAATATTAATTAATACATCTAATTTGAATAAAGATATATTGATTTCTGATTTCTCATTAATGTACCCAATTTCATAATATAGCACCATCACCAAAATAGAACAACTCGAACCATGCATGGTAGACGTCTTTAAATAATTTTCTATTAATATCCGTGAACTATAAACTTACCAACTGCATAGCAATTGGTGAGATAACGTTGCAAACAGCAACGTTCGAAGCGAAGTTCGTAACGAATATGGTGAATATAATTATCAATAGTATGATAACAATGTTCGGTAGGCTGGATAGTTGCTTCAGTATTTCACCTATTTTACCATTTAGGTCGGAATATTCCGGTTTGGCGGCTTCTGATAAAGCGAAACCTCCACCTGTGGAACGTTATAATTACAATAGTAATTTTATAAATCTGTAAACGTATGAGAGGTAGAGCAGAGTGAGCTCGAGCACAGTAGATCACTGTAAAATAACATTTCGTTTTGGTAGTGCTGTGTTTCTGTCGATAAGTAAGGTTCTAGGGCTCCACGAGTTAGGGGATTGGGTAGGGTTGGCAACGGTTCAAGTGATATTTTTGGTAAAAACAAGCGTCTACAGGCTATGGCGGTCGCTCATTTCATTTGATATCAAAAAGAAAAACTTTTTTCAATGTTTGTAACTCGTAGTTATTTAAAACTAGAGGTCGCCCGCGACTTAGTCTGCGTTAACTTAGTTTCTTTGTAAATCCCTCAGGAACCTAACACTTTTTCGGGATAAAAGTAGCCTATGTGTTAATCTAGGGTGTCAGCTAACTCCATACCAAATTTTATTAAAATCGCTCCAGCCACGTCGCTCACGTCTAAACGTGATGAAGTAACAAACATACACACTCACATACTCACAAACTTTCGCCTTTATAATATTAGTGTGATTAGTGTGATAATACATACGATACTTTAATCAAAGAAAAGTTTAAGCTTGTAAGATTATGAAAAAAATGCGTAAGGGTAGGGCATATTTTTTGAAAAATCTATCCCGATAATCTTAAAAGAGATAGGGCATAGCAGATTTTAAATTGGAGCTTCAGAGAAAGTAACCTCCATCTTACAGAAGGCCACAGTGATATCATACTACCTTTTGGTAAGGGACGAGGTTAAAAGTAATGGATTTCAAAAAATAAGGCAGTGTATTATTCAATCAAAATTAAAAGTACAAACTGTGTGACAAACTCAATACGTACGAGTATTATTAAAAATTACATTTGTTGCAGGAACGCGTTAAGTGATAGAACATTTTACTCTCTTCTAGTGAAATACATCCTGACAATTACTATTCGGAATAAAAAGAAAAAATCTTCTTACTTACCTAATAGAAACATAAAGCTAAATGGCATTGTTTCGCACATTGAAGTCCAATCTAACACAGAAGTAATACTTGATGTCGGCAATTCGTTATAAGCTGAAACATCACCTTCATCATCAGCTTATTAATTCCCCACTGCTGGGGCACTGGCCTTCCCTATAGATGGAATAGGGATAGTTGGACAATAACCCACATGATTGGTGGGTGCTAACTACTGCAGATGCAGCTGGGACCAAAGGCTTAACGTGCCTTCCAAGGCACGGAGGAGCTCGAGATAGTAAATTTGCCCTCCTGTTCCATATATCTCTACTGACATATCTCCACTAGTTAGGGTATAATTTTTTTTTTTATGATTAACTAGTGGTTTCTGAATTACTTGTGATAGTGAATATTTTTTATAATTATGTTTTCATTTTATTTTCTCATAAAAAAATCACTATTCCGAAAATGTACCAGGAGACAGGCGGATACATGGCTAAGAGGTTCTGATTAAGAAATAGTGAAAAAAGATTTTATTTAGAACCAGTTAATAAAGAAGACTTTATTTATGATAAGGGTAACGGTAAAAACGGTATGGAAGTATAATTTTAAATTGACTCTAATAAAGTTTTGTTTTTAACAGTAGGTAATTAAGTATGGGTTTGTTTGTATTAAAATAGTTATTGCGACTTTGTTTCCTTTCTTCTACAAATTATTGAGAAGACCTAGTTTTGTTTTTATCTATTTTTAAGCATTTAACTGTTAGATGTTAAATCTAAAGAAAAGTTAAACTAGAAAAAAATCCACACGGATCAGGCAGCGGACGGGACTCGAACCCGCACCCTTCGCAATCCGGGCGAATGCACTGACCAATTATGCTACCACGGCCCTGATGGCCGCGTCGAAATTTTCCTAGCCTTAAGCTGCAAGGCAGCGCTATCTCTTCGCATTGTGGCATTGTGCCTGGTCCGCGTAGATTTTTTTCTAGTAAAACTTTTCTTTAGAGACCTAGTTTATCAAGAAACCCTTTAAAACTTATCCGTACTGGTAGCGATAAATGGAAAAGAATATCCAATTATCCCTATCAGTGCGGACTAGTAGGGATATGTGGAATAGAAAGTTCCATATATCCCAACTGGTAGCGATAAATGGAAAAAAAACTTCAAGTATCCCTGTTAGTGGAGGCGTCAGCAGAGATATATGGAACAGAGGAATTTTTCGTCGTCCATCCAATGACCGTCCACTGCGAAAGTTGTTAACTTCAACGATCGCAGCCGAACGCGCTAACCACGTCATCGAACTGAAACATATGCAGGAAAAAATTTAATTTTAAGTCTCATTCTATTTAATTGAATATAAAACGTCATCAGACATCTTAACTCCACGTTTATTAAGAACCGGTCAAGTGCGTTTTGTGCTACGCGCAGTATAGAGTTACTTCAAGATAAATCAGAAATCTTTGTATGTTTCAAGTCATATAATCTTGATAAAAACGTAACGATAGAGTAATTCAGATAGCGCCATCTAGTGGCAGCTTTTTGGATTCTATTATTTAATGCAAGGTTTTACATAATATACAAGAAATTACTTCATGTAAGTCACGTATTTTCTTCTAAGTGATTTTCACTGGGTAAGAATTTTTTAAATAAATAAGTTGAACGACTATTACTCATAAACTAATTGATCTATCTTAACCGTTATAATTTTCCTCAAAACTTGATGGAAAACAATTTTGTCATGATTTTTAAGCTTTTAGAGGGGGGAGGGGGGCGCCCTACTCGTACAAAAATTAATACTTTTTAGTTCAATACTTCGCAAACGAATCCCTAAATCGAATCACAATCTGAGCAACTCCTAAGTTGTTATAAAGGCCTTATTCAACGATACCTCACACGATGTTGTAGACAATGAAAAAAAAATATCCCCATGTTGCATGAAGGGGAGCTACCCGATTTTATCTTATTTAAATTTTATTCTACTGCTTTGTCGGCGTCATTGATATGCATACCTCCACAAAATAACAGCTCTAGTACCAACAGTCTCTAAGCAAAACCTAGGACGGACAGACAGACAGACAGACGGACATGACGCAACTATAAGGGTTCCATGTCAGGACCCTTATTAAATAAAAACATACCTAAGTATCCATTATCTCTTAAAAATAAATGTGCACAATTTTTTAACTAAAGAAATCAGGCAGTATTTGCACCTTCCGCCTGGATTGCGGAAGGTGTAACTTTGAATCCTGTATGGACTGCGAAGAATATTTTCTATTAAAATTTTCTTATGTATTATAAATCTAGCAGTTAATTACTTAAATAAAAATCATAGTAAAATACAAACTTTTTGCTTCAAAGTTTTTCAATATAACGAGACTGGAAGGCAGTAACGCCATTATGAACACAATAACCACAGCTGCTGCTGAGTCCTTTACACTGAAAATAAAATAAATGATATTACTGAAAAAATACTTTAAGTTTTATAATGAATAATTCAAAATTACGGGCCATACAACGGAGCGTGCGTTAAAACATTTTACCGCGCGCGTACATGGTGCGATGCATATCCTTTACGGTTTTTTTTTAATTTCGATCGAATCTCTTTGGCATCCCTTTTAATCTAAACCTTTGTCTCACTTTAATACTAAAAAGAAAAAGAGACTAATGATGTAGCTCTAATTATCAGTACCCGCACGTGGCACCATTTGGAAATGCGCGCCATTTTCTAAGAATTTGCTTCATTACTTAAATAAGGAATAGGTAATGTTTTCTCGCAAATGTGTTGAAAAACGTTGTATGACATTCAGGCGGAATTAGTGACGGAGCGGAATTACAAATTTGTGACGATATGGTAAGCCCTCGATTTCGTCTCGGGCTTCCATTTGTCTACTCGTTTGTAATATACAACTTACTGCACTTATATTATAAACAACTATACCATACATATTTCTGTACCACATTTTTATCGTATCATAGCAAATAACATGGGTAACGATTAAATACTCCCTCAAATTACTTTTGAAAGATGTTAAAATTAACTATAATATTGCTTAAGGTATTCAGTTAAATTCAATGTAAATTGCCAGTTATTTAAAATATTGTAAGGCTTATATTTAATGGATTCTACTATAAAGTAGTAAATAAGACATTATGTGCACAGATTTACTGGTGATTTACACCGGAATGGTAGTGGCTGACAGTGACGTGGCGAGCACTTACTCACTGAATGAAGTGGAGAAATGATTTTAAACTTCATCTAGATACTTTAGAACCAGTGTCGCTTAAATTGGTCCCGCGGTGTCCGCGGCCGCGCAACTAAGCGGCTGGCCCCGCGTCTTCTTCAAACTTTTCAAGCGATATTGGTCTTTTACGTATGTATTAGGATAAAGTTAAAATTATTTCACACTGCTTTCAATGAGAAAGTGTTCGCCGCGCCTTTAAAACTCACAATTTATGATCTTTCAAGTTAAAAGTATCCACAACAAGTTCACCCCAACCGTAAAATATTTGAGGTGATCGTGAGAAGAACAGCAATATAGCAGCACCAAATAAGATAATCACCATCTAGAAAAAAGTTTATTACAGCTTAGAGAGGTAGGGCATAGCGGATTTTTGTCGTGTACCACGGGGTAGGGTATTGGGTCAGGGTAGGTAACAACGCCAGTGATATTTTTGTTATCGCAAGCGCCTATAGGCTATGGTGACCGCTTACCATCAGGTGGGCCATTCGCTTGTATACCACCCATTGTACATAAGAAAAATGTTGTTTCACATTACAATTCCTCCTTTTCTTTATAATTTCATGTTGGCACTTCACTTTGCTATTTGTGTTGGCTATTTGTAAATTTGACAATAGCTTGTCCTTATCAGGTTTTTTTTTATACAAGGATTGAACAGTACAGACCGATGTCAAGTTTATCAATAGCAAACACAAATAAGCCAAGTGAAGTGCCCGCATTACTTCATAATTTCAGCACTTAACAACAATTTGACATCATTTACCCAAAGCACAGAACTACGAGTAATTTTATTTAACTTTTTTGTAGCCTGACGTTTTTGAAAATTTTGAGGCTAAGATACCTAAGATACCATAGATAGTCAGACAAAACTACAAAGCTACTTACAGATTCCCTGAATGTGATTCTACCTAAACTCTTCCATTGTTCCTCTACCACTAATTTAGCTGCTTCTATACCGCTAGGAGGTATTTTACACTGTTTTGCGGCTTCACTGTTCTTCCTTAAAGACACAATTTTAGTGATATCCTACTTCCTACTTTAATTCAACTAATAATATAAATGTGTAATTTGTATGTTAAGCTTCAGAACACATTTGGATGAACTTTGGTATGTGTATAGTTTATGACCTGGATTGAGACATAGGATACTTTTTCCCCCTGGGCCACTCAAAAACTTAAGTTAACGCGGATGATGTCGCAAGCGTCCGTCAGTAATGAATAAATCCAATAGTATTTATTATACGCTCACCATGGGGATGGCAACATGTTTCTAGCACAAGATAAATGAGCTTACTTAGCAAAATTAAGGATATCAAATTATATGTATAGACGCCCTACGTTGCTAATGAGATAAAGCACATGCCTAGCGCAGCTATTGATAAACACAATGCTACCCTTTTTGTTCAAGCTGGTTAATATTGGTAGGATAATAAAGTTTGTATGTTTGTTATTAAATCATACTAAAATTACTTAACGGATTTGGGTGAAATTTGGTTCGTATAATTATAGCTTATCCTGGACCTGGATTGAGATATATATGATAGTTTTTATCCCGGAATTATTTTAGATTCCTGTGGGATTCTCAAAAAACCAAAGGTGGCCACTAGTATAGATTATGTTTAAGTGGAGCAAATTATATAGATTCCACTTAATTTAACGTACAATTATATCTTTTATTTAGATACGGTTCATAAATAAACTCTGTGTAAAATACATTGTCATAATAATATCAGAATTCAGAAAAATCTAAATAGGTATTATAGCAGCAATATGTAAAGATTTCAACCTATTAAATAATATAAAACTTATACTCTAATGATTCATTATGTCTAGCACCTTAGAAATCCAAAATACTGAATCAATAAAATAAAATATATTGCCAGCTCCATTGTTATCATATAAGGAACTGAAAATGCTGAAAATTTTGGAAATGATAAATATTCCGGTGCATTGGGATATAATCTGAAATAGAATAATAATAAAATTATTGAAAATACATTGTTCGATGATAAATCCGAAAATCTGTAATTAATTTTAATAATCTAACCTTGAAAAGAGGCCTTTAAACACTAAGTTGGTTGCAGTACCCACTAGTGTTCCAATACCACCTAGAAATAACAGTTAGTTAGTCTCGACTCCATTTCAGTAGGTACACATGCAATGTCATAATATTTTTGTGGTCATATCGATAATAGAAGATAAAAATATAGATATTTTGCTTTCGGTAATAGTATCCCTTTGTTTGTTGCGTTAAAAGCTTCTGTAATAAGCGTTGTGATCATTTTGATGGAGGAGATATAGAGTTATTTCTATAGCCTCTATAAGTTTTTTTTTTAATTAATCTTCTTTTATTATTATTTCTGTGATATCGTTTATCTCTCTGTTTTGACGAGGAGAGAAGAAATTGGATACTTAAGTCCTATTACACGTGTTTTTTTTTATTACTATGTTTTGTTTTTCATTGAGTATATTGTATACCCTGTGTATATGTTACCCGCGATGAGTTAACCCGTGCAAATCGCACGGGCCCAGGCTGCATCAGTATAACGGAATGTACCTTCGCAACCAACCGATGGGTATTACTTTGGTTCTGGATCGCTTAAAGAGACGACAAAGTGTCCGAGTAAATAACAGTGTTGCTGTGTTTCTTGATCTCAGCCCACTTACATGCTTGCAAGATAGCTAGTATTACAGCTTGAAAGACGCTACAGGATTTGTGGAGTTTCAATTTCTTGACTAAGGTAGTGTGATGAAAAACACTAGGGGAGCAGCAGACGAAGGTGGCTCCTACGGAATCGTCCTCTTGCTTACTCCGGTCGTATATATAATGTGCTGTTCCTCGTGCAATTTGTCCACCCGCTCCTAGGTTGTCGCTCTGGTAAAACGGGGCGCTATTCGTTTGCTTGGGTGCGGCAATTCTGTAGTAGGGATCAGTCATTCCAGGGCAATAATGTCTGGAAGTTCTTCGGATGTTCCGGAGAACCTCTAGACCTCTTTGACCTTAAGGTCCAGCGGAATAAATTGTTCTATGGCCATCGCAGCATTAAAAGAAACGGTTCGAAAGCCTCCAACAACTTTAATGGCAAATCCTCTGTGAGCACTTATGAGTAGTTTTTGCACATACTTCATGTCGGTAGCCTGGCGCAGATTTCAGCAGCGTATGTGATCATAGGCTCGATGACGTGGCGATATATAATTCTGATATTTTTGGGATGTTGGCCTGATGAACCGGCACAGTCTGTGAAAAACATTGGTTGCTCTAGCAACTATATTTCGTACATGTGCACCAAAACAAGAAGTAAGTGGTCAATAATCACCACCAAAAAAGGCAGAGTTATTCCTCATATAATGGTTTTTGCTGCGTGTATTTTCCGATGAAGAGAGAGAATCTCGTGTTATAGAGACTCTAGTTGATCCGTCCACCAGGGTGCAACGCGGAGGGCGTTGAACTGGCATGGATTTCAAACATGCCTCGTTTATAAACTTACTGAGCTCTTTAATGAGGTCCTCTGTATTCAAAGTAGATATGTCCACTTCCAGAATTCTAGAAGAAATCATATTTTCATCTAAAAAATCTTTGAATATCGCCCAATTGGCTTTGTCCTTCCTGTACAGATGTCTTGACATATTTTGAGGCGTGAATTTCGGTCTTGGGCCTGTATGCATCACAAATTCTACTGCATTGTGATGAGATGAAGTGCATGCGTATATGTTTACCTTCCAAGCTTCTATTCTGTCAACAATTTGGTCTGAGGCAATAGTAATGTCGATGATTAGGGTTCTTTGCGCTCCATATATAGTCGTTTTAAAGGTAGGTGTTGTGTCTGAGTTGCAGACGTAGAGCTCATGTGCAGCAATAAATTACATCACTTCATTGCCTCTTGGGTTGCAGGAAGAACTGCCCCACAGATGACATTTCTAGCCATTGAGATCTCCACCAATTAAAAGACTTTGACCACGTGTAGTTTTTTCTAAGAACTCCAAGCGCTCTAGAGCATTGCTCGCAAATCATGGAATATAACTTGGAAAAGGCAGGATCTTTATAAGGAGTTTTTAATATTAAACTAGTTGACCCGGCGTACTTCGTATTATTTATTTATTTATATATTTTGTATAATTTAAAATCTAAAAAACTCATTAAATACCGAATACAAATATCCATTGCTAAAATAACAGTATTTTCGAGGAAATATCTTGAAATTACTGTAATTATGATGAATTGTCTAGCTGAAATGCATTATATAATTTATAGGAATCGATATGAGAGTCAATTCTGCTAAGCTAATGTAAAAATCATCTCAATAGTGGTTTAACAGTATCGCGTTTTGACGTAGTTTTTGTTCCGATATTATTGTTCTGTTAAGCTGTGTTTTCACCTAGTGCTCAGTACAGTTCCGAGCAAGCAAGCACTTGCTCGCTTGGTAAATGGAATGCTCAAAACAATGTTGTCTTATTTCCATTGATGACTGAACAAAAGAACATTGTTCCAAGTAGAAACGCAGCATCAGATAAACAAATGCTCATCGGTATCAAAAAAGAGATCAGTAAGCAATTAATGTTTTTGTGATTTCATATTTTAGTTACAATAACTGTGTTAAAAATCAAAACCACTGAATCAGCATTGAAAGACGATAGACGATTATTATTTTAACTTTTTTATGTTTATGCAGGAAAACAAGCTGACAGTTCACCTGATCGAAAGTGGTCACTGCCGCCCATGGACACTTGCAGGACCAAGGGTACAACTCAAGCGTGGCCGGCCCTGACGGAAAAAGTTTACCCGCCTTTTGAAGACCGCCTTATCTATATATAAAACATAGCAGAATCGACAATACGTGGCAAAGAAATTACACTGATGTTCATACCATGTTCATCATCAGTGTTTTCTTTCGTGTATTTTTTGTGTAGAAATTGTGTATTTTTTGCATTATGAGTGTACGCCGCTGGGCTGTGTTTATAAGGAAGGTTAAGACTACGTTTATAAGAATTTATATTACCAACGGTAGCGGAAAATGTTGCTGCACAAAAATAACACGTTGTTATATCTGAAGCGATCCGGTTACCGTCGTTGTCGGTGTCGTATATTTTTAGTATCTGTTGCTAAGAAAGAAAACGGAAGAGATAAAATAATGATTTACTGCCTCGTTACAGTTGACGAAATACCTAATTTTGTTTGGGAGAAAAATAGTTACTATTGAGATCAATTAATTTAATATATAAAAAAAAAGTTTAAGTGGTTGCTTTGAGAAAGCAGAATGATTTGATAATTATATTAATAAAGCTTATTTATTATATATGGAAAAAATACAACTCATGATAATAGGTTAAAAGCTTGTACTAACTTCTTCAAACACTTTTAATATAGCAAATACAATTGGAACCATCATGGTGGTTGCAGCAGTGTTAGTGATCCACATAGAAATGAACATTGTTATAAAACAAATTGCGAAGAGCAATCTAAAACAAGACAAATAAAGGTTAAAATCAAATACAGCAGGAAGTCTTAAAAAATGTGAAAATTGGATGGTTGTTACTCAACCTGGCAACAATGGCTAAAAGGATTAACGGATTTGGATGAAATTTGACAAACCCATAGTTTCTTACCTGGATTGTGACATAGGATACTTGTTATTCTGGAAGAATGTATATTTCTGAGGGATTCTCTAGAAAAAACAAAGTTTAATGCAGACTAAGTCGCGGGCGGTGGCAAGTGTTAAATAAATATCTTAAAATATCAAAGAAGAAAGAAATTTTGAGCACGGGTTTGGCAAGCAATCAATCATTTCTATGGACTTAGGAAATCGCTATATGGTTAGATCGCGCAAAGCAATAATAGAGCTATATCTTATAGAAACATTGAAAGGTTGAGCTATGTGTTATACTTGTACCCGGGTTCTATCCTATTATCCTACTAAGTTTGTTACTCAATCACGCAAAAACTACAGAATGGATTGGGATGAAACTTCGTACACATATAATTTACAACCTGGATTGAGACATAGGATAATTTAATCCCGAAAAAATATTCGTGTTTGTCTATAGCTGCTATTATTATTATAAATGTGAAAAATTTGTGTGTCACTCAATGATGCACAAAACTACTGAACGGATTAGGATGAAAATCTGAAAAAGGGTAAGCTGTGGGATTCTCAAAAAAACTAAAGACCACGCGGATGAAGTCAGAGGCGGCCGCAAGTATCTAATAATGTTAAACTTGGCTCTGCGTTCCGTTTCTATTGTATTTAGAAACTTCTTACCTGTAATGGGAGTAGCCAATAGCCCGAACAGCACATAAAGCTAATCTTATGTGGAGGCCTGATTGCTCAACTGCATATGCCAACATTAAGGAACCCAAGAACATAATCACTGTATCCTGAAATAAATGCCATTCTTTAACCGCATTCTTTGAATAGTCAATGCCCAGTAAATTACTTCACACCTCCTGATTCTATGTGAAATAGGGTGCAGTTGCTAAGATACTGACTGATAGGATCAGGCGGCCTACTTCTAAGTCAAGGAACAACCAAAAATTCGGTTGAAACTTTTCTTCGTCGAAACGTTCCTTATTATGTTTATTATTAGCTATTAATTATAAAAAAAAGGCTCGCACTCTGAACTCGTTTAGGGGTCAAGTTCGAAGTTATTCCCTAACAATTCAATTCCTATCCCAACAATGAAGTTAAATTTTTTCTTCATCCTATCTCTTTCCTTCCTGAGACATATCTGTTTTCCTGCCATTGATATTATTATTATTTAGTGTTACATCCCTCCTTTTCTCCTTCATATTATTTATCTTTCTATTATGGGTTGCCTGGAAGAGATTGCTGCCTGACAATAAGGCCGCCACTATTATGTACGTTCTGTCTATCATGTTTTAATTTCCTTGTGTGTCTTGTTTCTATTTGTTCTTATTGTTTGTTCGATCGAAAGTACATTAAGATTCCCTTAGCCTATTCTAAGTATAAATTAATTTGATGGTTTATCGTTATAATTAAGTATAACCTTAAATTGACTAAACAAACTTTCGGTAACGAAGTTCAATCGTTACCGAAAGCTTGTTTCGGATAAAGAGATTAGAAATGTTTCTATTCATCATACGTAAACATTTGCCCCACCGGGATTCGAACGTCTCAGTAGGCGACACCTTGAATCTAGGCGTACAACGTAGATACCACTCGTTCCACGGAGGTCGTCAATAAATAAGGTAATATCATTATTATTTTGAATACATAGCTAAAGCTAATAAAGTATAACAAAAGTACCAAGTACGTACGTTCATATAGCAATTACATGTCTCAGCAGTTGTCATTACCGAAGTTAAAGGAAAAATCAGTATAGGTAAAAAAGATGTTATTGCCAGTGGAATACATTCGACCACCCAATATATTGCCATGAGGCACAAAGTGTACGCACACCACTGATATTTCTGTAAAGGAAATTAATATGCACAATTATCACTGCTATATCATTTAAGTAGCATCATCTGGTAAAAACATGGTGTAATAAGATGACGAAAAAATATGTACGCATCATCATCAATCTTTCCCTGATGATGGAACTGGTTAAATATACCATGACTCACAATGGGAGTTCAGTACAGATTATTAGGTGCTTACGACTTCAGATACAACTGAGCTAAAGAATTATTGGTCACCCATACTCTGAACAATATTAATTCCACCGAGAAAGTTTTTTTATTTCCACAATTGCAGAGCGAAAGTACATATGCTTATTCTATTTAAGGACTTATATATTAAAAAAATATATCAGTAAAATCAGGATTCAATGCCGCAGTACTTCATGTGTTTCAGCTATTATCATAAAACTTTTTCTCTAAGCATATAAGCCGCGGGCTATTTTAAGGCAAATTGTTTAAGAGAAAAAATGATTCTGAAATCATTAAATGAAATCATTATGGCTGTTTAAAACATTATTTCGTTTACACTGCATAAACAACACTAGTATCTTACAAGTATATATCACTTATTTACTTCACATATTTTGTTTATCCAAACAACTTTGATGCAAGTATTGTATACTACATGTTTTATACATGTATATATCGAGCCCTTACCGCCAAATTATCGTAAGCGACATTCGCCAAATTATCGTAAGCGACACTTTTGTCGAAATACGTTTTTTGTGGAAACTTATATTTTAAACCGTAACGGACCCATCTCTGTTGATATTTCCCTCCAAAAGAACACCGTAATAATATAATAGAGGGAAGAATAGAGGGAAATATCAACAGAGATGGGTCCGTTACGGTTTAAAATATTAGTTTCCACAAAAAACGCATTTCGACAAAAGTGTCGCTTACGATAATTTGGCGAGTGTCGCTTACGATAATTTGGCGGTAAGGGCTCGATATGTGTGAACAAAAAATTGAGATATTGTTTAAAATTTGTTATATATGCACGTATTATACCTTTGGGTAAACGAGCAGTAATATTTTAATATGTCTATCTTTCAGTTTTTGTTTCAATAAAAATATGCATTTATAACATAATAGAATTACTATTCATTTTTTTATCGTGGTCTAAGATAATGTTAAAATTATCACAAGAATAATATTTACTCGTACTTATATTATATCATAATAAAGATACTTACCACTGATGCGAATTGCTCTCGCGTGAATTTAATTAGGTGTGAATTTAAGCTTACCTCCGGTGGGAAAGGTGTCAAAATAAATATTAAAATCAACGGTGCCAGAAAGCAAATTATTCCTCTCCAATAAATAGAAACGAAGTATTTACACCTTTTTAGCACAGAGAGAGTCGTATCGTCATCCCTATGAAAAACAATAATGTTCTTTAATGTAGGTATTTACTTCTCACCTAAATGATACTGTTTTTTTATATATAAGACAAATACCCGGATATTTGCCCCGCTATTGCTCTATTATTCAAAGATATGGACCTCCAAGTTGTGATGCATCCTCCATGACAGACAGGCATACAAACGTAATTAATATTGTTTATGAGTAAATTTGGATTTAATAGACTTTTGAAAAAGGGATAGTTGCCTACTCGAGCGGATAAAAGTCGGACGTTAAAAATTATTCGGGGGTAACTCGGAATAGACCACTTGCTATGATTTTTTGAAGATACAAGCATATTATAGTAATTTGTTTAATATTTATTATTTTTATGTGACTTTCACTTGAACTTTTTTTTTGTAGTTGCTTTATATGCTTCGCAACATTACTCCTGCTTTCTTGAATAAGCAGATGCTGGCAGTTGTCTTCTTTTATTATCTTTTAAAGTATTACGAAGCATTTCACTTTCAGAATAAGAATTAAATATACTTAAAACAACTTTTATTCACAACGACTTAGATAAACATTTTAATCACTATTTCAACGATACATAACTTATATTTACCCAATTCCCTATATAGTAACTATCCGCAAAAGCAAATAAGGCAATTATCCTATTGGATACGAATACTAATTGCCCTTTATTTTCAAAAATAATTAAAAACTATTTAACAAGAAAACATTTTAAACTGTGTAATTTGAACTCCAATGCATGCATGTAAACTAAAATATCAGTTCAAAAAATATTCAAAAGAATGTATTCTCTAATATAATTTCAATGTTAGTCAACGTTTTGCAGCGGAAGTTATTTGCGCACACGGAGAAGAACACGTGTGCCTAATTCTACAGCTTACATGAAATAAAGCTTCGAGACAGATAATTTATGTTAGAGAAGAGCCCTAACAACACAACAACATGCCTAACATGGTGTATTCCAGACCGGGGCAAGTATCCAACTCCGGTGACTTTCCAGCTTTAACCCTTATCTTAAGCATAGACTTACAAATGTAAAGAAAATAAACTAGTTTTTTTTTAGATTACATTGATAAAAATAGGTATCCCATCTTTAATATCCTTTGGTGGGCAGAAGGCGCAATTATTATAGATAATACTCAACTGTTGTATAATGAGGGGTATTAAAACACGAATGCCGGTTTATCACACGAGGCGAAGTCGAGAGACTTTATCTACACCCATGATATTAATTCTCTATAATTATATTTATTAACTCTTTGATATTTTTAATTTATGAAAACTTTGTACGCTTTTCCATTCTGTTTTGTTGCTTTTTCTGTAAGTGATTGGGAATGTGCTTTGCTGCATAAGAAATATTTGGTGGAGTGTTATCAAAACTTGACTCACTCGTTTTTATTAACAAAACATCAAAGTGATTAATTTTTATAGAGGATTTAAAGCATGGGTATATAAAATATTTAAATGCATTTTATACGGTTATATCTTTTGTCGTCGCCGACATTATTAAGTATGAGTTGCTGTTTGTTGACGTTTGCCTCGAAGCCCATAGGCGATCCAAATTAAAATGATCGACACCATGTATTATATAACCTTACCCCCTTCCTACCACGTGGAGTTCTGGCAATAATATCCACTACAGGACTGAAACATTACTTAATAGTGTTGTTATTTTGCTATTTCTACAACGAAACAACGCTCAAACCTATTTCCCAAGAGGGCACTTCGGTTCGTGCGTAAAATTTTCTGGCTGAGTTTGACTTCTCGAAAACACAAAACAGATGAGAGATGATATCAACATTAATTGATCTACTTACGGAGATGCTAGCTCGTCAGGATTTATTGCGTCATTACTTTCCTGGTTTTCCTCCATTATCAAATAATTCTTTATTTATTATAATAAAATCACCCTGAAATATTTTGAGGATAGATTGTAAGAAGGTAATTGTTGCGTTTTACGATACCTAACTCAACTCTCGATGGCTACGTTTTGAGACCAAGAAACACAATTTAGCTGGAAGAAATTAAAATTTTACCTTTTATCTAGTACCTATCGGAGGTATCAGATAGGATTAGGACCTGTGTAACCGTTCGCAACTACTCTCCCGAAGAGCGCCCGTGCCGGAAACTTATTAAATTTGCTGAACTTTTTCACGCATTACTAATGCCAACAATCAGCGCCATCTTTTCATATTATAAGTAAACAACCTATAACATCGCAGCAAACTTGGACAGGATTGCCATAGGTATGTATAGGTCATTATGAAAGACAAAATTGTTGAGTTGAGTAACATACATTACTATAGTTTTAGTGACCGTGGAAGTTTAAAACAAGATTATGATCTTTTAAGTTTGACTTACTATAAAATCTTTTTTAAATTAATGCAGGTGAAACCGCAGGGCATAACCTAGCAGCCTTTTTTTAATGTCTGGGAAATACCTTATGCATCCTTCATCCACTGGGGGAGCATGAAAAAGGTATGATGGCCATCCCACCACCCTTCTTATCGCCTCCTCCTCTTGAGGCGAAGAACGCCTTCTCCATCTCCTACTAACGCCTCGCTAACTAACTTCTCACTGCGGGACCCGGTGGCCAACCGGGGATCATTGGCCGCTAGTAATCCACTTCACACTCTGGGGCCCAGCTACCCCTGAGCGCCTGGTGTTGACGGCAGCGCAAGATAAACAACAACCATTTAAAGACGACATCACATTACGATGTACCCCCTTACGGGCAGGGGGACCCTACCTGGCCTCGACAAAATTTATTTTTTAAAAAGGTTGTCTCTCCTAAGCCCCCACCACGAGAGGTGACGGCCCCCGTTCCCGCACCACGTGCGGGGCTACGTGTCGGTCGGAAGTGGCGCAGAGTTCACACCAAAACCGCCCTCAACAGAAAGGCGTTACCGCCCCTCCTACCGTCTCGACTATCGCTACCCGGGATGCCCAGAACGCCAATCGAGACTCACCAGGTATTTTTTTACAGAGGTTTTCATTTTCGCGGCCCGCATCCTCCGAAGAAGATGACAGCACTTGACCCCGCACTACGTACGGGGTTACAAGCTTCTCCGGGCAGCGCACTGCCCTCCGACACCGGGGCCACCCTAAGCCACCCACCTAGGGTGTTTTTGGAGAGGTTTTCTTCCTCGCGGCCCCTACCCTCCGGAGAAGATACCGACCCTCGGCCCCGTACCACGTTCGGGGTTACGAGATTTTAGCTGGTGGTGGTCCACACCGGCAGACGCCGTTACCCCCATCCTAGTAGGTAACCTAGCAGCCCAGATAAATTTATTAAATAACTATTTTTGCCGAACATATGCATGCAGGCTATAATAGAACCAGATCATGTTGTCATCGATCGCTATCTTGTAAAGGGGTCTTGAGTAAGGGTGATGTTTTTTTTTATTCTTCGTGTATTAGTTCTGTATCAAAAAAAATTGGACTCGTATTTTTTCTTTATTCACATAATCAAGACATTGCAATTATATTATGTAGATTTAAAGCGTTGCATGACGTCACATCTAGGTAGAATTTTTACTTAGATGTGACGTCGTCAAACTTTGGCACGCTATATCTTTGTAATTTTTTGGTTGATTGACAAAAATAAACTACGTGTCCAACATTATTTTTTGATAATGTTACTGACGGAATAAATAGAATTTTGTTTAATTTATACCGTCATCATCCTTATAGTGTCTAAACTTTTGTTGATATCATGGGTTTAATGACACAAATGAAGAAAAAGTAATAAACGCAATTAAATACATTACCTAATAAATAAAATACATAAATTAATACATAAACACACATACTTACAACCTTATTAAAATTTGACTGCTACAGCCAGAAATCGAAAATGATTCCCCCACAATTTCATTTTTAACTCTAAAAAGTTCAAAAAGAAGGATATTATTAGGTAAGTAATAATCATTATTAATAACTAACAACAGGTGATGTGAGTAACAACAAAAATTCCAGAAAATTATCTAAATTAATAAAGAACTCATTATATTTGAAGAAAATTTTACTGGAAAAAATACCAGGCGTACCTGTCTACTGCCTGATCTTGGATTTTTTTAAGTAATTCCACGACTTCAGCTCTTTGAAATACCCATTCACCCGTGATAAAAACTCTGTGCTAAAAAGGTATAGATTCTTTTTGATCAAAAATTTTAAAAAAATGATTAAGTATGACAGAAGTATTGCTTTGTTCTTGTCAAAGAAAATCTTAAATGTGAGCAATTAAATTCGACGGCGTTCTAGCGAAAGAAACTCAAGTTTTTGAAGTATTTTCATTTTATTTAGGGCTTAATAATATTCAAAGCCCGATTACAAGTTGTTCTCAACATGTTGTAAGTATAAAACTACCTATTACATAAATTAAGTTGCAGATTACTTTTCCTATTTTATTAGTTCAGCCATTGTTGCCGTATGTAAGAATTTACGTATTTATAGTCTGAACGATTTATGTTTAAGGAAAAAAGTAAACCTGCGGCAATGATATGAATACACTAAATTCTTCCTAGTCGTGCACTTGTGACAGCTTGGTCGTGGTCATGTCTCGGTCGCTTTCTGTGCCACTGATGCAATCGCGATGCGTCGCCATGTAACTCGATGTATTGCAGAGCGAGAGCAATCATTTATGCTGGAGTGTGTCGCCGATTTAATAAGATCTGCGCCCGCGAGACCTTTTGCCCTCAACTTTCCCTTGCACCACCAACGGTTCCATGGAGTTATCATTACGAGTAATATGCCCGAAGAATTTAAGGAATCGTATTTGCACAGTCGAAGATAAATCTTTCTTTGATGTTGAGTTCACTAAATAAGTATATACTTATATCCTTTCCTTTATCATAATCAGTAATTTTAAAGAAATTTTTCATAGCATGTTGGCTTAGAGCACCCGTCTGTTCATTTGGAACTAGGCTTTTTAAAAGAACACAGTAAAATAATACGGCTTTACTGTTTTTCCTTTTGGTGTTGTAGTTATGTTGGTGAGTAAGGTTCGATATAGGTCTTCATGAGGTCCTCACTGCGTGAAGGATAGCAAGCAATGCATGTATAATAAGCATTAGTGTAGCTAGGTTTTTTTCATACGGGGAGCATCTGTCCAGTTGAACAAATTCATTTATTTTGATGGCTCCGTACCCAAAGCGTAAAAACGGGCCCCTATTACTAAGATTCCACTGTCAGTCTATCTGTGTGTAAGGCTGTATCTCATGAAACGTTATAATCGCTAGATAGTAGACATTTTCAAAGATGATGATGTATTTCTGTTGCTGCTAAAATAACAAATACTAAAATTAGGATAAAATAAATATTTAAGGGGGGCTCCCATAGAGGGGATGTGTTGTTTTTGTCGTTTTTTGCTTGCTATTATAGTAGTATCTAATGTTGAATGGATAACGGTAGGGGAACCTTTGTGCGCGAGTGGCTGTTTTTTTAAATTGTAAAGTCATTCTTCGATACTCTAAATTTATGGTGGTCAGAGAGGTTTCTAAAGTGGGCATTGTCCATCCTTGCTTCGCTTCAGCTACATTTATGAGCTTGCAGCGGCTTGCGAAGGCGCTGTCCCACGGCCTGTGTTGTCGCGGGAGAGCAGGTTGCCAAACGTATGAGAACTCTAACTTTTGAGATTTAGCGGTCCCTAGACATACATACATAGGTAAATAGAAATCTCGTACACTTGGATATGAGATTTGAACAGTGTTGACTGTTTGTGTCATGTACACAAACTAAAAATAATATCAGAAAGTAAATAAATGTCCAATCCACAATGGAATGACGCAGGAAGTATAGCTTCATCATGCCATCACAAAGTGTACGAGATTACAATTTACCTCGTATCATGTATAGAGACTGCTCAATCTCAAACGTTAGAGTTCTCATACGTTTGACAACATTGCGCAGCGGGCAGCGCCCGCCACCACACAGGCCGTAGGACTGCATCTTCAGAAATACTAGTTGAAGTACCACACGGCCATTAAGGCCCTGTAGCATAATTGTTCAGTGCATCCGCCCGGATAGTGGAGGGTGCGAGTTTGAGTCCCATCTGCTGCCTTGCCACGTGGAATATTTTATAGTAAAATTTTCTTTACATTTGAACATCTAACAGTTAAATGCTTTATATATAGGGTGACAGAAACACTCGACCTATTCCTTGAAAGAAGCCGCCACTACTAGAGGTCATTAACAACAAATTAAGTCCAGTGAACTAGGAGTTGTGACGGTTCTTCGATTTTTTAGATTTTTTCTGTCTTTCTGCCAAAACCATTAATTGTGAATAAAGTACTGCACTCTAAACATTGACTTGATACTTTTCTGAAAGCTGAAAAATAAGTGATTATTTAAAAAAAACGCTTGCCCGAAACTTACACACTCAGAAATAAAAGGACTTTAGTAACAATAATATTTATTTTTTGTATTTTTCCCGAACTTCACCGTAAATTATTTAAAAATTACTGTATGAAATTTGGCATACAAATTAGTAAAATGAAATAACTAGTTTCATAAGCTTTCCAACTAGGTATAAAAGTTATTAACTTTATTAGCTGTTTTTATTCAAATCAGCAAAAGGGCGCTACAGGGCAAACTTTTCATTTTGATTTGTAAATTGAATTCAGATCTTAAAGTCAATAGTGTTCCTTTACACTGTGAATAAATTTCAATGTTGATTGATTAAGTTTCATGTGGTTTAAAAAAAACTGTACCTTAAAAAAATACAAATCCTGTTAAAATTGCCTACCATTATTTTGTATGCAAGCACGGACCCGGATCCTAAGACGTACTTTACTCACTGTTACTCGCGGTGAAAGTGACATTTTTATTTGTTCGGCAGCTGCCAATAACCTCTCCCTCAACTCTTCAATGGATATCACTGGTGTAACATACACTAAGTCCTTCACGTGACCCCGTCGTATTGCGTCAAATACGCACTTCTTGTCGGCTAGTGCGTCGGGCCACCTCGACGGATCCATCTCAGTGGATAATTGTCGTCCAGCCATTGTCTTTGCATCTTCTTGTATTCAGCGGCACATCTATCAAAAGCGAGTCCACTTCCTCTCTTAAGAAGTTCTCGTAGGTTACGCGTAAGTTTTGAGGTAAGAAGAAAGGCCTGATCAAATTATCGTGGACAATTCCCATCCAAACAGGATTTTACATTAATTTTATTATGAACGATTTGAACTCCATAGACAGTCACCACAATAAGTTAAAAACCAAATTGTAGTACGGGTAAATTTTTACCTCAACGACAACGTCATTATTGATTAGAAACTATTTTCTATCGTTATTAATGTTAACAATAATCGATATTATTTGTTTTATTCAGTTCTTCTGCTAAGCCGGAGGAGACTTTGTCTGCGTTTCAAAGATTGAAATTGTTCTTGGCTATCCATTGGAAAGGCCTCCTGACTTTATTAACACCTATCGTCTTGCTGTTCATCATTTTGCCGCTGCCTGCAAAGGTTATCTAAAATAAAAATAAATATTTCTAACACACACCGATTAGCCTAGCCCCAAAGTAAGCACTGTAAGGCTTGTGTTATGGGATACTAAGGTAACAGATAGAATACATATACTGTACATATATAAGTATATTTATATAGAAATACATATTTAACATCCATTACTGCAGTACATCTGCCCATGCATCACATAAACATCTGCCCCCACCGAGATTCGAACCCGGGACCTATCAAGTCGGCGACACCATAAAATCCGGCGTACAAACCACCCGACCTCGGAGGTCGTCGAATCTATACTACTATTATAAAGAAAAAAGATAAATATTCTTGAGAGGTAGGGCACAGCGGCCGCTCGTACGCGCCCGTCAGGTGAAGTAGCCTCCCATCTTACAAAAGACACACATTCAGGATGATTATATTATATATGCTTATGTTGAAATACTTATGAGTCTTCTTTTTCAGCCACATGCATGGGTCGCCTATACATTAGTGAATATGGCGGTTTTCTGGGTAACCGAGTGTATTCCTTTGGCTGTAACGTCTTTCCTGCCGATAGTAATATTCCCTTTGTCTGGTGTTATGACAACAGCAGCTGTTTGCAGAACATATGTCAATGTAAGTCTTTCCGAGAATAGATAGGTAAATTAGATGCATTTTTTTCTTTGGGCGGTGCCTCTGCGAGCAAGAGTTTCTCACCCTGTAACACCCGTTACATGGAATGACCGTGCACGTTAATAAGGTGATCAAGAATTATTACAATTACAGTATAAAAACATGACAATATATTCCAACTGTTGACAATAATTGTTATGTATTTTTTCATTTCTATATGTATATAAAAACTAGCGGCCACCCTCGACTTCGTCCGCGTCAACTTCAGGTTAAATTTATGTTATGTAATTTTATGAATCCCACAAGAACCTAAAATTTTTCCGGCATAAAAAGCATCCTATGTCTCAATCCCGGTCATGAACTATATGCATACCAAAGGAGATTGCTCAAATTGGCCCAAACGCACAAAAAATATTGACATACACGGTAAATCTTGGCGTAATTTATAATTTAATTTAATCATTAGATTTCAACCTTTGTATAATATATTTACTTTAAAAAGGAATTTTAATTTTACCGGTTTGGAAAACATACAAATCATTTTTAATGGCTATGGGTGTAGTAAAATTCAGCCAAAGACTGATCGAATTTGTTTATATATAACATAAAAACAAATCTATTTTGTAAAGATCGATAAAATAAATCATTTTTTTTAATACACTATGGTATTAATATCCACAACTATATTATCATTTTCACTAGATGCAAATGTGCTCGGACAATTATTATAGATCGTAGACGACATCATAAAGTCTATTGCCATATCTTTTTCGCCAAACACCTCCATAAACACATTATGGCTATATCTATGGGCCTACGTTGCCTGGTTATAAATTAATAAATAAATAAAATTAAAAGGTGTGATACACTAAAAATCTAAAATATGGTTATATTCAAAACCTAACAAAAATAATGAAGCTACTGAATATATGGCTATATAACCTTAATCTCTTAGCTTTCTTTGGTTAAAGAGAGTTTAAAAATTCTCTCTAACCTGAGGCTCATTCATAATCATCACACAGTTTCTGTCACAGAGTACCTTCCTTATTATAACCGGAAATGCATAGATGACACCTGATTTTATAAGTTACTCTTATGCATTAACTTTAAAAACAGGCAACTATTTGTTAATCTACATGCTCTATATACCTGAATGTAATCCATAATTCCGGTACTTGGCTTGATTTCTCTAGTTTACTATATAACTTATTTGTTTTTTATTATTTTAATATATTCAGTGTATATGGTTTATAGAAGTTCTCAGGGGTGTCCGTCAATAATATTCGTTTCCACAGTAATTTATATATGGCTCAAAATCACCAAGGTGGTAAATCCACTTCGGCAGCAAATAAATGCCTAAATTCTGTATTTTTTTAACATTTTAGCATTGGTAAACACTTAACTGTGTTTACTTTAACCACACATCACACAAAATAATTAAAAAGTCTTATATATTACATTTTATATGGACAAATAAGTACAAAAAATCATTTGGAGAACGCGTCCTAAGTAGCAATTCTTAAAAGCTAACACCAGAAATAGTCATAAAATAAAACATTTTAACGGTTATTAATACCCATTCACCTTCAATTGTATCTAATATTACATTATTGAAAGCATTATTAAAGAAGAAAAACGAATTTAAAAAATCTAAGTCTAAATATAATGTCCGACAATATAAGCATCATGTTAGTGAACGCAGCTTTGATTACGCGAAACAAAAAATTTCGAACGCATCCCTCTTTAGTCTATGGAACAGCTGTAGAGAGAGTTGTAAACAAAGTGGCTGTGAAGAAAGTAGTTCGCCAAATGAAATTAAAATAAGTGGTAAGTGGCTTTCAATTCATTATTTACAGAGCGTACATCAATAGGTCGTCAATTGGGGAACACGTTTTCCAATCAAAATTATGCAATAATAGCTTTTATAGTGTTGTATAACAAATGTTATAATCAAATATTTTACATTAAGGAAGCAAGAATTGCTGTCAAATATGGCTGCCGTTTAAAAAAGACGCGGTTATTTGAAAATATCATTTGGTGAACGGTCATTTGGGGAACGTTCTCCGATTTGATGGACCGTTCTCTAAATGATGTTGTTGTTCCCCAAATGACTATTTAGTTACTAATTGGTACTTTCTATTACTAACTGTCAATTTTGTGTATGTCGTGCTTACAAAGTTATCAATAGGTATACTAACTTTATTTTTACAGCAATATGGAGTCTCACAAAGCTGAAAAAAACCGTTCGAATAAGCAAATAAAGAAAAACAGTACAGCTTACATAAAGAAGTGAAGTCTCAGAACCCTACAACTCCCAATAGCAAAGTTAACGCATTGTTAGAAAACGTTGACGTACCTCCTGAAGTGCGCAAGAATCTTTTATTTAACGAAGTGAAATCTTTTATTTGAGAAAAAAATCCAAAGACAGGGTAGTTTTTCAAAAATGTGTTAGCGGGATTATGGTAAGGCAATACAAATTGCTTCATAAGGTTAATTGTTTTTTGCCAAAAGAGAAAACCAGTAGTATTCTCAAATCGGACGCCAAAATTCATGAAGTTCTTTTGAATAAAGAAGTTCGCGAAAAAGTCAAAGAGTTCTTCCAAAGAGATGATGTCAGTAGGGTGTGTCCAGCCAAGAGAGATTTCGTAAAGAAAAACGGGATTAAGAAGCAGAAACGCCTCCTTTCATGTTCAGTTAAAGCACTGACGTCAAGAGTTTTACTTGGCTGTGTCTTCAATTATGAGACTAAAAAAGTGATTTAATTGAGTTAGAATTAAGTTCTTGTTAAGAATAAATCTTATAGCAAATAAATAAATAACAATTACTTCCTATAATTTGGCTTATTATTCAATTTAACTTTGAATTAAACCCTAATTGTCTGCATATCGTCATTTGATGAATGCCCTCATCATTTCGGGGAACACCTCTAAAATCAAAGAAATGCCATTATAACATAAGTTATTTAGGAATAAAGTCTGATAATATTGGAAACAGGCTGAATCCCTATAGCTACCGCAGATTTATTTATATGCAAGTGAGCGATATTCACTTATTTTGTAAATTTAAGAACATGAAATAGTCATATAGCTTAATTTACAGCGACATTGTCCTTAAAAACGTTTTAATTCCAAATTTTGTCAAAGTTTTTTAAGTTCGTACTATTGGCGACGTATCTCCGTTATCGTTAAGGGTAAAAATGAAATATATATATATATATATTTATTTAATTATAAACTTCCGAATACCGTTCCCCGAATGATTAATTTTAGTGATAGCACACTTAAAAATTGAAATTTCAAGAAAAGTATTTAATTCTATGCTCTGCCAAGGTCAATATAGTTTAACATAAGTTTAGTTATGATTTAGAGTAATTATCAATATATTTAGCTTCTACTCTATAGCATCATAAAACAGAATTCAGTATTTTCCACCTTGGTGATTTTGAGCCATATAATTTCGAATCTTGGAAACAATTTTTTCATCATTATTGGTCTTTAGGCCAAACATGTATGGAAGCTGAGCATTCAATCTCCTTTCATGCAAGTCCGTTCAGTAGTTTTGCGTGATTGAGTAACTAACAAACTTTCACATTTTAATATTAGTAGGAAGGATGAATCCCCGTTTCCCTTGGTCACCCTATATCTTGAAAGCGATTTACCGATTTAATACATGTTTTCTTGAGTTTTCTAAAACATTAATATGGAAGATTCTTACAAAAAAATAACAACAAGAAGAAACTAAAGTGGACAAAATCGCGGGCGGAAGCTAGTCTATATTAACTATCAAAAGACTAAGATTACTATATCAACAATCTATTGAAAAATTAAAATAAACGTGTTTTGAGCCTATTTTATAAAAACACCATAAACTACAAGAAACTAAAGAGGATAAAGTCGACGGCGGAATTTAGTCCTTATTAACTGTAGAAAGAGTATTTAGGTACCTAAATATAGAGTTAACAATCTGTTGAAAAAAAAACCTTATGAGCCTACTTTACAAATTACCATAATTATATTTTAAAATAAGTAATAATTGAAAACTAGAGTACTGAAAGTGTACTTTTCCGACACATAAATCAATCATAAAATGTATGTGTCCACTATCTGATTGATATAAAATATCTAGTCACATATATACAAACCGCTAAAGTGATTTTTTTTCCTATTTCAGGACACTATAATAATGTTCGTTGGAAGTTTAATATTAGCTTATTCCATAGAACAATCTGGTTTACATAAGCGACTAGCCTTCTTCACAATTCGGATGATTGGTTATTCACATATCAAGTGAGTGAACAAATTTCATCAATTAACATCGTTTTAGGAACTTCGTCATCAGACTAGTAATTCTTCTCACTATTGGGGCACGGGGCTGGTGGACGGTTTAGAAGGAAAAGGGACATGACCCACAAAAACAATGCAGGATTAGCTAACGACTGCAGATTCAGCTGAGACTTAGGATGTTTTTAATATCGTGCGCATTTTATCATGCACGCAGGTTTGGCCCGTATGCGTGACACCCACTAGTGTTCTTTTCATACAAATATTTATTATAATGCGCGGGATACGCACGTAGGACGTGGGGCAAGAAGCTGGGGCTTTTGCCAGTGGCTGGACAATGGCAACCAATTTTCCAACAAGAATCCTCTTTTTAAGTAACAGGCTATACTACTCTGTGTTCTTGTCTTCTTATTCCGTAATTTGTAATGATATGATCAAAAGTTTTCTTTTTTTTTTTTTTTTTGTTTCCTCCCAGGCGGGGGAGAGGGTGAGAAATCCTCATGGATACCCTACAGCCGGCTGTAGGGTTATGTCAGACTCCTACTGACTAAAAAACACCCTTTATTCATGCTTATGGCCAGAAGGGCCTTACAAGCTTCATCTGAAGCGGTCACCCCCCGAGAGGGGGATGATGCGGCGCTGCGTTAGTTTAAACTAGTGCATAGTTTAAAATAACGCAAAATGCGCTTAGAGGACAAGTGCACTCAGATGTGCACTTGAAACGGGAGGGGACTGAGAGGAATCGAACCTCTCTGTGTCGGGGGGGCGGGGGGGACTCATCGCGGGTGTTGGATCCTCAGCGGCCAAGAGGGCCGCGAGATCGCGCGTGAGTTTATTGTGTGTGACTGTGAGTGCGTGTTTGGGCCTGCGGGGCCTGAATCGAGATGGAGTGTGTGGAGCGTATCCCGACGCCGATCTAATGAGTGTGTTAGAGTGCTCTTCTGCAGCTTTGAAGAACCGTTCCGAGCACTCTGTGAGGTGTGTTTGAATTGTGTCTAGTTGAAGGTCCCTGTGGAGGTCCGCGTTGCGGACGTACCACGGGGCCCCTGTGGCTATGCGGCAGAAGCGATTTTGAAGCACTTGAAGTTTGTTCAAAATCGCTTCGTCCGCGTGTGCGAACACTGGTGACGCGTAAGTGAGGACCGGGCGTATGCAAACTTTGTAAAGCGTTCGCTTGTTACGAAGTGACATTTTGCTGTATTTACCGAGCATCGGGTGGAGGCGGCTCATATAAAAGCGCGCGTTCGCGACTACGCGTGTGATGTGTGCACGGAAGGTGAGTTTTTTGTCTAGTGTGATCCCTAGGTATTTGACTGTGCGGTGCCACGGTATTGCTATGCCTTGCATCCGCAGAGACCGCGCACCGTGTTGTATGGTTTTGGTGCGGCGCTTGGGATCGAAGCAAATGGCCGAACTTTTGTCCGGATTTACGTCGATTCTCCAATCGCGGAACCAATTCCCAAGTGTTGTGATTGCCGGTTGGAGCTTGGCTATGATTTGATTGGTACTGGCTCCCCTAGAGTAGAGGGCCGTGTCGTCCGCGAAGAGAGCGAGCTCGACACCCTTGGTCTGAGGGATGTCATTGGTGTACGCTGTGTATAGCAGGGGGGAGAGAGCGGACCCCTGCGGTACACCGGCTCGTAGTGGGCGGGGCGTTGATAGAGAACCTTCGTATCTATAGCGGAAGGTGCGGTTTGATAGAAAAGAGGCTACTAACCTAACTAGGCGGTCAGGTAACTCTAATTGATATAATTTAAAGATTAATCCGTCGTGCCAAACCTTGTCGAAGGCTTTGGCGACGTCGAAGAAGACTGCAATAGTTTTATATTTATTAAGTTGGAAGCCGCTTAGGGCGTGCTCCACTATGCGATGGATCTGTTGGGGGCAGGAGTGTTTGGCTCTGAAGCCGAATTGGTGGTCAATGATAATAGGATCGGATGGTGATAGGAGGTGCTCTCTTAGTCTGGTCAGTATGGTTTTTTCGAAAAGTTTCGCCATTGCCTTGAGGAGGCTAATAGGGCGATGGCTACTGGGGAGGTGCGCGGGTTTTCCGGGTTTGGGGATGCCTATCACTATTGCTTCTTTCCAGGCGGCTGGGAAGTAGCACAGATCAAAACATGCGTTAAAGAGAATTGCAAGCAAGGTTAGCATTTGGATGGGAAAATGCTTGAGCGCCTTGTTAGAGATGCCGTCGGCGCCCGGGGCCTTGCGTTGCTTAAAGTTTCTAATGGTCTGTCTGAGTTCGTCTGTCGTGACGGGGTCTAGGGGGTTGTCAATGAGTGGAAGGGCGGCCCGCCGGCGGACCTCCTCCTCCACTCCGCGAATATGTTGCGGGTTAGTTTCCTGCGTACTAGGCGTGCATTGCGCCGCTATGCTGTCTGCAAAACACTCAGATTTTTCGTCGTCTTCGAAGGCGACGGTGCCGTCGGGGCGAGTGAGCGGGGGGGTGTGAGTGGTGACGTCGCTACGGAGCGCTTTCGCGATTCTATAGTACGCAAGATGGGATGGGGTAATGTCCGCCATGAGTTCCTCCCAACGGGAGTGTCTCAGAGCGGCTAATTGGGACCTAACTTGTCGCTGAAGGCGATTAGCTGTAGCCCTATACTCGGGGGTGGGGTATAATTTGGCTCTCCGGAGAGCGGCGTTTTTGGCTTGGATTAGGTTCCGGATGTCGATCTCGAGTTCTCCTTCGCCTTCTCGGTCACCAGTAAAGTTAAAGACTCTATAGTTTCGTCAATCTTGTCAGTGCTGTCGAGACTGTCCGGTGAGTTAGGGAACGGGGACTCGGGGGAGTCTAAAGCGGTCTCGAGAGCGGAGCGGTATCCGTCCCAGTTGGTGAATAGCCTCTTAGGGGGCGCGGGGGCGTCTAGTGGGTCTTGGGGACCTAGAACTAGAGACACCGGTCTGTGATCTGACCCCAGGTCGTCGAGTGTTTCGATCGAGCTGAGGCGAAGCGACACGTTTTTAAGGATCGCGAAGTCCAGGACGTCGGGTCGGTTTTGTACATTGTCTGGGTAGTGGGTGGGCGCGTAGGGACATATGACATCATAGCCAAGCTCCTCGGTGATGTGTAGTAATCTGCGGCCAGAGGTGGTGGTGGTCTCGCATGTCCAGTCGGTGTGTTTGGAGTTAAAGTCACCGAACATTATGACTGATGTACCTAGTGAAGTGAGTGTTTCGAAGTCTGCGCGGTGAGGGTGTGTACCTGATCTAATGTAGACTGAGGCGATGATTAAGGACTGGTGTCCTGTCATCGCCAGCCTACAGATGGTGGCTTCCATGTTTGTGAGCGCGGGAGTGAGTATAGGTGTGCAGTGTAAATTGCGTCTATAGTAAATTGCGGTGCCGCCGCGCGCGTTGGCACCGTCGTTCCGGATTAATTTATACTTAGGGATCGACAGCCCCTTCATTTGAGTTGGTTTGAGCCAAGTCTCCTGAAGGAGCAGAAAGTCGGGTTCCCTATCTTGCAAAAATAATTTAATTTCGTTAAGGTTGGACTTTAAGCTGCGCGTATTAAATGACACAAGCGAAGCGCCTTTCGGCTTGGTACGCCCGGGGTTTAGTTGAGTGATTGTTATGTTAGTGTTTTGCGCGGTCATAATTTAAACAACAGTGGTGTTTGTTTGAGTTATCACCGCGTGTTTTGTGTATAGTGTTTTTGTTTGTGTTCGGAGTCTGGTTATTTTCCAGTGTTATAATGATTGAAAATTTAGTCGAACGCGGCAACGAGTTCGGGGTGTTCGGCTATAGCTATAGCCTTTTCAAGAGGTGTCTTTGCTAGCCGGAGCTTCGCGGCGAGAGTGTGGATCTCGGCGATATTCACCCTCTTGAGCGAGGAGCGAATAAGCGCCATGTCCTCGGCCAGAGAGACGTCTTGGGCTGGCTTAGCTTGTGTTGTTGGTGTGGTGTGTTGTGGTGGGTGTGGTTTTGGGCGGGCCCTGGCTGGTCCCCAGGCTGTCGGGGGCGCCGGGCTGCGAGGGGCGGCCGCCTTGGGTAGCCCCGGGAAGTTTGTGGTGGTGTTATTGGGTGGTGGTGGGTGTATTTTTGTCGCCGTGGTTGGCTTTGTGTGTGTGTGAGTGTGAGTGTTGGGCCTGGGGCGTGGGGCCCGCGGGCAACCCCTGTAATTGGCCGGGTGGCCTTCTTGGCCACAGAGCACGCATGCGGGTGCCCCGGGTGCGTCACGAGTGCGGGTGCACTCCTTGGTGAGGTGGGGTACGAGGCACTTGACGCACCTCGGGGCCGCCGAGCAGTTGGCTGCTGCGTGGCCATATAATTGGCACCTGTGGCATTGCCCAGGGGTGCCTCGCCGGTGTGGGGCCTCGACTTTGATATTGTCGAGGCCACAGACTGTAATGGGACCTTTGAAAATGTCCCTAGCTGCCGGGACCGAGGTCAAAATGACAAGAGCCAACGGGTATTGCTTCCCAGTCCGGCTGTGCAACTTGTGCACTGCCTCGGCTGGGAAGCCTTGATCGGTTAGGTCGTTTAGAATGAGCTCGTTGGAGAGCTCGAAGGGGACTCCTCTGAGTACCGCGCGGACTTTGCGCTCCTCGGGGAGGGCGTATGTGTGGTACGGGATTGTGTGAGTGGTTAGTAGCCTTGTGAGGCTCCTAAATGTGTCGATTGTGGGTGTGGTGATTTTAATGGCGTGACCAGTGTTCGACGCCTGTGTGTAATTTATGTTCTGAGCTTTGCAAAGGTCCGCGACCTTTGCCCATTGCGCCTTATCGCGCAGGAAGACGGGCGGCGGCGGCTTTGCCTTGATAGGTGCGGCGGTGCACCTATTGTGTGGTTTTGTAGTGTTGTGTGATGTTGTGTGGGTTTGTGTGGTCGGTTGGGCGACCGCGAGAGGGGTGAGAGGGCTGAGAGGGACAGAGAGAGAAGGCGCCGTTGGAGACGCGGTGTCTGCGCGGCGCTTGGAGCGCCGCTTCTTCTTGCTCACCACAGTGGTGAACACGGAGTCGTCTGACGCCGACACAATGGTCGAGTCAGAGTCGCAGGTCGAGACCGGGCTCGAGGCGGGGCGCTTGCCCGCGCTCGAGGGCCCGGGGAGGCAGGGGGTGTCGGGGCGGGGGGGTTCGGGGGAGGGGCTGGCGGGCGAGTCGCGCATGGGGCGCGCTCTCGCGATGAGCTCCCTGATGGCGGCCTCATCCAGGGTGAGGCCGAGGGCGGAGAAGAGGGACAGTACTTGTTGTGTGATGTCCATTGTGATGAGTTTGTGTGTAGGTATGTGTAGGTTGTGTAGATTGTAGTGTGTAGGTGTGCCCTGACTGTGGCGTGAAGCCACAGGTCCTAACACCCTATGCGACACCGATGGACTCCCCTGCCCGCGGCAGGGGGTCGGTTGAAGCTGTAAGAGATGTGTTCCGATATTCCTAGCGAATATGGGAACAACCGTCACCCTTGGGAAGGCCCAAGTGCAAATGGGATCGGGTCTTCCGGTTTCCGAGCTCAGGAGAGCTCGAGACGTACCGGGGCTACGCCGACCAGTTTCGTTAACACCGCTAGGTATCCACTGGTCCAATCTTGGGTCTCACGAATGAGCGCAGGCGCGTCGAGTCGACTCGGAGCAGGCAGCTGTGCGGCGGGGCGCACGGAGCAAGGAGGCGGCGGTGCGACGTGGCGCACGGTCCTTGGTCGGAGCGAGAATGTCAGTCAAAAGTTTTCTAAATTTGCCGACAATTGTACACAATGCATAGCAGCCCGTAGAAAACTAAATCGGCTAGCGTGTCCCACGCTTTGTGAATTTTTTCGCGTGCGAGGCATTTCTGCGTGCTTGGTTGAAATCCTCACGATATTAAAAACACCTTTAGTGGATGTTGTGAATACGAAGGAGTTTTAGAATTAATAGTTATTTTTTGAGTTCGTTAAGGAAATCTTTCCACATCGCAGCTATCAAACTATCATCATGCATACATTTACGCCAATTTATCCCTTAGTATCGACCACACATAATGATTTTGAGCGCTTTTTAACCGTCTTCAAAACGTAGTAGGTTCTCCATTTGGATGCTTTTTTCGTTACGTTCCTTTTTTTTCTTTTAAAAGTTCAGTTCTTCTGCCCTGATTTTTCTTTTTTCCAGGCTTTTGTTTGCCATGTGTTGTGTCACAACCTTCGTTTCAATGTGGATTACTAACACGGCCGCTACCACCATGATGGTCCCAATCAACTTTGCAATCCTAAGAGTGTTTGAAGGGGTAAGATGATCATGGTTGAATATTTAAATGTTTAAACGAGGGTCGCACTTGAAATATATACATAGTTTGCTTCGCTTCGCTCATGCTACTACAGCCATCTTTTATATTTTTATTGTATAATGAGGCGCAGCAAATTACCACACAATAACACCGGTGTAAATGTTCAGTGTTAAGGTGGGTCAGCCGTGCAGAGACCCCCATATCTAAACAGTACTTTTATCCTACTATTAAAATATTGACGAAATCAAGTTTATAATCAACCATTCAAAAGATAAGTAATGCCGCCTATTCATTAGGCAATATTTGTTTATAAACTGTTTATGAAGTTCATTACCTTGTTTATAAACAAGTTTACCGTAAACACTGTTGTGGGTTACCTACATTGCGAAGAGATGGCGCTGCCTGGCAGCTCAAGAATGGCTAGAATTTCGGCCATCACGGTATAATTGGTTAGTGCATTCGCCCGGATAGCGAAGGGTGCGGATTCGAGTCCCATCTGCTGCCTGGTCCCCGTGGATATTTTCTAGTTTTTCTTATCTCTATATTTTCTTTACATTTAAACATCAAGCAGTTACATACTTAAAAAAAATATGTAAACACTGTTTCTAATGGTAGCCATACACACTACGAGAAATCGTTACGATCAGACTGTACAGTTCGAACGGTACAGTTTATACGATTTCGTTTAGTATAGGAAACTGTGCAGTTTTATAACATACACGCTACGATTTATCGGTACCGTTCGGACTGTACAGTCTAATCGTAACGATTTATCGTAGTGTGTATGGCGGGTATAAAACTTTGCCATCCACACAAGTCAGTTGTTGCTAGGATATTGCCCGAGGAGGTAGTACTGCTCTGTGCTACTTACGTAGTAATTTATGGGAGTACTACACGAAAAAAAAGGAAAAGGTGGTGGGATCGAAACTACATTTTAAATAGAAGTTATGTATTTGTTGACCTCCGGACTTGATGGGTCTTTTCATGATTTTACTAAAATATGTGAAACTGATTTTGAAATATTATTGAGATTGATAGGGTCACCAATAATAAGACAGGGGACGAAATTTTGGAATCCTATTTAGCTCCAGCGAAGATTAGCTATTACTTTAAGATTTCTTGCAATAGGTGACTCATATCTCAATGTGGTATACTTTCAAAGTATCAAAAGAATTAACAGCAGGATCATACCAGAAGTATGAACATCAAAACAAGGACATAGACCACACTACGTCCATGCTTAAAATTAACTATAAACCTCCCGCAACACACGTCCACAACTGTCAACTTTTGTAAATAAACTAACGTCTTTCATTTTGTTTTGCTCTCCATTTAGATTGCAGAATACGGCAACATGTATCTGAAACAATGTGTCACAAAGGAGAATGGTCATTTTACTATGGGAGTTGGGCTAGTTTTTTTTTCATAGCGTCTAATTGGAATAAGTGTTAAACAATAGGGAATCAGGTGTATATTGCGTAGGCAAAATATCATTAGAAACTTAAGTGGTGGTTTAAAGAAAATATTAAATTACGTAAGCATTTTAAGGTTCCGTCATATTTAGATTCGATTAAATTTCGATGTTTATACCATACTTAATTATTACTAGGTATACTACTTTAAACTGTATTTATTTAGGTTGTGACCTTTTGTCTTCTATTTTGGACTGGGAGTGAAACAAAAATTGAATGCACTTCGTAAAATCCTATCAGCGGACAGCGTATATTCGTAAACTGTTGCGTTGGTGAGCTGCTACCTATCTCTATTTATTCCAAACATCTCAGATTCAATAAATGTGGCGTTGTTGATGTGCGGTTATATGAATGCTATTTATATGCTCTGTCAACCCAACAATGGATACAATATTATTTAAGGTTTAGTAATCAAAAATAAATAAGACGATATATTTTAATAATGATACATATCTATTTATTGATAACAGATTTATCCAAATCGACATTTTACATACAAACTGCCAGCATTTTCTTGTGTAACAACAGATGCCATTGTAAACAAAAATAATTGCAATAAACTAAGAGTCCAAATATCTCTGTCACAGAATCACTAAAGGACAATGTTGAGTCCAATTCTCTCTTTCCCAAAAAACAGTTATTAACGGAGGATTACTCAACTCAATATTAGAACTATTCTGCCATAATAGACCACTGAAAACACAAATTCAATTCAAAAGTGAAAACTGTATGTAGTTAGTCACTCGGAATAAACAAACACAAATAGTACTGGAAATAGAAGTTGACAGCTATATCCTACACAATCGATTTATGTTTTATTATCCAATGCAAATAAATGCTTTAAATGTTCAAACTATAAGTTAATTTATATATGATTAAGTAATTATATATAACGTAACTAATAACTTAAACAAAAATATATTCCCTTTTTTAATCTTAGAAACCGCATACAAAAGTTTTGATGAACAAAATAGCCCGCAGACAAGTTTTTTTTAGATGCAATGAAAGAGGTCAATCCCTGGTACAGTGAGATAGTCATAACACAGGTCTTACAGATTATAACTTTATGAATTTAATGTTATTTATCATGATATAATATTGGTAAAATCGTATCCATCATACAAACATTTGCCTCACCGGAATTTGAACTTAGGCCCTCTGAATAGGCGATTTGGGTAAAATAATCCATCCATCCATCCATACAAAAATCAAACAACTCGCATCGAAGACCACAAAGTAAAAAATTACTACGAAATAACGAATGATCATTATTTCGTAGTCATTTACGGTGGTTGGTAAAAATGTTTCAGACTATTTACAATTGTTCTATGCCTCCAATTATAATAAAACGTTATATTTATTCTTTTTGAAGTGAAACTTATTTACGCACGCTTGCCTTGGGGAGTAAGCTGGCGAACGTAAGCGTTACGAAAAGTGTGATCGGGCGAGGCGAACGTGAGTTGAGTGGGGGATATAAGCAAGAGAAAGCAGTGCGCGTGCACATTTTCTTTCTCTCTTCCTCTCATAGTCAAATACATTCCGTATATCTAAGCACAGTGCAGGCCTATTGTCTGTATCAGTGTAGGAGCAAGAGAGAGCAGTGCGCGTGCACATTTTCTTTCTCTCTTCCTCTCATAGCCAAATACATTCCGTATATCTAAGCACAGTGCAGGCCTATTGTCTGTATCACAGTGTAGGAGCAAGAGAGGGCAGCGCGCGCGCACATTTTCTTTCTCTCTTTCTCTTACAGCTAGAATATGAAAGAAGTTTCACTTCAGTCGTGTGGTCATAAGCACAGTCGTTTTTTTTTTGTTTAGAATATTTAAATAAAGAAATATAATCGATGTCGTTTATAACACTGTTTATAAACAGTGTTAATAAACCAATGTTGCCTAATGAATACGCAGCTTTATTCATTATCTTGAAAAAAATAATCCTAAATTTTCAGCAAAATCTATTGAAAGTATTCGAATACAATGAGGCCGGTGAAAGGGTTGCAAGTGACATAACGACGTCTTATTTCTGTGCTGCCACTTTCTCTGCCACAATTGGTAAGAAATTTTACTTCATATTTTATGATTTAATTTAATCAAACAAACAACCTTTTTTTTTATACACGGTGTTCCAATCGCGATAATTTTAGCAGCGTATTATATATACACGTTTAAAGTTCACAGCTCATTAGACCCACCCGGCTCTTAACCTGCACTGCCATAACTCGTGCGGTTGATATTCAAGCGGTCCGCGCGCGGGTGAACAACTCGGTGACGAACCGTTGCTCCTCCTGACCCCTGGTTGTAAACACGCTGCTTCTGAGTAGACCGCGTGCTGCCTGCGAGTTAACAATGTATTACACTTTCTTCTTCATCAAGCGCGACAGCTATTAGACCGAATCATGGGTTGTAAAATTAAATATTGTGATAACACACGTGTAAATCTGATGACTATTTCTAACACACTATACTTTACGCGGCGGCTCGGCGTTCAACCGTTGACCACCTGACGTTTACTGGTTGACAACGAAGCATCCACCCGTGGCCCACCAGACTTTAGCTGGTTGATAATGCGTTTGCTCGTCTACCACGAGTGAATGTTGCGCGACGAGGCGGTGCTGGTTGACTCAAATGAGCTGTGACCTTAAACATTTCATATATTGCCGACGATATTCAATTTAGACATTATGATACACGAGATAGGTTTTGATTCTGGAGCATATGTACTCCAGTCATGGATGTTTAATATGTATTTCTATATAAATAAACTTATATATGTACTGTATATGTATTCTATCCGTTACCCTAGCATCCCATAACACAAGCCTTACAGTGCTTACTTTGGGGCTAGGCTAATTGGTGTGAGTGTCGTAAATATTTATTATTTTATTATTATTATTTTAGTAATTTATGTTAATTACGGGATTGTTACCATGTATCTTGTTTTTTTCACATTCTCACTATTCACTCGAAACTGTTCTTGACACAAACACTCACAGTATCGGATCGCGACACGACATTTTTTTGATTATTCCGGTTTTTATTTTTTTAAACCACAGGATTCCAGATAATCCACCATTTGAACCCGTCTTCCCGACTGATTTTTTTGTGTTTTGTTATTTCAATCGCTTCCCTGACCAATCTTGGTATGTAGTGGCATTCTGTCGAGATAATCTGTGGGTTATGGAACTCCATCCAGTGTGAAGTAAATGTTATTGACCATGAAAGATTAAAACAATATATGCTCATATTTGCTTCAATTCTCTTACCCCGCAGATTACGAACATTTTAATCCATTCTTCTTTTAAATAAGATGGAACTGATGATACTGTTCCAAGCATGCGTTTAAATTCCTCTATGATATATTAAGTGTACTAACTTTCTTAAAATCGTTCGGGAGCTTATTCTGAGGCGAGGTGATTAGGTTACGATTCAGATAAGTGTGCCTTGTAGTAAAAAATTTCATACAAATAATGCTGAAGTTAATACGATGACGATCATAATCTGTGCTGCGTTGTGTGGCATATTGATGTGCTATGAAGTATCTACCAATATACTTATAGTAAAAGTTATGTAAGTACGCCTAAACAAAATAGATGGAAGATATAAGTTTTTTTCTCTTTCAATAGGTGGTATCGGCACATTGGTTGGAACCGGTACGAATATTGCTTTCAAGGGCCTTTTTATGTCGTAAGTGAAACAATTATTTATCGTAATATTAATTATATTTAAAAGGACATTGGGAAAAAATGTATGGACGCTGCACCCACGTCCGCCACGGCTTAAACTACATTTGTTTGAAAGGTATTATAGTCATGATCATATGTGACAAAGCGCATCAAATTCCATCCCATCTTTAGTTATTTTTGGTTAAATAAGTACAAGTTAATACATAACTATAACGAACGAACATTAATAAAATAATGGAATTAATTTAGTTAGTTCGACTACATAGAGGGTTCAGGTATTATGGAAGTACTCCACAAGGTGCAAGGGTGCTCCCTTGTGTCATTCTGTAGTTAGAGTAAATCCAAAAATCCCCGCATGGGTTGGGGTTTTTTCAAACAGTCTGTTCGTAATAGTAAATTCTCTTCTATATAAAACGGAGCGACCACAAATCACAAAAACTTGTCCACTCTTCGAAGAAAACGTGATTTCAGTTCATCCATACTAATTGACAAAACCGATAATCGTGTTCCAAAGTCCAAAGCGTGTTAGATAAAAATCAATCAAGTGACCGGGAGCGCACAATCACAACGAAGTAAGACGAGTCGACAATTTGCAACTGTCCGACCGCTAGAGGGCGTTATCAAGTAAACATTATCTCCGTATAAACATTTTATTTAAAAATTGTTAAACCAAAAGTAAATAAAAAACATTTTCAAGGTGTAATAATTGAGTGACAGTGTTGGTGACAGTTATGCTTTGGTACAACAATAAATTTTCATAATATCTATAGAAAACATTTTGACAGTCATTGTTTTCTCATTCGTTTTTGTTTAAAGTGCTGGTGGATCGGACAAGTGTGGTGTCAAATAGTCGGCCATTCCAGGTCCCGTATTGCTTTAATCTTGCATTTTTCTGGATTTCGGGAATATTATTTTTGAGTGGAGGGTGAATAAAAATTGAATAAACGACGGGCGATAGAATAGCTTTTATTGCACAAAGAATAGCGTCATCTGGCGGCAGAGGTGTGAAAAAAAACAACATCGTATACCTGCTTAAACAATTTGCTCGGATAAGCATACATTAGAACCATTAGACATTAATAAGTGTACTGGGTGTGGAAAGTTTCTGCCGACGACGACGATAGGTGTCGCTACTTGTAGCCTATGTCCTTTGAAATACCACAAAGCTTGCTTGGCCATGTCGGATAAGGCTCAGATATCAAAAGACTGGGCTTGCCCAACCTGCAAGCTGGGTGCACGGAAGGGCGATAATAGCCAAACACCAGTAAAAGGGATATGTGATACCCCACTTGCTAAATCCACTATAGCATCTATAGCATCCGGCAGCAGCTCAGGAGTGGTAGCAGCCGCACTCCCGTCACCAGATGGTGCTGAAATGCTCGAGTTCCGCAGGATGTTTGTCGAGTGTATGGCTGAGATGAGGGAGTTCCGGAGTGAGCTAACGTTGCTGCGAGAGACTTTCACCGCCACGACCGAACGGCTGAACGTCATGGATCAGAGATTGGACGGGATGGAGAAGAAGCTGCAGGAGTTTGAGAATCGGGAACCTGAGGACGGGAGCGGGCGGGTAATAGAGCTGGAGCGCACCATGGCGGCGTTGAGAATCGAACTCAACGATAGAGACCAGGATGCTTTGCAGGCCGATATTGATATCGGCCAGGTTCAGAGGAGAAGGAGGAGAACACGATGCATACGGTGCTGACGTTGGCCACCCGCCTGGGTGCGACGCTGGAGGAGCGCGACGTGGTGCGCCTGGCGCGCCGACACACGCGCGACGAGCTACTGCGCGCCGCGCGCATCCGCCGGGACTTCAAATCGTCGGAAGGAAGTCGCATCTTCGTCAACGAGCGACTGACTCGCCAAAACAGCTTCCTCTTCAATAAAGTTCGCACGGAAAGCCGCAACCTTAACTGGCGCTATTGCTGGACAAAATTATTATTATCAAATAAAATAATATCAATCAGTGCATTAATGGAATATCTTGCGCATATTATTTATTTACATAAACATAACAATATTCTATCTAATACTATCTATATACTACACATAACAATTTTATTATTAATGTACCAAAATATGTTCCATTATATTTACAAATTTTACAATTATTCATATTCCAAAATCAAAAGTATAATTGATATATTGTGTTGAAATTTTCAAAGTATGTTTGTGGCTATTGCATGTATATTAATCAGTGATTTTGGCAAATGATTAAGAATAAAAATCTCAAGGTTGGAATTTTTAATGCTGGGTCGCTCGCTACGGGACACGAGGAGTTTATGGTGGCAATGGAGGAGTTGGACCCTGATATCATGGCAATTAATGAGACTTGGTTAAGGAAGGGTGAGGAAAACAAAGCACCTAAGTTGTCTAGCCATCGCCTTCGACACATCCCCCGCCCAGACCACATACGTGGTGGTCGTGGTGGTGGAGTGGGATTTTATGTGCGTAAGGGCATAAATGCACGTACCTGCCCTCATCCTGTTACATCAATGGTGGAACGAAAGTGGATGAATGTCCAAATTCACAACCAGAACATCATAATAGGGACTGCATACCGTCCACCATGGTTGGATGTTGAAGTGTTTCGACGCTATTACTGATACCATCACTTCTTTTACTAAACATGATGGGCTAATACTGCTGGGAGATTTTAATATCGACTTACTTGCTGGTGGCAGCAGTAACCCGCGGTCATTAGTCCAATTCATGGAAACCATAAACCTAAAGCAGGTGGTATCGGAGCCTACACACTTCACTGACCACAGCAGCACATTGATCGACGTGATCTGCACTGACATACATACTATAAAAATCGTAGTGAAGCATTGCCCTGATCTCGGACACCATGCCATGGTGTCAGCAGAGTTCAAGATAAAAAAAGAAAAATCGCAGCCACGTTGGGTACAGTACCGACCTCTAAAAGACATCCTTGGGGACCAGTGGGAAAGTGTTCTTGAAGCCGTTGACTGGAGTTGTTTTGAAAACGTAAATAGTGTTAACACCTTGGTGGATAAATTCACGCTTTGCTTGAATGGCTTGTTCGATCTGCATGCTCCGATCAGGAGACAAAGGTTCAGGCATCCCCCTCATCCATGGATCTGTCAAAAACTGTCAAATCAATGATGTCTATCAGAGACAAATGTCTGCTAACTTATAAGGCTGCTAAAACCAATGCACACAGGACAGTTATCTGACCATGAAGCACCTGGTTGTTGAGGCTATTAACAGGGAAAAGAAAAGTTACTTTGACAGGCACATTAACATCCATATTAAGAACCCAAAAAAGATATGGCACAATTTAAAAGACACGGTGTTGACCAATGAGAAATTGTCATCTGAACTTCCCTCGTTTTTTGACAATCCAGACACTATCAATGTGCACTTCCTCAATACCCCTGGTAAGGATGTGGTGGCAGTGTCTCAGTTGACATACTTTGAATACCATAGAAAATCAGCAGCTACGTTGTCATTAAGACCTGTTGATGAAGACTCAATAATGAAAATTATCAAGGGGCTTCGATCCAATGCACAGGGCTGCGATGGCATTTCATTGGATATGCTGTTATTGACTCTTCCTCATACATCACCTCCTTGCTCTCCAAGATAATGGAGTCCATTATAAATTTCCAGCTCCTGCGGTACCTAGAGGATCACCAGCTGATCAGTGACCACCAGTACGGTTTCCGTCAGAGTCGCTCGGCTGGTGATCTACTACTATACCTGACTCATCGTTGGGCAAAGGCGATCGAGACCAAGGGGGAAGCATTGGCGGTCGGTCTGGATATTGCAAAGGCCTTCGATCGGGTTTGGCACAAAGCGCTTCTTTCGAAGCTTCCTTCTTATGGGCTTCCCGAAAAGTTGTGCGTTTGGATCACTAGCTTTCTTGCGGACAGGAGCATCAAGGTCGCAGTCGACGGTGCATGCTCGGACTCCAAATCCGTAAACGCTGGTGTTCCGCAAGGCTGTGTGCTATTACCTACGCTGTTTCTTCATCATATCAATGATATGCTTCAAATTGATGACATTCATTGTTATGCAGACGACAGCACGGGTGATGCTCTATATACTGGCCGCGCCAACATGTCACGGGAAAACGTCATCGAGTGCCGGAACAAACTTGTGATTGAAGTCGAAACTTTGTTAAACTAAGTAACGAATTGGGGCCGACTTAAACTAGTCCAATTTAACCTTACGAAGACACAAGTATACGCGTTCACCGCAAAATCAATACCATTTATCGTATCTCCTCTTTTTGAGAACACTCCTCTAACTGCCTCAGCTAGTATTGGAATTCTTGGCGTTGACATATCGAGCGACGTCCAGTTTCGGGATCATTTAGAGGGCAAGGCCAAATTGGCCTCTAAGAAGCTTGGTGTGCTCAATAAATCGAGAACGTACTTCACACCGGCCCACCGACTGCAACTTTATAAGGCACAGGTCCGGCCTCACATGGAGTACTGCTCTCATCTTTGGGCGGGGGCACCCCAGTACCAGCTTCTCCTTTTGGATCGCATCCAACGCCGAGCGGCTCGAATCGTCGACGGCCAGGACCTTTCCGATCAGCTTGATCCTTTGGCTTTGCGTAGGGATGTAGCTTCGCTCTGCATCTTCTATCGCATTTATCACGGGGAGTGTTCTGAGGAATTGTTCGGATTAATTCCAGCTGCTGCATTTCGCCATCTTAACATCGCGACAAAAATTTCATCCCCATCATCTTGATGCGTGGCTGTCCACAACCGTGCGTTTTTGTCGATATTTTTTACCACGTACGACAAAACTGTGGAATATATTGTCGCCAGCAGTGTTTCCGGACCAATACGACCCAAAAACCTTCAAAAAAAGAGCATACTCCTTCCTTAAAGGCCGGCATCGCATTTGTGATACTCCTGGTGTTGCAAGTGTTTATGGGCGACGGTGATCACTTACCATCAGGTGAACCGTCTGCTCATATGCCACCTATAACATAAAAAAAAATACATTGAGTGCAATTACTTCCATCATCAACAGGTCAATAACGGAAAGCACATTTCCTAACGCCTGGAAAACTGCAGTGGTGAAGCCACTCCCTAAGGTCAACCAGCCATCAAGTCTCCAAGACCTGCGACCTATTTGCCTCCTGCCCTGTCCTTCTAAGGTGTTGGAACGGGTAGTCTGTAACCAACTTATGCAGCACCTCGAAGACAATGACATTCTTCCTTCCCACCAGTCTGGTTTCCGTAAAGGTCATGGTGCGGCAACTGCACTGGCCGATGTGGTTGACAATATTCTTTCGGGTCAGGACCAAGGGTGTGTCACCAACCTCGTATTTCTGGATTTTTCACGGGCATTCGAAGCCATAAATACCACCCTGCTGCTGTCAAAACTGTCCTTTTATGGAGCAGACACAGCAACTGTAAAATGGTTTAATAGTTACTTGTCACATAGACAACAATTTGTGGAGCTTGTCGATGAATCCGGCAACAGATCATGTTCGTCATTACTTCCTGTCAAGCGTGGAGTACCGCAGGGCTCTATATTAGGCCCTTCTCTGTATATTCTCTACAGCTCTGACCTAACTAACATCATTACTAATTGCAAATTCCACATTTATGCAGACGACCTACAACTATACATCTCCTGTACTCCTGAGAATTTAGATGTCGCAGTAGGCAAAATAAATGAAGACCTTGACAAACTGGCTATTTGGTGCGAGTCTAATTGCCTTGTCCTAAACTCCAAAAAGTCAAAATTCATGGTATTGGGTACCAAAAGGAAAATCCAACAACTCTAAAACGTGCCATTAAACATAATCGTCAATAATGAAGTTATAGATAGAGTAGATGAAGGTAGGAATTCGGGATTGATTATGGATAGTCAGCTTAATTTCGAGAGCCATATTACCGAGTGTGTTCGTAGTTGCTTTTGTAGACTCAAATTACTATATAAAATAAGACCATATTTACATGAGCAACTTCGAATCAATCTTTGTGAGTCACTGATACTATCAAAATATAATTACTGTGACACATTATACGGACCTTGTATTCTGGCTAGAACGGCTAAATTAGTTCAGCGTGTGCAGAACGTCTGCGCGCGCTTCTGCTTTGTTATACCCCCGCGAACTCACGTGACTTCATTTCTCAATAACTCGAATTCACTGAAAATGGAGGCACGTAGAAAGTTTCATTTATGTAATCTGCTATTTGGTGTCATGAAATCCGGTAAGCCAATTTACCTATACAAGAAACTTACCTGGGCCCAAGATCACAGTGCCTATATGATAAGAGCTTGCAGGCCGATTTTTAAGATACCATTGCATAACACAAGAGCGTTTCGTGGATCCTTCGAGTTCGCCGCCACACGGTGCTGGAATGATCTCCCTCCGCCTCTGCGTGACCTGAAAACAATTGGCACATTTAAAAACCACCTAAAAAACATCTTTTTAAAACTCAACAGCAGTAGCAGGATCATTTAAACTTACCAGCGGTTCTTTCACGTCGTGCATGCAAAGTTTAGGAAATAGGTATCCGGCACGGTGTGGCTTGCGGTTTAATTTTGGGCCGTCTTGTACGATTCCTCGGAGACGCTCTTATTACGAACCAACGTGACAATGGGCACGTGGCATCCATCCATCCACTTCATACAATGAAAGGTACAATGTACAAAACACACCACAGCTTGCAGGTTATCAATCATAATGCATAGATTGGGTGGGTACCATATTGCACAGACTACAATACTCGTACTCGTAGTATTTAAGATACTACGTATATTGACATTGGTGTCGATTCTGAAATGATTCTCTGAGCCTGAATATGAATTCGACGGCAGTGTATCCTTGTCATTCTTTATACAAAATGATAGAGAGGGACTGGTGTTGGGTTTGGTCTTGGGTTTGGAGAGTCATGACAGAGTCGACACCATTATCGGATGCGGAGCGGGTGCGTTCGGAGTGCTGCGCTGCGTTTTTCTATTTATTTATTTAGGATTATGTCATTATATGTATTTAATGTATATATATATATATATATATAAATGTTGTTCAGCGTGTGTGTATATGTATGTGTGTATGCGCAATACAATATGATTAGTTAAGCATAAATGTATTGTTTTGTTACTTGTTAGCGCCTAATACGTCCTCGCACAGGCCCTGCCAGAATACCAGCGCTGATACAGTGAGAGAGTATTCTCCCACTGTGTCAGCATAAGCTGAGGCAGGGTCCTGATTGGCCGTCTTAGTTTTGTTGTTATTTTTTGTTTTTAGGTTAAGTTCTTCTTTTATGTTTTGTTTATATTTATAGTATTTTTATTATGTAAGATGGCCAATAAAGGTTTTTTCATTTCATTCATTTCATTTTCAACTGCAAGTCCTTCAATCCCCGTAAACCGTTTTGAGGTGGTTCAGTAAGTGCAAGCGCAGGATGGTAGGCAGGCTTTGTCATCTATATCTGGTTGTATAGTATGATATGGCATATTATTATGGTTACTAATAATATAAAATGAAGGCACTATAAAGTGAATTTATTTAGCTACTTAAATTTTAAGTGAATTCACTTTACATGTGCATATTTAATATGCCCATTTGTCATATCTTTTGACTGCCAGGATATTTTTTTACGGTGTCATAATAAAAAAGGCTAGTTTTTCATAGATCTATCGATTTATACTAATTACATTGTTGGCGGAGCTGGGTGCGTTTTGTCCATTGTCCTATCTATCCCACACAATAATGATTTAATAAAACCTTCTTAAACTGAAACGACCACGGAACCTAAATAGGGTTGAATCATGAAGATTTAAATAGTAATCTTACCAACATTTTAATCCTCCAAGGAAATAAAGCTACTTAAAGACTAACTACCATTATATACCGTGAAATTTGAGTTATTGAGTTTTAAAACTTAAAAGTCGTTTAAATAAACATAGTGCTAACGGTACCCTTAGCACGAACTAATATCGAATTCGAATAGTTAGCAATTGTAAAATGTCATTGTTAAATTTTGTGTGAAAACTTGAAAAGCAGCGTTATAACGGACGTAACGAGAACTAAATATTTGACAATGACATTTCGCACTCGCTAACTATTGGAATTCTGCTATTAGTCGAAGTTTAAAATATGTGTTTTATATATATGACTGATTTCAGAACATGCGTTCTATAAATTTCATTTCTTTTTATACATACGTCTTATGTAATGAAGTAAAAAAATAAAAATAACTTTCGCAATGTTCAGTCATTGGAAGGGTGAACAAAAACTTAATTATCTCGAGGTACTCCGTGCTTCTGAAGGCACGTTAAGCCGTTGATCCCGGCTGCATGTGCAGTCGTTAGAATCCACCAATGCACACCGATCCCGGGTGGTGGGTAACGATCCAATTTCTTTATTCAATCCATAGGAAAGGCCTGTGCCGCAGTGAGGGCGGCATTGATAGGCTGATGATAATGATACGTCTTATCAACAGTTATAGTTAAAAAGTGCAAGGTTTTTTTTTGTCTACAGCGAATATCCGAAAGCGCCAGAGCTGTTATCCTTCCCTCTGTTCTCGGCCTTCGGAGTGCCATATATGATCGCGTTGGAAGCCGCTAACTATCTGTACCTTGCCATAGTGTACTTTGGTCTGTTCAGGTAATTACCATAAGTATACCCGCACAGACTAGCGGCCCTCGGGCTGCTCGCCGCTTGCCGAATGCACAACACAACCCTGCGTCGCGAGAGTTTGTTGACAGCAAACCAACGCGACGTTGGTCATTGTCGTGGATATAATGCATTTTTTCTCCCCGTCTTCGACAAAATAAAAAAGCCTATTACCGTAAAGTATACGTGTCCTAATATCCTACTTTCCACTAATATTATAAATGTGAAAGTTTGTATTTTTGTAACTCAATCACGCAAAATCGGCTTAACAGATTTGGATGAAATTTGGTAGTTACCTATATAGTTGATGACCTGGAATGGACATAGAATACTTTTTATCAACAGAAAAGGTTAGGTTCCTGCGGGATTCTCAAAAAACGAAGGTCACAAAGTCGCGGGTGGCAAATGGTAAATTATATTTTAACTAGCGACCGCCCGTGACATCGTCCGTGTTCACTTCAGAAATTTGGAACCTAACACTTTTTCACCTATCGAACTTTCACCTTTACAACTTTGAAAAGTGTTAGGTTAGGTTAGGACCTAGAAATAGTTCGTTATAATTTGTCTGTATGTAAAATTTCATCCAAATCCGATTCGCCGTTTTTGCGTGATTGAGTAACAAACAAAGGTCAAACTAATATTATTAATGTGAACATTAGCTTTCACATTAATAATATTAGTAAGAAGTAGGTTAATAATTGCTAATTGGAATACACAGAGTTTTGTACTTTTGTTAATTTTATTAGGTACGTCTTCTTGAAATATTTAATATTACTTTTTTAAACTTATCTAACACGCATTTGTAATTATTTAGATATTTTAATAAAAGTTACTAACCCAATTCTAAAAAAATCCTCTATAGTTGGTTTTAAATGGAAGCTATTTTTCAAAATACCATACTTTTAAAGATAAGTGTCGCTACTTTTCAGGCCAAACAGTCCAATAGCTAGGTCAACCAAAATAACACCACAAGGTATAGCGGCTGCTAAAATAGCTATTGAACGAGATACAAAGAAACTTGGAACTTTTTCATTTTGGGAAGGGGTGAGCGCACTTAACCTTGTTTTCCTAATGATGTACATAATAGTTATTTATGCAACTGTTGTTTAAAAAGGGGCTTAAAAATACGCATGTGGGTTTGGGCGATATTAGTATCATACGAGTGTTTTAATACCTAATTATAAACAGTTGCATACAAACCTTTATCTACACTCATGATATGAATGCTCTATCAAAGATTCTGACTGAAACCATGGGGCGTCCTAAGAAGTCTTTTTAGTCTATTACGATCGATTGCTTGTATCCGTGAATTATTGTATGTATGCGAATGAAACACCGTGCGACAGCTTTTAAAGGTAACTAGTTCATTTGCCCAGAAAGCAAAAAAGTGTTGTCCAAATTGTATCTTTAAAATCAACAAAAATCGTTTAAATGCATAAATAAAAAACATAAAATAATTTCAGTCTTTTTTTCACAGATGGTCTCGATATTGTTTATGGGAGCCATGGTTTGTTTCTTCTGTCGTTCTCCGCAAATATTTGAAGGCTGGGGCGATAAGCTCAGACTATACTTTGAAAAAGATGATGAGAAATAGTACGCTCATATATTGTTTTAACACTTCTATGATACCACGAGTTTTCTTTCTTTCTTATACCTAAGTCTTGTGTATGGTAACATTTGATTCTTCTGTACAGTGTTCGTGATTCAGCCCTCGCAATGCTTGTTGGCGCGGCCATGTTTCTTTTTCCACGTTCTTTGGACATATTGAAAAATTTCTCTGTCAAATGTAAGTCAAGTGCTTTTGTTGTTCAGTTTATTGCTATATTTCATTTATGTAATTACATCGTTTTTGGAGCTATAATCAGCCATCAGATGCACTGAAGCGTGAGAATAATACATTGGCAAAACATCTATCTCATGACCGCACCTTCTGCGCTGCGTTAAGCAGGTCACGGAGCGGCCGTCCGCTCCGTGTGCACTTTTTATGTCATTTCATAGAGACCCGCTGCGCGGGAGACCCGCCTCACACAGCAGCGACTCTATGAAATAACATGAAACAAACTTTCGCTGTCGCTGGCTTTGTGCTCTCGTTTAACGCAGCTAAGGCCCTTAGAAATAATGGTTTCAGGCAATGCACGCGCACTAACATGATTCTGACGCGTCTTGCGTAAAAGCATATTTGAACACTAATCATTATAAACAAAGTCCATTTTTTTTGTGACTGTGACTTGCCAGTTGCCAGGTGCGCTTGCAATGCAACCAACGCAACTTTCGAGTGGCGCTAGTCATTGTTTTTTTTATATCTGCTCGGGATTATTAGCCGCTGCGATGGCGTCTTCTATGTTTAATTTTCATTAATTTAATTTTAAAATTCACTGCACTTGGTAACGACCGGTTCTCAGCCGGGTCAAGGCACGGTTTCTGCCTAGGCCGATGCAGGTTAAGCTTGTTCAAGAGCACAGTTCGACCCCAAACCGTCGCTAGCGCCGGTGTCGTTAACAACCCTCCATAGTGTCCCATACTTAATTAACGATCGGACGTAGACACGATTTAAAACCGTGCCTAGAGCTGGATAGAAATCATCTGGTTAACAAGCCACCTTAATGATATTGGTTTCAAACACATAAAACTACTTGTTGCGAAAACTGTTGAAAAATTGTAAATTCCACAGATACCGACGAGCTTCCGAAGGGAAAGATTCTATCAGTGCTTGATTGGAGGCTATTGAACAGCGAAATGCCTTGGAGTTTTATGTTTCTATTGGGTAAGTAATTCACTATAAGTTAGTTATAACTCGGCTTCTAACAATTTTTATACGTGCTGCGTTAATTAATAACAAAATCATCTATCTTACTTTACTTATACTTAATACCAGATAACATTAAAAAGAAGTAAAAACGGGTTTTTTTATAGGTGCACATTTTCAACTCATTGTTGTAATGTTTTAGTACGCTTTTGTCAATATATGCGTAAAATGTACAAGCACAGACATCTCAACAATTACCTATATAGAAATAAACTATTAACTATTTATTTAGATTATTATAATAAGAGTCGTTCGAAAACTAAAATATTACTACATGATTAGTACAAATTACAAAATGGCTCTATTGAAAAACCCCAAAAAAGCTGTGGTTTGCAACCTGCATTGATACGCTTACGTATAATGCGACCAAACTAAATGTTGGATGTTCGATTATAATATGGCGAAATTTTGACTTTTTGATTTTACAGGATGGATCATCGTATCGGTTGTCGTACATTAAGGAACGCGTCTTCTCTTTGAAATTTTGACATTCTCTTTGTATTTTATTTTGGACATATAATATATATTAGCATATTACCTCATTTTAAAATGTCTTCGTTACGTTGAAGTATTTTATTGATTTGAATTATAAAATGAGTAATGCGGGTGCGGGCCCTAGTGACTCTCGAGCCATTCAACAGTACCTGCGGCGAAGTCGTGGTCTAAATCTTAATAAAGCACTGTTGCTATATGAAAGAAAATACCAAAACAAAGTCCTCTTCGAACATTAGACAAAAATGTTATTCTTAATATTTACAGATAAATGGAAGAAACTTGGCCAAAGTGTTGAGTATTATAGAAAAGTGAAACTTCACAAAAAACAGCAGAAGCCAACAGTTACTTTTTACCAAATAATTAATTTACCCCAATATGTGTTATGTCTGTGTCGTTATGTATTTAAGTTTTTATCAAGAAAAAAAACGTAGATAGATTTTGTCAGTTGGATAATGTCAATCGTCATCGTCTTCGGGGTCCTCATCTGATAGAAAGTGATTAATTTAAAATTAATCCTACATATAAGTTTTGTATGCACTTGATAGGAGTAATTTATATTGGAAATAATAATAAAAAAATATATTTCTATGATGTTGTATAATTAGAGCCAATTCCAATTTGTAGAAAGTTACACAAATAGATCATTACAAATAAATAAATAACATTACTGTCCAAAGTATCTGGTAATACATAATATAGATAATATTTATTGAACCTTCTAAAAACATTATAATAATAATATTTGTATACAACAACAACAAGACAATCTTGGAAATAAACAATATAAACAAAAATAACAATTTACATTTAGATATTAAACTAAAACTACACTAAAACTAGACAAAAATTAAAAATATTAAAAAAATAGCTGCCCTAAGTCTTCCCCGTCGGCAAAGGTTCCCAGGACGCTGGCGGCATTTCCCCGCTGAATGGCGAGGCTTATGCGCTGAGTGAAATATCCACCAGCTCTGCGGTCTCCACCAATCTTTTCGCGATATCTTTGAAAAGATGGTGGGCACCGGGGCCCCAGGGTCTCTGAGTCTCAAAAACGCCAAACTCCAAACGCCGCAAATGTGAGGTCTCCACTGAGGCAATCATACTTGCGGCGCTTAAGGACCTCTGCGGTCGAAGCAGCCGCGCCAGCCTGCATAGAGGTTCCGGGAATATGAGACGGGGCCAGTGTCGACGCAGGTTGCGTCCCACACAAGTGCCCTTCCCAGCTTCCAAGGAACGAGTGTCATGCCGTCAGGCCTCTTACCGTCGTCGCGCGCCAGGGCGCTTGCTTCTAAAACGGCTGGCATGCTGGCGGAGGCAAGGGCCCTGCGGATGACATCGTTGATGCAGTGGTGGCGGGTTATACGGCCGGCACTCCTTGATAATATTAAATATGATAATCATAATTCATCATTACACATGACATGAAAAGGTTTCGGAACCCTGCTTCTTTCAGCTTCTTTTTTTAATGTTATCTGCAATGAAGTATAGCTAGCCCTAATCCGATTCTGGTATGCTGTGTTTTCCTGGTTCTAATAGAACAGATTGGGACGTAACGTTTTCTTTGCTTTATTTAGGTACTAGAAAACAAAAACAATTTTAATAAATGTATTTGCAATATTTACATTTCAAGACAATCTAATGACATGTGATTATACTTTTAGGTGGTGGGTTTTCTCTGTCCGAAGGCGCTAAAATAAGTGGCTTGAACGACAAAATCGGGGAGCAGTTAATGTTCTTGAATAAACTCCCAAACCCTGCCGTTATTCTCATCATAGCAATTATTGTGACATTTTTGACGAATTTCGCATCCAATGTTGCTGTTGCCAATGTAATGGTACCTTTGGCGATGCAAATAGTGAGTTTCTTATTATATTTGCGATTTTTCATTTGGATCTAAACATTGGTGTTGTGTGTGAGAAGTATCTATTAAGCTCGTCTTAAAGATCTCCGGGATACAATGGTATTTACGATTACGATCATTACGTGAGTTGTTGTTATGTTGTGGAGGCTACGCATATTATCATGGAAGCAATAGAACAAAATATTCATTTTTAAAGTTTAAATATTTCCATGTGGAACTGGCTCTATGGAACTACTAGAAATAAGCATTATTTTTTCTCTTTAATATAAAATTTTAATGAGAGCAACTATATATAAAAGAAAAACCCTTTTGTATTATACCTAGTGTATCCCCCCTAGCATGAGCACCGCGATATGATATATTACGCGTTTTTATCTCGCTCAATTGACAAATTACTATGGAGTTTGACAGTTAGACGCGATAAAAAACGTGATATAAACTAAATTCTGCCCCTTTAGCATGACCACCGAAACGGGATATGATAAAGCTTTTTATCGAGTCTCAACTGTCAAACTCCACTGTAGTCTGACAGTTAATGCCGATATATCGCTTTATCATATCCCGTTTCGGTGGTCATGCTAGAGGGGCTGGTGCTCATGCTAAGGGGACATGTGTGGTTTTATCATTTGTCAGATTTTTTTTTCAAAAACATTTGTGAATGGGTACTGGCAGCCAGTCACGTACTCAGTAAACGTTTCTATTGTCGGTGATAGGCCACCAGTTCTGATTCACAAACACGCACTGCAATTAGCTTTGCCTCCGTGCCTTTGTTCACTCGTTGAATTTATTTGGTCCAGTCGCACCCAGTAGACACTGCATTATTGCTCTGTGTTCGGTACACATGGCAGTAGCCAACTTCTAGATTGTTTATTTTGATAAAATGAGTATTGTAGTAATTAATTGCTATCATAAATTATTTCAGGCCAAGCGAATAAATGTTAATCCTCTGTGGTATGCCGTTGTATCTGGTTTCTCAGCTTCGTTTTGCTTCATGATGCCCGTGGGAACTCCTGGAAATTTGGTGATACAAAGTGCAGCTAGCATTCCAACGACCAAAATGGTAAGTGCACCTAGAGAGTAAGATAATATATGGGCCCATGGGGCATACGATTGATTTTTTTTAACATGAGGCTTAAAATCTGTGTAATAATATGAAAAAAAAAATCTAATGGAAATCCGAAAAAACGGTGCCGTTTATAAACAACAGTAGAAGAATGCACTACTATCAGGTATGAATGTAAACAGAAAACACTTTCACTAAAATCCTGTATTGTTATTACCTTTCTGATAAAACTAAGTGAAAAATTTGCCATAAAAAAAAATCACATGGCAGTAGCGTTTTTAGAATGAAGAGTAAGGGTAAAATAATTGCCTTTTTACACGACTCCCAAAAGTATTGTAATGATTATTTTCAGGGTTCATGGTATGTTTTAATAAAAAAATGTTGTTTGTGGCAAATAATCAGGGTAACAGTCCTTCTATGTATTTGTTCTCTGTGTGTGGTAGATACCATCATACCACGAAACTCAGGTTACGACCATACCATTTAATATTTATAGTTGATGATCTCTACAAGAATCTGTCCTGGTCGATCTTTTCCATATTCTCGATATAGATTTTTATAATAACCGGCTGATCGACATATTTGAACCGTCTCCATAATTGATGTGCGTAAAAAATATTAAGTAAATTTTACTACTCCACACACTATGACAATCCGAGAGAGCTGTTTGAATGCTATTCACTGTCTTAAATTTTCATTTTGCTTGCAGATAAAAGCCGGTTCTGGAGTTACGGTTACTACACTTATACTCACCTGGTTTTTCATGACCTACTATGCACCAGTCATTTGGCCTATGTACGAAATGCCGGATTGGATTGAAAATTGAATGAATTATTTTCAACTAGGTATTACTAGGTCAAGAGATTTCTACCAGTCTTGTCACATATCATATTTTGACTGAACTCACTATTATTTGTAAAAATCTTAATTTGACATCTCAGTTATTGATAGTTGATAGAAAACTTAAATTCTTTATTTTTATTAGTTTTAAGCGCTTTGATTATAAATATATTTATAGTACAGAACCGGCCGGGGCAATATGAGATGTTCGTGATAGTTAAACAATTAAAGACTACTTGTACTTTATATCCAAAAGATAGATAATAAAATAAAAAACAGAAACTGATTTTGACTTTTCTTCTTACTTGACCTCAATGAATAATAAAATATTATGAGGGTTTTATCGATCTATTCTACTGGTTGTTTCCTGATAGAACAAATAGAACAGATAATTATTGTATATTCTATCGAGTAGCATGGCATTGGCATATATATATGATATTGGTCAAATAGTCAAATTAGAAATTAAACAAATTGGTTATCTCGATTTGATTTCGTAGCCAAGTGTACAGCGGTTAAAATTTATTATGAACTAACCTTAAATGTTTTGATTATTTTTTAAATATTGAGATATCCTCATGATAGGAAGCAAATTGGAAGCAATTCTTGTCCAACATTCAAGTGAATTCAATGCTAAATAAAATTAGTGACCTGCCATCCTGACAGCCACCTATTTTTGACCAAGAATAGCTTCTCATTTGCTTTTGCGTCCTCAATATTTAATGAATAAACAAAACGTTTAAGGTGAGCAGCCATTCTGCTCATGATTCCTAGTTACCAAGCCGTAGAGTACGTACTATTTTCAATTACCGAAATTTTCAAATGCCAATAATTGCTTACCATTTACTTTCACCTACGGGAGGCAAAGTAGTATACCTAGAGTTACTATGGAGTAAAATATAAAGTACAGAAGTTAAGTAATAAAGTGCGCAGCAGCCATAGACACCGTTCACGGATAAGATATTTCGGACCAATTGAGACCACTGCGAGAGCGAGTTCCATGCGCTTGAGACACGCGTTTGAATTCATGCGCATCTGCATTGAGTGATCCTTTTTTAGTTTTCAATAAAACCAAAACGTACATTTAGTGTTAAATTGTCAAAACTCATAACCGAAATCACATGTAATCAAATGTGGATCACTCAATTCAGACATTAGGCTAAATAGTATACGCTGAATCTCAGAAAACTTTAATGCTGTGAACGAAATTTTGATATAAAAAAAATCAAATTACTTCAACGTAAATCCAGGAATCTATGATAGTTTCATTGGATCACTCAATCCTGAGGCATTTAGATTCCTAGAAATCCTAGAAATACGGCGTTATGTTTACGAATTGCATAATATTTTTTTGTCACCTTGAAGGTAACTTGGAAATATCTGTACAAATTAATAACACACCACAAATGCTTATAGTTAAAAAGTTATGACCAATCAAACCTTTTTTAATTTGCTGAACTGAGTGATCCTTATAAACGCATGTAGAAAATACGTTGAAATTTTGTACGAATTTGGCATACAAATTAGTAACATCTTTCCAAAAAAAAACTTTTATTAAAATCAGCAAAAGGGCGTTTTTAGGGAAAACTTTTAATTTTGATTTTGACATTGAAATACTGTCATATTGACTGTCACTAGTTAACCCCCGACGCAAAAGACTGACTGCTCGATCAGTCTGTGTATGTTGATCACTAGCTAACTGCCCGAGTAGTACGTGTATGGCGGCTCTAAGGAAAGAGAAAGGGAGGGAAAATAAACTCAATGTGTCAACTAATAATTTAATGAATCTATTCTTACATAAAAATAACTTCTTACTGACAACTTAAGAAATTATTTAAATAATCAATACAAAATTAATTCACTGAATAAACATATCTTCGTGTCTAATGACTCTCAGCATGTTATTAAGAAAATATAGGTATATCAGAAATTAAAAAAAAAACAATCATCTAACCATTAGAAAATATTTCATCAAAATCAAAAGTACCTTCTGTTATTTGACATGCGGACTAAAGACATGTAGCAATAATTCACCACGTTTAGAGGTTTGACTCGGGTATTAGTTCAGATACCTGAAGTATGGACTAGATTTTGCCCTCTGTTTTTAATTGCATATAGTCACTGCACTTAAGGCTATCCTTGGACATAAGATAAAAGCGCACTAGTAATACAAAAATACTTAGCGACATCTAACGAACTTAAGTGTTCGTTGCCTTTGAACTTTCTTGCGATGCGGTTCTTCGATTCGATTGTTTTAAATTCCCGGCGGTGGTGCTTCATCTCCGCCACCGCCTGGGGCAGGTGTGGTCGGAGCAGAGGATGATATGACCGGTCCAGGTTCGCAATAAATACCTGCGCCTGTAGGGTCCCACAAAATGGGCGCGTAAACAATTAGAGCGACCCAAAGGATGATGCAGCATAGGACGACACTAACGATCGAATACTTGGCCTGCAACGAAAAATGTAATTTTAGAGTGAACCAATTAATTTTAATACCATAATATCACCACTTTATATAGCAGCCATTCTTTATTACAATATAATAAAGCTTTGTGACTGACGAATAAAAAGCAAATAAATTGTGCGTAATTATGCTTTAGTTTTCCCGCGTTAATTAATTTATTGATAGCAACATCGATTTTCTTGAATTTCAATAACCTTACGAAACTATTGATTTAGGACTTTTAGAGAAAACAATGGATCATTCAATTTTTGTTTCGTTATTTTAAGATATAATGCAGACCAGGTTTCTATACTAAGTTCATGTAACTTTAGCTTATAAAAAGTGTAAAATAAAATCTTTTTTACCAAAAATAATCGACTTCATAAAAACCCCACGAGAAAGTAAGGATTAATACATATTCTTTACTTACATCTAAAGTACATTTATAACATATTTTGGACTCGTGCCATGCATGTTTATAGGTCTAATTTATATGTACTTTAGATATAAGATGTCTAGTGGATAAAAAAAGTTTTTTAATTGGCAACAAAAAACGGAGTGTTGAATAGTTAAGTATTATTATATGGTAGTTACTGTAATATTTCAAATGTGCGTGTGGACTGAGTGATCTTTTCAAAAAACTCATCCAACCACAACCAAATTATAAGAGGATTAAGGAAATAATTGTGAAAACTTAATGGTAAGGTATAAAATTTGTGAAACCTAAACAAAGAAAGTTAGAACTAATTAACTGGATCACTCAATCTGGACACCTGAAGAATAAGCCATAACGCATATCCAAGAAAATACTACCTATGTGTTTATAATTTGTATTTGAAATAACTGTGAAGAATTTGTGAAAGCTGCAAAACAAATTTTCGATTCATTTCAAAGCCACGTTTAAGATTTAGAACGGTTTATATGGATCACTCAGAATGCACTATGTTCATTTGAGTAATCTTTTAAAATACCACCTTATACTGAAAAAGTATGAAACATTATCATGTTTATTATAAATTATGCTTCTGGGAAAATTTGTAAAACAAAGATCGGGATTGAAATCTTACTGGTTTAAGAGAAAATGAAAATCTTGTTTTTTCTCGATCGTCCCAACTGAGTGATCCTTATCTTGAACTATATTTAATGAACCCAAAGTTATAGGTAGAAGGTAGTTACATCAGAAATTGTGAAAAATGTTGTACTAAAATTTGACGAACCAATCGTCCCAGTAAGTGTTATATTTTAAAAGATAACTCATTTTTTACAATCTCTAAGGAAAATGTTGAGTAAGGTACTTGTACTATTTTATTTTGTCGGATTTTTTTCGACTACCCTATTCAATGCTAACATTGTGTATATTCATTGCAATTTGCGAAGCTGGCGGCGTTGTGCAGTGCATATAATGCAAGTTTGTTTATAGTTTTTTTTTTATATAGATAGGTCCGATAAATGACTCCACCCCTCCTGATGTTAAGAATTAGAATTTATTTATTTGCATTTGAATATGGTACACTGGGGATCTTACAAATTTTGAAGTTCGGCCCATTCAGCCATCTTAAATAGCATGCAAATATTTTACACTACATAACTAAACGTAATACATATTAATTTACATTGTGAAATCATTTCTCAATAAAAATAAATTATAATAGATATAATTTGGTTGTGATTGGATGAGTTTTTTGGAAAGATCACTCAGTCCACACGCACATATATTTAAATAACGATGGCTCGGGGAACATACATTAGTAGTGATCATCATACAAATAAAGAGAAGATAGTAAGAGCGTGCTACCATTGTACCAACCGATAGTCAAATGTATAATAATGCATCAAAAACAATCTCACCATTTTTTGCATCGGGACTTTCCCCACATGATGACATATAAATGCCGGTGTATACATAAAAGGCCACATGAACCCAAACGATGACGCAGTCCCTACGCCAAGTGCGGCCAGATAGGCATTCCCAACCCACGGTGATGGAGCCCCGTCTCTAGCCTGTAGAGGAAAATTTATGATTAAGTGACCGATATACTGTTTCTATACTTCCGGACACATCTATCGGCCCACAGTGTTATAAGTTTCAAGGGTCTGTAACAAAAATATATGTTTATGATCGAGAAATTATTTAAAAACACATTAAAACATTATTAACCATCTTTTCGTGTGCTCATCAGCTTCAAAACTGCGTAGGTAATAACTTTTTGCTCAATGTAACATTTACTTTTAGCTAGGGACCGTCATTTAAAATGCTAGGTGGGCCGATAGTGCAGTCATTGAAGCGAAAAATACGGTCTTACCTCCGAATTTTTTAACTGTGAACCGATTTGCATGAAATTTTGGAATTAGGCTCATCTTACCCTTAACTTCAAAAGTGAAAATGATGTGAACTCCGCCTATTATTTTTAAGGGGTGTAAACAACCCCTTAATGGAAAAATTGACATTGAGCCATTTTATCGCTAGAAAACATGTCTAATAGTAAGTGGTGAAATTGTAAACTATTTTCTAACATAATTACCTCATATGAAAATCATTTTCAACCCCTTGAAATTCTTACAATCCCTGCAAACAATCCCTAAATTGAAAAAATCACAAAAAAATACTTTGGTATGATAAAAAGATGTAAGTATAGAGTAAGTAATATTTTATATTCTCTATAATAATTATCAAATTTTTAACCCCCTTTCAACCCTTGAAAACTAACCCTTGATAAAAAATTGTTAAAAAAAATAATTTTTTTATTAAACAAAATGTATTGAAATTGGGTGTATAGTTAAAATATTATATCAAACAAGTGCTCAGTCCTTTGCAGACGGAAATATACTGGTCACATTATAACGAATAGACGGAGCACGCACAGCGGATCACATGGCTTTTTCGTTGGCCCCTTCACTCAAATATGTTATATATACATATAAGAACGTTGGTATGTATTATTCATGCCTACGTTTCCAAAATATATTAGCCATATTATGTATATATGTTACGCTCAAAGATCGAAAACGCTCAGTGAGCGGAAAAATAGCTCACAACGCGTTGTGGTCACAGTCATCCAAACATCCACATCGCGAAATTCGTGTTATGGCTCTAATGAAAACGCGCACGACGCGTTGTGGCAATCACAGAAAGACCAAATAGCGAAATTCGTGTCGTGGCTGACATGCTATTCGATCTCAACGCGTTGTGGCAATGAAGAAAAGCCATGACGCGTATGGAATATTATTTGATTACGACGCACACTACTTTCCGATATGGATCCTACTAGGCCTAGGCTGGAAACGTTTTGGTAGATGTCTTTAGAAAATATTTTTTATTTTATCCGTAACCACCCTGGGGGTTGGTTGCGGATAAGTTCAAATCATTTTAACTTTTGAAGTTAAGGGTAAGATGAACCTAATTCCATAATTGTATGCAATTCGGTTCACAGTAAAAAAAATCGGAACAATAATGCTTCAATGACTGCACTACGATAGGTGTGTCCGGAAGTGCATCATCATCAGCCGATGATGGGCGTCCACTGCCTTCTCTAGATTTCCCAACAACGGTCCTGCGCTGTCCACATCCAGTAGGTGCCGTTGACTTTAGGATTACTTTACTTCCCCAGTCCCAGTTATAGTTTCATATCCGTCCATCCGTCTCCGGTTTTGGAGACTATTAGTACTAGAGAGCTGTAATTTTGTAGAGGTATATCAATCATGCCGATTAAAATTTTACAAAATATTTTTTTAGGACTCCCCTACATGTGACCTGGGGGTGATTTTATTTTCATCATCACTTCATTGTGTGGGATATCGTTGAATAGGTCATTTTAAATTACTTACTAATTTATAGTGTATCAAAAATAAAATATAATTTGATGTCCATTTCCAAAATGCACATTTCGTATCAACAAATACTTTTATCGCTTTTGATATATACTTTGCCTTTTACAGTATGTCATTTCGACAAATATTTAAAAAGTTACAACGATGACAAAGTGATAGCGCGGTGTACTGTAATGGAGTATACTGCCGGAAAGTTCGGAGTTTTTTTTGTTGAATTTTGGTGTTTGTAAACGTAGATAAAACCTAGGAATCTCGACTGCTTAAATATTACCTACGTCAAGTAAAAACTGAAAAGAAAAAAAACAAGTCCAGTAGTCTATAATTCTGTTCAGTAAGGAACAAGGCTACTTCAATAGGTGGGACCCATTAGATATTCAAGAATGGATTATATTTTTCAATAATTAATTCCGATATAAAAAATAAAGACTCCTGCTCAAATATATTGTGGTAACTAAAGGCAACTACGGAACCCTACACTCCGCGTGGCACGACACGCACATGGCCGGTTTTTCTATAATAATGAGCTTGAATCCAAGATCACTATAGAACCGAAATAAATCCATTTATTTAGGTGCCAGTGCAATGGAACCAAGACATCAAAATGAGATCATGTGATTTGACCTAATAATAATGTGATTTTCAGGAAATAAATAGTATCAAAATAGTAATATGGATATGCGGTCGTAGTAAAAATTTATAAATAGGTAATTTAATTAAAGAGAAATTAAATTACCTTATTTTTCAATTTTACTTTTAACTTTTTAAAATAAGTATCAAGTATATTCACATCAATGTTGAAACTTCCATTTGAGGAGCTGGCGAACAAAATGGTATAATTACGCATCTGGTCAAACTATTTTTTTTAAGGTCCGGAGGATTCGGGACCGTTGAATTTGAATCTCAAATCAAAACCGCCTAAAACAGTGTTCATCAATCATCATCATCAACAGCCTATCTTAGTCCACTGCTGGACATATGCCTCCCAAATGCACGCCACTCAGATCGATCTTGGGCTACTCGCATCCAGCTCCTGCCAGCCACCTTGCACAAATCGTCACTCCATCGTGCCTGGGGACGTCCTACACTACGTTTGCCTAGACGCGGTCTCCACTCCAGAACTCGTCTGCCCTAATGGTTATCGGTTCTTCGGCAAATATGGCCAGCCCACTGCCACTTCAACTTGCTAATCCGGTGGGCTATGTCGATAACTCTGGTTCTCTGTCGGATTACCTCATTTTTGATGCGATCCTTCAGAGAAACGCCGAGCAAAGCCTTTTCCATAATGTGCTGAGCGACTTTGAACCTGTGGGCCAGCCGTACCATTAGTGTCCACGTCTCGGCTCCGTATGTCATCACAGGTAGGACGCACTGATTGAAGACTTTCGTCTTTAGGCACTGTGGGATCGACGATGTCAGGACTTGACGTAACTTCTCAAACGCTGCCCGACCTAGCTGAATTCTTCTATTCACCTCGTCTTCAAAGTTGTTTCTACCTAACTGCAATGTCTGCTCGAGGTACACATATTTTTGAACAACTTCGAGAACGGCACCGTGTATTGCAAATCGGTTCCGGTGGAACATGTTCATTTAACATGACCTTGGTTTTATCTAAGTTCATCCGAAGGCCGATGCGTATAGAAGAGTCAGCCAGGTCATTCAGCATTTGTTGTAGGTCCTGCAGGGTTTCCGCCATGATGACGATGTCGTCTACAAATCCTAAGTGAAGAGATGCGTTCGCCATTTATGTTAATGCCACGTCCTTTCCAGTTCAGCGTCTTGAACATATCCTCCATTGGATTAGTGAAAATTTTCGGGGAAATAACGTCCCCTTGTCTCACTCCACGATGCAACGACATGGGATTTGTTTGCTGATTATGTACTTGGGCCGACATGGTGGCGGCTTTGTAGAGACATCTAATTACTTGGATGTATCGTCAGTCGACTTGGCAACACTGCAGGGATTCCAGGACAGACCAGATTTTAATCGAGTCAAAGGCTTTCTCATAGTCTACAAATGCTAGACACAGGGTCTGATTGTACTCTTCAGTCTTCTGTATAATCTGCCGCACTGTGTGAATGTGGTCTATGGTGCCGTATCCACTCCGAAACTCTGTTCCGGTGGTTGGAAGTCATCAAGTCTTTTCACGCAAGACGGTTCGCGATCACACTTGAGAACAGCTTATAGACGTGCTTAGAAGGGATATGGGTCGAAAGTTCTAAAGTAGGGTCTTGTCCCCCTTTTTAAAGAACAAGACGACCACACTCCTACTCCACGCCTCAGGAGTTCTCCCTTCGAACAGGACAGTGTTTAAAAGCTTTTGGAGCTCCCTCAGAACGGGTTTACCTTTCAGAAGTTCTGTTGTGACACCATCCTCTCCAGGGGCTTTTCCATTATTAAGCTGTCCAAGAGCAATCTCGCCAATACTGACTCCTGGCAGGTTCTCGGTGAAGTGGCGTGTTAATGTGGCTCTAGAATCCTCATTTCCGGGATCGGGTCGAAATGCATGTGATGCGTACAACTGGCCGTAGAAGTCTTCCACTTCCGAAAGAACTGCCGCCTTTGAAGCAACAACTTCCCCACTTGCTGTGGTCAACTTCGTCAGATGGCTTCTTCCAAGAGATTGTACAAACACTTTGGACCTTGGATACTGCTCGATCGAGAGAGCGATCGAGAGAGTATTGGAGCACCGGAGGTCGTATGGTACGTGCTTACTGATTCTTGGTTTAGAGTCCGCTTTGCCGACGAAGTGATGGGTGGATTTTCACGTCGTTACTTCATGAGCTCTAAAGTCTCTTCCTAAAGCTTTGACTTCCTGTCCTTACGCTGCGTTCCCTGAAGATCCGAACCACATTTTCGAGGTTTCGGTTTACGTCTGATGTTTTTTCCACGGCAGCAAATCGGTTCTCCAGATTTGACTGGAACGTTTCAGATCCTGCTATAGATTGGAGCAGAGTAGGTTGGAGCCTGGATTTCATCAAACGGACGAGTCGGTGATCACTACCGGTATTGAACCTGTTGATCACGGAGACGTCTCTGAATAGGTACCTCTTGTCCGTCATGATGAAATCGATCTCAGTTTTAGTCATAGTATCCGAGCTTTGCCACGTACACTTCCTTTGGGGCTGTTTCTTGAAGAAAGAGTTCACCAAGAAGAGCCCTTTCGAGGAAGTTGACGAGCATTTGCCCCCTATGATTTCTGCTTCCGAATCCATGGGATCCTACTACCGATTCGCTGCAATTCTGTACTCCCACTTTAGCGTTGAAGTCCCCCATAACAACGTTGTAGTAGGTCTTAGTAGTGGAGTGAAGAGCCCTCGATATATCATCGAACATATCCTCCACTTCGTCGTCGGAGTATGTCGAGGTTGGTGCGTACACTTGCACCACCTTGAGGCTATACCTCTCGGTGAGCTTTATAATAAGATAAGTGTATCTTAAAAAGTGTATATTAGACAGGTCGAACGTGTCGAACAGGGTAGTGACTTTGTTCGACTCGCTCGACCTTTCTACAACGTTATAAGCAGGTTACTTATTTACCAAAAACCCAACGCCACCTTGGGACTGCTGCTCTCCCCCACGGAAGTACATTAGATGGCCCGATTCGAGGGTTATGGTGTCCTCCCCCTCTCTTCGGACTTCATTTAACCCAAACACGTGCCACCTAATCTTCCCAAGTTCCACCTCGAGGTGCGCCAGATGCGAGTCAAGCCGGAGCGTGCGTCCGTTGTACGTCGCCAGGGTCAGTCTAGTTTGGTGACCTTCCTTAGCCCGGAGATTCTTGGCACCTCCCGCCCCGCCGTTACCGTGACCAGGACTCGGGAGCGGGGCTGCCGGGAACTGGGGGCGGTGGCATGTGTTTTTTATGCATTGAAGGTTTTGCCCGTAATCGCTACACTGGGCAGGCGGGTTGGTGATCGCAGAACATAGGTTAATTCATTGATGATGCTGCTGCCCGTTACCAGTGCGATTTCCCCCTACGTCGTTGGATGGTTATAGGGTGCACCATGTGAAGGTGAGGTTGGCTTGGGTTCTTGCAGGTGTATTTAGAACCCCTTACACCCCTTACACAAAACAGTGTTAAATTACTAAATTTGTAAATTAAAAACCATGCCAAAAGCTCACTGTAGGTATGTCATTCAGTTTTATACAGCACATGTAAAATTAAATTCTATGTAATTATACCATAATGTTCGCCAACTCCTCATTTATTATTTCATAGAACAGAATTAGAATATTTTGCTCCTTTGCCCCTTAAAACGCGGACTAAAGCTAGTCTTGGTTCAAACCGTATGTAGTCTATCTTCTTTTAAGCAAACAAACAACATCAGTTTTAGTCCAGGTTTAACTTTAGTCTATGTTTTGTAATAAAGTGGTTTGGTTTTCACTCAGTTGTCAGAAATTTTAAAGTTAAACTGTCAATTTTCTGGAATGGGTTGTAGTAACCAAATAGAATGACTTTATCTATGTACCAATATTAACAACTTAATCCAGATAACGTACACAATACAACTTACAGACCTTTGTAAGCAAAATACATACCATGTTCAGAACGAAGGGCAGAAAAATTACCACAGCTGCAACGCCTGTCATTATGTTAGCCAGGATACAAGACAGGAAGCACACTAACAGCAGTCCCACATACCAATTTTGATTAGTTAAGGACGTTCCGCTGTAATTTGTTATATCCTCATAAAGTTTAGTACTCCTAACTGAAGCTCCTATTGCCACACCTGCACCTATAAACAAACAATTAGTTTTACTATCGAATGATAGTTAATACTACGGAACACAGAAATAGGTTAGAATGGCCTTGTGGTCGGGGCAGGCGCGCCACAGTTGTGTGAGCAAATGATCATAACTTGACCAAAACTTGGTTTTGATTGTGTCGTTGCTATCGGGTGTGAGCCCTAAATGGTTCGATTGTTTGATGTCGCGTCGTTTGATTGGCTGTTATCTATTAGGTGAAAGTATATTGGAAGCGAGCCGGCGGCATCGGTTCCGTACAAATAGTCTACGATCATCCTTCTAATCTTTTTTGTGTTTTGTGGTTAATATTTTTTTTTCTGTTAAGCCCTCGGACCGTAAATAAAATGCAGGTGTCTGTGTTCAATTGAAAGCAGAAGTATATTTATACAATTTGTTAAGAAAAGTAACGAAACAAATGGCACTACATAAAAATTCATGGGCAAAACACCTTTAAACAAATCAATTATAACTAATTTTATAAATTGTGAATTTAGAATTACTGAGAAACTTTAAAATCGTGTAAATAAAAATAGTGTTAATAGTTATATTAAATGATTCCACAGCCATATACACAAATATTGATCTATATCGTTTACAAAATATCTGAAAACAGCGCAAAATTGTAAATAACACAGCTATTATGGAATTTTCATACATCAAGTTAGATTTATTTGACTCAATTTATGACAATTAAAATTGTTAAGGTTTCATAATTTTACAATTAGTGAGTTAACGATGAAACATTTTTGGAAAAATGTGTTTTTAATATACATATATACAACCTATTATGTTGTCAAGTAAAGTTTCTCAGGTATTCCCAAAACATTCACGGTGTATAATTATGTATAATTACAATTGTTTTTATGAATCTTATTCTTTTCGCAATTTAAAAAGAAATCTAATGCTGACCATTTGTGCAACTGTTATTATACTATTATTATATTCAACGATATTTGTTGTTGATTATATTTTTCTGCAATGCAACTTTTAATTAAATTCTAAAACTTACCAATTAACATAAAATATGAATAATTCGTATTCATGTTCACAAAACGCCAAAATAAAATAGACGAATCCGGCTTTAATGTGAGTTTACTTTTCCCTGAAACAAGATCAACAAATGCTTTAATTTTAATTAAGATTTCCCTCATTAATTAGCACTGATCAGTGCTTTAGTTTTAAAGTTGGCTAAAACATTTAAAATGTTTGTGTTTTTTAGGCCTATTTATAAAACAGTGTTTGACAAACTTTGGTTTATAGGTAATTTTTTTAAAAGATCCAATGATGTTCTATCCGATAAAAAAATTAAAAAAAAACAGCAAAAGGGGACATCATATACCAAAATTTTCACATTCCTAGCTAGTTTCGATTTTGAGATAGACCCCATAACAAAAATGGTCTAAAATGACAAAGGGCCCCCATTTCCTCGTTTTTTGAAAATAAAAAAATCAAAATTATATTTATATCCTACTCAACGAGCTATAGATAATTATGTGTCACATGCTGGGGTAAAAAAGTTATTTAATTAATTTATTATTTAATGAGGAACTCTATGGAAAATAATTTAATTGAATTTTCAACTAAATATTTAGCTTTGGGCAAGCATCCCAGTGTTATTATAAATGTGAAAGATTGTTTGATACTCTGAATCACGCAAAAACTCCTTATTCGATTTGGATGATACTTAGTATGTATATCTATACTAATATTATAAAGAGGAAAAATTTGTATGTAAGTATGTTTGTAACGAATAAGCTCAAAAAGTACTAGACCGATTTTAAAAAATTCTTTCACCATTTGAATGCTACATTATCACTGATTAATATAGGCTATAGTGTATTTTCAAAAAAAAGGTAGGGTTCCGTATAACTTCGATAATGTAACGCAACGTGTGTAAAAAAGACCTTAAAATAGCCTTATATAGCGTATGCTGCGGAAGTCATTGACAATAGAGCAAAATGATGTAATAAAGTTTTATAGCGGATATCGATATCTACAAAAAAATCCACGATACCCTATGCCTAAATATTACAGTTATGACACAACTAGAGGTCCCATGCGGCGTCACCCGCGTTAATTTGAAGAAGAAGGCTTATAGTGAGTCAAAATTAAAAAATGGACATAGGCTGTTGTAGACTTTTTTACAGAACTTTTAAAGGGGAAGAATTCCGTTATACATGATTTTTGTGTAACTTTAACCGTATACCCAGCAATATTTTTACCCGTTTTTGCAACATTTTTCATCGATGCTCGGCTGCTACTGGGCGTAGCCTGGTAATATATATAGGCCTATAGCCTTCTTTGATAAATGCACAGTCCAATACAAAAATATTTTTTCAAATCGGAACAGCAGAGCAATATTGCATTCGGTACAACGGGTCCTAAACTACGCAACGAATTTTTTACTTGGAATGTAAGGTTTATATTTATTATGAAGAAAGTCGTTGTATATAAAACAAGCCTTTAAACAAAAAGTATAGTCTACACTACAACTGTACACCGAAGCAAAGCGAGGGCGGGCCGCTAGTAGTTTATAACCAGCCCCTATTTTATCGTCGCTCGTTTCTATCACGCTCAATTATTGTCAAATTACTAAAGAGTTTGACAGTTAGATGCGATAAAAAACGTGATATAATTTAAATTCTCTGCTCATGCTACAGGGACTGGATTGAGGCATAGGATATTTTTTAACCCGTAAAATGTAAGGTTCCTGAGGAATTCTCAAAAAACTAATAAAAATAAGTTAATGCCGTTGAAGTCGCGAGCGCCGCTAGATCTACATATACCGAAATTTCAGTTCTGTAACTCATTAAGCTTGCGATCTAGAAACCCGTGACATACGGACAGACGGGCGGACAGAGAGACGACAGAGTCGCAATAGTGCTCCATTTTTACCCTTTGGGTATGGAACCCTACAATGATGGATGAAATTGGTAAACCCATTTCAAGTTATGGCGTGACCAAAAGAAATAAGGATTCATTTTATATTATGTCATCATCATCATCAGCCTATGTATGCCCAGCCTATATCACACTATCACACTAATATTATAAAGGCGAAAGTTTGTGAGTGTGTATGTTTGTTACTTCTTCACGTCTAAACAACTGGAGCGATCTTAATAAAATTAGTTATGGAGTTAGCAAGACACCCTAGATTAACACATAGGCTACTTTTATCCCGAAAATATGTTAGGTTCCAGAGGGATTTTCAACAAACTAAGTTAACGTAGACGAAGTCGCGGGCGACCTCTAGTGTATATATAATAGGGATATTGGTCCATGACTCTCCACGCGGGCTCAGTGTGGATTGATGGGTGCTAACGACTGCAGATGCAGCCGGGACCAACGATTTAACGTGCCTTCCAAAGCACGGAGGAGTCCCAGATAGTGAGTTTTAGGTCATCCATCCAATGACCGACCACGGCGAAAGTTGCTTAACTTCCACGATCGTAGCCGAACGCGCTAACCGCTTGCGTCATCGCATTCTTCGTTATTATTATGTATATGGACATAATAAGGAGCACATCTTATATCCCAATGACAAATCATCACCCCGCGTGATATCATGATCACAGCCTGGTTGTTGTCGATAATGTAATAATAATAATAACACACAGTTGGACACAGCGCGCATCGTCAGGCGGTTTCTTTCTCTGCGGCCCTAACAACCGGTAGCTTGGGCCTAGCTCCGCTGCTGGTGGCCTTCTAGGTTAGGTTTTTTATACTATATTTATTTTTGTATTTACGTTTTTGTATTTTAATTTAATATCTATTTTATAAAAAAACCGAAATGAAATAAAACAGTATAGTAATAAATAATTTGCACTAACTGTTTTCAGTGATAAGTTTCAGGAAATTTGTAGATCGCGGTATGCTATGCAATAAAATGACGAACAGCGATACTATGGTAGGATCCTTAATTCTGAAAAGAAATTTTAGTCACAGCAGTAAATAAAATGATATCTACCCAAAAGACTGTCCTGCTAAAGACCTAAATGGTAAAGACGCGTAACTGACTCCATTGTGATTAAAATAAATCAATTAACTGCAATTTGGTTAAAATCCGATGAACTATAAAAAAATAAAAATAACCTGGAGTTGAAGATAGACATCCTTAGGTCCACTTGCACGAAAGTTCTTTAATTAAGGCTCAATCGTGTTTAGTACAACATTCCATCTTTGTCAATTGTTTAAAGTCAAAAAAGCTTTAGATTAAGGCTGAGTACTTATACGGGCGTTTAAGCACCTCCACCTTTATAATTAAAAACACTAGGTTTGTACCTACAGGGAAGTGGACATACAAGGAAATACTTTCGGGAAAGTGGACATTTAGGGAAATAGACCCAATGTGAATCAACTGGACATTTTGGTAACGGGCCTAACGTGCCGAAAGGAAATAGTTATGTAAACCACCGTTTATATATTGAATACTCACATGGGTTTGCCGTCTACATAATTGAATGTAGACCAACCTCGAACATACTTGTTATCGGCGACGAATAGTAAAACTAAAAGCAAAACTAAGCAGAATATGGTGATCTGAAATAACAAAAGAAACAAATCACAAAAAAAATATGTTGTCATAATTAAATAATAATTCAATAAACATTCGGTATATTATACTACTATGCACGTGTTCCCACCAACATGTCCCCGTGGTGGTTCCAATGATATTTTTTAACCGTTCTGAACAGTGTTCGCCAGTGGGTCAATGGGTAATTTATTTTTACCATGGTCCCATCAACAACGCGGGTTGGTTGTTGGTTGGAGGGAGGGAACACGTGAGCGGACAAAATATACTATTTGAGGATAGTTTGACAAAGAAATTAGTCACCAAATTTCTTTGTTCGCGTTAGAATAGTGGAAACAGCATGTTTAAATTGTTGGCAATTATTGATTTAAATTAGGTAGGTAGGTATCCGAAATATCGCTTTCATTAACTCGAATTGCATTACTCAGCATTATCACCTGTATAATATTATATTTACAATGCCGATAAGATATGGAATTTAAGTAATTTCTACATTTTATTGCTTTCGAAGGCAGGCGAGTGTACGAATCACCTGCCAAGTGGTCACCGTCGTCCATAGACGTCAGCTCAATGAAAGTGACATAGCTATGCCGCTACCTTTCTTGAAACTATAGTTTTAAGCCTCTCTTGAAGAGGACCATGTTGTAGTATTGAGGGAACATTGTGAAGGGAAGCTTTTTCAATAATGAACGGTAACATTTTGTTTGAGAGGTTCGCTCGGCATATAAATAAGAAACTTACTACTTCATGTGATGTTATTTGTTTTGGAATACTATCTTTGTGCTTTTGTAGTTGACTTTTCACATCAGCTATGGCAGCTGCACTCATAGGCTTGCCCTGAGCTCTGAAAATAAAACAGGTACCTTAAATTATATCAAGTTTGAAAATGCAACAACGATTGTCATTACTAATTTTGTTATGTCAATGTCTACATTTAAAGGAAATTTCATGCATTATTTTTTAAAGTAAGTCATATCAAGTCAGTTTTAACGGAATTTCAAATAAGTTGTTTATAAATAAACAACTACTTACCTAACCTGACTAACCCCTAATATCTTCTACTTAAAGCCAGAGTACGATAGACGATGATAAAGATCTAGATTTATTTAGAAATCAACTTTAAGAGTAGATGCATTTAATAAAACCAAACTAAATAAAAGTATAGGCCTACTGATAATAAGTCTTTGACAAACTTAATTATCGGTCGATCGATCTGCGCTGCATTACATAAAATTATAAGCTAATTGTTACTGCGCCCTTGGCAAACTGAATATCTCCGATCGATCTGCTTGTTCTCAGAGCTGCCTTACTCGAGCAGTCGGGATGGACTGCTTCAAGCCGCAGCTGCATGGTGAATAATTCTTCTACGTACACATATACACGGACCGTCCGAGCAGTTGCGACTGCTCATGCAGTAGGTATGAACTGCTCGAGCAGTTATCAAAGCTGTTGACCCTTGACTGCTCGAGCGGTCCGTTTGTGTAGATCACTGGCTTACTGTTCAAATAGTCCATGTATGGCTGTTCTTAGTCAAGACGTGCGTAGATTGAAAGTTTAATCACGTGATACATGCACAGAAATAACATCTACTATTTAAAACAATGAATTTTCAAAAGAACTTACCCTGACAATAAAAATATGTGATATACGCAATTAGCAATGAATAAGACTATGGCCAAAGGTAGAGCGAAAACTGAGTACTGTAGATAATTAAAGATATCCGGGTAAACGTGTCTTGGTTTTAAACAAGATCTGAAAAATAGACAATTAAATAAGAAATATCGCAAATGAACAATAGTGAAATGTACCTTAATGTTTGAGGAACGGTATAATTTGAGAAAGGTGGGAAATAACTTAGTTGTTGTGATCGTTCTATTGAAATAAAAGTGTGTGTCTTTATTTTGTTTAAAATCGTGAAAAATGTTGGTGGTTAGTAAAACACCTCTTGCAGAAATAATGGCAAAAGAAAAAGTGTGCTCTGTTATTATCTCCCGAAGATGGGAAAAACATATCAACTAGTCGGGAGAAATTTATAAAACTATTAAGAGATATGCTAATAACTATTTACTAATGTTTCTGGGCAACATTTTGGTACTAATCATATTATGCCATGCGTCGTCAAGGTGTGATCACTGTCATGATTTTTATGCCAATGTACTTGTATTTATCTGCTTAATGCCACCGTAATATTATACTTAGATAGATCTGTATTCATTATACATTATGAGGTATAATTAATCGACATTATCGGCAAACAGCGACCATATTGTAGAAAACTATTATGTAATAACACTATAACACAATTTTATCCGCAAGATGTTGACAATTCAAGAGGTTCATTCAACTTTGTTCATATACAAAATATTGAATATGAATACGGGACTTACTTTTGATACATTTTTCTAGTGGACTTTAAGTTCTTAAATTGAGTGGCTATGAATAGCCAGCCGTTAGATTTCGTAAAAAAAAACAAAGATCAAAGTATTTAAAGTAAAAATCAACTTACTCGATGAATATAGTTCTAAAGGCATGTGTGCAATAGGCAGAATGCATGATTGCTGTACTTCCTATAAAAGACGAACAATACTGTAGGTTTTAATAAGTACGACATCTGCGATGATAATGTCATTGAATAATAAAATATTGATTCATTGATACTGCACATTTTGTATAGTTAAATTATTATCATACCAATAGCAGATGATGTCTGTATAGCATTATTGATAACATATCGAACGTTGTCATAATTTGTTTCAGATGGACCTTTTCCTGCACCAGACTGAAAATCAAAAAGAAAAATTACGAAACAAAAAACTACTAAGTACCTCATATTGACTAAGCGAATACCGAATCAATTTGTTTATTTATTCTTTGTTCGTCCCTTATCTACTGGTATCCTGCCTTATGTCTTGGAACAAATTTTTAAACTCGTGGCCATAAACCAGGCTATAGAAATGACCTGTATTCACACTGCAGTGCCTATGTGATGTCGAAAGCACTCGAGCTTAATGGAAAAAGAAATTGTTTGCAAGTAAGTAAATAACGATAAATAGGACATCCGGAACCATGGTGCTGTTATCACTTGTTACATGGAAATACCGGAATAATATGCCAGTTTATACGACCAGAGGCGTTAAAGGCACACCTGTAGATACCATTTTGACAAACGGGATCAATTTCAGCGATGTATAATTGCCACACACCCATGTCCTGCTACTCGAATATTTAAGGCAACACAACCAACCGTTGCAAAATGGTTTGCTTAATACAAAGATGGTGATGTCAAATCATAACTAAATAATAAAATCGTAACTTAATAATAAAAATACATACCTTCAAGCTTAAAAATATGGGAGTAACATATTGAGTTATAATCGACGTAACTATCAGCCTATTGGATAACATTGATAGGATAAATGCAGCTAAACTGCATTTGATAAGTAATCTGAAAGAAAAAAGTTTCTTTTATCTTTTTTTAGAGGCCATAAATGATTCTAATAGAGTTTGATTGGTGTAATAAACAGATTTTTATAGAATGCTAATAGTCAAATTATGTGGTTTGACCATTTCGCTTCGTTGACATGGAGTGTAAGGCGAAAAATGTATTCAGTGTTCATTACTTTTCTTTTATACAAAAGTTTTTGTAGTAACGAAACGGTCAAGTCATATATTTTAACTAAGGTGTACTTTGTGAAGTTAGGGCTTATAAAGTTAGGGCATGTTGAACTAGAGACTTGGTTCTCTACGAGATCTGATAGTTTTTTGACAGTGCGAGTCATATAGTTTCTTCTCAACAACATTTTACATGAAAATGACAACGAAGCGCTTCGAGAAAAGATAGATAGTGCTCTTGCACTTGTCTTATCATCCAGATCAATGATTTAAATAGTTAAATATGCCTTAATACCGAAAACTGGGGCTATACTTTGCAATGACATTATGATGATGGGCGTTATGACACATAATATTTGTTGACACATTGACTACAACAGTGAAAAGTAAATGTGTTATTGAAAAAATAAACTAATGTTAATAGTACGTAGGCATTATAAAGTATTATACAATGCCTACGTACGTAGTAAATTGGAGTATGGGGCAGTAATTTAACACCCACGAAAAAAAATATTGCCTCATGATAGAGAAGATACAACGAAAATTTTCTCGATGGTTATACAAGAAAAACTATGGATATTATCCGTTCTTGTATCCATCAACTTTTGTCTACGGAATGGTCGACGTAGAAGCACTGGATATGAGAAAGAAATTGCTCCTCATAGTACACTATCTATCAATTATTTACCAAAAGATTGATTCCCCACATGTGCTAGAAAGAGCACGTCTTTTGGTACCCACTATCCCGCGTGATGCCGAGGGTTTAATGGAGCCGCGCCGGCGGCCGCGCTTGCTGGAGAGGCCTGGCACGCGAACCGTACACGCTGCCCAAGCGCCCACAGTACGTGCATTGCGCCTGATCGGGGACATGCTCGCTCATTATGATCACTTAGACTTATTTGTTGACGGTCTAGGGAGATTAATTACCATGACTCGCCAGATTTTAGATTCTGGGTTTTAACCTGTAATGCTTAATTAATAATGTTCTTTCAATTTAATTACATTTGACATTCAAAATAATGTTTTTGGCTGCTCTTATGCGTTTTCTAGTTTATTTTAATGTGTAACGTATTTACCCGGTAAACCGTGTGCCGCCTTTATAAGAGTCGATAAAAAAGTCTCTCAATTTCTAGCTTAATTAAATTAAGGATTTACAATCAAAATAAAACATATACAGAAAAAAGTTCATTAGATTACTAGTGTAGCATGTCCATATATATGTATCATAATAGATCATCTATGTTTTCATTATATTTAATTATGTAAATGTGTATAAAAATAAAAATAATTTGTTTACTCAGGTACAGACGTATTTGTTTCATATTAGATAATTCTGTACGTACACCGCGAGAAGAATATTGCCGCATCGGCGGTAGAACTAAAAACTTCGGGCGGCGACATCGTTCGCCGTCGCCGCGTCTCGGCAATCTTAACAAAGCTTTGTAACCGATAAGGAAGTTTTATATAATACATTTTCGTAATTTTAAATGTTAATGTTTGTTTGTGTGTTGTTCTTGTTAGTCACTCAAATATTCGCCTTCTATGTATGTTGTGGTGTATTGTGACTGTTCTGTGCAACTCAGGAATAAACTATACGTGAATACCATATTGACTGTGTTCCTGATTTCTTGATCACCCATCCGATGACCCCAGTGACCCCACTGACCACACTGGTGACCCCAGAAGACACGAGATGAGTGATCCTCAAGAAGGCGGCAATGCTTCCAATAAGCCAGATACAAACCCATCGCAAGATGTCCATCGAGTTGGTGTGAGAGTACCTCCATTCTACCCGGAAAACCCCGCACTATGGTTCGCAACAGTTGGAAAGCCAATTTCCTTAGCTAATATAACGACGGATGCTACAAAGTTCCACTATTAGTCAACTCGACCCTGTTTACGCATCGAAAGTAGAGGATATTATCTCAGCTCCCTCTGCTGCCAATAAGTATGAGCGTTTGAAGGCAGAACTGGTGAAACGACTATCGGCATCTAGAGAGAAAAAAGTAAAACAACTCCTGACACACGAAGAACTCGGCGACAGGAAGCCATCACAATTTTTACGTCATCTTCAGCACCTCGCTGGCCCTGGTGTTCCAGAAGAATTTTTGAGAACCATTTGGACTAGCCGATTGCCTAACAGTACACAGACTATTATTGCGTCACAAAATAAGGCGTCATTAGAGGAAGTCGCTGACTAGCAGACAGGATCCACGACGTTGTACCACCGGGAGCACAGGTTGCAGCAACAGAGACCACCCCAGGAAGTAGTTCAGAGATGGCAAGTCAAATCGCCGCGCTTATGCGTCAAGTGCATTCCCTAACTACGAAGCTGGATAGAATGTCACGTTCGAGAACAAGATCCAGTTCCAGTTCTTATCACCGAGGAAGATCCGGTTCAAAACGTTCACATTCTAATTACAAAAAGTTTCCATTGTGGTGGTATCATGCCAAATTCGGTAAGAAAGCTTCTAAATGTATAAAGTCGTGTGATTATAAGGAAAAATTGTAGAGCAGATTGTAATGGCGACCGACGCCTGCCCGTATAACGGTCGCTTGTTCATAACTGATAAACGGACAAAAGTTCAATTTTTAATAGATACGGGTAGTGATATATGTGTATTTCCCAGATCGCTTGTTAAAGAACGTCGCCAGAAAACGAATTATGAATTGTGCAAACGGTACCATAATTAATACGTATGGTTGTATTCACTTAGTTTTAAGTATATGTTTGCGACACGACTTTGCTTGGAAATTTATTGTTGCCGATGTTAATAAACCGCTAATAGGAGTTGATTTTTTGTCGTATTATAATTTGATAGCGGATGTGCGACACCATCGCCTTATCGATAGTAATACAACCCTCAGTACCGTGGCTTCGCTTGCAGATTTAAAAAATATTTTTTCGGTAAAGGTAATATCAGGCACTTCAATATATCACGACATACTAGCAAAATACCCCGGTATCACTCGCCCTTCTGGGATACATAGTACACCTAAACACCACATAGTTCATCACATTCGCAGAACGCCCGGACCACCAGTATCATGCACACCACGTAGGCTGGCGCCTGATAGGTTAAAAATTGCGAAAGCAGAATTTGATGCAATGTTACAGATTGGAATTTGTCGACCTTCTGAGTCCGCCTGGGCAGCACCTTTACACCTCGCTCCAAAGAAGGATCATGGCTGGCGTCCGTGCGGTGATAACCGAATGCTCAACGCACGGACTATCCCAGATAGGTATTCCATTCGTAATTTACAGGATTTTTCTCACAACTTGAGTGGTTGTCATGTCTTCTCCACTATTGACTTGGTAAAGGCGTATAACTAGGTGCCTGTACATCCTCCTGATATTGAGAAGACTGCCATCACAACACCGTTCGGCCTATACGAATTCCCTTACATGACGTTTGGCCTTCGTAATGCTGGACATACATTTCAACTATTTGGGACGTTTACATAAGTTTGTAAAAAAATTAGTACCTGTTCCTACCTCTCACCACGGTAGACACTCATCTCCTTTCATTTATAAGGACTTAGCAACTTCCTCTAAAGTCTTCCTTTGAGATGACTCAGGGAGTCGCTCATTGAAACCAGCTTATACTGGACCTCATGAAGTATTAAAAGGAGGTGATAAAGTTTTAAGCTTTTGGTAAATGGCAAAGTTGTATCTGTATCAATTGACAGACTTAAACCTGCTTACATTATGCGTGATACACATACTCAATCACCTACTCAAATACAGAACACACATGCACATATTGACAATGCTCGTGATTTACCTATTACCGAAAATAAAATAGCTCGATCTGGACGGAGAGTAAATTTTCCAGATTATTATCGCCCTTAAGTCGGTCTCTGGAGGGGGGTGATATAGCATGTCCATATATATGTATCATAATAGATCATCTATGTTTTCATTATATTTAATTATGTAAATGTGTATAAAAATAAAAATAATTTGTTTACTCGGGTACAGACGTATTTGTTTCATATTAGATAATTCTGTACGTACACCGCGAGAAGAATATTGTCTATAAAAATATATAAAACACATTATATATTATATAAGATACACAAATGTATATAAATGTCTGTACTATAAAACAGTTCTTAATCATTATTATTTAATACAATTCATTAACTTAATCCTTCAAACATTCTGTTATATTTATATTATAATTAATTGTTAAAACGTTTAATTTTTTATGAAACATAAATGTTAAAATGCACAGTGCGGTATCGAGAGAATAGTGTTGTCTCTTTTTGTCTTGCAATAATTATCAGTATTTAGATTGTGACGGACACTCCCAGTTAAGTAAGCTAAATTAAAAAGTTAAAAAATAATCTGAGACAATAAATACTTATATACTATTTTATGTGTATAATCTATGGCAGCGCTGCAAACAAACCACTATTTCTTCCTAATGCCGGCACTTGAGAGAGAGAGAGAGAGATTTTTTATTAACCATTTGTTACGAGTATTACAAGAACAATGAAAAAACACATAAACATTATCATAAAAAACAAAATTAAAAACTAACTTAAAACTATAAAAGTAAATTAATGGTTAATCAGGACCCTGCCTCAGCATGATGCTGTTGCCACACGTTACTATGCGAGTGACAACAGCGCGGGTATTCTGGCAGGGCCTGTAAGGTGCGCTATATATATGACTTCACTTGGCTATTCGTATTTGTTATTTTAAAACATGTCATCAGTCTGTCCTTTTCTTTTCTTATTAAGCATGACAAGGACAAACTGTTGTTAAGTGAAGGGCCGGCATGAAACTCATTACTCTGTGGTTGTGGTGCATACAGTTTGCATTCGTAGTAATCTGTGACATTCGTGCATTCCAAAGAGTAGTTTAATATACTGGAAAGTGCATTCTCGTTTCGGATTACCTGTTGTGTATGTTTATTTGCGATTGTTTTTCCTTTAATTCAACTATTTCGGCTATCTAATATGCCATCGATGTTACCAAAGAGCAGAGCCCTTATTACCAAGTGCTAGTGAACCTGTGCCCCAACATCCTGAGAGGATCATACTGCCAAATTATTCAAGAACACCTGATACACATTCACGCTGCATATTTACACAATATACATGTGATATACAAATAAGTACAATATGATACAATTATGTGAAAAATAGTCAATAAATAAGAAGCAAAACTACAGTTTTTATTTTATTCATGATTCCTACCTAACCAAGTTTTTCCTAACAGTTATTCTTTAAAATCGCACCGGATAAAATGAATTAGTTGTAATATTAATTCACTTCATACTAAATTCATAGGTTGTCCTATGTTTCATTGAATATTAAACATAACCTCCAAAAAAATTTAGTTTTCCTAATAATTTAAGCTCTCGGAAGTGTCCGTCTATAATCTTTGTTTTTACAGTCATTTACTTACGATTTGAACCTAGAAAATAATATTTCATGATTGTTGGTTCTTAGGCTAACTATGTATGGACGCTGAACAATGTCCTTTACTAATTAAAGAAATCTAAAAACTTACGAGTGAAATGTATATGTTATTTTGTAAATCTAAATGTCCATTAGCTTTTTTGTATTTATTATATTGTAATTGCATTTTCGGAAGGCACACGATCGCATTTTGAGACACTTTTCTTGCAAAAAATCACTGCAGTATTTTTATTAAAAACGTTCAACTGTCACAGTTCAGATGACCACTGATTAGAGATGTGAGAACTCACTTTACGAGTGTAGACAAATTTAGGTGCGGCCAAACTGTGGGCATATCTAACGATTTAAATCTTTGTGCAAGATCTAGCCCTAATGTCATACCAGGATAATCTCCTTTGAACAAGTTTACTACGATGCTACGATGAAGTTTTCTAATTTAGAAGGATAACCCTTACAATGTATTTGTAAATTTGTACCATGTATCTAATAAGCATACAAAGTAAATAATGAATTACCTTTTCGCAGCAAAAGCATCGTTATCACCGGAACACATAATATTCAAAGCTAGACGACGATCGTAGCCAGAATTGTTTAGCAGCAGTATTAGCATCGAAGTCAGCGTAAATAATGCGATACCTTCCTGTAAATAATAAAATAATCGTTTTATTGTCTACATTATGGATAAGCTGCCAATAATTACTTCGATTTCCTGATGAACAACTGGTTGGTTGGTTATTTGATAGATGTTAATAATTAGATATAATGTTTATTTGTCTACCTTTCTGACTTCATAACTTAAGTTTATTACAAATATATTACTGGTATATATACTTACATTAAAATAGCACCGGCACGTGCTTACAGAATCTAATAATCCAGTCATGGGCAGCAAAAATATAGGTATGATTGATGCGGTGGGCACAGATAGAGGCTGAAGTAGGTAGATCCAGATCATTGCGAGCCACATGAATTCCAGTGTAGACTTGAAAACATTGTAATAAACATCGATATTAAAATCGAGAACAAGTACAAAATAACAGCATATAGCTGAAATGATATTACTGCACTGCTATCAAATCTTGGAAAACAAAGCTTTAATTTTTGATTATTGAAAATCGTCACAAGATGCTTAAAAGTCGACTCGTGCTGAATAGAACCGTTGTTTCTACAGAGTTTTTACCAGTACAGTACATGGAGTAGGAGAGAATGAGGATCATTTTAGTAGATAAGCAAATCACTCAAAATCAATATTATAACGATTTAAAAACATTTTTAATTATTATACTTTTTGAATCATCGAAATCGGTTCATTCGTTGCGATTTCATAACAAATTTTTTGGAAACCAATATTCACCGGCGGCTGAAACGTATGACGTCACAGAGCTCGATCGTAATTCACTCCGGTCGAACTTTAGTAGCGTCTCTACGCACGCTTGCGCCCGAGTGCTAGAGCTCTGTGACGTCACAGTTACCATGCGGCCAGCTGAAAATCGTTTAATAATTTGGTCATAACATCGTCAATATTTGTCGTAGAACAAAGATTTAACCACTGTATTTTATGTTATTCTTAATTCTATAAATCCGCATTCTCAACTAACATCATTATGGGTCATCATTGGGTTCAGGACATCTGTGTACCACCGGCTGGTACGGTGGCGGTCAGAAAATGTTTACCAGTTTTGAAATTAGACGCTGTATCACACTTTATTCACTTAAGTCTAAAATGCCATATCAAGTAACTTATTACCTTTCAAAAGTTATTATGCAAAATGACGCATCGAGAATAACAAAAAGAATTAGATATAACTTTTTAATATTGAAACTAATATCTTTATTTGTTAAAATGGCATTCACAAAAAATGATTGTTTGAACATTGTTTGGACAAGAGCAAAATTTTACGAAAAAAAATCATAACGAAATAAAATGGCAAGTTTGACCCTGGAGCAAAGAGCTGAAATAATATTTCTCTTCGAAATTAGATATAGTGTTAGTGCTATATCACGAGAACTCAATCACGATTCACTGTGAGGTTTTGGATCCGGCGTCACGGCGAAGAAGTGCAACTAACAGATGATAGATATAATTCAGGACGACGACCAATACTAACCGCCGCGCAAATAACAGAAATGATTCGTCGTTACGAAGAGAACGGTTTCACAGCAACTAGTTATTTTGCTGCTTTATATGATGCGAGTGCTCGGACGATCCGACGAGCTTTGCACAGTGCTGGACTACACTACAGACACCATGCTATTAAAGTGGAGTTAAACCTCACCACAAAACAGCCCGGCTTAACTTTGCGCGACAACATCTCGATTTTGATTGGTCGAATACTATATTTACCGATGAGAAAACCTTTAAATTAAGCCAAATCGGAAGATTAACTTTATGGCGCTATAATCGAACTCGGTATGATGAAGCTCATATCGTTCCTCAAAACGAGTCAGGTCGCATAACAGTAAACATGGGGGTTGGTGAGCCTCAACGGCGTCGTAGAACTGGCGTCGTTAGAGAATAGGGCTACTGCCATTAATTATGTGTCGCTGTTGGCAGAAGTGATGCTGCCTACTGTGCGCGTAGTGTATCCTGCAACAGAATTCCCGCACATTACTTATGTTCAAGATAATGCACGGATACACACGGCCCGTGTTACTATGGCGTGGTTCAACCTGCATCGTGACATTCGTCCCATTCAATGGCCCGCTCGGTCTGCTAATTTAAACCCTATTGAAAATTTATGGGGGCTTATGGTTCAACGCTGGGATTGTCAAAATGAAAGGAAGCCTCATGATCTTAGATCACACTGTGCTCGAGTATGGGATGATATTAGAGGCACCGATCTGTGCGCGCGTCTTGTGTGCATCTATGCGAGATAGAGTACGTGCCGTCATAGCTGCAGAGGGAGGTTATACTAGATATTAAAAACAGAGATTTTTGATGTTTCTATTTTATTAGTCCTTCATATTCTTAGTTAAAAAACTATCCGTTTTTTCAATGGTTTTCTATATTTGTTTGACATCACGGGTAGTGCAGAGGTCACCGCCTACTGCGCAACGGGTCGCGGGTTCGATTCCAGTATGGCACAGATATTTTGTATGGCCTACAGATAATTTGCCCTGGCCTGGGCGTATGTGTAATGTGCATATTAGATTATATGTTTGTAACCACCCACGATACAGAAGAAAATCCTAGTGTGAGGAGAAGTGTTTAAAAGAACATAATATCAAACCTTGATAGAGTCTGTGCGGAAAGAGAATGGGATTTAGATTGGAGGGCGCTGTAGTACTTTTCTACCGTATTTGTAAAGTTTTACCCCTTTTAGACATGATTAAATACAAAAAACCGCAAGAAATCACAACAACAAACAAATCCGTATCAATACAAAACTTTGAAGTTTTACAGATTGCTGGGTTTGATTGCCAAATAAAAACTTAATGTTAGTTCCGTTTTTCGCCACGCCTACGCCGGAAAGAGAATTCTTTCCGCACAGACTAGTAGTCAGTCCATTTCCTAGAGCTTTTGATTGTCATATCATTAGAAAAAAGATAATCTATGGTCAATCAAATTATTATGAAATAGATATTTAGAACTTCTGACCTAAATGTGTGCATGCAATTATGATCCTTAAGGTGGTAAACATTTTCTGACCGCGACCGTACATGGCCAGTCGTAACAGGGTGCCACGACCACACCCGCACTGTCACCACTTAGAAACTTCAGTCCCTGTAGTGTGTGTCGGGTGATCGGTGCAGTAATTATCGTTGATTTCACTGGTTAGAATCCTTTCCCTGAATTTCCGGTCAGGGTGAAATTAGTGGGGAGGAGTCTCACATATCTCGTTGCAGCCCCCGGTAGCGGGTGTCATGCTTTTTTCCCAGAGATAAAAAAAAATCAGTTATGTATACGTGTTTCAAGAACCATTCACGCTTCAGATACGATGGTGATAGTTGGTGCAGTTTGTCTAAAAACCTTTCTATGAAAAATGTGGCGCTACGAGTGTGGATAAAAAATAAGAGAGGTAGGAATTGGAGCGCCCATCTGGGAAAGTAACATCCACCTTACAGTAAAATAACACTACCTTTTGGTGGTATTTGTCGGTGAAGTAACGGTGTGAGTCATATATTTGGTGACGCAAGCATTTATGGGCCACGATAGCCGCTAACCATCAGGCGGACCATATACAATACAAAATACCATATACTAAAAAATATAATACACACCTTTCCCTTTTCAACTCTCCATGCCAAACCCAAAAGTGGTACTGCTATGCCAAAAATTCCTCTGAAGTTGTTCCTTGCTATATTTTTTAACCTTGGCATTAAGCCTTCTATTGGAGCTCGTTCATCTTTGGAACGGCCACTGTGTATACAGAATATTACAATGAAACAATACAATATTTTTATATATTTCTTTGCTTTGCTATATTCATTAAAGACATCTAAGATTAGCGACATACGACGACAAACCAACCTCAAATTGTAGTATCGTCAAAAGGTGTAAGTATGGCAGTCACAAAAATACTCGTATATCTATATAATACTAATAATACCAGAGATCTTAAGTCTAAAAGATCATTTGGTCCTCGTCTACCATGGATAGCGATAGCATTAGTAAAATTATCTTATCTTCCTATCTTTCCTCCCATTTCGCTGGATATACTATTTTCCATTTTTTGCTACCACACGTTTAACTAAAGCAGTTAGGAATTATATCTAAACCTATCATCATTCGCCTTTTAATGTCCCTGTTCCTGAGACGGAACGGACTGGGTGGAATACGGAAATTGGAACCATAATTCACCATGCGGGCTGCAGATGCAGCTGGGACCAACGGCTTTATTGTGCCTTCTGGAGCATGGAGAAGCGAGATATTAAGTGTTTGGTTCATATACAATCACCGGCCTTTGTGAAAGTAGCTTTAGATCGCAGACAGAACGTGCTAACCACCTGCACTCGCTTCATATCTCCAGCGCTATGATTCATCCTTTTTTTTGTCTGACTTCATTCCTCTTAGCGGTCTCGAATGTATGGAGGGGTTCATCAAATAATAACATGTTAATACTTACAAGAGCCAGGACCAAGTTCTGAAATGTAAAAGATATATATACAACAGTAAATCGGAGGGACCATAACAAAATGTTAGCTAAATAGGTAGTAGACGGTTTAAAACTTCGTTATGATGTAGAAGATATTTCTTATTAAAATTTGCCATAAATAAACTTCAAGTTGACAGTAGGGAGAGTTGGCGACACGCCTTTTTTTAGGATTCCGTTAACCCAAAGGGGGAAATGCGAAACTGTTACTCGCTCCGCCATCCAGTCAGTCTGTCGGTCCGTCAGAGCATGCCTAAAACCATAAGTTTGTTAAATTTTTCATAAAATTTGTATTTCTAGCAACAAGTACTGAAAAAAGCGTGTGCGTCTCGGGATGCACGACAGACGTGTTAACTTAAACTAATCTTAGCTGAACTTTTAATATTGGAATTGTTTAACTTGAGAAAAGCTAACGAACACTAAACACTGAGTACAGAGAGAGGGGAAAACCTCTGTCCGAAATACGGCTAGCGCTGCGGGTTAGAGTGAGTGAGGAGAAGCCTGGCTACCGCTGCCGTATGCGTGAGAGGAAGGGAAGCCAGTCAGACTGGCGCCGAAACGGGTTACGTAACGAAGCGATATACCCTCCCATAAAAAGTTATCACTCCAAAACAAATATAGGTTTAAAAATAGACTTTCCATATAAGAAATGACGGCCACAATTAAATGTTACTAAACCTGTATGATAGTACGGAACCATTCATACGTAAATCCAATTCGCAAAATGGTAAGTTTAGTCTAGCGAGAAAGTACTTTAGCAAGGGATTTCAAAACATAGCATTACCTTTAGATGGTGTTGTGTTTCTGTCGGTGGGTAAGGTTCCAGTACTTCATGGGGTAAGGGATTGGGTCAGGGTAGGCAAAGGTGCGAGTAATATTTTTGGTATTGAAATATTCTATTTAGCTATGGTGGACGCTTTTCATCAGGCGGGCCATACGCTTGTTTGCCACCGTTTTTAAGAGCAATTTTACAAAATTGCATCGGTGCCGCAGTGATCGGCGTGTAGGTAGATTTGCACTAGTAATATTGCATTTTACGGGTGATGTTTCGAGTCTTATAAAATAATTATTAATGAACTAATTATAAAAATATATACATATTTCAGTAGTTGGTAGATTAGTTTTATGAAAGTTTTTGATTAATTCTACTTAATTCAATATTAAAATACGAGGTAAACCTGCATTATTTTTTGGGAAAACTCACGGAGGTTAGATGTCTTTTTTGATAATTAATGAGATGGAAAATCAAAATTTTAATAAATTATGTTACAACAAAAACATATTTCGGATGTCGTAGTAATTAATTGGATCTAATTTATTGAAAATTATTTAGAGATTCAGGCGTTTGAAAGTTGTGCATATTACCCTTTTTTTATTCGTAAATTAGCTGCGGTCGAACGATCAGTACAAAAAATCAGTATTTGCAAATATTCTATATTAACTTACAATAGAAAGAATAAATTTACTGTTCACTTCTATTGGAAGTAGTCAAAATCTTTTTTAAGAGGGTAAACGAGGAGCTCAAAAATTACGATTTTTTGCAAAAAATGTGAAAGAACTCTTAACATAAAAAAATAGTAATAGGCAATGATGATATGTATCTTATTTTATACCCACATTAATTATAGTCATTATAATTAATATATATGGATGTTTGAACTTAATATATTTAATAGAGCACTTACCCGCCCATTTTCAATTGAATTTAAAAATGCGTGTTATTAAATAATTAGTTATTGAAATGTCTTTTCTGTTTTTACGTGACATATGTAATTTGACAAAAGAGTTTGCAAGAAAGTCATAAACGTAATGCCAAATGTACACATTCGAAATACAAATGCAAGTTTTGAAGAATATTTATGACCGGAATAAGTCAAACTCTTTCAATAACATTAGCGGAATTCCTAGTCCATGAATTACAGAATTATTTAGCTAGGTTTTAAACAACTTTTTGTAGAAAACTAAATTTTTTATCTCATTAAAATTTTAGCACTGCATTAGTGTATAAAAAAGCTTAGTACCCGCATCACTAATGCTATCGTTTAAAGATAGACCACAAATTTTCAGGGAAATTTTGAATTGCAGAGTCTGTAGCTTAATATAATGTCTACTTTTGCGTATGATCTGGTCTGATTTCCTCCTGTTGAAGTTTCCTAGCCTACAGCTTAGAAGAGTTCAAGAGCAAAGGTCATAAGATGGGTGAACAAAAATGTATTACTTCGAGCGATGAGCTTCTGCCACGAAAGGCACGTGAATCCTTTAAACAAAGTATTTTATTTATTTACTCTTTAATGTTTTACAACAAATGTCCGACTTAATGCCACATGGCATAGTAATCACTAGCGTTTGCCTGAGGATGTTAATTTGTGTAGGCATATCGGCACAACAAGGTACTGGCGTGTATTCGTAATTTAATTTCATTCCCTATTTCATTTTGCTGGCATGTATGGTTTTACTCCTTGATAATTGCATGATTAGTAACTAAAGTAGTATTACAGATTTTCCTATTAACGCAACGCCAAACCTTATGCCCATTTAAGTTTATATGTCTTCTGGTACAGCGCAACCCATTTCATATAAGTATATTGCCTCCTCTCTGCGACGATATAATTTTATAAAAATCTTCCTTACTGATTGAAGGTAAATCTTTAATTCTAAAAACAAAAAAACATCTATTAAAAAACAAATAACTACAATAAAAATTATATGATACACTAAAAATGTATCTTTTAGTTATTTCGATCCTCAATACTAGAGCATTAACTCAATCATGTATTTTCCAAAGTAATATAAAAAACTGCATTTTATTCGAAATTTAATTTCCTCGTTGATATAGGTGGTAATTTTCTTTTCCTCCGCTTCGAGAGTGACAAAATTGTTTTATTGATTCATCTTGTTCCCCAAGCAGCGGCTGTTTGACTGTTGCCCTTAGCCTTCTCTTTAAGAGAGAAAAGAAAATCATAGACTCAGTTTTGGTATTTCTCTTTCTCTATGCTCAGTTTTAAAAATCAACATTAAAATCTCTCTTTAAGGTACAAGTCCGAACTGTACCGCAGACCCATCGCAGACCACAGGCCGCAGCTGCAGACTGCAGGTGACACTACTAGTTTCTATGAATCTCTATACCTCGTTTGATTCCGAGCGTGGCGACATGCCGCGGCTGTACAATGCATATAATGCACGGTCAGCCGCAGTGTCACCTGCGATTGTCGTCTGCAACCCGTTGCGAAATTGTACCTTTAAGATTGAAATCAAGATCAGTTTTCGGCCGTTTTATTTTTCGGCTTCTTTTGTTGAGAAAAGGGTGAATTTTCAGCGATCCATTGGTATATTTGTTGAATCGGCTGATTAGAGCCGAATAAAAGAAAGAACACTAATTAGTGTAAAAATTGTGAAAACATCGCGAAAGGTAATGTTGTCTTAATTTTCTGGCCCTAAGAAACCTTCCTATTGGTATTCCGTATCGTATGCAGATTGTGACTGTGCTACAATCTTGTGATGTAGGGCAGTATTTTGTGATAGGGGGAATTTAGTAACAAAATGATTTGTGGATGGATAAAATTCATATTTGGAACCGGTTAACTTGGTCCAGGTATGGTTCTGATGCCTGCAGAATTGATCCTTGATCTGATTCTCATAGCCCTAATTGATTTGCAAGCCTTTCAATATGCATGGTATGGTGATTACTGTCATTATATGTAATCATTCTTGTTAAATTAGTAAATATGAAATTAATTTTATTTAACTCAATAAAATACTACTCCCGGTCATTTAGTCATTACAAAATGGTGCACTTTAACAGTAAATATCCCTCACACACACCGCTACATATGAAAATGTATAATCCAATAATTTCTAATCATTTTTTTCAATGTGAACCTCAGGCCTACGTTTCTCTCAAGAAATAATTAAAAAAAAACAAACAAGAGTTGAGGAGATTTTAGCTTTATACAAGTGACAGGAGGTACGCGTATTATAATTACAATAAAGGCTGCAAGCCGCGATCCAGTCCATGTAATTCTGCTTTCTACATGTAACTGGTTGTCTAATTGAAAACAACAACTAACATAATATTCAGCATCACCAATATCGATCAAACGAGCCTAAGAACTGCTGTATCTACCTTAGAAGTTTTTGTGAATGTTTAGAATTTAGGAAAATCTATTTTTATAGTCTCTTAATTAACTGTACACTGAGGAGTAAGTAAAAATATTTTAGATAGCCTAAGAACTCCTGGATCTACCTTATAAGTTTTGTGAATGTTTAAAATTTAGAATAATCCATTTTTATAATATCGTATTTAATTGTTCACGGAGGAGTCAGTACAATATATTACATTATAGCTATTAACGGGATTGTTACCATGTACCTTGTTTTTTATGAGTCTCCGATATTTCGGCACTGTTGCAAGCGCCATGATCACGGAGTAACTGAAGTAATTGCGGGTAGATGTTATTGGCCGACATATCGGTCTACCCTCTGACGTCGTCTTTTACTGCGCTCGATACCCCTACCATTGGTCACATTCTCACTATTCACTCACGCCTGTTCCCGACACAATGCTCACAGTATTAGATCGCGGAACGACACCTTTTTTGATTTTTGCGGTTTTTGCACATACGAACCACTGGATTCCAGACACTTCGTTTTCGATACTTAGCCTAATATACCTATAGCGTAGTGTCACATAGTACTTAATGACGAATGAGAAATATTGCTTATATGTTGGTATTAGCAGGAAAGCCTAAAGTGACTTGACACCTGCTCTAAAAGATGGCATTCAAGTGACTTACTTATGCCATTTGTAGTTTTAAAAGTCTTACATCATCAAAATGTATCATAACCCACAAATGATATTTTATTAACACTGTGCTATTGAATCTAAAGAAAATATAACTAGAAAAAATTCCACGCGGACCAGGCAGCAGACGGGACTCGAACCCGCACCCTTCGCAATCCGGGCGAATGCACTGACCAATTATGCTACCGCGGCCCTCACGGACCGCGTCGAAATTCTTTCTAGCTATTCTTAAGCTGCAAGGCAGCGCCATCTCTTCGCATTATAGGTAAACCCACAATGTCAAATGAATACTTTTACAAGTATTAAACATTTGAAAGAAGAAATAGCAATTATAGTTATAATTTTTATTATTTTTAAAGCATGTAACTGCTTGATGTTTAAATCTAAAGAAAATATAACTAGAAAAAATTCCACGCGGACCAGGCAGCAGACGGGACTCGAACCCGCACCCTTCGCAATCCGGGCGAATGCACTGACCAATTATGCTACCGCGGCCCTCACGGACCGCGTCGAAATTCTTTCTAGCTATTCTTAAGCTGCAAGGCAGCGCCATCTCTTCGCATTATAGGTAAACCCACAATGTCAAATGAATACTTTTACAAGTATTAAACATTTGAAAGAAGAAATAGCAATTATAGTTATAATTTTTATTATTTTTAAAGCATGTAACTGCTTGATGTTTAAATCTAAAGAAAATATAACTAGAAAAAATTCCACGCGGACCAGGCAGCAGACGGGACTCGAACCCGCACCCTTCGCAATCCGGGCGAATGCACTGACCAATTATGCTACCGCGGCCCTCACGGACCGCGTCGAAATTCTTTCTAGCTATTCTTAAGCTGCAAGGCAGCGCCATCTCTTCGCATTATAGGTAAACCCACAATGTCAAATGAATACTTTTACAAGTATTAAACATTTGAAAGAAGAAATAGCAATTATAGTTATGATTTTATTTATTTTTTAAGCATTTAACTGCTAGATGTTTAAATCTAAAGAAAATATAACTAGAAAAAATTCCACGCGGACCAGGCAGCAGACGGGACTCGAACCCGCACCCTTCGCAATCCGGGCGAATGCACTGACCAATTATGCTACCGCGGCCCTCACGGACCGCGTCGAAATTCTTTCTAGCTATTTCTTCTTTCAAATGTTTAATACTTGTAAAAGTATTCATTTGACATTGTGGGTTTACCTATAATGCGAAGAGATGGCGCTGCCTTGCAGCTTAAGAATAGCTAGAAAGAATTTCGACGCGGTCCGTGAGGGCCGCGGTAGCATAATTGGTCAGTGCATTCGCCCGGATTGCGAAGGGTGCGGGTTCGAGTCCCGTCTGCTGCCTGGTCCGCGTGGAATTTTTTCTAGTTATATTTGCTTTAGATTTAAACATCAAGCAGTTACATGCTTTAAAAATAATATAAATTATAACTGTGCTATTGAGTTTCTCGCTGCATACTTAGTCTGTGTTAAGTATTGAAAGTCCATTACTTTCACCATGCCGATTATTAGTTGGGTGACTATAGTTTATTTATCTCGAGCTCCTCAGCTTTCTTTATTTGGTCCTGTCGTACAAATAATACAATTAAATGACAGAACTTTAAGGAACTTTTTAATCCCAATTGTTGGATTGACTCCTAAAATGGAACTATTACAACATTTTGTTTTTCTAAATCTTTGGACTTTTACAGTAATCGAACTGCTTGAATCTCAGGCTTGATAACTTATTGAAAACTAACCTGCTCATTTAGGCTCAACTTACAATGGTGGAGAGTCGAAACGACGCGACGCGTCATGGTTCCCCGTGTTTTTTTTATGTAGCAAATTCATCTCTATATTCTGACCGATAAGGTATTCAGAAGGCGAAAAATATGACGCGACACGACGATTTGACTGAGCGCCAGTTTGAGTTGGGCCTTATGTATATAAAAAGTCCGCCCAGTGCGTGTCGTGCCACGCGCAGTGTAAAGTTCCATATTTGCTCGTAGTCACCACAATATGTTTTGGAAACAGTCTATATTTTAAGCAATGACTTCATCTGTTTTAGTGACTTTTAATGTTTCCTTCTAAGGAATAGAAGAATATTTCTGACCTGTTTCTAATACAAAAGTTGAACAACTTTACTCTTAAACTAACAAATCTATTTCAACTGTTTTAATTTTCCTTAATTCATGAAAAGCACTATCATGAATTTTTCTAGGTTTTTAAAGCCAATAGTTCAGCTTTAAGAGGGGGATGGCGCCCTACTCGAACAAAAATTTTCAATTTAAAGTTCAATATTTCGCAAACGGATCCCTAAATCGAAAAATAGTCTTAGGAACCCTTAATAATTTTAACGATACGATGGGGTAGTCGATGAAAAAATATAATTATCTCCAGGTTACATGTAGGTGCGTCACCTTAAAAAAAATTTTATTCAAAAATTTATTCTACCAATTTGTCGGCATGATATGATTGATATATTTATATCTCGACAAAATTACAATTTTCTAGCGCTAATAGTCTCCAAGCAAAATCGGGAACGGACAGGACATACCGACGATACTATAAGGGTTCCTTGTCAGAACTACGGAACCCTAAAAATGCATCCAGAATTATTTTTATTTTCAAAGTATTTTCTTGTGAACCTAGACGCAGATAGTTCTATGAAAAAAGTGTAAGGACACCCAAACAGTTCGATAGTTCTATCCATGGAGGTTAGAGAGAAGGAGAACGATCGCTACGTGCTAAAGAAATAGCCCGCCTGTCCCCGAAAATTTGTAGAATTTGTAATTCATTTTTCAGCTACCAGCCGCGCTTCCTTCGGTAAGTAGTATCTATTAGTAGTTGAATTAATGTACAAATTTTCTTCGCGACATTGGTCGCGCCGGCTTTTATTCAGACAATTTAGCGATCGCAGCGCCTCACTTATTTTGTCCATATTTCTGGGACACTATTTTCTACAGCGATCGTTCTACTTCTCTCTAACCTCCATGATTCTATCATAGGAGCCACTCTGACAATTTGGAACATATATCCAAGTTTGATTATCATACTTATACCACACCTGCATGATGTCACTTCCTTTGGATGGCTTTGGGACGAAAATGCGCTAAAATAGCTTTCCAATTTTGAATTTTATGCGCTGCTTCATCTGAACATACAAATTGTTTACCTATATGATTCTATCAATAACCAAGGTATTTTTAACTTCAATGTTTTTTTTAATTACCGTAGGCTTTATCCACCGCACCAGCGTCAGAATAAACGACGTAGACAAATGGCAGTGTTTATTTAAGGAAATGTAACAATTAAAAATTTCTCGTATTAAACAACACAAGGTCACGTATGTTCTGTACGTTCATAAATTCGAAAGACACTCCTTAACCTTTATGTAGGTACGCATACCTGGCTACGTACAATTTATTAGTCAATATAATAATATTACAATGTCTAGGTGTAAACAGTACGTGAAACAGCAATATCACTTTTATCACTTGTCCGATATGCTTTATAAACGTTTGGGGTGACCCAAGGAGGTTTTGGATCAGACGGGTGTGGTACGTCGATAAGGATCGGTTCCTACGGCGCGGTCGTGTCGGGGTGGATTCTTCTCATCGTTTTGACCCCTTGTTCCCGCACTGAAAGTCACCAATTCCTCTTCTCTTGACGGCGGTGGTTCTACAGCACTCGTGTCCAAGAATCTCCCGCTTGCAACTGAAGCTTGCGACTGAAATATCGATGCACTTCGCAATCCGCTCAGAGTATTCGCGCTCTGAGGCACTTCTTTAAACTCTTCAAAGTAGTTGTCACAAGCCGTCGGTCTAGGAGCCGCCGGGAACCCGTACAGTGTGGAAGATGATAAGTCTTTGAGAGACGCTGAGCTCAGATTGATTCTCCTGTTTTTGTGTATTGAACAGTGAGGCATATTATCATCCCCGTCGAATACGAATCGTCTTCTTTCGTGTGGAGTCGCTGCCGAAGAACCAGTCGGTGGGTAAGTGTCTCTCTTCATCATCCGCCTTTCTAGTAACGTTGAGTCCGTATCTCGAAAGTCTGAGAAAGCGAACTCTCGATCCCAAGCTCGACAGTCCGCCTTCGCTTTCTCTGTTAATTCTGTTATCCAGTCTTTTTGGTACCATTGTAGGAAGAGGAATATGGCCGAAGTGCCCGCTAGCTCGACTGCGATGAAACCGCTTATGTAAAGGCCGAAGGAATATCCATAACTGTAGGACATTCGAGGCGCGTCGAACAGGGTCATGTAGCGAAGCTTGTGGCCCACTTGTTGCTTAAATACAGATATGTACATGACGATCCCAGTAAGCATGATGAGACCTGAAAACAGAAAATGTGATAAACTAAGATTATCCGCTTTTTAGAAATATATGAAAAAATATTGTTTACACAATATACATTTAGTCAGTTTTGATTTTTGACATAGCTGACAAAATGTAGAAAATAAGACAAAAGCTAGAAAATAAGTTTAATGTCCTATATGCAATATGAGTATGTACGACATGAAGATCTCCGTGGCCGAGTGATTTGCACTCCGGGTTTCATGGTGACGCCGACTCGAGAGGTTTCGGGTTCGAGTCCCGGTGGGGGCAGATGTTTGTGTGATAAATACGAGTATTTGTACTCCAGAAATGGATGTATAATATGTATTTCTATGTTTTTATTTATTTTTAAACATTTAACTGCTAGATGTTTTAATCTAAAGAAATGTATTTCTATATTAATATACTAATATATATATATTTTTTATGTTATAGGGGGCATACGATCAGACGGCTCACCCTTTGGGGCTAGGCTAATATTGGTGTGAGGGTTAGAAATATATATAAAAAAAAAGTATTACAAGGCATACAACTGCATAAAAATCTACAGTTTTAGCCTAATCTTTTTCTAACAACATATTCTAGACAATACAGCAATTACTTAGTTACTATTTAAGCAGAGCTTACAGGGAGAAAGAAAAGTCTTTGCTGAGTTTCCTGCCGGTTCTTCTCAGTATAAGGTCTCCTGTCGTAGATATACGCACCAACCTGCATTGTCCCCTTCTCAGAGGTCGATCGCATCCGACGAAACCTTAAAGGCCCCCAAGGCCAAAGGCAGCCCCAGCGTGGTGTAATTTAGTCAGTAAGAGTCTGCCATCCATGAAAATTTCACAGCACACTCGACAAATTGCTCTGCTGAAGTGGCAATGGTCTCGACTGGCGACCACTTATCAGGCTACGCTCAGTGTATAGGCAACGTACAAGGTAGACCACAAACCTTTTAAGTAGATGACGCATGTGCTTAAAAACCGAGCGTGTCTTATTCTTAGAACACATTTAGATGGCGGGTAAGCATGGGCCACAACCACCTGTTTAAATACTATCGTTTTTACAGCTTAATTAGGCACAATAAGACAATTTTCCAAAATTGCATATGGAATCCAGTGCCGAGAATGGTGACGCGAAGAAATATTTATGGTCACCCTTTTGAGATGTTTTTGGTACATATACAGTTATTTATTCTATCCTCAACCCATTCATAAGGAACAGTAAAATATGAAGGAAATAACTGATTATTTTATTAACATTTCACTGTTCCTTAAGAATGGGCGATTTCCCTGGAATCGCATGGAAAGATGCTCTAATTAATCCCTTACCCAAAAAACCTAATTCTAAAATTGTTACAGAATTCCACTCCATTTCTATTCTGCCTGTCCTGTCCTGTAATTAGTATAAATATAATCCTTTTTAAACATGATCTCCATAATCCTTTTCAGTCCGGTTTCCGACCAGGACACAGTACTGTCACTGCGCTTGTCAAGGGTCGCCTGGGTCAATTCGAACACGGCCTCCTAACGATACTAACATTGTTGGACTTCAGCAGTGCTTTTAATACGCTAGATTTTGATATTCTCTTGGCACTACTACGCTCTTTTAACATATCTGCAACGTTAATTGAATGGTTTCATAATTACTTGTATGGTCGCCGACAGCGGGTCCGCTTGGACGAGAAATTCTCATCCTGGTGTTCGATTGCTGCTGGCGTACCACAAGGCGGCGAGTTATCTCCTCTCTTACTTTCAGTACTTCTTAACACTATTTCCAACGTTATTAAATACCCTAGATACAACAACAGGAACAAAATCGTGGCCGAAATCTGTGCAAAAGCATTACCAAACACAAAACTGGTAATTTATCGTCTTCCACTAATTAGAGGCCTATCTCATTGGGTACGATTATAGGGAAGGTATTTGAACGTTTGCTGCAACCTGAACTGCAAAGGTGCTTAGAAATTGATGATGCACAATTTGGTTTCCGTCCCAATCTCTCAACAGACTCTGCATTTTTTGCACTAAAGCACACCATTAATTACTATGTTGGCTACAATACCACGGTTTACGCGTGTTTCCTTGACCTGAGTCGCGCATTTGACCTGGTGAATTATGAAATTCTCTGGCAAAAATTAAGGGACTCGGGTGCTTCCGAAGAACTTGTATGAGTATTTGAGTTCCGGTACGGAAACTAAACTATGTTTGCTGGGGCGACGCAACTTCCAATAGCTATAGATTGGAATGCGGTGTAAGTCAAGGCGGGCTCACGTCTCCGGATAACCTTAAATTGTAAATTTAATATGTCTATTTTTTAGTTAATAAGTAAATTTAATTTAACACCCCAACTTTCAGTTTCTGTCAAACTTTCCACGGTTGTCTGGAAAAAATCGTTTTAAGCGATAAGACCGCCATCTGTGTCACTCTAATTTTAAAATGTTACTTTTATATTGTCACTTAATTAGTGTTATAATAAAGAGTGATCTTATCTTATATACGTGCGGTATCTATGTCTGTAAAGTGAAGTGACGATCTAGTAAAGGTTGCGGGAAGCCGATGGATGCGAATAGTGTAGAACCGCTCGGTGGTGAGATCCTTGTGGGAGTCCTATGCTCAGCAGTGGGCATGATACCTATCTATTTTCACACCAAGTCCAGGGTGGGGTACGCAGGCAGAATATAGCGCCACAATTAAGACACGGTCCGTACACACATCTTTCGCTGCATTTACATTCATTACTCTTTTCATACACGCCTGCCGGTTTTTGCGGCCTCTGACGTTACCAACCTTCAGAGTTCGATCTCATCTCTTCTGAGGTCACAAACCTTCACAGTTCGATCTAATTGGACATTCTTTCCACATGTCTGAACCTACAGAGCATGCCTTTTTTGCACATCTTTCACATCGACTGACTACTGACGACGACGGCTGAGATGATGATGTAAAATAATTAAGAGATTTTAATTAAAAATACCACGCCAGCTATATATGTGTAAAAGCCTGACCTTTCACGCAGTTTCCTAAGACATAGCATCGAGTAGAAGAGGGGCGGCCGATATCATAACCACAATACCGTACCTACATTTTATTTAAAATTAATAGATGTTAATAACGAGAAATTATATAAAGAGGACGATAGCGATGAATGTGCACAGCCTTCGTCCTTTTACACAGTTTCCTAAGATGCAGCATAGAGTAGAAGAGCAGCAGCTGATCGCGTCACCACAATACTCAACCATATAAAGTAAATAGGTGAGGGAATTACCAGACATATTAAAAAACACGCCAGCGATGAATGTGCACAGCCTTCGACTCTTCACACAGTATCCTAAGATACAGCATAGATAAATAGAGGAGCGGCCGATCTCGCCACCAAAGATACTTAGCTACATTCCATCATTTAAAGTTAATAGGAGATGTCAATTACCAGAAATAATAAAGAGCACGCCAGCAATGAATGTGCAAAGCCTCCAACATAATACTTAACCTACATTCTATGTAAAATTATTAGGAGATGTTAATTTCCAGAAATAATTACGAGAACTCAAGCGATGAATGCGCACAGCCTTGGACCCTTCATGCATTGTCCTAAGACGCACCATAGGTAGAAGAGGAGCGGCCGATCTTGTCACTACAACACTTAACCTACATTCCACGTAAAATTAAACATGATCAGCCGATGGACGTCCTCTGCTGGACATAGTCCTCCTCTAGGTATTACCAAACACAATGGTTTTGCGTTTTCCACATCCAGTGCTTCCCCCCACCTCGCTTGAGGTCATCATTCCAGCTGGTGAGTGGTCTACCGACACTGCGCTTTCTGATGCGAGGTCGCCATTAGAGGATAAAGCCCCAACTAACCTTACCTGCTCGTGGTCCGTTAATCAACGGAGTAGGTTAAAGTCGACGGATGAATCGCAGTATAACCAATCTAGATTTGGAAAGACTGGGTAAAACCACAAACCGATGTCAGGCAGCAACGACACCGGTGCAATCACACTGATCAAAATGGCCAACCTGCATGCCTAGCGTAGCGGTTCATTGGGAAAAACCTGCTAAAATAAATAGGAGATGTTGATTACCAGAAATAATAAAGAGCACGCCAGCGATGAATGTGCACAGCCTTCGACCCTTCACGCAGTGTCCTAAGACGCAGCATAAAGCACCAACTGCCTGCGTTAAAACTGCCAGTAGGAGAGGAGCGGCCGATCTCGTCACCACATCTGGAATTTAATTATTAAAAATATAAATTTCATACAACTTTGATTTACTTGTCTATGTATTATTCATATGTTTTAACTAATGAGGATTTCGATTTAGCGAATATTGCGATCGTGGAAGTTATGCAATTCTCGGAATGGCCGGTCATCGGATGACTGACCAAAAACTATAGGTATATTATTTCGAGCTCCTCCGTGCTTCAGAAAACACGTTAAGCCGTAGGTCTCGGCTGCTTCTGAAGTCGTTAGCACTAGAAAATTCACACTGGACCCGCGTGGTGGGTCACGGCCCAATCTCCCTATTCCATCCATAAGAAGTCTGTGGCCCGGGACAGTTGCAGCCGGGGCTTATCACGCCGTCCGAACTCCGATAGTTAATTTTAAGTCATATATCCTGTGGAAGACCTTTTTACTGCCATGATAGTAGAAACCACTGAGTCAAACAATCTTCTCTGAGGAGCGCATAATTTAAAAAAATACCACCTGCTAGTTTAATAGTAAAAAACTAACCCATTAGTTCCATATTGTTAATCACTATCGTATTACAAAAATCAAAAGGGCTTTTTACTTACTTTGTAATCCTACCATTTAGTAAAATAAGGTTACCTATCTCGGTGACCAGACATATCCAGCTTTGTGTACAATTTTTGATCAATAATTTATATTCCATTCGCATGCATGCACATTGTACTTCAAATTTATCTCTGATTTAAATATTTAAATCACCTGACGTCACATTTAAATTTTGATACGCTTAAACACGCACGGTGCCTCCTTTGCTTAGTCAATGAATTCTGCTGCTTATCATAAGCAGCAGAATTCATTCATTCTACAATTTATCACTAATAAAAAATATGTTAAATACCAAATTAAATTACTTATTTTCCAACAAGAAAAAAAAATTCTTACATTTAAATATTTAACTAAAACTACACTAAAACTAGACAAAACTTAAAACTTAAAACTACTAAAATGATAAAAAAAAATAACTGCCCTAAGTCTTCCCCGCCGGCAAAAATTCCCAGGATGCTAGCGGCATTTCCCTGCTGAATGGCGAGGCTTGCGCCGCTGGGTGAAATAGCCGCCAGCTCTGCGGTCTCCAGTGGTCCCCACCAATCTTTTCGCAATATCTTTGAAAAGATGGTGGACACATGAGCCCCAGGAACCCAGAATTAATCATCACTAATTTAATTATTTACAAAACTATATCGACAAAGAGAAGAGCACCCATTTCCAACGCATTAATTAGCATTGTATGTTCTATCGTACTCAGTATTCAATGCCATTCATCCTCAGCATTCAAAATAAGGGATTTTCGCACTATTGTGTATAGTACACATACCTTTTCAAATAGGCCTTTGACTAGTGATAAAGGAATGTATAGCCTCCCTTACTAGTTAAACTGACGTTGATATAACGTATTTACCCTGTCAATTGTTGAATTCAGTTTGTAGATGATTTTAAAAATAATGAGTTGGAAAACCTCTACATTAAAAAGTGTTTAGTTAACAATGTACCTATATACCTATGTATTTTAATTGTCCATAAAAATGCCCTAGTTTTATTTTAATTTATCAAAGGACCTAATTCTAAAGACATCTTCTAAACCTAAAACAGACTTTGGCGGTAACAAACATCCATATGATAAGAAACTCCTTCAACTCCAATACTCCTCTATGTTACTCTTAAACACAGGAAAACGTTTACTCACATGGTATTGCGTTTGTGGAGTCACTTTGATCTGGCGTGTATTGTGACAATGGGAAGTAAGGGATGTCCAAGCACCGGTACACCGTACTGCCAGCTGAAAAACATTTGTTTCACATCAGTATAAAGAAAGGAGTCTTGCATACTGAATTGGGAGAAAAAGAAAAGTTTTTATTTTTTCATATGTACAAACTTGCTATACTCCATATTCGACTTTTTATTTTTTGGATGTCAAAGATGTAGTAGCTTCAGTGATTATTCTTGTACAGACCCTGATATGATACACAAAATAACAATTCTGCTATCTTGAAAACTAAGGTAACTACTTAAAAGTTACCGAATGGCTATTTGAATATTTGGCGGGACATAGTTCCGTCTCCCAATTGCATTCACAAAAAATAACCTACCCATTAATCCGCACAAGCCTGCGTGGTGAGTGTTATTTCAATCCCCATATTCCATTAAAACTTTAAACCAAATCTACATCCATCGCCGTTAGTGGTAACCCACCTAGCTGCCCATCTAGCTACCCACACAGCTGAATCGCTAGATTGTGACGAAAAATCTTAGATTTTTTCGCCTAGCCCCCATTCGCCATAACGTCCGAAAAGTAACTTGTTTCCGGAACATTCGCTAAAATGTACCACAGGCGCATAACTTCTGAAAACTGCACTAAATCAGATAATTTTTGATGTGTAACATCTTTTCTCTCGCTTTCCTGCAATTTGTGGGTGATTTCGTGAAAGTCGTGAGAGCACGTGCTATTTGATTTGATTTTAGAACATATTGTTCAAATGACTTATTCCTTTTGCAGTAGGTTTTATTTCTTTTTTTATTAGTATAAGGTGAGGTTTCAAATATTACACATCATACGCGACTACTGTAAGGCTCGCTCGTTTTTTTTGTGTGCTGTATACGTTATTGCCAAGACAAGAGATTTTGTATGATAGTTTTTCAGTTTTGGTATTGAAACCTTCACTTCTACATTTTTCATTAGCATGTTCCACCCAAAAGAATCCGGATAGGTCGATAGTTCTCAAAAAAGTCACGATTAAAACCCTTGTTAAAATTATCTTTTTCGCGTTACAATAGCGCGGTTATATAATAAAGGAAATGGACTAGTTATAAACGGATGGGCAGTGGTGGCGCGTGAACTAGACATGTTATTGTCAAAACAATAGATTTGGTATGATAGTTTTTTCTTGGAAATTCAATAGAACTGGTTTCCAGTCTTTGTATTGAAACTTTCTCTTTTAAATTTTTCATTAGTATAAGACCCGAAAGAATCCGTGTAGATCGGTAGTTCTCAACAAGAGTCACGAGTGCGAGAGAAAAAAGTAGCGTAAGTATTTAAAACCCTTGTTTTAATTACTTTTTTCGAGTCACAATAGCGCGGCTATTTAATAAAGGAAATGGACTAGTCGTAAACGGATGGGCAGCGGCGGCGCGGCCACGACTGTGTACCGTAGTAGAAGTGGGTCGGCCCCACTGCGAAGCTGTGAAGCACAATGCACTTCCGCGACGGGACGGAAGCGGCGACGCATTGTAGCCAGAACGCGTGCGGAAGGTTTGTATTGTCTCTCCCAGCTTTTTGTTTGAGATCGGGTAAAAAAATTATTTAATATGTATGTTAGATGTTCGGTACTAAACATTGCGCTCGACTTCGTCTTTGTGGAATCTATAATATAAAAATGAATCGCTAAATGTGTTGTTAAGCGCAAATCTCGAGAACAGGTGAACCGATTTCGATAATTCTTTTTTTAAAATATTCCTTGAAGTATGTGGAAATTTTTTTTAAAAAATACCTTAAAAAGTCCAAAAACAACATTTTCCATACTCCTATACAAACGATTCGTAATAATACTTAAAAGTCAATTTGAGGTTTAATACCATACCATAAATTTCAAATGTTAGTGGAGAGGTTCCGGGAAGGCAAAACAATTGAGTGACGTGATGTCAATAAAAGTTTGGAAAAGGCATATATACCATTTTCAGTTTTTTTTTTTTATAATTATATGAAGTCATTTTAGTCTACACTACAGCTCTACACCGAAGCGAAACGAAGGCGGGCCACTAGTTCAGAATAAAAATATAATTGTTTAAAACTTTTGAGGGAGGCAAAAGTTTTGTAAGTCTATCTACGCCGGGACCAATACGTCCTGTAAGTAATTTGTGTTATTTAATAATCCCTTAGGAACATAACGCTTCTCTGAGATGTGTCAATCCAGGTTCTGCCCGATTATGTCACAAACATAAAGAATAAATTACATTACGGAAAATTTATATTCGTTGAGGGTAGTGTGGTCTTTGGTTCGAATTCCGGTGGGGCAAATGTTTGTTTGTAAATATGTATGTTAATTGGTACCTAAGTTATAGTTCTTGTTTATATAAATATCTCAGGGATATTTCGAAAATATGATAGGTCCTCAAAATACTTATTATGTATTTCTATCTGTTACCCCTTTTTCACTGTCTGAGAAAGGCATGATGCTTTCAACACCACCGAGACTTGCAAAGAGGATTATGTAATGACTCCTCCCTGCCTATTGCACCCAGCTCGAGGGCTAATTGCACAAACAAAGCCTTACCCACTAAAACTACAGGCTAAATACTCCTGCACCAGCCACCCATTACGCATTTTGAGATTCAAGGTCCCCAGAATGCGTGCTAAAAGTGCAGGTGTGGTCGCGGCAACCTGTTAAGACTGACCCGCAAGGTCTATCCGTTACCCTACCATTCTGTAACACAAGCCTTACAATGCTTACTTTGAAACTAGGCCAATGGTGTGAATGTTAGCGATATTTATTTATATATCATTACTCTACAATAGTTAACATGTTGATCATTAAGTATTTGCTCTTATGTTAACTCTTTTCTGGTTTTCGAATGAAAGTGACGCAATAAAAATAAATAGCAATGGTTTTATTTTTCTCACAAAGACTTTGTGAAAGCTTTCTGCTGTAAGGCCTTCAATCCCGTTGTACTACTACGCAGCAATCATTACAGGGTTGCTTTGATATAGATATTGAAAAAAGCAAAATATTCTATTTTTCGATTAACGATAACATTACTTTGTTGAATATATGTATTATACATAGCAAAAAAAGAAATGTTTATTTTATAAGAAAATGTAAGCCACAAAATGATTGAGCTCAAAGTGCTTATTGCTGAATTACTGTTTTTTGCTTTGAATTATAACTTAAATCTGTAATGTGAAATTAAATTATAAAAAAAATGTACAAAATTGAACTTTCCAACTACAATCAGGAAAGTAACATGAAAATATCTAGTCGAAGTAACTGAAGTTTCTAATAAATGAAATTTCTAGAAACAAAGATGATTTCTGAAATAAGGCTAACTCGGATTCATTGCCCGCGGTGTATTGTAGTAAGAGGTGTATTTTTAGTGCATTAAAATGGAATAAGTTTGGCTGGGATGATAGAAGTCAATACGAACGATTCATATTTTTTTACTTACTGGTTAGATTTATTCTACATCACCTGACAAACCGCTTTCATTTATAAAGGAAGAATTAGCTTGCTGAAATTAATTAGAATTAGCTACGCATAAAAACTCGAGTTCGCATTACTAACTATTTGTTCGAAATCGCCAAAATTAGTAGCGTGCGTGGAGCCGCGTTTTGATTGGACGCAACAATATGACGTCATGTTCGGAGAATAAATAAGGTGAAAACTTGTACCACGACGTGGCACACACATAAACAGTATTACGTGGTATTACTAAGGTTGACATGAGCAAATGCCCTTAAATGTGGTCTCTAATGGAGATGCTCTATGGCACTCCGATACAACACTAATACATACAGTCACTGTTCTGACACATGATGTACACAAAACATCACAATTTTCAACTTTATGTAAATAAATGTGGTTACATTTATTGATTGAATTGAATTGAAATGAATGACTATTTTGAACGGGTTATAATGGGATGAAAACACATTTCAATACAAAACAGATACGATCACGATCGAATTCGATTCGATCAGTACTGCCACTACTGCTGTGCCGGCTGCTAGGGAAGTTCGCAGCCAGAGGCAGATCACTGATGAGTCGATTTGCGCTACCAACATCGGAGACAAGAACACATTTCAATACGAAAGAGATACTTACGATCAGTGTGACATATCCTCCACAGGCCGGAGACAGTGTGTTGTGCCACCAGCCCGTGGTTTCCCGTGCCATTGAACGAAGGGTTCAGCATGTTCTCTTCTGTGTGAAGCCAGTTGTTGGTGGAAACTGCCACCAGCACCGCCACAACTGCTGTGCCAGCTGATAGCGGAGTCAGCAACCAGAGGCAGGCCACTGATGAATCGATTTGTGCCACCAACGTCGGAGAAGGAGGAGTGGGCCTGGAATTTGCAGTGGTATTCGATAAGCAACAAGCATTTTTAATGTAAGAAAGGCGATCCGCCTGATGACAAGTGGCCACCATTGTACACGACGGTAGTGACACTTGAATATCTCTCGCGAGCGGCCTACCCAGAACTTGGGGAGTTCTTACAATTTTACCAATTACAGGAATAAAACAATAAAAATATAACTGTTTGGTATTACCAACATTTTTCTGTGAGCTGCAAGTTTCTTCCATAGGCAAGCTGCAAGCTTCATCTATTATTCGACAAATTTTCAGCGCAAATAATAATCAACGGAGGGTTTTTCTGTTTTTTTTTCTTTGTGTCCTTGGATTTGCCCTATAGGTCCAGTGGAAGATTAACTTCCCTTACCCTACCTTAACTGCTGTACCCTTGGCCATGAAACTCGAACAAGGGAATACCCTCATTCTCCGAAACGAACTTTCGGTAATGAAGTTCAAACAAAATATAATTTCGTCAATTTGAGGATATACTTAACATGAACGATTATATATATATATTATTATATATAGAAACGATTAAGATTCTTGTTGTCTGTACCTAGAATATTTCTGTGTATATTCCATGTAACCAATCAAGCCACAATAAGATAGTTACCTATTAATAAGTTTGTTGGAGTTCAAAATACACTATAGTCCGGGAGCCACCAATCCTGAAAGCTCCGTGATCACGGATTCTAAAGTTAAAAAAAAAAAGTTAACGTTTAGACGTACAAGATTTGCTTGGTCGGCATGGATTTGATTGGCCGGAAATATTTTAATTAAGATATTTATTATTAAATTTCCATATTTTTTCCGTCATCACGGATTTTGATCAATCTTATATAGAATTTTGTGGGAAATATTATGTTCAACAGGAAAAAATCTGGCCGACCAATGTTTTTTAGCCGGAAAGGTCACGCATACCTATTTGAATGGTATGATAAGGGGTAAAATTTATCCAATATCACGGTAACCTTTTTCTTATTTTTTCATTCACCCGTTTTAATGTCACATTTATAATGATCTTGGTATGTGTGCTTACAAACTGCCGAAAGTATCGCGCATATCAAATTTTATTGTGTGAGTGAGGATTATACTGTTATAGATTTCACTTACTTGACATGACATGACATTTCTTTTAGTCTCTCTTCTACCTCTGGTCTCTTCCTTAAGTTTTTAACTATTAATTATACTAATTAATATGGAAATTAAAAATATTAGAATCCGTGATCACGGAGCTTTCAGGATTTGTGGCTCCTCGCCTACTAGTATAGCAACTGGATACATTAACATGAAAAGCAAATCAAACAAGGGAACGAAAACCCTCTGTCGGGTATTCTTTTTACAGTTCGTCACTAGGGTCGCTAGGGTCCATCAAAAAATGCAAATAAACACCGGACCTAACTATCTGGCTTGCTGTCAAAAATTGCTTATCGGGTGCGGGCGAGAAATTTGCATAAAAATTGTTTAGCTGTTCAATTCTTAGGATCGTAAATCACAACGCTACGTGAACGTAATATATCGGGGGTTTTGCGCCCGTAATATAAATGTGGTATCTGCATTTTGGTAGTATTTTGTTCGATGTATTGTGATTTATCGAAGAACAATTTAGATTTTGAGAACACTTTCATATAATATGGTTGGTTGAGTCTGATTCTCATTTAGATAACTAGCGCCCTTTAAATCGTATAGGTCCGTAACTATTCTAAGTTTTTTTTTCAAGGAAACCTCTTATTACACTTCCTAGATTTTTACGCGACTTATGAATGGGATAAAATTGTAAGGCAAATGAAAATAATTGTTTCTTAAAGAATCCGCTGTAACACTCATTTATTTTACAGCTGTAAGTATATTTATTTTTTCAAAGATCTAGAATATTGCTTCACATTGCCTGTTGGTACTGGAAATAGAGGTTTATTTATAAAAAAAAACATACAACCTACAAATATTGGAACTGCTGAATTTATTTGTCAACTAGCTGTGCCTGCGACTTCCTTCGCGTTATTTTCCGACGTCAACGCGAACGCGAACGTAAGTGACATAGATTTTTCTGAAGAAGAGAAGCTCTCTTCTTGCATTTATTTAAGCTAATACCTTCTTTTTTGTAAACGACAATAATTGAGAGCCATTGGGGTCAGGTGATGGGGGGCACGGGATACCGGTAGGACAAGGATTATAACGAAAAAGTGCCATATACAAACAAAGTTCCTTATAGCAACCCATTTCCATCATATAAATTGGAGTCATGGGAGAATCGCTACCCCCTGAACAATCCGTCATTAAGCTCTAAACTTTACTGACTTATTCAAAAAATATTTAAATAATACATCGTTTTGGCGCATCCCCGGCTGCAACACTAACCTTACCTTACATCGTCTGTTTACACTGGAACTCTCACTCACCCTTAGGTGATCGCAATCTCTGTGTTACCCTACCCCTGTACTGCCAACCCTTGATATACTCCACTCTCCAGGTGCCTCTGACCCCGGGGACGCTCAACCTGAAGTTATCCCGACACCCACGATCCCCACGATGCCGTACGAGCCAAGGTACTCCGGACTCCCTGGAACCCCCACCACCATGTGCCCCCGTTCCGAGTAGGTGCCCTTGGCTTGACACGTGTTCCCAATTCCTTAAAGGCCCTCGTCCCTTGGACCACTCGTCGGAAGCCTTCTTTCAATGACCTCGAGCCCATGTGCCCTCTACCCCGAAGAGCCCTTATGCCCGGCAGCTCCCCGCTCCCGTGACTTCAAATCAGTTTGTAAAAACCAGAATTCGGCTAAGTCAAAATTCCGTGATTAAAAAAAAATTGTAAGATATTTTTAAGCTCTGCGTACTCTTTTTTCCTCCAGCCGATGTCGGTGGACACTGCACAGAATACACTTGCCTAATGGCTTAACATAAATTTAAGAAGTTAAAAAAAACCAGAATCTGTTTAGGTATATAAAACTCGTCGAAAAGTCTTCTTATTTCTTTTGAGTGTGTATGTTGTTGGTCGCAGATGACCTTTCTTTATAGAGGCGCCATCTATTATAAGCACTGATAGTGAAATTTTGTATAAAATTACGTTACATAGGTACTGTGACATTACTGTACTTCTGCATGGATTTAAATTGTAATAACTTTTAATAGAGTTCACCGATTTTAATGAAATAAAGACTAAATGTTATCCAAAGATACACTTTATGATCACATTTACAATTCATTGCATTTAATTCAGCAGTTTTGGTTTCATGCGATTACAAACATATAGACAAAACGACGATCAAACGACAGACAAAGAGATAAGAGATAAAGCTAAAAAATATATAGAATCGTGTTATACTACTTTTCTAAGACCCCAATTTTGTTTTTCAATCTGTTTTATGTACAGACACATGGAGCTTATATTCTTATTATAATGTATACAGTGGTGGTCATATAATTAGAAACAATTCTTATGAATAAAGAAAGTTTATCTACAACGTACAAATGTTCGTACAAAATATGCACATTCAATAATTAATAATCATGCAATAATATAGCCACTCAAATTAAAAACTCATTGAATGCATAAAATATAAAACATATCTTAATTTTAATTTCAAAATGAGCTTTAGATAATTATATAGGAGTTTATTTTCTGTCACTGGCCGCTTGGACGCCTAATTAGAAACATTTTAAAAAACATCCATAGCTCTTTATTTTTTTGAAATTGGAGAATAACATTTATTTCTTGGCTTTTTGTATTATTGTGGCGGCTATTCAAAATTTAATCTGAATTTTATTTTGTTCAAAATGGACAAAAATAAAAGTTGTGACGCGTCAACTAGGCAAATAATTGTTAGTAAGTGGGCGTACAGAAGAATAGCTGCGAGCATTTAATTTGTTCTGTTAAGAAAGTTTTTAATGCAATTGATCATTATAAAACACATGGAACTGTTGAAAATGTTCTTAGAAAGGCTCGGCCAAGAAAAACCTCTCCCAGAGAAGATATACTAATCGTTCGTGTTGCTAAAAAGGAAAAGGCTGCAACCAGACTAAAAATGAAATTTTCTCGCCTGGTGACCTGAGAAACATCTCGTCAAGACTGAAACGCCAAAGATTAGTAGGAAAAGGAAGCTAAATTTTTTGGAAGAATCATTCGAAAGGTAGCGCTTCTTACCAAGCAACACCGAGAGAAGCGATTATTATTCGCTAAAAATATGTTAATTGGACGGTGCGAGAATGAAAAAAAGGGTTATTTCAAATGTAACAAAAATAAATATGGTAAATTCAGATGGAAAGCGCTATGTTAGACGTCCTGTAAACAATGCTTTTAATTATAAATACACAAGGGATATAGTCAAGCACGGTGGTGGTAACATTAAAGTTTGGGGGTGTTTTTCCGGATGTGGCGTTGAACCCGTTCGGAAGATTGAAGGTACAATGGATCAATGGCAATTCAAAAATATCTTAGAGCACACAATGATACCCTACTCGGACGATAATTTGCCTGTAACCTGGATCTTTCAGCATGACAATGACCCTAAACATACGGTCAATAACGTCAAATGTTTCCTTAGCGAACAGCGCATATCCGTTTTAGACTGGCCAGCAAATAGTCCGGATTTAAACCCGATAGAAAATCTCTGGTGTATTGTTAAAAATAAAGTTTCAATCAAACGTAACACCAGTCAAAACGAACTAAATGAAGCATTTGTTGAAGTATGGAATTCAATCCCCCTAATAAAATGTATGAAATTGATTGAATCAATGCCACATTGTTGCAGTGCTGTTATTGAAAATAAGGGATACGCCACTAAATATTAATTATAACTCGTTAGGCTGTGCATAGTAGATATTTCGTAAATAACAATACTGTAGTACTTAAAAAATATTGTTTTTATACTTTTTTGTTGTCGTTTCAAATTAGTTGACCATTATTGTTCATACCTCAAAACTGATTTAAATGTTTGTCCGTAATGTAATATTCAAACTGCACTTGTGTAATGGGATTTATATTGTTTTTTCTAATAAATGATAAATCGTTGAACATATAGTTGTCCTATTTATTGTTTAATTTCAAAATAAATACGATTGCGGTGAAGTATCTTACATAATGTCAAAGACCGTTGGTAGTGTTTCTAATTATACGACCACCACTGTATATTAAAGATAAGACAAAGATGTTTATTACTTTATTTTTACTTATTGTTGAAAATGTGTTAAATGTAAAAATGGGGCAAGCAACGTTTAAAATCCAAACTTACAAGGTCTGGATAATTCAGGATCTAATTGCAAACAATAAATCATTTAAGTAACATTTTAATCGGAAATTCCAATTATTACTAATATATGACCCAAATGACAATGGGAGAATATCCTTATCAGAAATCCCTATTATTTACATAACATTGCAGGACGTTATTATAATAAATCACAAAATATTATAGTTTACCGGGGAGGGCGGCGGCTGGCGATGGCGCCACTGAGCGTCGGCGCCGGCGCCGGTTGAGCGCGCGCGCCGCGCGGCAGCGATGCGTGCACGCACTGCGCACCCCCGCCCCACATACCTCCCCGCCGTTTCACTGAAAAACAAACATTTTATTGTTTCAAGCCCCCATGGTCAGTAACACTATAGTAATTTATGTTATTAACAGGATTACTAACTTGTACCTTGTTAAACAAATATCGGGGTACATGGTAATCCCGTTACTATAACCTACATTTTATTTCGTTTGCATTATTTTTACACAATGGTTTTTATGCCAGTTGCATGTTCTAAATTAAAATAGGATAGAGGATAATCCCCGAGAAGGGCTCCCCTGGTGGAAGCAGGGGAGCAAAGGCTGCGGGTCCTCAGTTGCGATCGACCCTGAGGCCCCGTACAATGTCTGATGGCGGCCATCGCTGGGGTTATAGTGGGTAGGCCTCCCCCTTCTGGGGAGGAGAGCCTCACATAACCGCCATGTGGTATGCAATTTCATGCATTTCACCAGCGTATCAAAAAAAAAAAGGATAGAGGATAATAATTATTAGCAATGTAATATGAAATGCAATACACAATTTTATAAACATTTTACGTTTTTTCAATAACCTCTTATGAATGTACGCTTTATAGATTTATTATATAAGCGTACTATGCTTAGTGAACTAAGCAACAAGCCCAATCTGGCTCCGTGAACAAGCATGTCGCTAACTTGAGTCTCAAAAAACGCCAAACGACAATTTTACAGTAGAGTCAAAAAATCATTTCATGTATATTTTTTTTATTTCTAGCTTTATATTCATAATATGTATTTTATAGCTGCAAAAATAAAAAATATTAGATTTATTTATCAAATGAAAGGTAATTACCTGGTTTGACCAAGTTTTTCATATCGTAAAATAAATTGAGACAACGAATCGTCAGTAAATCCGGCAGAGTTTTCAGGAATAAAAATGTTAGTGTTCATGCTGGCAAGTGCACAAAATCATTAAAAAAGGTCAAAGTCCTATTCACAATGACTTGAATAATCCTAAAACTTACGTGGCTCTGCCACTTCAATTTATTTCCTTTCATCCATTGTGAATCATTCCATTGAAAAATCTCCCAACCGAACACGAAAGGTCAAGTAACAAAACAGCAATTCATTTCACTGGCTTTGTTTAGATGTAGAGTGGAGGTACTATAAAAGTTGCATAATATTAATCGTAGGAAAACAGTATTTCGTTCACAATAAAAGGAAATCTCATTAGGAACTTAAGCTAACGATATGCTCGGACCACCATTACAATTTCAGGGTTCGGAATCATATAATAATGCTCTAAATACTATATCATTCAGAAGCCGAAATTAATTAACATACAATAACTCGAACCTATTTAAATTATATCCCAAATTTGTAACTACGCAATCGTATTACCGATATATTTACCCAATATACAACTGTAGAGGCTAAAATCAAAGGATATTATTAATCAAAATTTCATCCGTTTTAATGCAGAAAACCGTATCAGAATATTATAAATGTGAATTAATTTCTTGGTGTGCTGAATTTAAAGCAAGACTCACACAACGGATTGCAGTATAATTGAGATATTTGCACAACAGAAATTAAACAGGGGTACAAAGTGAAATAATAATTTACAACACAGTGCAAATACGCGTAGTGAGTGTGAAAAATACATTATTTATATAGTTATTACAAAGTCATTGCCGTAGTAAACATATTCCGAAACCACTTCTGATGCTGGCCCGATATATTGTCGAGCAATCTTCATGCATGCATAATTTGGCATGAACGTAATAGCATTTTTTTCTTTATTTTTAAATACATATTCAATCGGTTTAGCTTTAAGTTATTCAAATGGATTTCAATATCTTAAAATGGCTTTATTTAGATGTACCTGCTAAAGTATTTTTTAATTAGTTGTAAATACGTTTTAAATACATATTCAAGCGGTTTAGCTTAAAGTAATTCAAATGGATTTAAACATCTGGAATGGCGTTATTTAGATGTACCTGCTAAAGGTTTTTTTAATTAGTTGTAAATACGTGGGACACTCAATAAATTTAGAGGAACTAAAAAAGTAACTTCTATGAAAAAAAAAAATAATCTTTTCAAAGAAGTCTCCACCAGCTTCTCTCTATACAGAGTTTCATGCGTCTGTACCAATTTTCAAAACATTTTTTCAAGTCCTCCACAGACACCTCTTCCATAGCCTTCGCAAACGCTGCTAGCGCTTCTTCCGGCGATGAAAACTGACTGATTTATATTTTAGGGAATAAAAAGAAGTCACACGGAGCCAAATCAGGACTGTAGTTAATGTGCCCCAAGACTCTGACTGGTGTGGAGTCCAAAATATCGTAAACGCGCCGTGACGAACCTGCATAAAATTTTTGCATCATATCACTGCACCAATCCACACGGGCCTGCTTCTGAGCTTCAGTGAGGTTGTGCGGCACCCAGCGGGAAACTATCCTCCTGACGCAAAGGTGTTCGTTCAAAATCTTGTGAACATTTCCTGAACCAATCTGCAGAGTATGCTGAATCTCTTCGTACGTAATTCGTCTGTTTTCTTGGATTATTTTTTTTACTGCCAGCACACTTTCTTCGGTGACAGTCGTCGTAGGAAGACCACTCCTTTGTTCATCCCCCAAAGTAAGACTACCCCGTTTGAACTCGCTACACCAGCGGTAGATGGTTACTTATGAAGGTCCTTCATCCATAAAAGCAGTTCAAAATCGCCACTTTTAAAAACGTAAGAAATCATAGCACGAAAATGTTCTCGATACAGATTCATTTTTAATGAGACAAGAAAAAATTAACTGACTGTCGAAAAAATGCGGAGGGAAATTTGCAAATCGAACAGTGGTATTTTTACTATTCAATAATCGAAGTTTTCGAAATAATTACAACTGGCCAGTGTCTTATACATAAAAACTTTTTCTCGCAATACTTTCTGAGTGGCCTGGTATTATCCCCGCTATATGAATTAGTAAGATAATTATATATTTGTAAACGTGGTTTATATTCAAACAGTATAGCAAAATCTCTCATTAGCAAGCCACGGAGCTCATCAACCATTGTTCAAGGCAGCCGTTCCATTACAAACAGCGGATGTAATGCGAACTTAAACGAAATGGTCGCCGATTCAATTTCCGCAGAAAAGTTTGTTGATGGAACTGGCACTTGCCCCCGGTTTGCGAGCGATGCCCTCACTTCATTTCTAATTTCCATGATGCGAGTGTTTAAAATTGTTTGTGTTGATATTTTGTATGAGCAGGAACACGATATATGAACAGCTTTTAGATTGGTGCGATACTTTGAGCATTTTAGTTAATGTAAATAGGATAACCAACAAGCAACATGTTCCGCCTGCTGATAGTTAGAAACAACCATAGCCTATAGACGGATTTGTTACCTTAGCCACGGCAAGTTTACCTTGACCTTCACTATCTTGATGTCTTTCCCGACTCCGTTGAGCTCAGGAAACCTCAATTGGCTATATTGAATTAAAGGGCCTATTTCACATTGATAATATATATAAGCTGCTAGCTGTCCCAGCGAACTTCGTACCGCCATAAAAAAGGGGTTGGTGGTAGAAGGGTGAAAAGTTAGGGTTATATGTATTTTTGTATGATGTATAAAAAAATGTCCAAAAGATATAAATATATTTACAAGGGTGTCCACCCTTAACAATAGAGTAGTAAAAATAAAGTAGTATATAGTATAGGTGAAAAATATAGTTGTCCGATTCTCAAACCTACTGAATATGCATATAAAATTTCACGAAAATCGGTTGAGCCGTTTCGGAGTAGTTCAATTACGCACACCGTGACACGAGAATTTAATATTAGATATATAAATGCATGGTGCGCTATATCACCATATCACAGCACCCTGTGAATTATAAGTTACTTAAAGTATAGCGTATTTTAAACGCATTTTAATGTTCGAAGTAGCTTAATTAGAACTTTACTTAGCGACTAGCGGCCCGCCCTCGCTTCGCTTCGGTGTGGAGCTGAAGTGTAGACTACAGTTTTTGTTCTCAGGCTTGTATTATACACAATGACATTCATCTATGATTCTTCTTATACCTGCATTCAAAGTCTCAGCCCGATCGGTTTTCAAAAATTGACAAAGTTTCATACAAACTTTCATTCCCTATTTTATCCCCTTGGGGGTAGAATTGATCAAAATCCTTTCTTAGCTGATGCCTACGTCATAACATCTACCTGCATGTCAAATTTCAGCCTGGTTTGGGCTGTGCGTTGATAGATCACTATGTCAGTCAGTCACCTTTGAGTTTTATATATATAAGATTGTGAAACAGGGCAGAAATCTTTGACTTAAGACCAAAGTGTCTCAACAGATTTCCAGACTTTCCGTAAGGATAAATAAGGATATACAAGTTATAAGCCTTAAATATTCAATGACATTCAAAGTGCTAACAAACCTGAAGATGAAGCTTGCTTATTTATAATATGTCTATTCACTTTAACTTTGAAGAGATTTCCGAAACTAGCAGCTGCAGGAAAGTAAGCTTACGATTGTAAATGTGTGATTTGTAAGATCTTTATTTTTCGATCTAATTCAAGAATGTGAGTAAAAATAACTATGCAGATAATTTCAAACTCACAAATTTGTATTTGACACAGCTTTTAAAATTATAATAGCAGAGCCAATGTGATTACGGAGATTGAAGTTGAATATGTAGAGCAGAAAAATGAATGAGCTATAAAGCTTTTAAGAGATCAAGAAAATCCAAAGTTACAAAACCATTTCAAAACATAAGTTAACTCGGAGACAAAAACACGAAGAGCTTCATGAGGGGGGATTTGAAGAAGACTGTCAGTCGACGCTGAAAGAATTTTAAATCCGTATCTAGAGGACCTTTTTATTCATGTGCCTCCTGAATCTTTGATATAAATTAATTCCGTCACTATTCATACGTACAGTTACAGAGAAACAGTCTTAGCTGAATGAATAATAAATATAATGAATAAGGCGAGATTTCACGAGAAAACGTCTTCGCTTATATATAAAAATTCAAATGCGAAGCCAAGTTTTATAATATTCATAAAAAAATGAGAATAATAATCCGCATTTTATGATCACGCCCTTAGCGTAAATCTTTGTTCTAATTTGAAAACTTCCTTCACATTTTCAGCCTATTCACGTTTTGCCATTGAGCAATATTGCTTTCACGTTTTATACGCATATATCCGGTCGTCGACCTTCCGACCAACTTCTGTTTTATTCGGAAACGGAGAATGGAAAAAGTTCGATTGCTTACCAATTGCTCAACTTAGAATCATAAATGATTAGACATACTAATTATAAATATTCCTAATGCTTTTGTAGATAGGTTTTAAGTACTCCATGAACATCATCTGTACCTGTTATTAATGCAACTGTTAATATGCAAATTTTACTAAGTAATTATATTGTTTGTTATTGTATTTATTTATTATGTAGTGTAATGAGGGATATTGAAACTCCTTATTCACGCTTCCCATAATCGCGTTTTCCTACGTTTTTAATTCCTACATGCGCAGTTAAAATAAGTTTGATTATTAAGAAATATACATAAATAAACATCCATTACTTAGATCTAAAGAAAAAATAACTATAAAATAAATCCACGCGGACCAGGCAGGTGCGGGTTCGAGTCCCGTTTGCTGCCTGGCCCGCGTGGATTTTTATCTCGTTATATTTTCTTTAAACATCAAGCAGTTACATACTGAAAAAAATAAAAATTATAACTATAATTGTTATTTCTTATTTCAAATGTTTAATACATGTAAAAGTATTCATTTGACATTGTCGGTAACCTACAATGCGAAGAGATGGCGCTGCCTTACAACTTAATAATGGCTAGAGGAATTTCAACGCGGCCGTCAGGGCCGCGGTAGCATAATTGGTCAGTGCATTCGCCCGGATAGCGAAGGGTGCGGAGTCCCGTTTGCTGTCTGGTCCGCGTGGTTTTTTTTCTAGTTATATTTTCTTTAGATTTAAACATCAAGCAGTTACATGCTTAAAAAATTAAAATTATTATCCATCACTTAGATTTCAATACTTGTATTCATCATACAAACATTTGCCTCACCGGAATTCGAACCTCTGAGTAGGCGACGCCTTAAAACCCGGCGTACACACCACTCGGTCTCGGAGGGCGTCATCAAATTACAAAGGTCAATATTGTTGGCTATATTAATATGTCCAGAGGGTCATATTACTATCCAACTGGATGCTGAAAGCGTTGGTCCATTGTGTTTGGAAATCCCTAGAGGGGGTCTTTATTCGTCCAGCAGTGAACGTCCATCAGCTGATTATAATAATAGCAATATTATGTATGATATAAATAAAGTTATTAGTTTTACAAAACTTACCCGATTATGGGGATAAAAGCTTATAACTATAAATTATTAATTGAAACAACGTAGATTATTGATTGTAAATATACATGATAATAACAAAATATTGACAATACCAGAGCGATTTTACTATTTTTTTTTATAGATAGGTGACAAATGACTCCACCTCGCCTGATATTTAGTGATTGTGAAGTCTAGACGCGAAGATAGCTGACATATCAGTTCTACGTGCCACACTAGCCATCCTCATCCTCTCAGCCTGCATGTTGCTTCTTTACGCCGCTTTTAAAGGATCACATATTGTATGGGGAAGGGAACACGTGAACGAGCAATGCATTCTTTACGTATAATGCGGCGAGGAAATGAGTCACCAAATTTCTTTGTACGCGTTGGAATTGTGGCCACAGTTAGACGGTGACAGCGCAGGCCAGCGCGCGTGGTCCTCTGAAGGAAAGGGGAAGGTGGAATAAGAGAGAATAACTCCTCAGAACACTCGCCGTGGTACAGACAATATTTAAATTGCCGTGTTTTGGCGCGCAATTGAAAAGCACAACCTACCTACTCGATTTTCTTTTACTCAACAGTGTGTTTTTTAATAATCATTGGAAGGTTAATTTTATACTTTTTTATTATTATCATATAATCAAGTTACTTTTATTATTATGGTTTAGATTTTAATGACACTTCACGCTTTTCTTGAAAAAATGTGTGCGTTTATTGTAATAAATAAATAAATACTTAAATCACTTCTCAATATTTGGAAGTGAAAACTTCTTGAACACTTTTTGGGAAATGGAAAAAAAACCCTGTGTTTGCGTGACAAAAAAAGGCTAAAGCGGCCATCTTCAATGGACTTTACACAGGCAGAAACTTTTCCATTAATATAGTAACTACTACTGCGCCTTCGCTTCGCTTCGGTGTAGACTATAGTTTATATTATCGAACATAGATATACACTTACGTGTATACCTATGTATATACACATTTTTAACGTAGAAAATATTTATAATCTGATGGTGGAAACCGCATGACAGACTGATGCGACAGGAGACTTTTTTATGTAGTGATAAGTATTAAACATCAGATATTCCCAAATAGTATAAAAAATTCATCACTTTTGTTCTAGATAATGTCGTTACTGGTTTCAGGGACTCAGCGATCATTAAAGCAGTCTTGTTGTTTATTGTTCACGAACCGAATTAGTGTGCGCTAGACGTTGTTATTTTTCGCTGTTTCGCGTGCAATTCAGCATTTAAATGTTATTTTATAGCAAATTGAAAAAGCCTGAGGCGATGCGGGCATAGTGTTAGTTTTGTTGATAATGTTTATTTAATCTAACTGGAGTTCGGAGGCGCTCTAGATAGGTTAGCGCGTTCAGTCTGCGATCGTGGTAGTTTAGCAGTTGTCTCACCGCTACTAACTATCAATGGGCTATTTTCTCGCTCAAGAAACGTACAACAGTATATACATTCCGTGTTAACAAAAGAGTACATATATTAACAGTTGATTGCTGACTGTTCACACTGCATAACACTTACTCAGCGATACTCACTCAGTGATACGCGCGCGCGTGCATTTTTGCTCAGAAATGCCTTCACCAGCGACAAAACTATTGGAACTACACAATTGCTTACCGCCGATTGTCAACTCGTTTCTAGTTTCCAGCTCTACTCTTTTCTCGTTTAACGTTGGCGGTGGGACAAGTGCCTTAAGGCAACTTTCACGATGGCCAGAATAGACCCATTCTGGGTAACAAAAAATATTTTCGGCCCCTGTTTCAGCTGTCACATACATCAATCCGCAGAGGATCTGCAAGGGGATATTTTATGCCTCGTTCTCCCTATTCCAACCACATGATCTGTGGCCAGCACTGATTTTAAAGTGATACTGATAATAAATCTTACATGGTCATTCTCACTGGCTTTGATAATACGTTAAAAATAATGTTACAATAAATGATGCATTTACGCCAGATAGCGTGCTGAGAGCGAAGCGAAACTATTTTGTATTGCAATTTACGACCTTGTCTAAATGTAATCAAAATCATACTGAAAACAAAAGGCAAATGCTTTGATTCAACGCGTTTGTTTGACAGAGGTGCTATTATTATTTGTGAGACTTCATTCCATATTACTTATTGTGAAAAAAATATTCTTAGAACTTTACTACTATGATCCACACTTTACAGTATATATTAGTTCATATTGAAAATACTTACGTAAAAAGAAAAAGGGACCTTGAAAGGACCCTACATTGTGAGCCAAGATGTTTATGTGTGCGGTTGCGGGTGTGTGTATGAATAGCGAGTTTATCGGAATGCGAGACATGAGGGTGAATCGGGGACCTTTTGTCGGCACACTGCTAAACAGAATTCCTAGGGTACACTACCGTTTGCCACCACACAAATAGCCAAACAGAATAATTTGAACGAATTTGTTTCTTAGGTTTTCACGCACATCACTCATTAAATAAAACTAGTTTTTACGGGTTAATGCACGAAACTTTATTTATTTATTGACGTTTCGTAGTCTTTACAGGCTACGTCGTCAGAATCAAACTTTTATTTATTTTGTCGAGCTAAAAATAAATAAGTCTTTCGAAGGTAGCTCGACAAATTAAATAAAAGTTTGATTCTGACGACGTAGCCTGTAAAGGCTACGAAACGTCAATAAATAAATAAAGTTTCGTGCATTAACCCGTAAAAACTAGTTTTATTGAATTTGAACGAAATTTCAATTTTTTTTTCATAAGAGTAAAAAGATAGGGTATTAGAACAACTATTTGAGCCGAGTTGAACTTTTCATAGCAAAATTATGTTAAGTTAACATTGAATATGTTGATGAATGCTTAAAAATTCTATGTCTCGTATTTTTAATAAATAAATAAAATCATAGCCATTGTCACTTTTGTGATTCTGTAAGGTTTTAAGCAATACCATTATTTATTATTTTAAAGGAGACTGGGCGAAAGTGGTCCAAGGACTAATACCGATACAGTTGTGGTTTTATGTAGGGGAATCTCAACTACACCTTTATACAAAGGAGGAGCTCGATGGCGCAGGTGGTTAGCGCATTCAGCTTGTGATCGTGAAAGTTAAGCCTCTTTCGCAATAGGGTATTTGACAGTATTAAAAATAAAGTGCCAATTGTTAGCATATGTATTTAGAATGAATATTGGCAAGAGCTTTTACTATTTTTACAGAAAAAATATTCATAATTTTACTAAAAACCCACGAAAAGGTAATTATAATAAAAAAAAAGAAATAGTTTTCTTGTCTATTGTCACGTGACCTAAAACTCTTTGGATAAAATGACGTCACACGCAAGTAAACTTCCGGTTAAAGTGACATTTGATTGTATGGTTTGACGTTTTAATGACAGTCGTGTGACGTCACATACCAGTGAGCCGCCATATTGTCCAGAGATAAGTTTTCCGAGGCAACTTGAAAATAGAGTTTTTGAATTAGTTTCTTTACCGAAATACACAATATAATGATGAATATCCACTTTTTGTGGACTCTATAAACATTTATGAATAACATGAGATCATTTTCTAAAACTTGTCAAATACCCTCATTGAATGGGTGATCAAACACTTATTATCTCGAGCTTCTCCATGTTTCGGAAGGCACGTAAAGGTGGAATAAAGAAAAACTCATACATATTTATTATAACTCTAAAACATCCTTTTTTGATATTCCTGTAATAAGGCTAAAAATAAGTTCGTAAGGTGAGCTCAAAGTTTGGTTTATTTGGTTTTGGTTAAAAAACGGAGGGTTGTCAAAAATATTACTACAAAATATTTATTTATTTTGAGAAAAAAATATTAGAACACTATCTCTTATCGTTACCCAAATGTGCTCAACCTATTCATTAATGACATTTAGAGTATTTCATAAGTGCATTATTTTTCGACGTGAAATACTGCACCCATATAAAAAAAATAAAGATATTTTGTACCAGAGCACATTAACACAGCCCAATCAGACTGAAATTAGAGCAATGCCCTACGCTTCCCGGTGGAATGAAAAGAATCTTTAAAAAAAACCTAACCTAAGTGCATCCTCTCACTAGTTTTTGAAATCATTGCAAATATACCTGCAGACAATCTCTTCCGTTGTACAATTTCTATTTAATATTTTTTTCTTTAGTTGTATGCACTACAGTAAGTGTACAATGAGTGTTCACCAAATTCAGTTTCGCCTCAGGTGGCCATTGATATTCAGCAGTCGTACCCCACGCTTATTTTCTTAGCGAACGTCAGCTCCGTAAACTTGCCATTTCACAACCCTAAACCCGCAATGTAATAACCTTAAGGACGTCTCTAATAAAATTCAATTATTCCTTTCCCGTCCCCTTTGTTACAATGAGGTTGTCACAGATTTTTTTTTGTTTTCCATTATATTAAACGTTTATTATGATGCTTTCCCGACTGATCCAATTAAATCGATCCTTTAATATTTCGTTCCGTTGTACAATAACTTTCTTTGCGTTATTTAATTTTGAGTGAAAATCTGGTATTAAGTCTTTCCTTTCAAGTAAATGTTTAATAATAAAGAACAATTGAATTCATATTTTGCGAGTTGAAATCTTTTACTCGATAACAAAATATTCATTTTATATAAAAATTCGAGCTTTGATACAAAAGAAATAATTAGTTAGTCGTTGCGCAAAACAAACTAGGCTTCTTAAAAGCACTCAGATCAATGTCTGTTTTCTAAAATATCGTATTCTCAATATGTGTGCTTTCTCACAATATGGGTTTTGGTTCCCTATAATGTTTTCTTCCTAGAATGTTTGCTTCTTGAAATACTCGTTTCCGAAAATCGTTGTAAGTAACTTACAAAGAAATTACATACTACATCATTGTTCAAATGGCGATATTAACTTATATTCCTCAGAAATTTCAACGATTTCCTTGGAGACATTTTAAGAAGGTAGACATTGTGGGAATGCAGACATTATTAGAACGTACACATTTTGGGATAATCACATTTTAGGAAACATATATTAAAGGAAAGGTGTATTATAGGAACGCAAAGGTTTTAAGAATAGCACATATTTTAAACAAACAGGTAACTTACTGTGTTATTAGACGTATTATGTTGACATATTAAGTAACTAAGAATTTCGTTATTTCAAATAATTATTTTGTTAGTTGTTATAAATCTATTACGCTTCTTTTGCATTTTTCTTTTTTATATTTTTCATTAATTGAGTATATTATTAAACAACGGATGAAATGTAAAACTCCAGTATCTCTCATTAGAGTATTGTATGCATCATATAGGAATATGGTGTTGGCACATATATTTTATCGGGTTTTACGATACCAGGCCGTATGTACGAGTTAAACAAAAAAATAACTTTTTCCTATTTTTTGAATTACAATTAATATTTTGTTTGAAATGTACTATACTACTGATAGATAGACTTGTGGTCAGAGGAGGTTTCGATCAACGACTGTTTTAATAGCACTTATTATCATATGTGACTTGAGTGGTGAATTCAGTACTAAAATGTGAATAAGTTGGAGTATATAATAATAAGTAAATGTAAAGAATAAGTAAGTGTAAAGTTTATTTATTGCATACATAAGTCTTTATCCACGAAGAACAATAAAGTTTCGTTTCAAAATATCATCTCCTTCACCCCATTGAATTTTTAAGGCAAATATTTCCGATGTGTTTTCAGGGATCCCCTTCTATCTATCTACCGTCATATCAAAATTCGTCAAATTCATTTCAGACCTCACGCTTAGACGATCTTTATCTTTATGTCGCAACTTGAACACTCCACCAACCCCATAAAGTGCAAAATGGCATGAATCTATATTATACTATACCTATTATATTACAAGGACGATAGCATCGTTCACTTCTCATACTTGTGTAGGCCGCAAAGCCTCGGCAATAAGTCGAGAACACGTTTCCATTATTAAAGAACCAACACACTTAACACTTACATAACTTTATTTAAGTATAAATAAATTTCGTAAAATGTATTGCGACTTTTACTTACGTGACCCGACTTGTGCTGTCAAACAAACGTTATTTATTCTTAGTAAGATTGTGATTCGATAGATTAGTAAATAAGCACATATCAGATATTTGTATATAACTTTTTAGTGTTTCCTAGCAAAGGGAATTCTGGTGCGCAGTTGATTTTTTCACATAATGTGTGTGAATTTTCTTTGCTGTTACAGTCATATTATTGTTACCAGGTATGAGGATTTGTATGTTCTTCATAAAATTGGTGCATAAGTGATTAAGTGATTATTTGCAGAATCTGTGATCTCGTAATAACGAAGAACCTTTTTTTTGAGTGTGTATACTGTTGGTCGCAGATAACCTTTAGAGCGTCACCGGGTTTGGGGATGGTGAAATCCTAAGGGTACTGAAACGGAGAGCTAGTGGGATGGAAAATGAAGGCTGGGATTTTGGACGCAATTATTTTGGTTTATTTACAATATTTTAAAGTCACGCACGAAATAATAATAAAAGCATATGACAGACAAAGACTACGAGAACACAATAATAATATAAATAGCTACTTCGTTGCAGGAGGACCTTAACAGACTTGAAATTTATTGTGTTGAGAACCATTTAGATCTTAATCCGTCAAAGTGTATTGTTGTCACTTATAGTCGTAAACAAAATTTGATACTTTTTGATTATAAATTAAGAGGCTCAACATTGCAACGTGATACTGTCGCAAAGGACCTTGGTGTCCTTCATGACAATAAGCTCTTATTTGACGCTCATATAGAGAATATCATTAGTAAAGCTTCCAGGGCTCTTGGATTTGTGATGCGTAATTCCAGAGACTTCAAAAATGCAAAAACATTAAAGATTTTATATTGTTCATTTGTTCGAAGCCATCTGGAGTATGTGTCCCAGGTCTGGAACCCTCTGTATCTTACATATATAACGCGAATTGAAAACATCCAGAGAAAATTCATCAAATATCTCTGTTTTCGCACCAAAGAGCACTACGATTCAAACCAATATTTATATTTTTGTAAAAAACACCACTTGTTACCACTGCAAAAACGCCGCCAAATTGCAGATTTAGTATTTTTATTAAAAATAGCTTCTGGTGCTATCGACTGCCCAGCACTACTGTCTAGGATTTCCCTTAGGGCTACAAAAAAACCATTGAGATTTAATCCCGTTATATGCGTTCCACAGGCAACCTCAAACTTTAGACAGAATTCATATCTTCTGCGTGCAGGTAATAGTTTTAATGTTGTATCTGAGAAAACTGGTATTGATTTGTTTTATACTAGCGTTCCATCACTGAGGCGGGTATTGAGCAGTGCATTTTTCGACGAATAGGCAATTGTACAATGCTTATTTTTTGTTATTATTATGTTAAAAGTGTGCCTAATTATGTTTTAGTGTGTCTTTATTGGTGAAGACCTGTAATTGGCTTTCTGTTGTTATTTAAGTTTTTATTATTTTTATTAATAGCTGTTGGTCTTCCAAAAAATAAATAAATAAATAAATAAATAGGAAAATTATAAATCATGATGTCAGCACTTCAAAAAAACTATAAAAACTAAATCTATTAAAAGGTCGGCAACAGGTACCTCAAGCCGAGAATTGGCGAGTGCCTCTAGCGGTATTCCAGGCGGATGGCATCTACCCATGGGGGGGGGGGGAGTTCGACTCAACTAGAGGGCGTCTTTGAGAATCAGAACTCGGCTCTAGTAAGCCGTTATCACGGGACGAAGAACCTGTTGTTAAGAGCCCTTTCACATTTTTTGCAAAAAATCGTAATTTTTGAGCGTCTCGTTTACCCCCTTTCAAAAGATTTTGACTATTTCCAATACAAGTAAACAGTAGATTCATTCTTTCTATTGTTAGTTAATGTAGAATATTTGCAAATACTCTTCTTTTTTTGTACTGATCGTTCTACCGCAGCTAGTTTACGGAAAAAACGATAATATGCACAACTTCAATCGCCTAATTCTCTAAATTATGTTCAATAAATAAGATCAAATTAATTACTACGACATCAGAAACATGTTTTTGTTGTAACATAATGTATTAGAATTTTGATTTTGCATCTCATTAATTATCAAAAAAAACATCTAACCTCCGTGAGTTTTACCAAAAACCAATGCAGGTTTACCCCGTATTTTGATATTGAATTAAATAGAATTACTATAAAAAAAAATCATAAAACTAATCTACCATCATTGAACTACTGAAACATGTATATATTTTTATAATTAGTTCATTAATAATTATTTTATAAGACTCGAAACATCACCCGTAAAATGCAATATATACTAGCGCAAATCTACCTACGCGCCGATCAGTATGGCAGCGGCGCAATTTTGTAAAAAGGTTCTTAAGACAGCGCATTTATATGGAACTAGCTGTGACCTGAACTTCATCCGCGTGGATGCCGCAAATAAAGATTACAGAGAGTCAACGTTAAAAGATATAAATATGCTATTGCAAACTTTTTTTAGAACTTCTAAAGAGTGACAAATCCGTCATACGTCTACGCAGCATTCTCCGTTTACGCAGCGAACGCAACGAAAGCTCTGAAAAGGATTTTTTTTTCCGTTTTTGCAACATTTTTATTGATGCTCCGCTCCTATTAGTCGTAGCGTTATGTTATATAGCCTATAGCCTTCCTCGATACATGCACTATTCGACACAAAAATATTTTTCCAATTCAGACCAGTATAAACTGAGAGTAGCACGTTCAACCAAATAAACAAACTCTTCAGCTTTCTAATATTACTTTCTGACCCGGCGAACTTCGTGACGCAAGTCGATGAATGTGAATAATTTGAGGAAAAGGGTTATAGTGACTCAAAATTAAAAGATAAAAATATGCTGTCGCCGACTTTTTTATAGAACTTTTAGAGGGAAACAGTTCCGTCATACATAATTTTTGTCTAATTTTAATCATTTACGCAGCGCACGCAACGGAAGCACTCAAATGGAATATTTTCTCCCGTTTTCGCAACTTTTTTCATTATTGCTTCACTCCTACTGGTCGTAGCGTGCTCTTATAACCTCGCCTAGAGCCTAGAGCCTTCCTCTTTAAATGCCAGTAGTTCATAAGATTAGCGCATTCAACTAAACAATCACACAAACAAACTCTTCAGCTTTATATTAAATAAAGTATAGATAAGTATAGACTAAAAAAGTATAGATTTAAAGAGACGCGACACAACAAAGAACAAAACACTTGTCTTCCATATTGAATGAGAAAACAATTATTGGATGTGTCAGCTGCTTGTCATCCCGCGTACATCCTTAACTTCCACTGAGGGATTTGGTTTTATCTCCTCCTCCCATATATACTGTAAATACAAATTTAAAAAAAGCGGCCATATGTGAGTCGGATTCACCCATGAAGGGTTCCGTAGCAGCAAGTAACATAATATAAAACCGGCCCCCCGCGCGCTCTGCACCCGCTACCGATCAAGCCCCGCGCGAATTATATTTATTATTTACTTAGGCCCCTATTACAGATTTATTATTAGAAAATAATGATTCACGGTTTATGCATAAGTTTTGTAAAATTAAATGTTTTTTATTTTATTTTTATGTTTGAGTTGATTGAATGAAAGGTAAATTGCGGTTTACGATTTATGACGTATCAAAAAAAACTACTTACTAGATCACGTTCAAACCAATTTTGCATGGTAATGTACATCATATAGTTTCTTTTGTGTTATCATTCTTATTTTAGAAGTTACAGGGGGGGGGGACACATTTTACTAATGCGTAATGCGGTTCACAGAATACATCTGCTTAACAAGTTTCAACAGTATAGTTCTTATAGTTTCGGAAAAAAGTAGCTGTGACATACGGACGGACAGACAGACATTACAAATCTATGGTGATTGAAAAGCTGTAACGTGAAAAAATAGTGGTATGGTTTTATGAAACCACGATGCAAGTAAAACTTTTAAAGTGTCTCATATGTTTTGTATTTAGTTGATGTTATTAAGGCATATAAAAAGTGAAAAACAAAAAAAATATGGTGTGGTTTTATAAAACACGTTGCAAGTAAAGCTTTAACCCCCTTTTTAATAAACAATGAATAAGCTAGTTATGCCATGTTTCCTTCGTGTCACTCCAATGCCATTTGTCGTTTAAGGTACAATTCCGCAATGGGCCGCAGGCGACAACCGCAGGCGACACTGCGGCTAGCGCCTGTGGCGTGCATTATATGCATTGTGCAGCCGCGACATGTCGCCGCGCTCGGAATCAATTTCGCCTGTAGTCTGCAGCTGCGGCCTGTGGTCTGCGGTTCAGTTCAGAATTGTACCTTTAATGAACGGAGATAAAATATAAACAAAAAAAAAATGTTACTCTGCCTTATAAAAAGAAGAAAATAAAATAAAAAGTCCTTTCTCGCCTGGCAATCGACCCCGGATCGCCCGTGAGGAAGGCGAGCTTTCTGCCATTTAACCACCGATGCTCAGTAGATAAGGTCTGTTTTTTTTTTGTTACGATTAAAAATATAATGAGACATCTAAAGATGAACGAAAATATTTGTGGCGATGGTATAAAAGTTTCGCTTTAAAAATACTTACAACAGATGATACGGCTTAATATATATTATTAATTAATATTTATTAATGGCTCGTGTAACCAAAACTACTTACTATTAATAGGTACATATACTACTGGATGCACGCGACTGCGCCTACTTGGGAAAAAAATGTTCCCATTCAAACAAAGTGAAAAGGGGGTGTCTTTTCACCCCTTTAAAGGTTTCTTAGATAAAAACTATCCTTTGTGTTTTCTCGGAACTGAAACTACATCTATACCTAATTTTATCGATCCAGCGGTTTAAGCGTAAAGGGGTAACAGGCAGACAAACACTTCGTTACGTTAAGTTAACAGAGCATCAATGGTTTTTTCATTTACAGCTAGAGTGCAAAAAAATTTTTTTTTTAACAAATATAAGAACTGAATTCATAATAACAAAACTACGAAAGAAATTACTAATTCTTTACTTAAATCTTAAGTATATTTAAAAAGTTAAATTATCATTTGGTGTAGGTGCCGCCCCAACCCAAGCAGCAAATGGTAACTAACTTAGATCTATCAACATGCATGGCACTGACTCCATACTATGTTAATTTGATTATAAAGTACTTTAAATATTAAAAAAAACATATGTAAAAAACTGGCCATGCACGAGTTGTCGAGATTCCCTCCATGTTATAATTGATATTATTATAATAAAGTGTCTATTATAATTTCGAGCAAAAAACGACAAGAAATCACGTCTGCTGTATGCGAGCCCTTAAATATGTATTTTATTTATTTATTATTTAAGTGAATATATAACTACATGTTTTCAGAATATTTCAAGCGTCTACCGGTTGCCGTTATGAATATAGAGGATAAAACGTAAACAACAAACGTGATTTTTTCGTCCTGTTTTTGAATACCCCTTGCCTCTCTTAAATATTTCTTTCATTCTGTTTTTGGTATTTGTTATTATAACGGCAACAAAAATACATCACCTGTCAAAAAATGTAGACAATTTTGTGTTTTGTTTTGGATACAATATATCAATTAATATTTGTCATTGTTGTCTAGTTGCTTCCACTTTACACATACTCATTGAAGATCAAAAGATGTTAGCGAAATCAATCGCTTATTGACGTAAACAATTCTACCTACATATCAATAAATCAACTCCTCAATGAAGGCAGTTAAATTACATATGATTATTATTAAATTAAAATTTGTATTGCCAAACATTTAACAGGCAAAAACCAATAAAATCTTAAATGATAAGGATATGGGTCCTATGGACACCACAGTATTATTATTTTCGTGCTGCAAAAGAGGGCTATTCAATCAATTTCTAATATAAGGTTATAGATTCCTTGAGTGTTTTTTAAAGAAATTAATATTATGATTATTGCTAACTAAACTATATATATGTTACCGGTAATCTGTATGATTCGTGATTTCTATGCAATACCTAAGCAATGTATAGAATGACTGGGGTGTCTAGGCAATGTATGAAATATTATAAATATTATTTTCCATTTTACACTTTGCTCAGGTAATGTATAAACTCCCTAAGGATTATATAGAGTATCTGTTGGCCCACCGGCAATGTGTGCCTTAACGTTTTAAGCATTCTATATTGTATAGAATTCATATCATCAACATATAAAACAAAGTCGTGTTAGTTAGAACACTTATAACTCAAGAACGGCTGGACCGATTTTAATGAGCTCTGATTTTTGGGTTCCTCCGCCCGGAATAGCATCTAATAATTTATAGGAAAAATAATACAAGAAATTGTAAAGGTCAAAAAGCTGCGCCATCAAATAATAAGTTTTTAAAATCGATTGCGTTTGTTAAAAAAAAAAATATCAATATTTTTAATTTGTTTTTGATAAGAAATGAAGCCGTCGTTTTTGCGAGAGCATGATGGATATCAATCACTATTATTGAATGTGGTAGGTACAAGGAATTGAATTACCTAACGGTGTATGTTATCAATGTTTTTTATTTCAAAATGACTTATATCTTACTTCGGTTGGCATAGTTGGTGTATCCTGTAGTGGCGATCGGTTCCTATGTTGGTGTGCCGTGTCGATAGCAAAAACTATGTACATTTTAGCCCAAGCGCGCACTGGCCACCCAAGCAGCGGCCAAGACGCGCCAGCCAGCCCTTTGGCATGGATTTATGAATGTAGCAGTTTTTAATGCTTGAAATAACAATATAACAAGACACAATAATATATCGCTAAAATTATGCTTATAAAAAAATATTTAAGCACAAATAAAGGGAAAAACTAAATATGAAACGTACCTCCACTCGTACATTATAAAAAGACAAAAATGTGTGCAAAATTAAGGATTTACAAACAAATCTTATTCATGAGTTCTGAAAAGAGCTTGACGGCAGGGTAACGTAGCCTCAACTTAATTAATGCGTTAAAGAGCTTTAAATTAAAAGGAATTGCGGGTCGCGAGTGATATAATTGTAAATAAAAACTGATGACTTATGTAGGTTATTAACTGCAATTTCTCTGGGCAAAGTCGCGGTCGGCTACAATTAAAAAAGTACAAAAAGGTATTCTATTTCGTAAAAAATACTTGAGAATACTAGCTTGAATTTCGGAAAGAGTTTAATTAAGACGGTTTTCACTAACAAGCCGGAGCTGCTTGTTAAATTATAATGTAGTGAAGTATTTTGTGTAAAAAATAAGACAGATTTAGTATGATGTAATAAATACTTTTGTTATGTACATTATATTACTACATTTAAGATGAATTGAATGTTAGTTGATCAAGCAAGAAAACCCCAATAAACAGAAGACATGTGTATTATTAAAATAAGTTTGTTTTTGAAAAACTTTCATGTGTTTTCTTTACTTTAACATCCGTTGTGAGAAATGCAAGAGCATGAAATCACTATCATCAGATCATACCCATGGATTGTATACGGAATAAGGCTTAAAGCACCAGGCCGGCGCAATGCGGATTTCTGAATGCTGATGACTACAGATTCAGCTGAGGCCTAACGTGCTTTAGAACCACAGAAGAACTCGAGAACAAAGCATTTTTGGTCACCTATCCTATGACGATAATAGCGAAAGTAACTTAATTTCCACAGAGACAAGCCGATGCGCCACTGTTCCATTATAAATAGATATCTATTGCGGCGAGTGTGAGAGCGGCTGTTGAATTGGTAGTTGCAAGCTTGAGCTGTAAGCATAAAATAAGTTTGTATTCTTAATGCACATATATGCACCCAACAGGATATGAACCCAGTGTTTCAGAGTATGCCTTAAAACTCAGCCATGGATGTTAGAATTAAATAATAAACTAACAAATCTCTTTAATTTGTCCGTATAATAGGATAGCCGACGAATAATTTTTATCTAGTGATTTAAAAATCAGCCCATAAATTAATAGGCTGCCAACTTTTTGTAATAAACGAACAAAATTATTTTATAGCAAAAGCTGAATGATTCTGAGATAAGGTATTCATCGCTCCGATGAAACATCTTACTAAACACTTCATAAGTTCGTTTGTCATTAGCAAGATCATCAATAAGGAATGATTAACTACGCATTAGCCGAGGGCCTGCTCCAAAAATAAAAATGATAATCGGGATAAAGTTCGGCACTGAAATGTTTTTGTTTTAGACCTTAATACAATTGCACACAAGGTAGAATATCAAAGCATTCCTTTGGTTAACTTTTTACTTGATTTTTTTTTACTAGGCCTTCTTCTGAATTATTGATGTGACGAGATATTTGAAAATGTCTATGAACTTGAACTGCACCCCTTGATATTTTTAACAAAATTGAATCTGTACCAAGAGATACTTTGAATATACTTAAACTTTTAAAAAAACCTTTACTCTAGATATTTATTGGCCACGTACATTTGTAAAGGTTTTCACAAAATTTAGCATAGTATAATTATTCTATAACTAGCAAACCAGTGAACCAAATGTTCACCAAAAAAAAAAATGTATTTAATTAATTGAAAACTTCGGAGATTTTGTGTGGTTTCGTTTGATATAGAAATCACGTGATTTCTCGAAAACCGGAAGTGCTACTTTACTCACATCCGGTTTGTAGTCTTATCAGACTATCCTCAACTTATAACTTAAACATTCTCTTTATCTATCTCTTACGGTTTGGCCGCTGTAACAGCACCACGGACGGACGGACGGACTTGTCTAATAGATAAGAGATTTTTATCGTGGAAAATTGTATAATGCGTGTGATCCTATTTCTTATTGAAAAAAATTAAGTACCTTTATTTATTTATAAGTACAAGAATAATAAAACATGAGATACAAATAAGTAGAGACTAATGTTTACATTTGAATAATTATGTAAGTTAATCGTAACATTTTTTAACTAGCATCCGTTACAGCTGTGGATTATTTTTTTTTTATTTGTCTAGTCTGCGGTTCGTTTATTGTAGTACACTGTGACTTGTTCATAAAATGTTCGTGATTAATTTCTTTGGTGATTGAAACTTTTTTTTGCAATATCCATAATAAAAAAAGTTTCAATCACCAAAGAAATTAATCACGAACATTTTATGAACAAGTCACAGTGTACTCACATTTCTACATAAAATCACTTTTACTGCCTATGGTTTAAAGCGCTGATTTTGTCCTTGTTAACGTAGAACAAACTAGCCCGTTCTGAATAGTTGTGATAGAAAGTATTTTAATAAGCACATTAGTTTTATTTATCTCTACACCTGATTCCAAAGTAAATGCGGACGAATTGGTAGGTAAAAGCTTGTTAGAAATAAAGAAATTGTTAAAGACAACCTTTTCTAACAAACTGATTAATATTAATATTTGTGATTACAACACAACATACACAAAATATCAAATTGAAATCTTTGCAAAATATGGTACTTTTTCCTAAGAAATAAAAAAGAACAAACTGGTTCGAGTATATTAAAAGCTGTGCCTTGTTCCAAGAACTAAGAAAGTTCTATTTGAAATTCGAATAAATCACAAAATTGGAAGAGTTCTAATCCCCTTTACACTTGATACCGAAACGGTTCGACGCCTGTGGAAATCGGACGCCATAATATGGTAAAGGTCCTTTCCTTGGGGATCAATAAAATTCTTCATAGCCTTTGTACCCTTGACGCAGTTTCGCAGAAGAAAGGAAAACACTCTCGTGCGTTTCCTTTTTCATCCTTTTTTTGAATATTCTCACTAAAGATTAGGTAAATAACATTGTTAATATCGTATTTACGTACCAGCTCGTACCGTACACATTTTGATCAGTGAATAGTGCAAGTTCTGTGATTGTCCACTGCACGTTTTGAGTTATTAGCACAAATAGATCAGAAGTAGATAGTACAGAAGGTAATTTCATGTATGTACTTCACTTTTCATACCTATGCTCGGCGGTCGCGCTAGGATTGTCAACTTTTGCTTGTGCACAAAAAATCGTGTTAGGTAATCTGTTAAAATACTGTAAAATAAAAATTTATTTTCATCAACTTTTTAATTGTTTAGAATTTGGAACAGGTATATTATTTTAAAACCTTCTTTCGCTTTGCTTTTGATTTCAGATATTTTTTCGTTTTTATTATCAAATTACAAAATGGAATGGGATGTTTAAGAAAATAGGATTGCAGTGATAGCCTTGCACAAAGTGGGTATGCAGCCGTCGGTCATAATAAGAATTCAGACACTTCAAAACTCTTGAAGTGTCTGAATTCTTATTATGGCCGACGGCGGTATGAGCCGTACGTTCGTATATCGTACCATCAACAGACACAACTACATTTCGTCTGTCGAAAGCCAGAAAAGATCGGGGCGGCCGCGTGCTATTAGAACTACAAAGGCTGAAACCCCATTAGGAAGCAAAAAATCTAATTGCGAGGAATGAAGATTCCCGCTAGGACTCTATCGCGTATTATGAAACAAGACGTGAAGCTCGGTGCTTGTTGTCGATATACATGCCCTAAATCAGTCTTTACAATTAAAGAGAGTGGATCGGTCAAAACGCCTTCTGTCGCGATACGCAGGTGAAAAGCACAGAAATATCCTCTTTACCAATGAAAAAAAAATCACGATTGAAGAACACTAAAATAAGCCAAATTATAAAGTGTACGCTCACAGTTCTGAAAAAGCTGCTCAAGTGGTCGAAAAGGTACAACGTGGTCATCATCTTGCGTCAATGATGGTTTGGTGGGGCGTGTCTTATCAAGGAGTCACAAAACTACATTTTTGCGAAAAAGGAGTGAAAACTTTAGCCAAAGTGTATCAAGATACAGTCTTGGATCATGCTGTGAAACCTCTCAGCAATACACTTTTTAAAAATATACCGTGGACTTTCCAGCAGGATTCTGAACCTGGTCACAAGGCATGAACTAACCAAGCCTAGCTTGAAACCAACGTTCCGGACTTCATAGAGCTGAAGACTGATTTTCATCTAGCCCAGACCTCACCCTCAACCCTTTAGACTCCAAATTATGGCCAGTTTTAGAGGTCTCTAAAAAATCTTTGGAGCAAGCAGTGGCGAAATTTCCTTTGGAAATAGTGCGGAAATCCGTAGATTCGTGGCCAAATAGATTAAAGGCCTGTATTAAAGCTAAAGGTGGCCATTTCGAAAAGTTTTTTTTTTGGTGAGACTAATAAATATGAAGGTATAAATTTTACATTACTTCATTAGAAAATAATGATTGAGAATGAAACAGGAAGATTGGAAATATAAATCAATATTATCAAAAGTATTACAATGGTATTGCTATTGTTATAAATTAGGTACAATTAAAAAAAAAGTCAATTTGTTGAATTTAAACTGCCCACTGAGGAGTTATAATATAGTTATTTATTTCGTATCGCGTAACACGTTCGCCAGTTTACTCCCCAAGTCAAGCGTGCGTAAAGAAGTTTGATTATATCCCCCACTCAACTCCCGTTCACCTCGCCCGATGACACTTTTCGTAACCCGTAGCGCATTCGCCAAGTCAAGCGTGCGTAAAGAAGTTATACTTCCAAAGTTATTTTTAACATGTTAGTATGTATGATTTGATATGGATATATGAAATAGGTGATTTTTTGAACTCCACAAATTCCACAAAACAGTGACGATATCGACACTAAACGTTGTGTACTTTTCATTTCCGTGCCTATCGCTAATATTTTTTTCAACGTCATCTGCGCTGCCACGCTCCATCTAGGAGTAAATAATCAAAGGACCATACTTCCCGAATACTCGGCCGAGAGTACTGTCTCGCTCGTTTGCTCGATACGTGTGATCTATAAGCCCTTGGCGCGGAAGGGATTTAAGAAGCGAAAGAGTGTTATTATGAATTTCAGTACAACAAACAAAAGATTTTTGATGTCATTGAATGTTTTAATGTTGACAATAAGCTAACTTTTTTTTAGATTCTATAAAGTGGTTTTAAAGCATGGTTGTAGATAAAATTATTTTTATTACTCCTTATGTGCACAAAAATGTTCACAGACGCTTATCTCAAGCGGTTAGAACTCGTGCTCGCAGTGGTCCCAAGCGGACTGGGATAACGTGTCCGTGAGCCGTGTCTATGTGTGCGTTGCTCGAGCGCACTTTGTATATAGATTACTTTTTGTACTATATATTTTGTGATATTATGCTGTCGCTCCCAATCTACCGTGGATAATTTCCAAGTAGGTAGCTAATAAATGAACCGAATGATTCCTCAAGCTACTTTAATATTACTAGCAACCCACTTCAGATTGTATACGAGATTTTCATGCATCTACAGAGCTAACGACCGCGATGCTGCAAACAAGGAGCATCATTAGCTTGCTTACAATCTCCGTCTGGGATCGTAGGCACTGGCAACGAAGTGGGCTTAATTAAACTTATACTAGAATTACCAAGAGTTGTAATTAAAACTTATAAAACCTCTCTGTTCTATAGCGGTTAGTTTCTTTTGGAATTTGAATAAACCGAGGAATTATATTCATTACAATTATACTTAAGTTCAATGTCCGAAGACATTCAATTAACCATGTATAGAGCCTTGCCACGAATACATTCATCACGTTTAGAGAATATTTAAAAAAAACTATGTTATCTGTCATCTGTCACCATCTGTCAAGTCATTAGTTTTTTATGACGGATACCTTCCACACGTAATAAATAAGTTTTCAGGTAAAAATTCTATTAGTTTGCATAAAACGATTTAATTTAACTGATAAAAGATTAACATTAATGTTTGGTAATTTTAAAGGATATTATGCAATTCAAAAAACAAGCATTTTAACTGAAATCATGCACCACCAATTTTGCTATTTTAATATTATCTTCATGAAATCTGATAAGTGCATTGGTCTTGCTGTCATTCAAATAATTGATAATAAAAAAAATATTTGATTCATAATTTACTTGAAGCTAGTAATAAATTAACATGATAACTGTTACCAAACAAACTCTTCAATGCTTGATAATCCTTATAATGTAGGAAAATTCCCTTTTATAAGATCACAACACCATTTAAAAATACCTACATAAAAACAAGTAACATTTTATATTGTATAATATTCATATAGCAATAAAGAAATATATATACCTATAAATTAACGATTTTGTAAAAACTATGCTATATAGAATATGCAAATGTGTGTTCTTATAATGATTTAATTCAATAACCAACTTTTGTTGTTGTGTGATCTCATTAATCTGTAGGCAACCTTTGAATTTTTAAGGAGTTATGATAAGTCAATAACATTTTTTTTCTAGTTATATTTTCTTTAGAAGTCAATAAAACTTACACTTTTACCACATTTTATGGTGGAGTCATAAATATTTCATCCCTTAAACAAACAGTTTTTTTTATCATACTAATATTTAAAAATTTATTATTATTTTTACTATAGACAGTAATGCAGATACTCTTATCAAATTGACATGAATTTCTGTGGACACCAAGTCAGTTGAAACCAGCCATGCTTGCTTATATTTGGAGGACATTAAAGTACATTTTCTTACCCTAATCAATATTATATCTCTTACTTAGGTACTTTATTTACTTGGAATAATTATCATGACATATATTACTCATGCTGTAATATTGAAAACAAATTTGTATTCCCTTTTTTAACAAAAAATAGTTTACCTTAATATTTCACCAATGCAAGAATCACTTAAAGATGGAATAATAGCATTCACATCGTATAAATAGCAATGCATCAATGTATCTCTTTGCAACTTAACTGGATTAATTAATTTTGTGAAACTAAATAGTTGGTTATAAAGAATTAAAACAATGAAACAGGTATCATAAGAAAAAGGATAATAGTCTATAGGATAATAGGTATATAGTAGATCTCCTTTAAAGCAGTTGGATCACTTTTGATAAAAGTATATGTGTGCACAAGTGAGAACGGGGATGGTTTAGATTCACAATTTGTCCCGAAAGATGGACATTTGGACAGGATAATGTATGTAGACTCTGCTAGCAGTTTTGCAAAATAGTTTTCTAATTTCAACCAACTGAAGCTTAGTTGGCATCTTAACTTAACATTAGCTCTTTAAGTTCTTACCACAAAGGTTCTAGATATCCTATCTACTCACAAATAATACAATCATTATCCTTTTCATTTAATATTAATGTTAAAGCAAATATGCAATAACATCAAATAAGTACAACCACTAATTATCTAAGGTTTTAACACAATTGCCATTAAATAGATAGTTTAGGTACTTTACTTAACTTACTATCATATAGGTATTTATGGTTGAGTATTGTTCACGACTTCCTAGCCGTTTGTTATTTTACAATAACGTCGTAAGCAAGTGACGTTAATAGTGGAATTAACAATACTCTAATAACGCCAACATGAAAATATCAAGCCAATATGAAGAATATTGTCTACATATTTTTGACGCATTTAAAGCATTTCACAATAATTATAGTGATATGAAAATTATAGTGATACCAATATGTTCTCAGAATACCAGATATGCAATTACTATCATCTTCATATATTAAATAAAACTAGTTTTTACGGGTTAATGCACGAAACTTTATTTATTTATTGACGTTTCATTTAACATAAGAAGGAGATAGAAAGCCTCTCTTGAGTTTGTTTCGCCGGTTCTTCTCAGGAAGGTCTCCCAATTTTGGAACCGGTGGTAGTTTACGGTAGTTAGGGTCAAATAAATAAACTCAAAATTACAAACAAGAATTTTAAATAAAATACTTTATTAAGTAAATTAAATAATAAATTCATACATAGACAATAAATTTTTTAAAAATCTTCCAATGAAATAACCGAACGCACAATATAATTCTTTCGAAGGTAGCTCGACAATTTTAAATAAAATCATTATTCTGACGATGCAGACCTGAAAAGGCTGCGAAACGTCAATAAATAAATAAAGTTTCGTGCATTAACCCGTAAAAACTAGTTTTATTTAATGAGTGATGTGCGTGAAAACCTAAGAAACAAATATCTTCATATATTTCATCTATAAAGAACATCAAGAAGACACATCTTCATAATAAACTGAGCAAGGTTATGGCTTCGCGACCTCAGAGGACTTAGAACTGGATATTCGGTAACAAAAGTAAACCTTTAAGTGGGTCATAATAATTTTCCTTACATAGTTATGCAAAACATAACGAATATTTTCATAACACAGATAAGTAATGGTCTACATACAACTGCGTTAATTTAATTTGAATTCATTTGCTTATTGTTATTTATTACTTGTCTTGTACAAGTTCTTTTACTTCTAAGTACCAGTAACAGTACTGACATTAAACCTATCTACTTATAGGTAGATATAGAAGTAGGTACTTGCTTAAAAATAGAATATATTTTTAATAGCTTGTAGAATTTCATAGAAACAGTAAAGCAATATGCATTGATTGTAATCAATAAATGATATGTCCAATTTTACGTTAGCCAGACTCTTAACATCTGCATGGTTAATTGAATGTCTCCGAGCATTGAACTAAAGTATAATTAGTGGTTAAAGGAACTTACTTGTAAGTGAAGTTCAACCAGAATTATACGAAGTTCAATGTCCGAAGACATTCAGTACCCTACCCACCCATAATGTAACATCAGCTACAATATTCCCTTTAACGTAAAATGGGTCATCGGTACATCCACCAGCATATAATTTAATACTTAGGTTTTTTTTTAAAGTAATACATCACACTATAGACGTATATATCCCAAAATGGATAAGAAAAATTATTATAGAATTGGTCATCATAATGAGCTGTTGACAGTACTTAAACTCTAAAATTAATGACTTGACAGGTGGTGACAGATGACAGATAACATAGTTTTTTTTAATATTCTCTAAAAGTGACGAAGGTACTCGTAGCAAGGCTCTTACATGGTTTATTGAATGTCTTCGGACATTAAACTTCGTATAGTTGTGGTTAAACTTCACTTACAGGTAAGTTCCTTTAACCACTAATTATAGTGGTGAATTCATTAAATTACTAAAATAAAAAGGAAATTGTATGAATTCGGTACTTTCAAAAATACTAAGGCTACACGCGACGTGACGACGGTTTGAGATTTTATGAAAGGTATAATGACCAATTACTTTTAAGTAATACATCAATAAGAAGGAAACCCTTAAATTAGACATTACAATCAGTAAGTTGTTTAATTAGCATTTAGAAATATGATTGAAAAATACTATTAATGAAGATAGTATATTCATATTCGTTCATAATATATTCGTGTCATATTTTTAAGAATATTCGATGAAGTAACTTTGATGTTTAACAGTCATAAAAATGCTTTGAAGTTCAGCCAACATCTGTTCGAAGAGTCTTTATTAGCATTTTTGATACACTAAAAGTAAAAGACTCGATAAACTTTTAAACAAAAACATCTAAACAAAGTTATCGGCTAGCTATTACAGAGGTAATTTAGACTATTACTTACCAAAGAACAAAATCAATTAGGTTTTAATGCGGAAATTATAATTGTACCCCACCAAGTCGACCCTTTAGCTACAAAACTTTCCGAAACTGCCATACCGCTCTCTGCACAGTGAAGTAAGCAGTTGTAACATTGTATATTTTTCTTACAAGCCTCGTCGATTAAGGTAGGGAGGACAACATACGCACACAATCATATATTACACGAAACATACCTAATAATACATCACCACCAAAACTCAATCAAGAGACCAACTAAACTAATTTATGCAAGCAGCTCCCAAAGTATGTGTTTACACAATAAATGGAGGGGTAGTAACAACCGCAAGAGAGGGCATGACACCACCCGGCACAAATGCGGTCGAATGAAAGACGAATACAAAGTTTCTAATAGTAATTACGACGATTAACGCAACCATTAAACATAATTACCGCGGCGACAAGCCGATGACGCAACTTATATAAAAGTAATAAAACTGATTTTAGCGGCACGAGCGACCGACGACGCGGCGGGTAGATGATGACGTGATTTTCTGCGCGTCATTTCATTTTAAACGTGAAGTATGTAACAATTAGCCTGGATATTATCGATTATTATTACATTTATTGTCATATGTTACAGCTAATATAAAACAGAAGAATATATTAAACGTCATAAAAACGAAAGATTTTAAACAAATATGATACAAGATCACAGTCTTTTGATTTTAAAAATAAAAATATCGAAAAGAATTACGGCAATGCTTTCCGAGGAGGTGGGAGGCTCTTTCCAAAACATAATTTGACCACTGCGGATTCGGCCATGGGTAACCACGGATTGGCAATCGAATAGTGCTCACAAAGAGCATCCTAATCTCATTGAGTGCGTTCGACCGTCAAAGAGTGCATGTTTGTGTTTCGGTATTTGCGAACAAAGAGCAAGTTGATTCGTCAAACTAAAGATAAATGAAACCTGATTGTAACGCTACTGTACTCACTATTCTTTTATAAATTCTTTTATAATAGAAAATGTGTTATGAATCGCTTATATCTCAACGTTACACAACTTAACGTTTTGTGGTGCGAAACGATTACATAAGGAAATTAGTGAATATAAATTAAAAGGAGTGTTTCCGTGTTTATTTGTATTCATTGACTAAAAAACAAAAGTCTTACGATAACCACCAACTACAATACCGTTAAGCATTGTGAAAAAAAAGGATTCGTCACTTTTTTTTGTCAAACAAACCGAATTGTCCTTGTATAGATTGATCCGATAAAGGAAAACCACTCATCTCCAAACGAAATCTTTCCGAATAAAAGAAAATCATTTAAAGTTCGAACGCGTTTAAAAGTTTTTTTTCTTCTTCCTTTCGTTCATGCTCGGAAACTTTAGCAAATGGTATTTCACAATGAAATTTGACATATGCCAGGCCCGCATCCGTGGGACATACGGAACGGAAAGCCTCGGCGAGTGCCTACAGCGTTTTATGCTCTCGAACATAAATAAAATTGTATTGGTGTAGAATTCGATACGTTCCCTATGATGTGAACATAAGATTTACATTCCATGAATAGTTGCAAGATGCTTCTGATACGAACCTTTATTTTAGAATGGTGCATTTTTCTTCATGTACTGTATAATAGTACATTACTGTAGCGGCCAGCAAAAGAGGCATTAATGAATCAATGCCTAGTTGTAGCCAAGGCTTGTAAAGTACTTATCCCAAATAATAATAATAATATTTATTTGTTCTCCTCTAATACACTGAAATTTACACTAACTTATACGATAGAGTATTTATAATTATGAAAAGATGATAGTATTTTTGAAAGCTAATCAGCTATCTTCCGAATATCTGTTGAACCAGCTACCTTCGCGTCTGGACTCCACTCTCACTTAACATCCTGATGTTATCATCATCCGACAGACGACTCCACATTACATTACCTTTAATGTGGTTTCGTATGTCGGACTTATTTATAAAAAATAATAAAAAAGCATTTAAACGCCCTGACTATAGCGACTCACCTGCTGCTTCCTATGACGCTACTGTACATGTTCCTATCTGCATTACCCTACGATGACAGAGGAGATCGCAAAGTACTTACTGACTTTGACTGAATTCTCGGAAAGGTCCTGTATATTACCGTACATGTAGGGTAAGAGAGATTAAGCAGGTTGAACTTTGTTGATACGACATCAACCAAGTTTAACTCTATATGGATCTTTCTCCAGATTTCTCACTACAGCATAATATTTGAAACATAATCTTGTCCTACGTACATAATCTTATACCGGTAGGTACATAATCTTATACCTACCTACCGCTATAAGATTATGTACGTAGGAATGATAAAAACGTTAATACGTTTATTAAATAGTTGTGAATAAGACCGTGACTCTATAGTAGAGATGGATATATAAATACGAGTACATACTTATTTTCAACCCAAAATACTCTTATATTACGTAGGTATACTGTAATATATTACAGAACAGAGTGTTTAGGTCAAAAATAATGTGTTTATATTTTACTTAAATATTTCCATTCCTACTTCTTTATACCGACTGGTGATACGAGTATGTTATTCTGACATAACAAAAACAACGTCGAAGAATTGAATTTTCCCAATAATACTATTCATGGTATTTCATACGTCGGCGTTTGCTATGTAACTACAAAGGGCATCACCGTGTTGATTATTCACATTGTCGGTAATATTTTTTGTCGCTGTAACAAGGAACACTCATGAAAAAGTCTGACGTAGGTAAATTTTTGTGCCTTGCTTACATAGCGTTCGCAACGTGTTCCGAATACGAGAAGACAGGCCTAGTAACTTGTCACTTCCGGACAACTTTAGAAGCAAATAAATTATATCAGACGGAATGTTACGTTCGTTGGTGAAAACCTTATTTTCCTACCACGGCGCATTAGTAATCTGAATACGATATGAATGCAATGGGTTTGCGAAAGCTGTCTCTCCAAGTACATCACAACATTACTGCACAGGAATGAATTGTAGAAATAACAACGAGAAGTGGCTTAATTCAAAAGAGACGTCTAAGTCGCGTAGTTAGCGTCACAGAGCGCAGATGTCTTTGCCGCAATTTATTTAATGCGGCCCCGCCTCCTCTTTACGGCATTTTTTTAGCCGCGCGATGATGATAGCGTCTCATCTTATTGAGCCGTTTGCTTCGCTTCCCTTGGGATATCTTTTATTAAGTGGCGGTGCTTCGCGGCTCCAGTGCGCGTGAACGTTTATTCAGCGCCAAGAATTTTAGACGTCGTCGTCATAGTGAATAAATGCGCGGTTTATTACACAGGAGCGACGAAGCGATGATATGTTTCGTAATATCGCAACATGACAAAAATGGCAGCTTGTACATATGAAATTCGACAGTTATTGTGGGGTGGTGGATGTATAAAGTGTGATATGTTTTTATTTAAATATGTTAGCTTATTTTGGGAAATTTCAAATTTTCTCTGTAGCCATGATTTAAAAATGAATTTTTAATAATTATTTCATAAACCAATTATTGTTATTTATGTTTTAAAGAACTAAATGTCTAAACTAGGTGCTTCACTACGGGATTGTGAGCGGGGTTTTTTTATGCATATACTCAGTTTAATTATCCAAAGTCATACTGTAACCAAAGCATTTTGTGTTATTTATTCATTGCAATATTTTAAAACCAGCCAAACGACAGGTAACATTGCCGGCTGTATCATTGTATGATTTGAAAACCAAACATAAAATGGGATTCCCTGTGCTTTTTTTATGCGAAATGCTTAAGTATTTACCAACATATGCTTTAAAATTTTTAGGTAGTTAAGCATCAAACCTGCAAAATTCACGAAGTAAATAATATTTCACGAAGGGGCAGACAGATGTCTGTCAGTCCATTACCATAACATCATTGGCGTCATAACTACATAGTTATGAAGCCCCTTATGGTAAACAAATGGTCATAATCTCTTATCTATTAGACAAGTCCGTCCGTCCGTCCGTCCGTGGTGCTGTTTCAGCGGCCAATCCGTAAGAGATAGATAAAGAGAATGTTTAAGTTATAAGTTGAGAATAGTCTGATAAGACTACAAACCGGATGTGAGTAACGTAGCACTTCCGGTTTTCGAGAAATCACGTGATTTCTATTTCAAACGAAACCACACAAAATCTCCGAAGTTCTCAATTAATTAAATTCATTCCATATGGAAGACCTGCAGTGGGGACATTATTGGACTGATGATGATGATGAAATGAAATTATTGCAGGAGCCTGAATGTACCTCAATATAAATACTTAAATGTACCTACTCTAAAATATTGTGAGCTGTAAAATATTTTCATATTTTTGGGCTTCATTCTATTTCATACCAGAGAACTGTTACTACTTTTTTGCTACTATTTTTATTATTCTACGTACGTACATACTGGTATGATTGACGTTCGATTTTGCTGATGAACGTTATTGTGAGTGCAGATATGCAAGGTTTGATTCACCTGTACTCCGCGACTGAGGTGAGCAATCAGTATTCCATATATTGGAATTGAAATTTGCCACCTGTGATTTATGGGCGGATTCATTAATCTAACTATGCCAAGTTTGGCATTGGCAGAACCAAGTTTTATGAGATTCAGTTCAAGTTAATGTTCACCCGAAACTCTGGTGTTCGATAATGGCATCGACTATTGAAAGCCGATTTTTTTTATAAACGATGTTTAACTATAAAGAATACTAAATTGAACTTTGTGAAAAGTATGATAAGTTTCTTTGTATTTTCATGATTTTTAGATAACGAGTAAAACGAAATAAGATTTTTTATAATTTGTTTCATACTACATAATAATTTTGAACTTAGGCCCACTTGCAGCAAATTTGCTAAATCTCGATTCAACTCAAACTAGTTTTTGTCAAAACGTCAATGTTAATTTGACTTAATTGGCTAAAAAATGGGCTAAATCTAGTCATAGTTAAATTGGGGTTTAGCAACATTACTGCAAGTGGACGTTAGCAATTCAGAGATTAACCCAGTGGCAGATTCACTGACGCCAATTACGCTAGCTCCGAGTAGTTTTTTTTTATACAAGTCCAGTCCAGCACTTGGAAAAAAAAATACTGGTAGGTATTTTTTTCAGATATTAACAAAGGTAGGGAAAATAAGATTTCCTGTTTACATTAGAGCGCCTGTCCGGGGGTGTCTCCATCGAACGGGAGACCACAGTAGAATAACACAACATTTAAATGGTGCTTTGTTTGTGTTAGTAAGGTTCCAGGGTTCCATGGGGTAGGTGATTTGATTCAGTTTCACATCAGTTATCTTCGCAACGCGAATCCATTTACACTTAAGATAGTTTGGTAGGTTGATTTGCTCCCATTTATACAAGAATGGTGCCAAAAATCAGATCCAGCTCCTATAACAGTTCAATCTGCCACATAAATCAATCATCATAACTGCTCCTAACTAAGGAGATTGAAATACTACGTTATTTCGATGCAAGCCTGACTGACGTAGCTATCGATTTGTATCTACGCTCATGTGTAAATACCAAACAGAAAGCGGGCTACACCATCAGGCACTCCTCCCTTGTATTAGAACATATGTGACAAATACCGGCGTCAAATCAGCCAGCTTACAATACGGACACATAAACATAGGCCTTTCGTATCAATCAGTTTGATATAATAGCTATGCAATTTTTTTATATAAACGTAATCTTCATCGACAACATCAACTACACAGAACCGCAAAGAAAACGGGTCACTCGTTGGTACCTTGGAACTCTGATTCGATTTTATCAAAAAGTATTAACCTTACAAGTATCAAAGTTATACTTACTGAAAGTGCGTTTCATGGTGATTAAAATGAATGAATTTTTATTCTAAAGTATTGACAACTTACTGTGCAATCAAGCAAGAAACACAATGCTAACGTTTTACTATTTTTGTATAAAGTTAAATTGATTAACGTTCGTTTTTATGAAATGAAGATAGTCTGACACTTCTTATAATTTTTGATAATTAAAGCAATTCGTGCAAAATTATTCCCTAACCATTCCAAAATATCAAAAATGCACAACGTTAATATTCAAGTTGTCACTGTTGCCGGCACTCCCAGAGTGCAACCCGTCGTTATTTTTTTTAGTTATTGGCCATAGTTTTCTGGGACGTGTATTTTCTTGCTACGTTGTCACTACCTATTAACACAATTGGAAAACGACTTATCTTTGGAAAACTCATAATAAAAACTTAAAAAAAATATTTATCTAAAAAAATTCCTGATCATTTTATGTTCCTATTCATCATCATGAAAGGCACTTTGCGTAGGTATAACTTAATTGATAGATGAACTTGATAGTTGTAAGTTTCATACTTTTGTAGAAAATCAAATCAGAGTACCTAGGTAGCAAGTGAACCGATTTCTTTGCTGTCCAGTATATCTCAATCCTACAGCACGGTTATAATATTACTGTGCCAACAGCATTAAGTAATCAAAACCTCTAACAACAACCTCCAAAATCAACCTCAAAAAACAAATAGTACTATTCTCATTCTCCTTGCTTCTTCTTTTTGTTTCTGTTCCATCCTCTCTATCATGCTGCCTTAGTCTTACGGGCCACCGGCCACAACCACAAAACCACCACCGGCATATTTCCTGTAGTTTTCATACATTTTATATGGACTCGTGATTAACGCCGATGGCCGGCTCACACTATAAATCGTCGTTGCTCGCTTGTTGTGGCCCGCACCACTAATGCGCCGAAACAAAACGCCGCCACACTTCACTCGCGCGATTCCCCACTTTCAAACCTTTTTTGTCAGTGTCCATTATGATACTGCACGCATGTGTTAAAAAAAGTAGCAGCCGCCGACGGCAAGTGTCGACCACCGGCCACAAGTGGCGGTCGCGCGCTTCAGCTACCTTTGTAGCCACTCCTAGCTTCTCGTGGCGGCGTTAGTGGCTGTCGCGTGTGGCCGTGTGTGACGACACTAATTAATACGAATTATTTTTTTAGAGAATAAAAAAAAATAACCTTATGTTACTAATCCGAACAAAAAAACATCTTAATAAAACGACCTAAATATATCTACCTACTTCAAAATCTTACTAAGTCTCGTCTCTCCTCGTCTGCGTCTCACGCTTTTCTGTCTGTCAGTTTTACTGTACATAAGATGAGCCATATTTAATATAAATAAATATCGTTGGATCAGGTAATCGATCAGTTTGCGCGCAAAGTTTTGCTCCATAGATTTCATTATCTACACTTTCAAGAAAAGAGGAAGAAACTTTGTGTACAAAAAAACTTTGAGACGAGCCAATCCTCTTTAACTTCCCTTTCAGAAATGAAGGATTGAAAGCACGGGATGTGCTCGGGATGAATTACCATTTTCTATGTAAGGAAAACACTATTATTGTTTAAACTTTTTGATATAAATAAAAGTAAAGTAAAAGAATATAAAACAAAGATATACAATGTTAACATTTTTTATACTTTATGAGTAACAGTTTCGATGTCCAAAATATGTCCGTGAATTATTATTTCGTCCAAATAACAAGCCTTTGTCATTAGAAACTATAAGTAGTTGTCCTAATATCACTGTTGATGCAATAAAGACGCTATACCATCGTCAAATTGTAGCGTCGTTTACAATGTTTTTAGCTTTCTGTGAGATACCGAAAAAAATGATAATTTATACGAATGCCCACACCCTTCAGTTTCCATTTATTTCGGAAAATCCAAATATGATTTATTGAATGTTATTTCGCGACTTCGAAGCCAGGGGCATCCCGATTATGAGACGCTCTATTTGCCAAGGACCATGATGTGTATTTATATCTTTATAGCTTTCATTTTATAAGCGGTTTTGTGGCGTTTCCCCGCGAGAACTTGTTGTTACAAAGTTCTGTTTGCTATATCATATTATGTACATACTCGTACATATACGTGAAATCTGGTTTCTATTGAAAGAGTCAGATTTTTATTGAAACAGGATCAAGTAGTGCTTCGCTGTGCGTCTTGTCGTGATTGTTTTTGCAATGTTTATTTTATATTCGAGACCAGGATAAATTGTGAAATAAATTTTCTAAGAACTCGAGATTTTGTAAGAAAACTCGGCAAAAAGTCAACAAAACTTTTTGTTCATCCAATCTTGGTTATAGATATATAGCCTTTACAAGTCATCAAACATAGGTAACCTTTAAAATGTATAAAAATAACAAAATACTGAAATAGGTACAATCTTTATAACACACCCAAAAGTATCTATCAAAATATCTTTTATTTTATTTCATTACGAAATATAGTGGTGAATCAAACATATGATGCCTTCAACACATTTTAGGTACATGCAAAAAAAAAGTCAGTGTAATTCATTGATTTGACATGATGAGCGTTTTATTTGCAAGGTTCGAATTCCAGAGCAGCCGGGTTGTCGGTCCGCTTATTGCTGTTTATCCGACTGAAAGAAATTCCAATTTCTCTAGTACTTTGTTTTTTACAGACCCATTCCCTTTCGAAGACCCTTCCGATTCTGCTGATATTATAAGTAATGAGAGTAGTACTGGGTAAAAAAAAAAGAAATTCCTTTTCTCTTGAGCAATAACTTTTTATTTGCATAGGCGAATATTCTTCGTTGAACGTTGTAGTAAATACAGATGGAAGGTATATCGAAGTTGAAACAATTTTACACATGGTACAATCATTAATCATACGCAGTATCGGAAATTATTGCCTAAAGATGGTCTGCATTGACGTTTTTCTCCTTGTTTTGTACAATGTGCTAAATATAAATTTCCACGACGCATAACACTGTAGATGCATGCCAACGAACTGAAATTTCGATTACAAGTATTTAGTGTTTTTGCTTTATTCTCTCAAAATTTCAGCTTTATGTTAGGAAGTTATGGATAACTATCCCTCTTTGCCAACTTGGCTCTCGTCTAGCATATTTCATTTCACCTTGCTTATAACCATAAAATGGGTTAGTGGTTAGTAGTATTCATTAAGCCAAAAAATATTTTAAATTAAAACTTAGTAGAACTGTAATCTTGTGAGAAAAAAAATTGTAAAATATATTGAGGTTGATTACCTAAGCGCAAAATGCAACAGAAATTTTATAACGCTTTCTTGCTACGGCCGTTTCCACAACTCGACGTCCATAAAGCACCTGTCTTCAGTGAGGATGGTGTGTATTCGGAGTTATTCCAGCTTATTCCTTAATTGATAAATTCAACTTTGTTGGAAATGGGTAAGTCAGATAAAAGCTTTACTACTATAAGTACCATTATAAGGAATAAAATAAATGTGTTTCAGACTACGTGACTTGCAAAGGTTTTATACAAGGTTTTGTCAAATCAAATTAGTGCGTTCAAGATTATATATAAGTCCCGATATTTACTTACGAAACAATAAACAATACCTCACGGAACAAATAATTCAAGCTAAGACAGCACGGGTGCTTCAAATTTATATACATTTTAAATAGTATGGGTGCCTTATTACTATTGGAGTTTTTCTGTGACGCTTACTAACGATTGAACAAATAACACCAACTACATTAAGCTTATAAGTTCAGCGAGAGAAATAAGTATAATGTACTAATATTATAAGTTTACTCATAAAATTTCACGAAATTGATGGTGGTGAATTCACTTTAGTTTTCTTATGAAAAAGTGGTAAAGTTCCGTTACAAGATTTAAAACAATGTCAATAAATTATGTTGTGCTGACGGCGTGAAAACATTGAAAACATCAGGCTATAAATTGTTTATAGGGGCTCCGTTAGTATTTGAATTATTATACATAAACTTTATACATATATAAAATTTGATCGCTATTATCCTTGGTCACGATCCCGTGTTCCTAACCGACCACCTGAGCTGAGTCCACCTGGGTGGTCAGTTAGAAATAAAATTTTCCAACCATCCACCTTGTCCATCTGTTTGGTTAGTTAGGAACCAAAGTTATTAATAGACCACCTATGTGTCGTAATTCTTCAATACTAATAAACTAATAAGTTTTCATATTAATATTGTATTAAACTTGCTTACGTCCGCAACTTTACTCATCGACAAAAACACATCACCACCAAAAGACAGTGTTATTTTACTGTGAACTTCTGTAAGGTGGAAGGTGCTTTCCCAGATGGGAGCTCCAATTCAACCGGCAAACCCGCTATGCCCTACCTCTCTTGCTTTTAATTTAAACTTACTTGGTGAAGAAAATTTACCGCAGTGGGGTTTTGTTTTTGTTTCATATTCCTAATGGCACAACGTCCATTACACCCACTAGGTATATAAAAGAAATACATTACATTAGCAACAGAATTACTCATTGTATTAAAAAAAAATACTGTCTATTTCGATTCGGTCACTTTTTTTGGTTACGGTTCTTAAGCATTGTATTCACCTCTTCCTGTGTTCTGTGCTATTTAGGCTCCGCAACATAAATTAAAATTCAGGCAAGCAACTCTAATGTCTCGACTGCAGAACACGGGAGACCTATCTGTGTGTTCTGTGGTTTCGACTACATTGCTTTAGTGTCACCGCACACGGGCCACTGACCACAACCACAAAACGCCGCCACCGGCATATTTCTTGTAGTTTTCATACATTTTATATGGACTCGCTACACACGGTAGCGGCGGCGTTTTGTGGTTGTGGTCGGTGGCCCGTGTGCGGCGACACTAGTGTTTCTCCTCTAGCGACATGATACAAAAAAGATACGGATCATCATCATCCCCTTTTAATGTCCCCACTACTAGGGCACAGGCCTTTCCTATGGATGGCATAGGGAGGAGCTCGATGGCGCAGGTGGTTATCGTGTTCAGAAGAAGAAGTTCGTGGAAGTTAAGCTACTTTCGCAAAAGTCGGTCATTTGGATGGATGACCAAAAACTTAATATCTCGAGCTCCTCCGTGTTTCGGAAGGCAGGTTAACCGTTGGTTCCAACTGCATCTGCAGTCGTTAGCACGGTGGTTCACGGCCCAATCTCCCCATTCCATCCAAGATACGGATATCCAAAAGAAAATATAATACTTGAGAAACCTACCTGGGTAATACTCGATCATTCCCCTAACATTATCATTATTCGACATAATCGTATCATAACGTTACAAGCGGGGAAATGGAGGCGAATCCTGATAGCTTACACCCACTGACTCCGGAAACATTAGGAAAACGTGTCATCACTCAAAGTATCTTCACCTACCTAATTTATTCTAGGAAAACACAATTCGATTCTTGATATGTATGATATTCGTTTTTATACTATTCCATTATAATATTTAATAGTATTCATGTCTATTCTGTGTGTTACTTCTCGCTCAAACCACTGAACCGATTTATATGAAATTTGGTATAAGTAGACGTATTTGAAAGTTTTCGGGGAGAGTATGTATGGTAAACCAATTTTTCCACGCAGAAGAAGTCGCGGGTACTAGTTAAATATATTTCTTAAACTAAATATTTTGAATTTCAACTATTTTTTGGGTCTTAAATAGATAACTTATAACATTACTTTTATTATATCATATTGTATTTGAATAAAGTTGTTGAAGGGGTCAATTAAACAAAATCCTTTTCAGTTCGTCAGTTTGTTTATCAAAAAATAATAGAAACACATATTATTTTCTTTTGTCAATCAACCAAAAAATTACGAAGATAAAGTACGTCAAAGTTTAGGAGTGGGGGTTCGTGACGTAACTTTTAAGTAAAAATAGTACCAAGACGTGACAATATACCTATCTATGTAATGTTTCGATTATGTGAATAAAGAAAAATAACGTGTCCAATACTTTTTCATAATCTTACTGATAGATGTAGAATAAAAAATAGTCATTATCCCTATTGCATTTTAATAAAAAATGTAAGAAAAAAATATAGTTTAACAATAGCGTACTTTCCAATTAGCCGCCTCTGATAAAGTTGGATCCAAATGATGAGAAGACGATATGGACTCTTTTTTGTTTTTATACGACACCCGACAAATTGCTTCAGTTCACCTGATGGTAAGAGTGGAGTCCCGTCGCAAAGATCGACATTGGGGTATAGAAAGGATTTTTTCTCCTAGATCCTTTCTAGCCTGAACTTACGTGGATCCCAGGTTACCTTACTCGTTGCCGTACTAAGAGTCGTAATTTTTTTTATCGGACTAAAGTCAGTGCTGTCACTTTCTATGGCAATAACAAAAGAATAAAACAACAAATCACTTACACAAGTTTGAAAATTATAGTGTTTAAGTGTTATTCTTATTAACTTCAGAATACTTCGGCCACGTTGTTTCATCAATAGTTTAATTGCCTATAGTTAAAATATATGTTAAAAAAATAATGACGAGATTTGACACATTTGCTATGTATTTAGTGTGACATTAACTATAGACAAATTTTACGCCACTTGAAATAAGTAGATGTTAGTAAATGTGTCAAATTAGGACATATGACTTTTTTTTTTTATAGGCTTTAACTATCAAAATTTTTCTGTTGATGTAACAACGCGACCTAAGTGTCAAGTAGTATTATGGTTGTAATCTTCTGTAAGACGTCGAGTTACTACAAAAAATCTAATTTCCATTTCAAACGAAATTCTTTTACATGACCATTTAATAAAAGTCCTCTTTAATTGAAATAAAAAAGATCCTTTGAACACGATTACATAGGTTTACTGTGTCGAATTGAATTAAAAGAATCCCTCAAGAAGCCATGTTTGATCGGAATCTCTCTTAATTAATTATTTCTTTTAATGTTTAGGATTCAAGAGTCCCTGTTGATAACGAAAAGGGTCTGAGAAGATATTCTGGTACACCAAATAAGTGTGGCGTTTGGTAATAACCCTACCTACCCGATTTGTGAGAGGAATAATAAATGTGAACTGACTTTGATCGATGGTTTCGGATGCAGTGTACAAGTGTTACGCGAGCTAAGCATTTTACGAGCTTTAGTGAGTTACTCACATATATCTAATAAAGCTATAACAGAATAAGTGGGTAGATAGATGCTTTAGGGACACACTAAGGTGCTGGCGTAAGAACTCTTTCAAACGCATACTAGAAGATAAAACAATACTGTTAAGTACTTGATAGTCTGTATGAGGAGGTCGATGATGCAGGTGGTTAGCGCTTTCGACCTGCAATCGTGAAACTTTCACAATGGTCGGTCATTGGATGGGTGACCAAAAACTTATTATCTTGAGCTCCTCCGTGCTTCGGAATGTATATTAAGCCATTGGTCCCGGCTGCATCTGCAGTCGCTAGCACCCACCAACCAGCATTGGGCCCGCGTGGTGGGTCACGGCTCAGTTTCCCTACTTCGTCCATAGGGCCAGCTTGTGCCCCTGCAGTGGGGAAAATATATAATAAATAGGCTAATCATGGTGACTTATCTTTATACCTATAGGTATATATTACTGTGAAATAATATAAGCACAAAGAATTATTTCTTCAATCTATTATTAAAATAAGTACTTAAACACTACTTATGTTAAAATGGCTTAGTAAATCCATTTATCATATCAGTGGATTTCGAATGGAATTGATGAACACTTACTTATCTCGTATTCTCATCAAACATAATCGAGATAATTAAATTAATTTTGAATAGAATATGCGAATTTACGTACCTACAAGGCGCGTTATAAGTAAATTCAATTCGAATTTATCTCCTCAATCGCATAAAGCAATTGGCCCGGCAGAATTTCTTCCATTCGAAAATGAACCTGTGTGAAATAGAAATTGGGTGCAAAATTGCTCCTTTTAAGAGGTCCTAAAAAGTGATTACAATAGGCTATATGACAAATGTGCTCGTTAGGAGAATGTCATTAAAGTTAATTGCACAAATAGATCTATTAATGTAATAAACTAGACGACATAAAATTGATGATTTAATTCACGTCGTTAAGTTCTATATAATATTGTGAATTTTTATTAGTTTTGTTCAGATGACAATGATAATGAAAGTTATTTATACTTATTACAAAATATCTATTTGTTGGTATCATGGTTTTGCAATATCGAAAATAATATACAATAGGCATATAAAATAACCCTGAAACCTAAACCATTGTGTGTCAGTGCATTCGCCCAGATAACGAAGGGTGTTTTTGATTCCAACTTGATACCAATACGAATTTTTTCTTCGATATAATTATACTACTACTACTAATAGTTTTCATACTCAATCATTACTACCAGTAATGATTGAGTATAAAAACCGTCTATTCATGTCGAAGAAATTTATCAGTTTTCATAATTTGACTTCTTGCTAACTGATTTCATGTGTTGACGTTTTACATCTTATACGCTCCGCGGTTACAAGATTAGGTATCTTGTTTTATTAAATGTTGGCTCTGAGTGAAAATATTAGAAGCAAGCGTGTTTTTTTTTTCAATTAATTAAAAAAGAAATGTATTCTTCTGCGATATTACATTTCACAGCCTTGGCGGAAAAGCAGGATCGAACATTTAAATACGACTATAATAAAATTCTTTTGTCTGCGCCCTACGTGTTTCAAGCGCCAGTCTTTTGTTCCCAAGCATATCGCTCCAAACAGTTATTGCTCAAGAAACAAAAGGAATTATCTCCTCTTTGGGAGGAATTCTGCCCCTGGGTAGAGGAGTGATATTTTCTCAAAATTCGACGTGCATTAAAGAACCTTTGTTATGGCTTACTTATTCCTATTTCCCGTTTTTGTTCTAGACTAGCCATTGCCCCCGATTTTGTGTCCACTGATTTAGGAATCATAACTCCCAAAAAACTTGTGTTGGGTAACTTATAACTGCAAAACTTTTCCAAATCTAAATCAGCTTATTTCTTTAACATTGTGAATGTGTTAGACATACATTTATTTAATATATTCAGGGAGTTGCTAATTGGACAGTATCACAATATCTTTATTTTTTGCTTTTTACATTGCCGACCAAAGTCACATTGAACTATTCCACAAATAAAATTTAAATTAAAAAAAAGTATCCAATTAAAACTCACAAACTTAGGTTTATACCAGCATTATTTCAGGTATTTGTTGTTACATAAAAATGAAGGTTTGTGAGCAATTTAATTATACTCTCAAGATAAAATAAACCTAATGCATAGTGCGCGAACATTTCAAAAGCCAACAACATACTTTGCAACGTAATTTAAAACAGAAATTATGTTATATTATAAAAAACTGAGTACCTAAAAGGCTAAACGTACTCGTAGGTGTGTCGGTGAAAGATTAAATTGTTTGTCACATCACGTTAACAACATTTTATCTCGAGAAGGATAAAGGTATAAATTGCGTGCACACAATATTAATGAGCTGTTGACATTTGAACTTTGAATATATGAAAACTGGGTGGGTATATAATATTTTAAGTACTAGGTTATGTCGTAAATGGGATACAAAGTTGAACTCATCAACATGACATTAGATGTGTTCAATTTAGGTAGGTGCGAATACCATAACCATATTACTCTAATCCTACTAATAGTATAAATGTGAAAGTTTGTATGTATGTTACTCAATTAAAAAAATGACAGAATGGATAAGGATTAAATTTGACACACACACAGTGTCCTGGATTGCGACATAGGATACTTATTACCCGAAAAACTTATGGGAAATTGAAAGATTCTCAAAAACTAAAGTTAACGCAGACTAAGTTCCCAGGCTTATTTTGGTCGGCGCATATTTGCGTTTTGAAAAACAAAATTTTGAGTAAAGAAAAATACGCGTTGAGAGTTTGCATAGTAAACCAATTATTTATTTTATAAAGACAATCGGGCACAATATTAGTCAGGATATTATTTACTTAAAAGTGTCATACGAAATTAATGTAAACAAAATTATGCCCTCTCAATGGAACAACCTAATTCTCAAAGCTAAGTACAAACTTTGACCAACATTTCTTGCTCAACTTGGAGCATTTTAACATTTGCTTACTCATCAATTATAAAAGTTGGGAGGAAAATTATCAGCAAAGTTACCTGGCTCCTATTAAAAGTACACGGAACTTCAAAAAATGGAAATTAATAATTATCATGGATGGAAGCGGATACTCGACGTGAAGAAACAAATTCTACTGTTGATTATCGTATTTAATTTTGCATTCTTAAATAATTAAAGTGGCTTTTATACCCTTGAGGTTGGTCTTAAGAAAAGAAATGGATCAATACCCGTTAAGAACGAATTTGTAGACTAATTTTAGTAGGTAGTCGTACGTAATTATTTTTAATGATAATAGGCAAAATAAACAGTTATTGTTAATGATTAATAAAAATATCGATCATTTTAAGACACGTCACTAGTTCGAGAATCATTAAAAATAACTGTTTTTAGAAAAAGTTAAAACTTCATGCAAATACAAAGGTACCATATTCATCAAGGAACTCTTGTAGTTTCGCCATATCCGGTCGTCTGTCCGAAGCTCATCTCAGTACTAATTTGGCATACATATTAATTACAGCCACTAAGTAGTTGCGGTTATAATATGGTACCTTCTCTTTACATGTAGATGTAAATTTTTTTTCGTCCAATACAAGAGGTGAATGCTACTCACAGGTATTTTATATTAATAAGTACAAGTCAAATATATAGTTACGTTTGTAATAAAAGATATTTTGTTAGTTACTTTATTCGCAAATGTTAAAGTACAGTAAATAAGTTCGTAAATAATTTTATCATAGTCCGTGCTACAATAAAGTGGCCTCGGCGAGTCCGTTGGTGCCATTTTTCAGTCCATCAATGACCCCACACGAACACGTTTTTCGTAACGAATAGCTTTGGTTTATTGGTTCAAGTGACCACTTTAACATGTCTGAGTTCAGTGAGTGGACATTCTGTGCAGACAAATGCTCCCCAACGTGAGAGGAAATATTGTGATATAAACAATGGCGATTTTATTTTACAAAGTGGCCGTTTTCGTTATAAAGTTTTACCAAAAGTTGTGAGTAAGGTTTGGTTTTGTAGGCTGTTTTAGTGGATTTTGGCATTTACATTGTGTATATTTGTAACTATAAAAGAATGTCATCATCAGCCTGTTAATCCTTGCATCTGGGCTAGGACAGGCCAAGCCTTCTCCTATATGCATAGAAAATTCTTCGTCCTACAAGGGCCTAGGGCGGATTGTTGGGTACTAACGACTTCTGATAGAGCCGGAACTAACGTACAAATGTGCCTTACTTTATACGTTAAAAATTGTAAAATATGTTTTTCTAATTTATCGAACATAATATGTTTTATACATACTTTAAACTGCTTTCTGTGCAAACACTCGTGGTTTAAATAAACATAGTGACATTTTATAAATTAATTTACTAAAACTGCACTCTATGAAAAATAAAGCTGCTTATCCTTACTTAAAACTCTAAGCCCGAAATGACCCTCCAGGTCTATTATCCAACTCATATAAGTATGCCAGTAAGGCGATTAAATCCAAACTTTGATGGATGTTACAGGCAAACTTGCGAGCCGACCTAAGCAAACGGGAGCTTCCCCTGAAACTCCATTATATTATATTTACTACCGAGCATGAATCTTTTTTGGGCATTATTCCCTTACCTTGTCCATCTTTATTTTAGATAGGTATTATTAAGAAATTAAACTTTATAATACACAAGTAGAACGATAAAATCTTAAGAAAATATAACTAGAAAAAATTCCACGCGGACCAGGCAGCAGACGATTTAAACATCAAGCAGTTACATGCTTTAAAAAATAAAAAATATAACGATAAAATCTTGTTAAATTGTAGCCCTACAAAATAACTGTCGATTGAATACTTCCAAATGATGCATTTCGGGCCACCCGCAACAAGCTTTCTCCACAAGTTTATATTAAAATGGACTCCTAAAGAAGAGCAAGACATATTACGCAAATATACTATCCCGTTTCAATTTTGTTAAGTAATCTTGAACGCCTACAATTTGGTGGGTCGAATAAAACAAGAGCGATAAAAAGACCCCGGGACGCCTAAGCTGCCATCTTGGTGAGAGATTAACAGCCATAATCAAGCAATTGGGGAGGATTACAGCGATTTTTATGTCGTCGACGGTGGTGCCCTCGGGCGGTGCCGGGCGCCATCCATCAAGCGGTTGAAATGCGCAATAACACAATGACGAGCACGGGACGTACTCGTAGTAGTGGTAAGAACTTTTCAGGGAAATGTATGCGCGGTTAAGGTTGGTTGTTTATGAGGGTTTCGTGACACTGTTATGCTGATTGCACTTATACCAGCAGGTAATGGAATCGTGTTTGTATTTTCTTTTTAGTTATTTTATGAAACTTCTGAGCGGACGGACGGTCGGACGGACGAGTAAAGTGCGCATGCATAATAATAGGTAATCGGATGTCACTGTTACGCTTTGGGTTTAGCTGCGGAATCCTAAAAGTTACATAAATTAAAATAGAAGCAAGCAGGCTCGGCTCGACTGCTTGTCAAAGAGGAATCTAGGTATACGATGTGTAAACTTAACATATTTGATTGTACGTTCGTTTGCAAAAATATTTTTTAGGGTACTCAGAGAGTGAAAATATAACCCAATTTAAAAGCAAATTTGTGTCCGTTTGCCTGTCAGCTGTATTTATCTCATGAGCTGTAATAATTACAGACGTGAAATTTCACAAAACTTGTATTTCTATCGCTACTCAAATATTTTTCAGTTTGTGGAAACTTGATGAGTGTCTGTACCGCGATAAAGAATGTAGCCTCTGATCCTAGTTTGAATTTCAGTATTATCGTGATTGACTAATATATCATATCGGGAGAGGAGCGGCAATGACATAAGTCGCTGCACGAAACTCTATGGCTGACCGTTATTGCGCAGAAGTAAAAATTAAGATGTCTTGGGGGAAACGAGGTGCGCGGGTGGGCGTCCGTTGCGACGACTGGCTTTCCAGTCGTACTCATGCGCAGCTATCCTCTCCATGTTTTGTTCAGCGCTAGAGTTACGTGCCGCAACCAGTACTACGCACGGCCAGGCCCCAGACACTCGCTGGACGCAGCGTTATAAATGCCTACCACTAAGTAGATCACGTAGTTCCGAGCCAGTGTTACCAGATGTTAAAACCGGTGTTCCCATATCTTCATTTCTAAATTGCGTATAAAATCCGTTAGGAAGTTTTCACAAAGTATCTAATCAAATCCGTAAAAAAATCCCTTTGGTTAATATAATTAACAGCACTTCTATCAATTTGTATATCAATATGTAAGAAAAAGAAAAAAAAGCTTGAAAAAAAAGATGCAAACACACCACAATAATATCGGGAGTCACAGAGAAGTCGAGACAATTATTTAATTCATAGCAAAATAAAATTGTAAATAAAAGTGTTGTCTTGCTTGCACTAATATTAAATATCACTATTAACTTTTTCTTACTCTCATTGTCAAAAACCAACGACTAAAATATATAAAGGGAATTCCCCAAACATATTCTGCACCTACCTACTATATTCTGTATTCTACCAGTGCTGTCTTGGTTTTGCTAAAGTTATAAAATTTATCGACATCGTTCAAAGATAAGAAAAAGTTGACCATTTTATAAAACTCAAATCGCATTTTCAGCTGCTTACAATTTAACTTTGACTTTAGTCGTTTGTAATAATCTTAACATCATTGCTCGATGACGCTATCGCGCGGTGCAGGCGGAAATTTCGATTCTCGGCGCGCGCTCGTCAAGTACGATTCTTGATGCAGTGTTTTTTTTTTAAATAGTTTTAGGCTAATACGACGTCGGTATTTTATCTATTGTATAGGAGTGATTTATCTGTATTAATCTGCGGCACGGCGACTCCGAACGCGGCCAAGGGCTATCGTGCGGCGCGCAATGTAGCGGAGTAGTCGCGCGCCGGCTTGATTTGGCCCTATGCAATTTAAGATTTCATAAGATTACGAACAAAGTAATAATTCTTAAAAAAACTTCAATAAGATACGCATTTAATAAGTTACAATTGGTAATAACTTGGTTGAAAGCTTTCTTCCCTTTATTTTGCGGACCTCAGTTGAGGGCCGCGTGTCACGTCATTTCATCCGACAGCGCCTGCGGTTTTCGCACAACATCATTCATAAGTAAGTCAACTAAGACTAGTAGTCAAGTAAGGGTTTCACGAAAAAAACAGTGCGTGGGCATTTTACGAATTTTTGAAAATTTACTGTATAGTATAAAGTGCTAGAGACAATTTTATTGCATTAAGTTTTAATTTATATTACCTTTGAACTTACCATGAATCGTAATATTTCAATTGATTCCTATACTAGCGTGGGATCTCTTAGAATTGTACAATTTAATAATCGGTCCCCTTCAGGCTTTAACAAGAAGGTTCCATGTAGAAGTCGATGGAAATTCACAATAACAATGCCAGTCTCAAGTCGCTCAAAAGCGAAGAGCAAACGAGTGAGCCGGTAGGTAATAAAATAAATGTTGATTTTATACGTGGGCCGTAAAGGCTCAATAAGGACTATTATCTATTTATAGCAGGTACTGATCCATGTACCAGGTAATGTAAAGGCAGCGGCTGGAATGCTTTAACAGGAAATTTTATTATACTATGTTGAAAGGAAAATTAAAATACCTATAATAATAATAAGGCATTATTACACAATCCCATGCACAATAAATACAAACTTAATGATATTAACTTACTAAACTGAATGAAATTAATTTATTTAAGACAAGATTGTGCAGAGACTGGTATCTGAACTAGGCCGCAACCTGTATCTCAGAAGACCAGTACTCTGCCATCTTTACAATGGTACGTAATAACGAAATTACATGTTCTGAAAAAAAAATACTGTATGTTTACAATGTTGAAGAGACAACTATAATAATCATTTAATGTAATAGTTAAGTAAAAATATATATAGAAAATTTAAATAATAAATAGGTTCTTGTGTACCATTTTTTTTTATAGATAGTTCCGACTATCCGACCGAAGTCCAGACGCGAAGATAGCTGATACAGCAGTTCTACCTGCCACACCAGTCATCCTCACCCTGCCGGCCTGCATGTTGCTTCTTCACGCCTCTTTTAAAGGATCCCAGGTTGTAAGAGGGAGGGAACACGTGAGCGGGCAGAGCATTCCATTTACGGATAGTACGACAAAGAAATGAGTCATAAATTTCGTTGTACGCGTTGGAATTGTAGCCACAGTTAGACGGTGACAACGTAAACCAGCGCGCGTGGTCCTCTGAAGGAAAGGGGAAGGTGGAATAAGAGAGAATAACTCCTCAGAACACTCGCCGTGGTACAGACGATAGAACGCGATTAGTGACGCCACGTCACGGCGTAATTGAAGAGGCTCGAGGTGTTTAGTTACCTCCTCATCGCCTATGATGCGTATTGCGCGCCGCTGTAACCTATCCAAAGCATCGAGCAAGTACTTGGCGGAGTCATTCTAGAGGTGCGAGCAATATTCCACGCAAGACCGGACCTGTGTCTTATATAACAAGCATAGTTGCTCGGGCGTGAAAAAACGCCGCACCTTGTTCAGGACTCCGAGTTTGCGTGAGGCTATTTTTATCACACTTTCGATGTTAGTTTTTGGATTTAAGTCACAGCGAATCTCCATACTTAGCATGGTGGTACTGCTCTTTAGCTCCAGTGTTGTGCCCTGAAGAGAAGGACATAAAAGGAATGGCGACGTTTTTGCCGTGAAAGCGCAGACCTGGGTTTTCTTAGCATTGAACTCAACCAAGTTCTTAGTACCCCATTCAGAAATGTGGTCCAAAGCCTGATTGAGTTCAATGACAAGATTCTCCCGTTTCTCCTTGGTTACCGCCTGCCCAGCCGCTGCTTGTCCGAGATACCCCACATGCACTGTACTGTCATCTGCATAGCAATGAATATTCCCAAGAGGAATTAGGTCATTGATATGCAGCAGAAAGAGAGTGGGGGATAGGACGGAGCCCTGGGGAACTCCGGCATTCACTGACATGAACCGCGAACTGCTACCATCCGTAAGGACACGAATTCTACGCTCATGCAGGAAGTCAGCAACCCAAGAACAGAACTGGGCCGGCGGACCGTATGCCTGAAGCTTCGAGAGAAGGCTTTTGTGCCAGACCCTGTCGAATGCCTTGGCAATGTCTAGGTTGATAGCCAACGACTCACCCCGCTTATCGATAGCCTCACCCCAGATATGAGTCAAGTACGCTAGAAGATCACCCGTCGATCGTTTCGGTCTAAAACCCTATTGACGATCATTAATCAGGGAGTGATCCTCTAGGTAGCGGGTCAGATGGTTGTTAAGGACCTTTTTTAGGACTTTACATAATACTGAGGTGAATGCTATTATTATTTCTAAGAGTATGTGTGTGTATGTGTGAAAGAGATGTGCAAGGATGCAGAACATCTTCGTATTATAAATAATCAAATATTTCTTTTTTACATTTGTATTCGGTCAGTTGCAATATATTACATTTTTGTGTAATAAGTTATATAAATGTGGACCAAGAAAATAGAAGACACCTATTTAATATAATTATGAAATAATATGTTGTTTCAAATCATGTCTTAGTTGTTGAATTTGTAGAGCATCAAATGTAAGACACGTCATGACTTTTATATGCATACATAATCAAGTATCCGCATAATTTTCTACCGCTAGCTGCCATACAAATTACTTTGATAGAAAAATAATTAATTTTTCGTCTAGTTCTTACACAACACAAGTGTCTATTCATTGCCTTTGCCACGAAACCTGAAAAAGCTGCGCTCCATCAGAAACATGTAAAATCAAATTACACGAGCTTTATGACCCGTCTAAGATTTGTTTTAGTATAGAATGCCCTAAAATAAAGCTCCACCACCAATTAAGCCTAATGGTTCTACAATTTTTTTAAATCAAACTCATTGCCTGGAAAATTACTTCAAACTTTTATAATACGATCGACCGCCCCTAAAACGTATCGTAAAACAATATTGGCGGAAACTTGGTGAGAGATTGGGGTTTTGGTAATTTTTACAGATTACAATTTCAGATTTTTAGCTGTGACGAAGTTGACAAAAGTTGAATAAAGATTATCTAATGGCGACATCTATACCTAAAAAGATCTTTAGAACTTCAAGTGTTTTGAATCACGATGTGATGACAAGAATTGTATATTCTTTCTAGCCTCTTCTTCAGTGTGGGCATTTTTATGTAACATGGATGGCAAAAAATCACAATTTCATACTGATATTGTGTTACTGATTTCATACGCACGTTGCCTACTTTCACACCACATCATACCTAATGCAGTCCTGGAAACTTTACTCACAGACAGCCACATAACATTACCAGTAGGTAACGTTATTGCACTGCGGTCTTAAAAGTTCCTTCCCCAGAAAAGCGCTGGAATGAGAACGGATAGCCACTTCTAAAAAAATTAATTGATATCTTAGATAAGCTACTGTGACGCTATGACTGTGAGCTACTTGATACCATAGTATTAGAAAGTAATATGACTTAACGAACGGAATTTGTTCTAAGTAGGATGTGAATCCACTCACAACGCAAGTTTTGAAGTTACCCCGAAGTATTCCTATATCTTGTATGAAATTACCCTGTTCTATGGACTTACAGCTGCCGATAATAGTTACTAGGTAGGTGATGCATTCTATGTTTAAGGTTATGTTATGTTTCTCAACCAGTTCAACCTAGTTTAGCATTATATTTTTTGGAAATGTAAATGGCCAAGCATGTGTTTGATTCACACACAAAAGTTTTTATACTATTATTTAAAACTAGCAAACCAGTGAACCTAATGTTCACCAAAAAAAAAATGTATTTAATTAATTGAGAACTTCGGAGATTTTGTGTGGTTTCGTTTGAAATAGAAATCACGTGATTTCTCGAAAACCGGAAGTGCTACGTTACTCACATCCGGTTTGTAGTCTTATCAGACTATTCTTAACTTATAACTTAAACATTCTCTATATCTATCTCTTACGGTTTGGCCGCTGAAACAGCACCACGGACGGACGGACGGACGGACGGACTTGTCTAATAGATAAGAGATTATATACTTATTTGAGCAAAAAAACAACTAAAAGCATTGCACGGGTTGTTTTTAATTTTTATTATTCATTTACTTTTAATATTAGTGACAATGTCATTTCTCTAACCCATAACGGTTTGTAATATACAGTTCGCTGAAAGACGGCTCAACAATTCGGGTTCGGGACGGGTTCCAATGTCAACTTTTATGAACGGATCCCTAACAAACTTAAGAGCAAGAAGGTCGATCTGCTAAGATTGAAGTTGAACAAAAGGCCGCACCTAATAAAAGCCCCCAAATAATTTTGAACTCAATATTACCAAAGTTATATCATGTTTAGAAATCAGTTTCATAAAGCCTGTTCAATACAAGGATGGTTAGTAAAAGAAACATTTGAAACTGGCATTATAATACAATAATAGAGTAGTTATATCTGTAACTATTTAAACTAATGAATATATAAAATTATTTTTGTTAATGTCATTTTAGTATAAAATGTCCTGTAATCTGAATTACCATCTATTATGTCATAAATAAATCAAATAAAGGGACTTCTCTTCTACTTTGATAAAATAAACCGATCCCCAATAAAAAGGATACAACTCTTTATCATCTGGTCACGCATCAATCATTTATTTATAACGTTTTATGTTTTCAGTGCTCTTATTATCTACATCGTTTCACATCATAACTAGGTATTATATATACATGTAAAAGAAATAACGTACACCATAAAAGTAATTAGCCCTTGAGATGTGTAGACTACATGAAAATATACACTGATGAATTTATCACTTAAAATTAAATACACTGATGTAGGTATTTGATATTTTTTTTGACATTGTTACGCTAGGACAGCTGGAGCAGCACAGATCGCGTGCAGCCACCAGCCTAAACCCTTAACCATATTAATAGAAAACAAATATTTAACAACTACGAAATTATGATTAGAGCTGGCATTAGGAACCTAAAGCATAGTGTAGGTACTAAAGGAGAATGATTAAATCAGATAAAAGTATCTTAGCTGTCTGAAGCGAAAATTAGTGGCAACGGCGGTGGCTGAGGACTGGTAGCACCTAGCAGGTTCCAATTACGACTGGGAATATGTTTACGGAAAGCAATTATTTATGGTAACTGATCTAAAGCAATCTTAAAGCTGAATTATGATCAAGCTTCCATTCAATTCAATAATAGCAACTAAATTAGTAAAAATAACATTTTAACTTTAATTCAGGTCAACTGCGAGCTGGACGAGTAGGTATAGAAAATTAGATATAATTAAATAAAACTAGTTTTTACGGGGTAATGCACGAAACTTTATTTATTTATTGACGTTAGATTTGATAAACCACAGATCCTTGCAACTGAGCAACGGTTCGTTCCTAGAATGATACGCGAGGCTATTGAGATTAAAAAATATCCAAATTTCAATAGGGAAGATGGTTGGTATATACCACCAGCTTGGGAACCCATTATACAGGAGATAAAATCCCAACCCCGAGCACACACTACAAGACCAACAGATACTATTAGTTCTTTTTGTTTGCATAATTTAACATAAGAAGGTGATAGAAAGCCTCTCTTGAGTTTGTTTCGCCGGTTCTTCTCAGAAAGGTCTCCCAATTTTGGAACCGGTGTTAGTTTACGGTAGTTAGGGTCAAATAAATAAACTCAAAATTACAAAAAAGAATTTTAAATAAAATCTTTATTAAGTAAATTAAATAATAAATTCATACATAGACAATAAAACTTTAAAAATCGAACAATGAAATAACAGAACGCTCAATAAAAGTCTTTCGAAGTTAGCTCGACAAATTAAATAAAAGTTTGATTCTGACGACGTAGCCTGTAAAGGCTACGAAACGTCAATAAATAAATAAAGTTTAGTGCATTAACCCATAAAAACTAGTTTTATTAAATGAGTGATGTGTGTGAAAACCTAAGAAACAAATATTAGATATAATTGCAACGAAGATTAGGGTTAGATCTTTGTCTGTGGTTGGAGAAGTAAATTCTTGTAAGAATATTTATACCTCAAGGCAAGAAGTCGTCTCTGATTATTAAAAAATAAAATATCCCAATGTAATCAAGCATTTCCATGTCTATGTTTTAAATAAAAGGAATAGATTGTTTACAAATAGATTGCCTGGCATAAAATTTATTCTATTTGATGTAGAACGTTAATGATTTTCAAATATGAAGGCAATAGAATTAGAATAATAGTGCTAGTGGATATTTTACCTTTGTCTATAGCCAGTAGGTGTTACGATATTAATCCAGGCGTAAATCCTGCCGGGTAACAAAAGCTCTTTGACGAGACGACGATAAGACTGTGACGCACTAAACGCGTCCACCCACCCACGTTCCGACCCCAAAAGCTTAATTTGGTCGCAAAGCAGCTTCAGCAAAGTGATGGAGATAAATAAATTCTTCGACCGCCCCCACCCCTGCCGCAATGAGATGTGTGGTCGACCTAATGACTACCAACGGAGCGCCTCCGGCGGTTCCAGATCATTCTAGAAATTTATTTTTCGTCGGGCGAAGTGTGTGAGCACTCATATTTTTCGCTTTTTATTGCGTTTTTCCCGGTCAGAAGCCGTTACTTGTGTACCTATGCAGCAAGGTTTTTGCTAATACGGTTGTAAGTTTGTTAGCCAATTAGGAAGAAGTCTCAATAGTGACATATTGTTGTAAATTTTTGTAGTCAGGAAAAATTTCTTTGTGGATGTAATTCACCCATTTATGATCATTTAAATGAATGAAACTGTTTTTCATGCAATGCATTAAAGGCAGGCGTTTCTTTTCTTTTTACCCCAGCAATTTACGCAATATTGTTTGGAGCTCGTTGAATGGGATATAAAATATACCTATATGTAAGTAAATTAGAGTAACAAAGTCAATCTTAAGGTTGGGGCTGGTTGAGAGGGTGATGTATGATGTGCCTTAAACTGTATTTAATTAAGTAATACCAAAAGCGTCGTGTTTTAATGTGCTTTGTAAGTAAAGATGGAAACAGACAAGTGATTTTTCCTTTCGCGGTTTGTTGCGATGTCTAACTTGGTAACGAGCTATTTTATTTATTTCAGTGATATTAGTTGGCTTCAATGTTAGTATATATTCAGTTTGAGTATACACTTAAAATACACTAAAACTAATAATTAAATTAAAACAAAGTGAACATATACGTTGATATTGGTGTGTGGATTACTTGTTTTTGTGTAATAATGGTATATTTTTATGTATATATTTACATGTATGTATGTATTATATTACATTTGGAAACAAACATATTAAAAATATTGTAGTGTAAACTTATATTACGTGATATGTATCATGAATTTACACCACAAAATCAAGTATTTCATAATATTATATAATTGCATCATGTAGTATTATGTGGGCTACGAGTAGGGCTACCATCCGTCTGGATTTGTCCTGACTTTTTGCCTTTTGTCCGGACTTTGTCCGGCTTATTAATTTGTCCGGATTTTTTTAATTAGATGGAATATGAGTAAAAGTACTTATTATGTTATATTAAATAAGTCAAATAATCTTTATTAAGTTCTCGTTAATTTAAAACATAATATAAATTATTTATAAAAATAAACAACGAGACCCCCCTCGCGATGTGAGCGTCTGCTACCACGCGTATAATATCACTGTAACTTGGTGATGTTTGCATTTTGTGACTAAAATATCCGGACTTTTATCGAAATGTCCGGCTTTTTGTCAGGACTTTTAAGATTTTTAAATAGTAACCCTAGCTACGACTGATATTGTTCAAATGAAGGATGACTGCATTTTTTTGTTATGTCTTGGATAAAACTAGAGGACTTGGCGAGGTTGATGTTTTATGTGCAGTGGTTGTTTTGTATATAATCATAACTATTATTGTTTATAAGCCGTTAGTCTTTTGCAAATTAACTATAGTATTAGTCTTGATATCTAATGCTTCTTTTAGCTCTTCGTATTTTACGGACATGAATTTCACACTTTCTCTTAAATCGTGTATAGTGTATTTGTATATTTATTAGTAATCGTGTGTATTGTATTTGCACTATTTACATTAATGTCCGGTTTTTTTTTATATATATAACTAGATAGGCAAACGACTCTACCCCACCTGAAGTTAAGTGGTGATAAAGTCCAAACGCGAAGATAGCTGGTACAGCAGTTATAAACTGCTACACCAACCATCCTCACCTTGCCGGCCCGCAAAAATGCTTCTTCACAAATATCGATAGTCAGAGATTCTTCAAGTCTTTGATCGAAAATTTTCATCCAGTCCTCAATGTTGTATCGAGTTGGAGAGTCAGTACCGTGCGACGTAGATTGGTGAGGTGCAGTAGAAGATTCACCACGTTTTTCAGGTAACTTACACTCCGAGCACTTCCACGCTGCTTTGTAGGACTTTGATTCTTTGGTGAAGTTATCGGTAGACAGCCCCAGGCAATGATAATGAGTAGAAGTGTTACACTTGGAGCAAGTTTTAATTTCGGTATGGTTTTATTGCATTTATAACAGATATATTGCAGATTTGGCAGAATTCAAGAAAAATGTTTTGATGTAGCAACACTTTAGACTTGTCAAAAATTAACTTGACGCTGTCAGTTGAATTTGACACTTCAGATCCAATATTTATTTCACGCTTTGGTTCAACTTAAACTATTTTAAAACATTTGTCTTTGTTTATTGGGAATCGAATGCAGCTGCATAAGTATATTACACACGCGGGCACTTTTTAGCTTGATTTTGTATGCCACCCGTTATCTATAGAATTGTTGATGGAAGTCCATACTTGGTCCATACATGGTACCAACCTTTCCAATAAAGAAAGAATTATCAAGTCAGACTACACTAAACTAAAAAAGAAATTATAGTAAGGATCAGCCTAGTTGCACCAAAAGGTCGAAAAAGTGGTACAGTTTAGAAAATATTACTTTTAAGCATAAACTCCAAGTACATTGTCACTAAGGCACTACACAATAATCGCTGCTTTGCATAAATTAAGATTTTATCCTTTTACAAGCGTTTTGAATGCTAATAAGATGGCTGTATTTACACCGTTCAGTCCCCGCGTTTTGTGTTAGGCATACCTACCTGTTATTCATCAGATAACACTACAAACTGAAAGTTCTTGTTTGCACGATTAACGAAATAAACTGTTCACTGTTTAGTATTCATGGTACTGAGCTCATTCCGTATTCCATGGACGAACGAAAATGAAATATGGAGTATTCCCTGTGCATTTTGAGCACAAGGTGACTTGAGATATCCTCACCGCTCGTTATTGGTTATATTCTTTTTTACGCGGTTGCTTTTTTATTTTTACTGCTTGGAGCATGTGCTCCTTTATCACGAAATGCGGTCTCGCTGTGTGAAATGGTGGGTTATTAATTTTTACCGCAGCAACATTATCATCCAGTAGTGTATGAAGATTGCCAATAAAATTATATTGTTTAGGTGTTTTAAAAGATTGCTAATTTAAATATGACAACCAATAAATTTAACGAATGACTCATCAAAACAATAGGGATGATGACTTACTTTTTTATTTCTTCGTCTATCAGGTAGATTATCAAAAAGTATTGGACACTTATTTTTTCTTTATTCACCCAATTATACAGATGTATACAGAGGTATATTTTATTGATTTGAAATGTCGCATTACCACGTCCTAGTATTTTTTTTACAAAGAAGTCACATCACGAGCCCTGATCCCCAAGCTCTGATGCGCTTAATCTTTGTATTTCTTTTGGTTGATTGTTAAAAGAAAAAATAAATTTGAAAATGTAACTGACGGATTGAATAGAATTTCATTTACTTTACCCCATCATCCCTATTAGATTTTGCTTGTAATTAGTATTAAATTTATTTTAATGCATTCCTTTGTCTACGTCTATTAATATGTGTTCATACAATGGTATGTGTTAGGCTAGGCTGTAGTTTCTAAGCGGGTGGCTTTTTTATTATTAGGAAACTAATATAGATGAACACATTTGCGGTTTTTGGGGCGTTGAACGGCTTGACGGTACTGACGTTATGACCGCCCAAATCCATAGAACTTAGTTGACGTGAACAAACTACCACGTTAACCACGGGCAGTAAGTAATTTTCCCAGCGCGCAGTGACCAGTACAACGCTGTGAAGCATTGCAGATATAAAATATATATCTTAGAACGCATATTCTAAATGTGAAATTTGCAGACAATTTAGAGGGTTTATAATTCTCGTAGATGAGTTTAAAGCAGTTTCGCAGCGGTCAAACGCTGACTGGAAAAATCGTAGTGTGGCCTAAACCTTATCACGTGATCGTTAAAGCTGAATTAAAGCGAACAACACAGTGATTATCGTGTATTCATTTACGATTAAAATGAAGCAAAGCTTGCATCTGAATGCATGATTTTGCTTATAAACAACAGCACGAATCATCAGTGTGAATAAAAGTTTTGTTCAGGTGCAGCTAAAGGAATGGTACTTAAAGTATTGGAGCCACTATTCTGCAATCAAAGAAATCAATATTTGTTTGAATTTAAATGTTTCTTTCTTTTCGATAGAAATAAACCTAATAATACCAACGGCTTAACGTGCCTTCCGAAGCACGGAGGAGCTCGAGGTAGTAAATTTTTGGTCACCCATCCAATGACCGACCACTGCGAAAGTTGCTTAACTTCAACGATCGCAGCCGAACGCGCTAACCCGTTGAGCCATGGAGCTTCTCAGTACAGTAAAGTACAGTACAGATTAGAAATTGGAAAGTTAATCTCACATCAACGGCATGTGATCCTACAAACTCAAAATGAAAAAAAAAACTTGAAAAATAACGACTCGCAATTTCAAAAACCCACATCTCGCAATTTAAAACCCTATTCTTGTTGATTGATTGACGTTTGTCCGTGCAAACAGCGTATGTCGGGCGACAATTTGTCACCACGCTTACAATGAAAAAGTTGCAAACGAATGTATTGCCTCAACCAAATTGCCACGGGGTAACACTTCACGGGATTCCACTACGAAGTGATTTATTAGCTTGTTGTTTTGTACGAATTAATGATATGTACGATCAATTTCAGCCGATGACACAATAAAGCGTCATTTGAATACGTACCGTATATATTTCGGTGATGTTTAGAATAGGCATGATAACGGGGTAAAGTAAACGAAATTCTATTTAGTCCGTCAGTTAAATGATCAAAAAATAATAGACACGTATTTTTTCTTTGGGCAATCAAGCAAAAATGGCAAAGATAAAGCGCGTCAAAATTTGGGAGTAGGGGCTCGTGACGTCACTTTTAAGTGAAAATTGTACCAAAACGTGACGTCATGCGACTTTTCAAATCAATATATCTCTGCAATGTTTATATTACGTGAAAAAAATACGTGTCCAATACTTTTTGATATTAGGTATAATAAACGAAGAAAAAAAAATTTGTCATCATCCCTATTCTTTTCAATAGACACTTAAAAAAACAACGTCCGTAAAACTATTATTTTTTTATGTTAAACGGGTGGCAAACAACATTAAGCAGCCACTATAGCCTACAGACGCTTGCGATACCAAATATATCAATCGCACTGGTGCCTACCCTAACCCAATCCCCTACCCCGTGGAACCCTGGAACCTTACCGACAGAAACACAACACCATCAAAAGGTAGTGTTATTTTACTGTGGTCTTGTGTAATGTGGAGATTACGTCCCCGGACTGGCGCTCCAATTGAAAAATCCACTATCTCTTATGAGCCCTTTTACAAAATTGCGCCGCTGCCGTACCTATCGGCGCGTAGGTAGATTTGCACTAGTATAATTATATTGCATTTTACGAGTGATGTTGAGCCCTATAAAATAATTATTAATGAACTAATTATCAAAATATATACATTTCAGTAGTTCAATGTGGTAGATTACTTTTATAAAAGTTTTTGATAGTAATTCTATTTAATTGAATATCAAAATACGAGGTAAACCTGCATTATTTTTTTGGGAAAACTCAAGGAGGTTAGATGTTTTTTTTGATAATTAATGAGATGGAAAATCAAAGTTCTAATACATTATATATTACAACAAAAACATATTTCTGATGTCGTAGTAATTAATTTGATCTAATTTATTGAATATATTGAGAGATTGAGGCGTTGGAAGTTGTGCATATTAACGTAATTTCCGTAAACAGCTGAACGATCAGTACAAAAGGAAAATAGTATTTGCAAATATTCTACATTGACTTGCAATAGGAAGAATAAATCTACTGTTTAATTCCATCGGAAATAGTCAATATATTTTCTAAGGGGGTAAACGAGGCGCTCAAAATTTGAAAACCGGCGGTCAGAAATAACAAAATGAAATCGTAAGCGATAGCGATTCCCATAGCAATTACTTTAGGCGATTGACCCCCAGGTATACGCAGCTTTGCCGTCGCGTCGATGTTCGCGGCGTTAGTTCAACATTTTCTTGCGAACAAATATAATACAAGCCTACCAGCACTGGCGTCGCCGTCGCTAGTATCGGTGGTCTCTAAGATCACATAATATATCTATAAATTAGATCAATGCTTTTTCATTGAAGAGTATATCTGGTACACATGCAAGTGCCTCAAGCACAATGCGAACTCTACGTATAGATTATGAATTTAGAACAAAACTTGACCATCGTTTGGTCTAACTGTAGTATTTTTTTTTATAATAAATTCCACACGGACCAGGTAGAAGAAATACCGGAAAAATTTTCAACACGGCTGTTAGGGCCGCGGTAGCATAATGGTCAGTGCATCCGTCCGGATAGCGGAGGGTATGGGTTCGAGTCCCATCTGCTTCCTGTCCGCATTGAATCTTTTCTAGTAAAATTTTCTTTTGATTTAAACATCTAACAGTTGATAAATAAATAGAAACAAAGTTATTTTTTATATCATAAAAATGTGTAGTAAGATCCTGGATTTTATTTCAAATACCATATCGTTGGTAATAAAAAGCGACGAGCGCGTAAATATCACAAGTTTTTTGCGCGGATATATGAGTAATCCATTTGTTTTCCGCCATACTCAGTCGCGCCCAACATTGAAAACGTGTACGCTGCCTAACTCGATTCCGGGGTACTGCTCACAGAATCTCCTTAATGCGGAACGCTCCAAATGGATACCATTGTTTTCTCCCACAAAAAGCATCAAATAAGAAACGAGACAGAATACAAAACGAAATATAGAGAGCACTCAGTTTCGAATGAGAGAAGCGTCAATGTACCCTTTACTAAACGTCGGAGGGGTTACATTAGCGAAGCGTAACCTCCTTACGCCAGGGTTACCAGGTGACAAAACAGAGTAGGACACGTCCCACTTTTTAAGTTATTGTCCCTCCCACAACTGTCTTATGACCTCAATTTGCTGTTGCGCTTGCATCTGTCTTCGTCTTCGTAAGAAAGCCAATTGCATTTGTTCCCGAAATACTCTAGGAAGAACGTATGGATATATACATTCGATGTTATCTTGTAGTAACCGATTGACTAATATTAAACGGTTAATGATAAAAAAATAACAATATTGGGGTAGAAAAAAGGTGGTGATATTTGATTAAGCGATCTTATGATAATAAAAAGGATGAACTTCTAGAAATCACTAAGTACGTGCGAAGGCGGATTACAAAGAAACCCTCTCGGAGAAGTTGTTAAAATGGATTTTTTTAAAAGTAAAAGTTTTATTTAGATTTATGAATCGAGCAGATTAATCAACTTATGGAGATTAATGCTTAAAAATATAGTACATAATATAAATAATGATATAAGTATATACCTTATGGGAAATGAATTTTCGAAATCGGTTCAGGTTTAGGAGATTATTTGTTACGCTAAACTATTGTTTCTTTATAATACCTATTTGTATATAGATAGGATAATTATATTTAACCCCTGGCACCTACATACTTGGTTCTGTGAATTACGTAAGTAAAACAAATTATGAGACAAGGATATGTACTGCATTTGCGTATATCACAATCTTAGAGTAGCATACAGCCACTGCCAATTTTAGATAGTCGACGAATAAAAGTAAATGAATTTTATATTTACTACTAAAAAAACATACATAAGCAAAAGATGACTTTTTGAATAAATACGGAAAATAAGTACTAGTTCAGTATATAATTTACATGCATTGATATACAGGTAAGGAATTGATTTAACTTCACACATTTTTGAGAAAATTGAGGCCCATAGGGCCTTGACCCTGATGGTAAGGTGTCGCTTACACCACCCCAAGGTACTTAATAATCCCCGCGATGAACTCTCTTATCGAAGTGACAAGACTGCAGTATATACCGTATTATAATCCTAACTAAAAAGTGTAAAATAAAAAAGGTAAATTTAAAACATCGAAAAACCTGACTGCTTAAATATTACTTCAAATAAAAACTGACAAGAAAAAACAAGTCCAGTAGTCTATAATTCTGTTAAGTAAGGAACATAGCTATATTAACAGTCGTAACCCAGTAGTTAAATATCTACTGGATACTACTAATGAATATTTTTTTTCAATAATGGATCCCGACTGTTATAATTGCTTTGTTTCTTGCTTAACAGAATTATAGACTACTGGACTTGTTTTTTTCTTTTCAGTTTTTATTTGAAGTAATATTAAAGCAGTCAGGCTTTTTGATTTTTTAAATTTACCTTTTTTTATAGCCCTTCGTTTGAAGTACGTGCCGTACATCTTTGGAGCTCTCTCCCATTTACCATACGACGTGCGGAATCCATTCACGCTTTTAAAAACCTTGTTAAGTCCTATTATCTGTCCTTAGAAAACTTTCGATTTTAATCTCCTTTGTGATTACTACCTACTGAACTAGATTTGTATATTGTTGTGTATGTATGTATCTATTTATATAAGAGTATATATATATATATTGTATATTTTTAGTTATATGTATGATTATATTATTACCTATATCACTCAAGTGATTTACGCCGCCTTCTCTCCAACTTCCTTCTAGTCCTCTCCATCCAAAGGTTGCCTGGAAGAGATCGCCCATTGATACACTAGTTTTAATTGGTTTTGTACTAAATGTAATGTTTTCTGTGGTGTACAATAAAATGTTTTGTACTGTATTGTATTATGTACCGCTCCAAATTCAAACGGTAATCTCGAATTTCATTTGTATGATATTAAAGTGAAAGTTGATTTGATGATATTAATCAATGACTTTCTATGTTAATGACCTCATGAAACAAGCACCTCATCCACGGTTTTCCCGCCCTAGTGGTAGCTCATCGTCAGAATTGTGCGAGAATACGATATGTCTCCATCACATTACCATACATTCCCGAACCGACACTGAATGGATACCTATTTTGCAGTGATGCGTGACTATGGAAATTCCTCTTTTTCCCTCCCTCTCACACTTCTCTTTTACTACATTATATCACACGCTTGAGATATCGTAGTCATGATGATTCATTTATTATTCAATAAGGCGTTATTTTACGTCTATTTTTTTCCCGTAAATTCAGTTTCTTGAATGTATGGTGGTGTATTATGTTCTGAATATGTGAAGCAAATAAAAACGGTCGAGCCTTACAGTAGTCGCGTATGATGTGTAACATTTGAAATCTCACCATATACAATACAATACAATATAATATAATACAAAAGTAAAGCAAGAGGAAAGATGTTACACATCAAAAAGTTGTCTGTTGAACGAAAGCGTTCAGTGAAATGTCATTATAAAACTGTGATAAGTTAAATAATTAAGTTCTTTTGAGACAGGATTTAAGAACTTTAATTTAAACTAACATACAGAATCTCATTAGACAATCCGCACTTATGTAATAAGAGCACTTTCATATTCACAAAAAGTGATATTAGATTGACAACTTAAAACGTACGCTAATTGTTTTAATTGGTTTTGTACTAAATGTAATGTTTTCTGTGGTGTACAATAAAATGTTTTTTATTTTAACTTTTAATTATTCTCCCTAAAGTCCTATAAAGCCCAGTGTCTTTACTGCTGGAGCACAAGCCTTTCCAATGGATAGAACAGAGGCCACGAGCCGTGGCCATACACGCGGACCCATTAAGATTTGTGTTTTTGGGTGCTACCGAGATAATCAATTCATTATCAAGCACCTTATATATTTCTCTACCGATTTCAGCTTATACAATATTTTGTCTCCTAATTAATTTTAGATGTTGAGCGTTAAAGACATCCCTATGAACCGGTAGGTAGCTGACACGGAATAGCTTCGTATCGCACCAGTCATTCTCACCAAGATGGCCTCAATCCTAAGCCCCCTCCGCGGGGACGTAGAGCTCGATGGTTTCAGGGCTCCTTTGAATGTAACAGGTATCGCAAGCGCCTAAAGGTTATGGCGTCCGTTTACGATCAAGTGGGTCCTACGCTCCTATTATCATCAGCCTATTAATTTCCCCACTGCAGGGGCACAGGATGCCCTACCCTGTGGATGGAATAGGGAGACTGGGCCGTGATCCACCAGAGAGGATTGGTAGACGCTAACCACTGCAGATGCAGCCGGGATCAACGACTTAACGTAGAATTACGGAGAAGCTCGAGATTGGTCACCCATCGCATGACCGGCTAGTGCGAAAGTGGCTTTACTTTCACTTAAACTTGCGCCATCGAGATCTTAGCCTGCTATTATGCCACCGCTTATGTATTAAACAAGTTTAGTAAATCAGGGGGGCGGGGGATTATACTTCGCTCACAAAATCGAGATTACCAGCCTCCCATAAAACCGATCTTTTCATCATATTGATGGATGGAAACTCGAGAGTAATTTTGATTGATATTCAATACAGCAACGTGCCCTGCCGCTCCCAATACCTTAGATATACTTTTTTCATGTAAGTACTTTGTACTACATCATATTAGTGGTTTAGCAAATTGTCAAACTTAGTAGCGATTTTGGCACAAGTTATTTCATTATTGTTTTGAATGAGTACAGTCTTAAGCGAATTTATATAATAACAGAGCTTGGTATTTATTCATAATTACATACCATTTACTGAGTACCATAGCGCATTAGACTATCTGTGGTACCTATTAGTCAAATAATATACTTGCCAATCTTGGCATAGGTATACTAGAAGATTATACGTAGGTTGATCGTAATATTAGTCAACGGTTTGGTAATTATTGCCATTAATAATTTACTATTATGAACAGGCTACATACAAAGTAACAAGCGATAGCGATTTTATGTATCAAAGAATCATCGGTGCGTTTCTTGCTTTGTTTTAAAAAAATCAATCATTAAAACTAGCTACGCAACGTTGCTTCTTTGATAATTAAAATTTCGTCAACGTTTTTTTGCTTGCTTTTTATTGTTTATTGAATTCCTTGTTACACATAATAGTACCACATAGTAATTGTTTAAAATACTTAAAGTATTAAAAAATTACGAAAAAAAAAGCTATTGACTACCTTGAGCTAGCTTCTCACATAAACAATGTGTTAAATAAGCTAATAACACAATACTATTCTTGGTTTAGTTTAGTGATATTCAAAGAGTTCCATTTGGCGTTTACGAATTTGTGTTCTTCGCCAAACGCAAAATAGAGCTCTTTGGCTGTATATGAATACTTCACAGATGCCCAAGATAGACCGATTGATGCAATGCTGTAGTTACCAGATTCAACGAAGGGAAGATATTTATATGGAATATTGACGAGTTAAGTAAAAAAGGTTTTTGTGTTGCAATCCCGGTAGAACACAGCAAAAGCTTTTTATCATTACAAAACGCTGCCTCGGAGGCAAAACTCTGAAGTCCACTCAGTTCGGAATTCGGACAGAAAGTAGTAAAATAAAGGCATTACCTATACCTACAAACTATTAAAATAAGAAAATGCAATACAAACAACCAAGTTTTTATTGAACTTAACTTTTGGAATGGTTGTGACTTTCTTTATGTATCGTCCATTATTTGAAGCGAGGAAACTTTTTTAACCACCTCAATTCGTTTTCATTTCTGGTAGCTTTGTTTTTTTTTTTCTTACAACTGGGAACATCGCCTCTATGGTGGATGCTTATTTTGATGCATGGTTTATCTGAAGTGTGAAATTTTCATATATTGCAGCACTGCCCAAGAGACTATTAAGTCGCATCATTGCGATATTTACATTAAGAACATATACTAAAATATTTTTCGATGAAAAAGTTCAACCAAAACGGATGGAACTAGCTCTTTACCATTTAATTACATTTACAAGCGGCGCAGCGTTGATGCTCTTACCAACCCTCTGATGTCGTGAAGTCAAATGTAATTAAAACATGTAAATTTAATTTGATCCTGCCCAATCTAAATACCACACCACATTCGCCATTTCGTGTTGTTTATAATCCGTCCTTTAATTTACACGGGTTTTTATAGTCTACGAAATCACAGCACCACCCGCTGTCGCGCATATTCTGGCAGCTATCCCTAAGGTTAATGCTAAGGGTGATCATAAACTCTACGACGAACACTCTACAGTATAATAATAAGGAGACCCTTTAATAAAGCGCAGTACGTCATTGTAATTAGTAAGGCGTGGATGCTATACCCAATAATGTAGTAAGTATAATGTTATTACAGCTTTATCGATAACGGAAAATAGTTACCTGCAACATAATCCCCTACGCGAAGCAGCAATTAATACAATAAGGAGGTCACTTTTATATTAATGTGCCCACGATACTAAGGGAAGTCGGGGAAAATTGACGGGTTTCGAGATTCAAACATCCGAGCTAATAGTTTTGTTACTGTTATAAATTTGTATGTGAAAAACTTGTGTTATTATTTATTTATTTTAAAAAAAGTTTCGACCTCTAAGTGCTTACAATACAGTACAATATAAGGACAATATTGAGGCCAATAGGGGTGATGACGGGGTAAAGTAAACGAAATTCTATTTAGTCCGTCAGTTAGACGATTAAAAAATAATGGACACGTATTTTTCTTTGGGCAATCAACCAAAAAATGACAAAGTTATAGCGCGTCAAAGTTTGGGAGTAGGGGCTCGTGACGTCACTTTTGAGTGAATTTTCACTTATAAGTGTATTCAAACGTGACGTCATGCGACTTTTCAAATCAATATATCTCTGCATTGTTTATATTATGTGAAAAAAGAAAAAATACGTGTCCAATACTTTTTGATAATATACCTGATAAACGAAGAAAAAAAATAGTCATCATCCCTATTATAAAAAACATACCTACTTTTTACACAACAGATGCTGTCGGCATCATTTCGTAGTAATATGGTAATTATAAAACTGTAAACATGAAAAACCTAAAATAACAAAAAAGAAGTGATCTAACATAAAATATATATATGAAAACCTTAAAATATAGCAATCACAGTAAATTAATCCGGGGCGTGCAAACTATACAGTAAAAAAAAATTATAGTACGGTAGTAATGCGGTTGACTGTTTTAGTTTTTAAATTTCTCTTTCTCTCTCACTCTCTTTTCTTCATAATCTCTTACTAAATTAATTACTGTATTGTTTACCATATTTCTATCCTTATCTTAGTAGTTCTTACAGTTCATTTCCTTTACCTTTTTCCAAATGTTATTCTTTCTTTTCTTTCTCTTCCGCTATGCTTCTCTACCCCTCGTAAGGGAGTGGAACGTTACATAATATTGTTATTATTAACATGTTTAAAAAGGTCTGGACGAACAATATTAAATAACGTTGACGTTTTATCCAGACCTTAGATGATTGTTATGAAAATATCCAACATTTCCGGTAAAGGGACATAATGAATATTTGCTGCTTTCGTTAATACTCTTTTGTCTATGCGGTATTGTAAATCAAAATTATTAAGGTTAACGGTTAATTCCACTTAACCATAATAAGCCAAACCTAGCCATTATTTTGCAGTAGTAGTATATTCTTTTATATAAGCACCTGTTTGTAAACAAATAGACTAGGAAAGATCCAATCCATCAATAGCGTGAGTGGGTATTAAATAAACAGTAATTTTCGCAATTACAATTAAAAAGTATGAATTCTAATATTCAGAATTCATAAACAGATTAGCCATGTTTTCGTAAAGTAAACATAAACTTTTAGTATTTTCAAATTATCTGAAATACGAAAGGATTAATTTATCAAATAAACGAATGAGTTTGCGTTAGACAGAAATGCCTAACTCTGTATTTTATGCCCTCGGAAAACTACTGTGAGCTTTGACTTTAAATTTACGACCTTTATAACACATGTGATCAAAGTAATTCCCAGCTGAATACTCGTTACGTTGTTCACGTAGGTAGGTACGTGAAGTCACGCTGGGGAATCGATTCTGTGACAATAGAGCGGCGAAACAGTATCGTTACAGAGCTTTTTGGATTTAAATCGAGTCCTGCTGTTATACAATATGGAGCTACTCCTTTTTTATCATACACAGCAAAAGAGAGAAACTCTTTTAATATTAAACTTAGAAACTACTAGTATAGTTATAACTTTTTGTTTTATAAACAATTTAAAAATAATAAGCAAAAGTAAGAATAATATATGTAATATAAAATAATTATGCTGCAGAATAGCTTAAAACACTTTACATTTCATTATTCTTGAAAAGAAAATAGTAATTTACAAATTATATAAACATTGAAATGTGTATATTGTAGTGCAATGTGAATGTATTTTACGATAATCTCAAAAATAAAAAACGATAAAAAAACGTCGAGTTCAAAAATAGCTCACAATGGACTGTGGTCACAGTAAAACCGCCACACGGTTAAATTCGTGTTATAGCTCTAATCTATATACATATATTAATCTAATGAAGATCTTTACACGAAGTTCGGTTATTTCTGATATATTACCTGGTACCTGTTACAGTATTAAAAAAACCCAAAGATATCTACCAAAACGTTTCAAACTAGTACGATCCATATCGCAAAACACTGTGCATCGTATGAAATATGGTTCCATACTCGTATTGGCTGTTCTTTATTGCCACAACGCGTTGAGATCGAATAGCATGTCACCCACGACTCTAATTTCGCTATGTGGTCTTTCTGAGATAACCACAATGCGTCATTAGCGTTTTCATTAGAACCATAAAACGAATTTTGCTATGTGGGTTTTACTGTAACCACAACGCGCTGTGAGCTATTGTTTCGCTCAATGAGCATTTTCGGTCTTCGAGCGTAACATATATAAATCATAATATTCCCTTTTTTAATAATTGCTTAGTAATATCTTACGATAACGTGTCAAGATACTGTTATGATGCCATATTGGAGGCGGTTAATATTATTACAATAAACCTCTATAGTTAATAATGAGTGACGTCATGCGATCAGTGAGCTTAGCAAGCATGTCAGAGTACATTGAAACAGAATTATAAATTCATCAATTCGAACTTTATCCCAAACTAATAGTATGCTACAAAACGAACGAAGTAAAATAAACTTTTGATTGAATTTGTAATCGATTTTTAGTATAAAATCCTTAGTTACGTTTAAATAATGTCGCGAAAGGACAAATTTTTACAATGTTTGATTACCATTTTATTATATTTGTTTCTTAGGTTTTCACGCACATCACTCATTAAATAAAACAGTTTTTATGGGTTCACGTTCACACTCCTGTATCAGGAGTGCATCATCGATACGCCCGATGATGCACTCCTGAAAATGGTGCGAAACGTCAATAAATGGAGGCTTAGTACCACAGGCCAAGCCTCCGCGTCCAGCAGCGCGTTGCACGTGTTGGCCAGGAACTTATGACGCATCCTACGGGCTCCCGTAGCTACTGGCGTCTGGCCAAGGCCGTGCAAAAAAACTCCCTCTCTTCATGGCAACACTACCGCTACAGAGCAACATTTCCATGCTCGGTATAGAAGTTCGCTCAGACCTGAATCCAAAGAACTACATCGAAACCGTGATCAAAACAGCTTAACGCAAACTCGGAGTCCTGAACAAGGTACGGCGTTTTTTCACGCCCGATCAACTGTGCTTGTTGTACAAAACGCAAGTGCGGTCCTGCGTGGAATATTGGTCGCACCTCTGGGATGGCTCCGCCAAGTACTTGCTCGATGCTTTGGATAGGTTACAGCGGCACGCGATCCGCATCAAAGGCGATGAGGAAGTGACTAAACAACTTGAGCCTCTTCAATTACGCCGTGACGTGGCGTCACTAAGCGCGTTCTATCGTCTGTACCACGGCGAGTGTTCTGAGGAGTTATTCTCTCTTATCCCACCTTCTCCTTTCCTTCAGAGGACCACGCGCGCTGGCCTACGTTGTCACCGTCTAACTGTGGCCACAATTCCAACGCGTACAAAGAAATTTGGTGACTCATTTCTTTGTCGCACTATCCGTAAATGGAATGCTCTGCCCGCACTCGTGTTCCCTCCCTCTTACAACCTGGGATCCTTTAAAAGAGGCGTGAAGAAGCAACATGCAGGCCGGCAGGGTGAGGATGGCTGGTGTGGCAGGTAAAACTGCTGTATCAGCTATTTTCACGTCTGGACTTCACCTTCACTTAACATCAGGTGGGGTGGAGTCATTTGTCGGACCTATCTATAAAAAAAAAAGTTCAGTGCTTAAAACCCGTAAAACTGTTTTATTTACCATTTATTTTATTAGTTTTAATATTTTGTGTTGCGAGATCTTTCAGGATAAAACTGATTTTCAGCTCAGATTATTTAGAACACTGCCAATTAGGATGTTAAAAGTTGTGATAAGTAATGTTTACTAAACCACTGCCTTTTTGTAAATTATCAGTCAAAATCACACCTTAAATTCCGCACGGGTTCTACGAACCTATTTATTACAATTTCTTCTTCGTTAGTTATGAAGTTTCAAAAGATTTCTAAAACTCCTAGAAAAATATTAACATTGCTTTTTATATCTTTTTTGAGGTAGACGAAGCATCAAAAAGCAGTCAAATGCAAACCGGATGTCATGATGTACTTAGAATGTTTATGTAAATGAATTAACATGTTATTAATAGTTTTACTATAACGAGAACTTCTAACCTTTGTCATTATTAACAGCCCCGATTCAATATCTTGATGGTAGGCTGTGACCGACTTCACAATACAACGACAGAAGTAGAAAGAATAAAAGTTTGGGTTCGCTTTAACTCTGCCATCACGGCTAAAGAAAAAATGTAATTGGTAAGTGAGTGTCGCAGCTGTATTCTTTCTTCTTAGAGAAGTCGTAGCGACTAAAGGAACTTTTTATTATGTGCACGAGGATAACGTCGAATCCACAGAGCTTAGCTGTATTGCCAACTTAAATTCAATGAATTCGAATTTAAGTGAATAAAACGAGTTCTATAGTACGTACGTATAGTACTGCGGTTCTAACTGAAAATGATGAAGTGTGTCTCAGGTAACGAGGTTGTACGTTTAATTATATCACCTATTAATTGTTCGTATTTTATAAAAAATGCATTTACTTATTGTTTTCGGACTGAAATGGTAATGGTAGTGGGTACCAGATAACGAGGTTCATAATCAGCCTATTAATATCCCCACTGCTGGGGCACATACCTTCCCTATAGATGGAATAGGGAGATTGGGCCATGACAGTGCGGATTGGCGGGTGCTAACGACTGCAGATGCAACGGGGACCAACTGCTTAACGTGCCTTCCGAAGTACGGAGGAACTCGAGATAGAAGATTTTTGGTCACCCATCCAATTAACGACCTCTGCGAAAGTTGCTTAACTTCAACGATCGCTGCTGAACGCGCTGACCACCCGCGCCATTGAGCCTATTAATTGTTCACATTTTACAAAACAGCCTTTACTTATTGTTTTAATCTGTCAAATTAAATAATCCGGTGATGATAAAGCCTACCTATATCTTGAATTCCATATTTTCAATATTTACTTTTCCTTTTTGAATTGAGTTAAAATCGTGAAACTCCTACAATTCTCGAGCGATAGCAGACTTAGGCTACATTAAAAGTTTTTGTGGCAGGCAATGACGTGGAACTTCCTTTTAGATATATTTTCTAATCGAAATTTACGTTAGACTCTACAGTAATGAATTTCTTGTATGGAAAAATAAGTAAATAAGAAAACGCTAATAACAATTTATAATCCTCCTTAATTTTATGAATGCGAAAGTTTTTATGTTTGTTTCTCAATCACGCAGAAACCACTGATCGGATTTTGATGAAATTTGGTTCAAGCGTACGAGTATAGTTTATGACTTGGATTGCGGTACAAGGTACTTTTTATTCGAGAAAAATGTAAGGTCCCTGTTGGATTCTCAAAAACTAACATTAAAGCGGATTAAGTTATTTTTCATGCATTTCTATTCCAACACAAGTGATTTTGGCCGGCAAAAGCAATTCGATTGCAAATTTATTAAGATTTTATTTTGAGAACTTCAGTTGAAATGCAATTATAAATATTTTTAGAAGTACAGTAGTACATAAGTGAACAGTTTTAGATGGGTTGCAATTTTATTCTAAACTTAAAGACCAAAGAATGATCCGGCGCTTCAAAAGACAAATAAATAAAAATATTTTTCATACTCACATCAATATAATTATAACATTATTGTGTTCGACTGGCTCCCCATTTGTACGTCTTCGGGTCAGGGTCAGTTTTGCCTCTCTACTGCTGTCCACAGAGATGTTATATGACCGAGAAGAGGTGGATTAATGTTTAAACGTCGTAATGAAATATTTCTTACATAACTTCAAGTTATTTATTTAAAGTCTTACGCCTGTTTTATTGGAGATCTAAAAGTTAATTGTTACTTGGGCGGCACTGAGTAGCTTTAGTTTTATTCAGAAATCAAGTTTAAATTGATAAAAAGATTTTGGGGAATATCATTTACCTTGTCTATAACTTAAAGGACATGTTTCACATTCGAGCACGCATACGTATAAGCATGAGTGGCTCCATACAACCTTATAAATCGTATGTGCTGTATACATTATCGTCCTTTTAGCTTATATCCGTTTTGGGGTCGATGTAATGCTCTTTCCTCCACGCCCCTCTATAATCCGTCTCTTTCTGAACACTACATAATGACAGTAATTTTTCATGCTAAACTTTTCTTGTGGTGGTTGTTCTATATGACTCATGTAGTTTGTTGAATAATGAGTTCGGCGAGATAGAAAAGCGTGTATGGTGGCTGAAAGGCTAATTTATCTAAGCGACATTCGAGTCTTGTATTGTATATCTACAATTCTACATGTTTAGCATCAGCTAATTATTGTTCTTCGTTTGGGCTCGTGGACGAAATCGTAAAAAATTGAAGTAATTTGAAATAATATTTCAAATTTTTACGCTAATTTATCTATAGATAGATTAACTTTTTAATATTACAGTAAATCTTTTAATTTAAATATACTCTAGAGCAAAGAAAATTATCCGGTTCAATGTCTTAGTATTTTTGTATCCAGTGATTTGAAAAGTATAGTAATGTGAATAGGTATACCACTGTATCTTGAATTTTAACTGTCCCGTGAGGCCTATTTCATAAAAGAGTTGTTAATACTACTGTATTTACTACAGCTATTAACAATGGTAGTTTATTATTGTTGAATTGTGTTTCAAAAGGTGTATTTTTTAGAACAGCATTAAAAAATCTATGTTAGTCAGTAGTAGGTTTAACCACAGTATAATTCATTGTTTCATACAACCAATATACTGGGGTATTTTACTATGGTAGTTACTATAGTAACATTGCAGTAGTTGTCATTTCGATATAATATTATTATTGTATATATGATAGTTATTTCTGATCACAGAAAATTTATGTTTCGGATTTGAAAATATGAAGACTATTAAAGTAATAAGCTTTCACGCATGGAAACATGTTATTTGTTAAATTAGCACGTTTATGTTTATATTACTATATTCTGAACGAAGTGAAAAGCACAATATGTAATCAGATGTCTAACTTGGAGGATTTAAGATTTTACTAGTGTCCAAGTCTGATTATGATTATTTACAAAAGTATTTGTTTCATGAACCAAAAGCTTCAATACTGTAGTAACTTTTCGTAGTAAATAGCATCCTTACTATGGTAGCAAAATTTAATACCTTTAATTATATGGAACGAAATTTTTATGTAGTTACTTTAGTAAATTATGCAATGGCTGTAGTAAAGTTATTATTTTAGCTTTTTTTACCGGTTTCTTTGAATTTACTGCAGTAAAGTAAAAAATACCACGGTATTATCAATGAAGCAATATGAAAAGGTCAATTGGTTATTCGATTAAAAATATTTTTTTAGAAACTTTGTCGGTTTTTGAAATATGGCCCAGGTTTCAATTTGCTCGCAAATATATTTTACATTTACAACTTTCTTTTAATTGTTTTCAAATAATGAAACGACTATAGCTCACCTCTCGCTCATAAGAGTAAACAAAAAATGTCATCTCTCTTTTAAAACTTTCATAAAATCAAGTCTAAATTTAGATCATTTTATTATAAAATTTATTATTCGCGTGCTCAATTCGTTTGTTTTACAGCTACAGCGTAAATATTGTGCATTGATTAGATACCCTTTTTATTCTATTGACTACTTATGTAATGGGTTTATAGATTATTATTTTAATAATATCATCTGATGAAATATACCTAATGTCTGTTGTTTATTTTTACAACAAAACATATACATCGGACGTGCCAACATCTCAAAGTGTTCACACAAAATACACATTATATTCAAAGTCGCACCCGCATAGGGACCGCTTTTCACAATGAGAGTAATCGCCTCAAATTTACAACGGAGTACGCCAAGAACGCGGAGAGCGTATATTACCAGTAATACAGAACGATGTGTGGCTACATACTTAGATGAATATCTGCAAATTCCCCGAAAGTTGATAGGAAAAATTTCGACGTTAGCATCAGCTCTTGTTACTGCAGTTGTGAGGGTTTATTGCGCCACGTTCTAATTAAAAATTGATAGCGCGAATTTTGGTCGTTTCTGAAGATGTAGCCGGAACTAACGGCTAAGTACCTCTGGAAGCACGGTGGAGCTCGAGACAGTAAATTTTTGGTCACCTATCCAATGACCGAACACTGTGAAAGTTGCTTAACTTCAAAGATCGCAGCCGAACGCTCTAGCCACTTTCGCCATCGAGCTTCTCCAGGTCGTATGACCATAATGAATGAAGGAAAAAGGTTTGCGCATCCAGAACACTGTAAAATTGTGGCAAAGCACTGTGGAACCTAAAGAATATGAACATAAAAAAGTAATTGATATTTTTTTCTAAAAAACACGAAATATAAAAGTAAACCACTTTTCTATTTCATGTTTTTTAGAAAAAATTAACGTAACCGAAAACGCTTCGCGCGATCAACCATAATGACGTATTCGCTTTCTATTTTATAAAGAGCAGCGAAGATTACAATGCTACGTGTACAGTCAGCAACATATCAAGCCCCCACATAATGCAAACAATTATTCTCAATCGATCATGAATCTTAAAGCAATCAAAATAAAGCTTGAAATAAGTTAGAGCAATGTTGAGCATGTAGCTGCCTGAACAAAGTCCCTAATACGATTCAAAGATTATCTCCAAGTTTCGACTGTTCTAAGGAGTTTCATTGTTTTAGTCGTTTTAGCTGCACAAATTTTATTCTAAGTACAAAATTTGGAACAAATTTGTGATAAAAGTTTCGCATGGGTATGTCTTCTTTGCTAGGCTCAGTGCTAACAAAGTCATTTTAGATACAATCTCTATTAATGCACAGGGTACAAATAGTTCTGAAAACTATGTCGATAAGCTAGTGATCATTTATTCCCGAACAACAGCCGAATTGAATTGATCCATACTGGATTTATCTAAAACAAAGACCATCAATTTAAACAAAGCAATATTTTGATTTTTTATATACCTAAGCAGTTCCAAATGAATATGTGGAAAAAACATAAAATAAATTGCAACGTCAAACCCACTTCAAATATACAATATTTCGGGTCCTATACTTTGGGGGATTAGCAGAACATCCAGTGTTACATCTCAGTATAATATACACATATCTATGCGATATTTTTGCGATATACCGTAAATAAAGTGGCAAAGTGCCTATATTTTTTTATGTTAAAAGTATGACAAATAAGCTTACCGCCTTACCTTAAGCCCGCCTGATGATAAGCAGCATTGGTTTGCACGTAATTATATAGGTACTTGTCCATCACAAAGCACATAAATAGAAGACTTATAAGTGACTTTCCGAGCACGACTTAACATACACGGTATCCCTGTCACAACTAATATACACTCGTAAAATTGTAGATGCTACTTAGCTGTGAAGTTTTCATTTACTGCTAATAACTAATCGACAGCATGTTATCCGTTATTACACTACTAGCGGCCGCGACTTCGTCTACGTTAACTTTGTTTTTTGAGAATTCCACAAGGAACTAACATTTTTCCGGGATATAAAGTATCCTTTGTCTCAATCCACGAAATAAGCTATTTGACAGTGCTGAATTTTATCCAAATCCGTTCAGCCGTTTTTTGTGATTAAGGAACAAACATACAAAATATCACATCAATAATATCAGTAGGATAATAGCATTCATATTTAAGCAAAAAACATTGCTTCTACCGCAAAATTCCATTCTCATTACAGCGCAGAGGTTTTAGAATTTAATTTCAAAACATGCTATACTACTAATGAAAAAGGTAATGTCAAAATAATAACAGAATCTGACGAAATTTACGGACACGAACCGCTGCTGGCTAGACGAGCGACAAGAGTAATTGTTTCGAATTTACATTGTGGAGGTTGTGCGGCGAGGGCGGGCACGTATTAGCCTGCTTAGAATGCTATAGAGCCTGTCTTCGTGTGAAAGAGAAGATAAGTGGAGCTATTTGAGTATCTCTTATCTATTAGACAAGTCCGTCCGTCCGTCCGTCTGTGGTGCTGTTTCAGCGGCTAAACCGCTTACGGTTTATAACTTAAATATTCTCTTTATCTGTCTCTTAAGATAGATAAAGAGAATATTTAAGTTATAAGTTAAGAATAGTCTGATAAGACTACAAACCGGATTTGAGTAACGTAGCACTTCCGGTTTTCGAGAAATCAGGTTTTGGTGAACATTTGGTTCACTGGTTTGCTAGTGTTCCTATAAGACGTCAACAAACAAATCAATGGAAATAATATTGTATACTCGTATATTTATATTGAAATAGGAATATTATTTGTAAATAATTTTTTATTGACTTTGGCTTCGTTCCTACTTTTCCCAGACAGAAAATAGACACGTAACTTTTTCTAAATTAGGTACCACTTCTTCTCTGTAATTTATGATTTTTGACATTGTTATACGTACCCCACTCGGGACTTGGCCTGAAGATAAAGCTAGATAGATAGAAGTTGTTGTCATACATAAAAAAAACTTGGAACAATATTGTGTCATAAGTATTGGGTAGACACTAACAAGTCTTTGATTTCATTAGATGAACACTTATGTAAACAATCATAGTATGTGGCTTCTCACGAGTAGTATGGCACCGACCTATTTCTCCATGTGAGTCGACGCGGAAGCTGAAAATCTTCAAAGCTTAATTTGCTATGCATTATCATGACCCAACTTTGGCGCACGACTTCTCAGTTCTAAGACCCTGTGAAATGTATATGCGCTGTTACAAAATTGAGTATTATTTGAAAGGAACGCTAAGCCAGTTCTGGTTGCTACAACGAGATAACGAACGTTGACACCCTTCGACCTTTGCGGGGTCAAAGCGATTAAATGTTTACTCCCGGATTTGATATTATTGTTGTTGAATTATATTAGCTGACAGTTATACGCTCGTACAAAAGGCAAACGGAGTTAAACCATCATACTCAACACAAATTAGTTTCTGAATTACTTTTGGTCATTTAATTGTTTGTATCACTTATGGAATTATTTAAATGCTGGAAACATCACAACATTGCTACTCGATATAGAAATAAAATACGTCTAAAGATTTGAAAAAGCAACAGCCAAATTCGAATATAAAAATAATTGTAGCATATTGTATGATAATGTTTTTACTATAACATAAAGAAAATAATATCACATTATGAAACATACATAGCTCTGCTCTATAAAACTTTTACATGTAATAAAAAGGATCAAAGATATGTTTATGGAGTATCACGATACTGGCATACATATTACATAATATATGAAAACGCAGATAAGAAAAGAGTAGACCACGATGACGTCATATATATCATCCTACACTTATGATTACAACCTAATCCCTTGAAAAATATTACTATCTGCTTAAGCTAAAAGTTAGTAACTGTCATATACATATTTTTTAACATATCAATAGAATTTTAAAACCCTTTACATTCACTTCTAAATAAAATGGACCAGTGTTACCAATGCACATATTACCGTCTTGTACGGCTTATTGATTAAAAAACTAGACAACCTACGGCCTTTATCCCAAAGTAATACGCCGATTATATCTGAAGTAAAAGATGGCATTTTTATTTTTACACGGCCGACGGAGCAGCCTCCGCCTTACATAAGACCACACTAAAATAACACTATCTTCGGTGGTGTTGTGTTTCTGTCGGTGAATGAGGTTCCAGGGCTCCACGGGGCAGGGGATTGGGCCAAGAAAGGCAACAGTGCCGGTGATATATTTTATATCATATATAATCAGGCGGGCCATATGCTTGTTTACCACCATCTTAACATAAAAAATAATAATAATAACCTAGAGATTTATCTCTTACATGACACAGCACTTTGTGGCAACACTGGAGTGGATTTACTCAAGATTTACCGGGAATCTAATACAGTGTACTTGAGAAAATCTTTTGCCATTGCTCAAAAATCACAGCAATTTTTAAGCACTATACTCATTAAATGACAGTAGGTTATTTAGTATAATTATGTATGTAATCCAACAAATATGCTTCGCAAGCAAATACTGCTTCACAGTACTGGGATTCATACCCAAGACTTTTGGAATACACAAACTGGTCATCATATAATAATACAATGAAGGAACATACCTTCACAATGTGTTTTATGAAAATTCATACATTGAATCTTTTAAACTTCAAAGTTAACCTACATCAAACCACTAATGAACATGTTTACAGGTGAATAATGAACAAATAATTATTTAATGATGATCCCTCATTGTTGTGGCAAATAAAGATTTAATGCCAGGCCCTAATTAATGAGTAAATTCATAACATTTCTACTGGTATCTATTAAACATGTTAAAACGGGTTATAAAGGGGAACATTATAATTTTTCAAACAAGATCTTCTTAGATCTTTGTTTGGTTTCACTGTAACTATACTGTCTCGTGGTGTGCATGATGATTATAAGAATCAATTCCTTTTAGTAACTTTTTTAAATCATTTAACTGATAGATGCTAGATGTGTGTTTTCTTTAGATTTAAACATCTAGCAGTTTTAATAATAACTATAATTGCTATTTCTTCTTTCAAATGTTTGATACTTGTATTCATTTGATATTGTGCGTTACCTACAATGCGAAGAGATGGCGCTGCCTTGCAGCCTAAGAATTACTAGGGAAAATTCGATTGACGGATAATTAGGGCCGCGGTAGCATAATGGTCAGTGCATCCGTTTCATATATAGCATTTGTGCACATCAGAATTGGCCTCAGTAAATATGAACACAGATACATATATATATATATACACCTTTTACAATATTTTAGCTACTAAGTGTCAATTGTCGCTAATTTTGTCACATCTGTTTAAAAATATTGTAAAATATTATTAATAGTTTATTACTGCCGTAACTTTGATAATCTCCCAACTTCGAAAGGATGTAATACATCTTATGGCGTGAATATAGTACCTTTATGAAAATGCTATCACTCTTATAAATAGCAGCATCAGTATTTATTTCGAAAACTGAAACTGTGAGTTAACACAATTTATCGTTGACGTTCGCTTGTAAATGAGAACATAAATCACGTATGAAAATAAAATAACATTATTTTTCTATAATTTTATCGAACTCATATATGAATTCACTGCGATTATGAAAGGCCAACTGCATATTATGTTTCCTTGAAATTTCTCAAAATACAATCTAAAGATATTAATGTTTGACTAAATAAAATCTACCTCTCCAGGGATTTGGTACCAACTGTTGCCTACTCCAGGGATTTGTTACCTGCTGGTATTCAAAAAGATTAATTTGAGCTCCAGTAGAGAACCCAAGTAAAGGTAAATGAGCTAACTCACATAACGTTTACTTAAGCTCGGCGTAATTGCGTGTTTTGAATCCAACTCACAGAAGGCATACTTAGGGCAATTTATACATCATTAAGCAGATTATTTCAGCAAAACATTTCGAACTGTAATAAAATATTAACCTTATCATGTATAACCTAACCTAACGTCATCGATTTACAGATTGTATAAATAACTAGATTTGTTTTCCAATTAAATTATTGTAGACCATAAGATCATAACACGACCTCCGTGGCCGAGCGGTTTATACGCCGGGTTTCATAGTTTCGCCGACTCGAAAGGTCCCGCGTTCGAATTCTGGTGGGAGAGATGACGTATGTGATGATTACGAGCATTTGTACTCCAGTCATGGATGTTTAAGATGTATTTCTATATAATATACTTTATATCTACAATATATGTATTCCATTCGTTACCCTAGTATCCCATAACACAAGCCTTACAGTGCTTACTTTGGGGGTAGGATAATTGAAGTGAGTCACTGTGAGTGTTGGAAATATTTGTTTATTATTATTATTATTTATAACAGTTAATTTTAACAGTATTGCAAAGTAGGCCAGGAGTGCAATCCTTTTATCTTATACTAGTGGCCCGCCCTCGTTTCGCTTCGGTATACAACTGTAGTGTAGACTATAGTTTTTGTTCTCAGGCTTGTATTATACCCAATGAATTTCTTTATATAATTATTATTTAACTGATAGTGCAAATTTTGTTGTGTAGTTAAGAACCTGTTCAAACAACTAAACCAATGATCCGATTAGTTTTTTATTGTGTTAGATAGTGTGTTTATTGAGAAAGGCTTAAGGCTAAATATAATTATACGCTGCGACCAGTAAGAGCAAAGTATCGATGTAAAATGTTGCGAAAACGGGTAAAAATATTTCATTTGGGAGATTCCGTTGCGTGCGCAGCGTAAATGATTAAAATCCGCAAAAATAATGTATGACGGATGTACGGTTCACTCGTACATTGACATAATTGTGTGCATAATAATAAATATTATATGAGTCAGTTTAATCACGAATCAAAATTTAAATTATATACTAATTTAACATCGAGTGCTAACTAAGCAAACGCAAACGAGAACATAGTGGTCCTTCAAAACAGTAACTAAGTGAAGGAAACAGTGCTTCAGTGTAAAACTACGTCCCTGGACACTGAGAGAATATTTTCGTTATTGCCCTCCCGTGAAGCGTCGTGTAACGCTTCACAGGGGGGCATCACACACCGGCGCCTACATTCGTGAATAGTTTTGGATGGCAATAAAGCTGACCAAACTGAAATACGCAGATGCATCCACTGTCAATGTTTCAAAACAACAGAAAATCACCAAATCATGACCGATCTTTTAACACCACGAGTTACTCCGGCGCGACCCTTTACTCACACAGGGGTCGATTTTACTGGGAATGTGGATGTCAAACTCAATAAAAGCAGAGGTGTGAAAACATCCAAAGGGTACATCGCTATCTTTGTTTGTAGTCGAGCTCGTGTTAGACAGGCACTTTCATCCTTGCCTTCCAAAGAATGTATCCACGACGTGGAACCCCACAACATGTTTATTCTAACTTCATAGGAGCTTCTTGAATGCTCAACAGCGAATACGTACATTTCAAAAAGGAACTTTCCGCTGAATTCTGTGATGAAATTAGCAAAATGACGATGGGATGGCACTTCAACGCCCACGCCTGGCCGACCGCCGGGGGTCTATGGGAAGCGGCCTACGATCAATGAAGCATTATTTATGCTGAATCCTTGAGGAGCAAAAGCTCACTTAAAAAGACTTTTCTACATTACTGTCAAAAATAGAAGCCTGCATGAACTCAAGGCCGCTGTGCTCCCTTACTGACGATCCTGATGAATTTCATCATTATTTAACTGCTGGTCTTTTTCTTACTAGCTGAGGCTGCCGGTAGCTGGAGCCTTTGACACTTCCAATATCCGACTACAAAGGTGATCGATACTTCAACTTGCGTAAGAGATGGTAGCTAACGGAACATAATATGTACCAAAGATTTTGGAAAATCTGGTTCAACGATTACCTAACGTCATTGCAAGCTCGCAGTAAATGGAGAAAACCAACAACAAACATCAAGAAGAATGATATTGTGTTAATAAGGGAAAACAATTTACCCCCCGGAAAGTGGGCTATGTGTCGGATGATCAAAGTCCATGTGCGAATAACAACTATAAAAACCCAAGTCGGTATAATAAAACGGCCCATTACAAAATTATCTCTATTACCGATAAAAAGTGGCATCAAACAAACGTACACTTCAGCAAATCTAGACGGAGACCAGGCCAAGTGTATCTACTAAACTAAAACCAAACCTTTCAACTGGGAAAAGCAAATATTTCACTACGGTGCTAACGACGCTTTTAACTATATTTGTGCTGATTACGGATCAAACGGCTCCACCCTGGACGATAGTAAAGCAAACGTTCAAGTTGTCAATCTCGGAAAGGACCGTCCAATCTACTATGACGCCATTGGGAAAGTGCCAATAATTCATAATGTATGGAGGCTGCTAATGTACTATATTCTCACCACCTACTGGGATGGGGTTAAAAGGCTAGACAGCTACTTACATGAACTAAAAACAATATGTGATAAGATCGACCTAGATACTGCAAAAGGACACTTCATCAGTTTATCATTTGCTATTCACTGTTGGAAATAATAGCAGTAGCGATAATAATATGGGTTATGAAGAAACGTGAATACTGTCATAAGAAATGCGCACCAAAAGGGAATCACTAAAGCATAATGAATATTTGTTTCTTAGGTTTTCACGCACATCACTCATTAAATAAAACTAGTTTTTTACGGGTTAATGCACGAATGCATAATGAATATGCTAAACGGCAACACTCAAACATCGCACGTCAGAGGTTCCAGAGTCAACCAGCTACAAGGCCAAAGATGAGCAGCGATCAGCTGCAGCAACCTTGGGCACCCGGAGCGCTCGTACGCGGCCAATACGCGCGCCCTAATTCACATCGAGCACCAAAACCTGCTGATGTGGAATTACACATACATCTTGAAAAATAACCTTTCTACTTTTTTTAAATTTTAAATTTCATAAGTTTACTTGTTAATGGATAAGTAATCTTTCAAGTTCTATTATTACATAAATTATTTTTACATTTAATTTTCACACTTTCATATTGTACTTACTTTTACTAGTTTCTTTTTGTTTTCATTTCATAATTGGAGCATGTACGGTTCACTCGTACATTGACATACTTGTGATTGCATAATAATATAATTTATTATCTTGATCAGTTTAATCACGAATCCATATTTTAATTATTTTCTAATTTAACATCAAATGTACGGTTCACTCGTACATTGACATACTTGTGATTGCATAATAATATAATTTATTATCTTGATCAGTTTAATCACGAATCCATATTTTAATTATTTACTAATTTAACATCAAGTGCTAACTAAGCAACCGCGAACGACTGACGTCAAGTGAGAACCACCTTTTGAGTCACACTTGGTGTACGTAAATAAACAGTGAATATCTACGGTGTTTTTTTTTTATAATCCACCCCAGAATTACTTAACTGAACTATTAACAACTTACTTTTAAAAGTTATATAAAAAGATCCGTGACAGCATATTATGCCCATCTTTTAAGTTTGACGCACTGTAACCTTTTTCCTCAAAATTATCGCGGGTGAAACCACAGGGGACCTTTAGTTATGACATAACTGTATTAATAGACATATGATATCGCAGTCTTTTTTGTAGATATTTATGTCCTATATAAAACTTTAGTACATCACTTTGCTCTATTGTCAATGATTTCCGCAGCGTTAGCAATATAAGGTTATTTTTAGTTTTTTTTTTCACACCGGCTATTTTATCGATCAATAAACGTACAATAGATAAACATTCCGTGAAAACAAAAGAGATGCATATTAATAGTTGATCGCTGACTGTTCACGCTGCAAATGGTGGCGAAAACTCGCTCAACCATGTATCTCTTTTGTTTACACGGAATATATATATATATACATTGTACGTTTCTTAAGCGGGAAAATAGCCGATAGTTAAACGCTTCCTCGCCGGCGTTCGGACAACTGCCTACGGTAAGGTCCCGTTAATAAAATCACCGATGGGTGCCAGTTTAAGCAGGGCACTACGACAACTTCAGTCCTCTAAGAGCGCATCGGGTGACCGGTGCAGGAGTATTGTCTGTGGTTTAAGGTGGTTAGGGTCCTACTTATTTTACTGAGCTTTAAGCTGGATGAATGAAATGGAGGAGTCATCACAGACATCCTTATTGCAACTTCCGATGGCGAGGAGGGCTTCCCGCTTTTCCGAAAGATTATCGGGATCTTGATAGCAAAATGGCCAGTGCATTCGCCCTCTTAATGAAGTTAAGTTTGTCTTCCTATTTGTGTCAAAATTGTCCCAGATGTCCTTTTTTTTTGTGTAAAATGTTTTTTAGATATTTACATCCAATAGAACTCAGATAAAATAAAATTTCAATCATGTTACCGCGTTTTGCGAGCGCGTACCTCTTGTGCTAGGGGAAACATGTGTGAAAATGACAGCATACATATAAGTCGCATTATTAATATACTTACTAAAAACAGCTATGAGGCTACACAATTTTCAATGTGGGCTATTGCGATTTAACTAGAGTCTAACTAGACAACGCATTAATTACACCGTACAATCTCTTATTACACTACGCTGAGTCTGGTTATTCCGCGCTGAATATTACGTAGTCTGACACGGTTTTTAAGCGAAAAATTATCTCGATCTTGCTTAAAAGAATATCTAGTATTTTGTTTCATCATCATCATCTGACTATTAACGTCCTCACTGTTGGGGCACATGCCTTCCTTATGGATGGAAAGAGGAGATTTTACTTCCTTTTGATCTAAAGCGTTAGAAAGGGGCTATTTATTTAATACATTGCTAAAAAACTTTTTTATTTAGTTCGCTAGAGACATGGTTTTCAGAAGGTTGACAGTGTCGACTCTTTGAAACACTTATGTCTGACTTACAGTGACGCCAACGCTTACCATTAGCGTGGGTGGTAGTGCGACTTTTAACAACTCTGTTCACTCGATCGAAACAATAAAACGACTTTGACACTGCGTGGTTTACCAACTTCAATGAGGTTTACGACCTGATCGCTTTTAAATTGCTATTAAGGTAGGGGGCGACCTCAATATATTTTGATACAAGACACCTACAGTATTACGCGATGCTTAAGGTACTATTCAGTGCATCGCAATTGACTGCGGCCGCGCGCGGCCTACGACTGTCGTCGGTCGCTCGCGACAATAGTCATAGTATGAAAATGTATAGCACCGCTTCCGAGGCCGAAGACACGCGCGCGGCCGACAACAGTCGTGAGCCGCGCGCGACCGTGAGTGTCTCGACATACTCAGCGCTCAGTAACATCTTGGATTTCATGGCGCAAACATGTCTAGGAACGCAGGAGAAAAATTTCAAATCTTTTTTTCATCACAATACAAATGCTTTTGAATCAATATTTGGTAGTATGCTGCTGCATATATAACTGCTTTTAAAGATAGGGTCGACTCTTTTTTCATAATATTGTTATATTATGAAAAAAGAGAACCAGGTCGAGAAGAGGAGAATGACGAGCTGTTGTTGTTACAGCAGATCGTCATTCTCCTCTTCTTCTTCAATGTTAATTATCACTTCGACCATAATTTTGACTTCGCTAGACACACTTCTAGCATGAACAACACCGACTAACTTTGAAACACGGCCGCGCGCGGCTCACGACAGTCGTTGGCCGCGCGCGTCTGTCGCCGGCCTCGGAAGCGGTGCCATACATTTTCATACTATGACTATTGTAGCGAGCTACCGACGACAGTAGTAGGCCGCGCGCGGCCGCGATCGATCGCAATGTACGGAATGTCACCCGATCAGGCTAGCAACTGCGATTGAAAAATAACATTGAACTGGGCCTACATTCTCAATAATTTTCACGCGCGGATCCGATGGGGTTCCGCGCCAATCTATATGGTAAACTCGCGCATTCGCATCGGATCCGCGCGTGAAAATTTTACAGAATATGCTATTCTGCTGCGCAGAGTAAACAACCTACCACATCATCAGTTCTCCATGGTATGGTATTTATCGCTGCTTGGAGGATATATCTACATATAATAAGACTGATATAGGATTGCAACTTGTTTATACTTTAACAAGCAAGTAAAAAGGGGAAGGTTTCTTTCATGAATTTTCGCATGCTACTTATTATGCTCGAAATTTACTTTAATGGAAATCATACGTTTATGCCGCAATCACATATGGTCGTTAGCTCGTATTCGGGTGCTCGAAAGAAATTACTCGAATTCGGGTACCCGAAGCAATGATTGCACTGGAGTACTAGCTAGAAGACTGTCGGGTAAACAATAGAAAATCTATCCGAATACGGGCGTCCTCGACTCTGTTCATTTACACTTAGTCGTTTACCCGAATTCCATTGGCACTCGTATTCGGGCTAACGACCAAGTGCAATCGCACCATTATTCGTTCTTCTATGACGTCCTACTCGTGTAATTATTGTATTTTATAATTACCGGTATTTTGGTTATAAATTGGTGATCTGGCTAATTTATATGTAAGGATAAAAATTATGATCAAATTATAAAAGTATTTCTGCGTACATAATTATTTTGCAGCCAATACGCTGATGAAATCGACTCTCTCCAATATTCCAAATATTCGTGTTCGCTACGGTATTGCAATGACATAAAATAATTAACCATTCCCTATGTAAAGCATGATTGGAATCACAGTATTGTTTCAAAGCTTTTGTAACTGAAACCATTCAAATATGTTGTACACGATACGAATTCATGTCATCGGTATATCTAAACTAAAACAATGATATTGTCGCTATCGACTGGCACACTCACGATAAAATTACCACGATTCGACGTTCTAGATGGGTCATGTATTATTTGGTACAATTCGTTATATCCGAGCGTGGCACGGAGCATTCGGTCAGCGATTTCCGGTGGCTTCCGATTGCTTAGTAGATTTCCATACACGGAATTCGTCCGTAGTGGATTTTCCGTGGTCAGGTCGTTAGAAGAGGAAAAGGCGTAGAGGCTCTTCTGTCCTAATTTCGGTGTTGGTTTGCGTACTTACAGAACTTTTGGCGTCGGGTTTCTCACAATGATGTACTCATTTAAGACTACAGTAAAGTTACAGTCCGAAGCTTAACGGAACAGCGTTAGTATGCATAGAAAAATATAAACAATTATCTAGTAGTTATTTATGTAACCATGGTTGGTATAAAACAGAAAATATTTTTCCACGGGAAATAAATGTTACATCCATAAAGTCTGTTAGTAAGGTTTTTTCCGGGGCGAGTTTCTCGAGTCCTATTTCCCAAAAATAATTCAGTTTTGTTTTACTAAATCTTTGTTTTATGATACTTTTACAAAGTTATTATAAACATGCAGTATTCGCATGATAATTAGCTACCCTCAGGCTTTGCGTACACATGGCGGTTTCTAGAGCATTAATACCTGAAAAAAAAACGACGGGTTGCACTCCGGGAGTGCCGGCAGAAGTGAAAACTTGAATATTAACGTTGTGCATTTTGGAATGGTTAGGGTATAATTTTGCACGAATTGCTTTAATTATCAGTATAAAAGTACTATCATTTATGTGGTAGAATACAATATTTATTTATTGCGCTATCGTATACAAACATGACAATTTATATTACATTAAAAAGTTTATCTCTCAGAAAAATCAACTTACATGAATCACATTTAACTGCCACCTGGATGTCCTAGATAGATACTTATTATTATAATACGACATAATTAAATATTACTATGTTTCGTCCAATATATTGAAAGTCCAATTTTATTGTGTGTCATGATGCGATCAGCCCACGTGTTTAACCTGACGCGAGTTTAACATTTTTTACCCATACAAAAAAGTGTACAACGCCGCTAAAGAAGTTTTCACTTCAAAAATCTTATCCCTAACACGATATACTTAAATATAATATAATTAGAGACAAGGAGACCGTCAACACAATAAAAAAGAAAATACGTTTACCTCCAATTCACCTCACATAGACACCTCTTACCAACTCCTAAAACCATTTCCCAAATAGATCCTTACAACAAATGAACATCGCCAGATTGGAGCTAAAAGGCTCGCCAACTTCAAAAGACTGTTCTCGGGAGCGGTGTAAATAAAAAACAAAATTGTCAAACCCACTACGTTTGTGCTCTCTGTGCGAAACTCTCTCGTTCGCAAATATTTAGCCGCGATACCCAGTTTTTTACCTGGTTAAGCACACACTCAGCCGAATGGATCACGTGTTGTCTTTATTCTCTACTTTCTGTTGACTCTTGCGGTGAGTGCGAATCCATAACGTTCCGCGCGCGGAGTTCATGAAAGATTAAATTGATAATTCCGCGAAGCGCACGAGTTAATATAATATGACTGTCATGAATGATTGTGCGCCGTTTTTCTGCGTACGAAGTATGAAGGATAACATACTTCCGTTTATGTAAGCGCCGACAGTAATGGAGTCATACAAAACGGACAGCGGTTTTTATGAATTGTTATAACATTGATGTTTGCTTAACTAAAAAAGACAAATATTATGAGGAGCCGAGTCACGTTTGAGAGTATTTTTTGTAAAATAAAATCAAAGAACCAATCTTTTTAGAAGAAAAATATTTGTAACGAGCATGTAGCTAATAAAATATGCAGTATATCGTACACAGTATACACAGTACGTGTCGTACGTACGAAATTCAGTCACAGGTTTTTTTAAATTTTTTAAGTCCCTATTTATACAATTAAATTAATAAAGGTTCGTATGGAAAGAAATTACCTATAAATGTCTTATCGATATTTTTTAAATATACTAACTTTTATAATTCTAACTGATACATACACAAATGCTACAAATACTAATACCTAAATACATCCGCACTTTAACACATACACACACACACACACATACATATATATATATTAATTGATATATTATACTCATAGATATCCCTCCTTTTAAAATTAATTGCTACCTTTTCATTTATGAGATTTGTATTTACTTTAGTTTAGTATTTTCTAGTTCTGTTTAGAAATCTTATTGTACTGTTTTTTTGGTCAATAAATCTTATTATTATTATCATCGAGGTCTTCATAATCTAAAACAACATTCACATTATTATCATGATCGAGAGAGAGAAAGAGAATTCGTGAATATATTCTGAAAATCGATGCAAGCAAGGTAGTAGAGAAATAGGAGTAAGTTGCTGCTCATAATGTGACGACGCCTTTAGTAATAATGCTTGTTAACCTACCTTTTGAGACAAGAATGATTGGCTAACGCTAACTAACTACAGTGAAACCACATTTGATGAATGTTGCTTTGGAGATATGGAGACCTTAGAGATAGACATAAACTAACTTTATTCGTGAAATTAAATCCAAAGGGCAATATAAAATAAACCTTTACATTTTAATAAACCCATCTGCACCCAGCACGTAAATGAAAACTATATTCGGATACTTTACGAGCTGGAATCGAGCAAGAAGATAAATATACACACAGAAATGCAGAAGCTTCGGGCTGTTTTAATAAAATTTCACAGTTTACTTGCGCCATTGAAATATTTTGAATTTCCCCGTGAATACGTTGCCGGCCCCGCAGCCTGCTTTGTGTCCGTACAAACGCATATTTCATGGATATTACACGCCCGGGGGACTATTCTGTGATTTCGAATAAAGATTGCCCGCAATCTTACATTTGAATGAGAAAGTTCTCATCCCCCTTCCCTTTTCGTGTATTCGAGAATATAATGCCAGAAGTGAGCATTAATTTATTTGCCGATTGAATTTTTAATTAAGATGGAAGCCATTGTTTCTCTACAGGATACAATCATACTCTTATTTGTGTGATGTATTCAAGTATGGAACATAAAAGTATGTTTAATTATCTGCATGAACTTTATTTATCTTTACTTTAGATTGTAGCCTGTCATGATAAAATCTATAATTAAAGTCTATCATATCTGCCATACTGAACTGGGAGCAATAAGAACATCGGATGCGCCAGCTGCTTCCTTTCCCGTGCAGATGGTAAAAGCTTATAAACCGTTAAGGCGCTTGTTAACAAGACGATTTCTATCCTGTTCTAGGCACGGTTGTCTGCGTCCGGTCGTTAGACTACTACACCGAAGCTAGCAACGATTTAGGGTCGGTTTAAACGTACAAACCGTGCTCGTGAACAAGTTCAGCTGGCACTGGCCCGGGTAGAAACCGCGCCTAGACCCGGGAGAAACCGTCTCGTCAACAAGCGCCCTTCGAACTTCAAAAACTATTCTTGCTGTTAGGCTGGAATCTTCTCACGATTTTTGCCGCCAAACTTTTGGCTTATATGAGATATTCGCCCATACGCTTAAATTATACTACGAGTACGGTGTGACGAAGACTTTCATAATAATAAATTACTTACTAAAGCACATTCGACGCCAACAATACGGTGCCGATGCGTATACAAAGCCACGTACACTGATTTTGATTAAATTATGTCGTAATGATCACTCGCTCTCATTAGCCCTACAATCTCGCTTTGAAACTATAATTAATTTACATAATAACATTCACGCAACCACAAATAAATTAAATCCATCGCAATTAATTATAATTGCCATTCGATAATAGTTTCAATTTGAATTATTACGTTTTCACTTGTAATTTTAATGTGATAACACGAAAAAGAAAATAAACTTTATTGAAGTTGATATACTAAAAGCTCGTTTGAATCGTCCTTATATTTTTTTTCCTACCACCTGTTCGGGACAACTTTCAGCCGACATGAAGAACGGGCGGAGGCAACTTGTCAGCTTTTTATAAAGTAGCGGCTTTGATATAAAAATATGTCGTTACCAATACACTTATTATAATTTATTATATTATTTTTGTGTTACAAAGATCAAGAATATTTTTTGATATTGCATTGTGATAACTTTAATGAGCAAAGGATGGGAATAGATGGGTTATTCCCAAACATTTCAATTATTTAAATAATCTTGGACCTTATAGTATCCTATGCTGATCAGTGTTTTTTATGCGAGTTTTAAATTTTCTCATAGGAAGATTGGTAATACTGGGAGGTAATTTATCATAAAAAGTTATGCATTTCCCCAAGAATGAACTTTGTGTTTTTCTTAATCTAAACATTGGAACATTGGTAGAGCAAGTTTATATTTGGTTATTAAGGTTATCAATATCATCGAAATATTTTTTAATAAGTAAATGATGTTGTACAAACTATTACAACATAATATTCTATACTATAGAAATTAATCTGGGTTCATTGTAATATATTTATAGATTTGGATTTTATATCAGTTGAGCTTTACCACGAAAAATTGGCAAGTTATGAACCGACCACCCGAGTTTAGGTTAGTCATCATCAGCCTATTAATGTCCCCACTGCTGGGGCACAGGCCTTCCCTATGGATGGAATAGGGAGATTGAGCCATGACCCACCACGCGGGCCCAGTGCGGATTCGTGGGTGCTAACGACTGCAGATGCAGCCGGGACCAACGGCTTAACGTGCCTTCCGAAGCACGGAGGAGCTCGAGATAGTAAATTTTGGTCACCCATCCAACGACCGATCATTGCGATACCTGCATAGCTGCAACGATCGCAGCCGAACGCAATAACCACTTGCACCATAGAGCTCCTCGGTAAGTATATCTGGCTAATAATAATAATTGGCGAACCAATTGGGTGGTTAGAAATATTTATTCCTGAGTGACGCAGAGAAAAATTAGGACTCAAACAGAACGGACCATTAATTAGCCACTGTTTTTTTTTCTTTAGTAAAGAAAAGTTGTTCATTAATGGTAAAAAAGGCCGCTTTTTATTTCTCCCTCAAATTTCTTTGAAGTGAAAACTTGGGGTACATTGTACTGTATTCTTTCAAGATGGAGGAAAACGAAAAAAGGACTGAACTTGTGTGACCTTCACGCTCAGATAGGTAAGTCATAGAAAGATGTATGTGTGCGTGAATTTATATTAAAAAGAACGTTTCGATTTAACAAATTTACCTATATTCTTTTTGAAAACTGATATTTTATTTATATATCACAGTACGGCTTGACAGAACGTCAAGAGGTCTATCTGAAAATTTATTAATACAAAAGAATACCATCTTGCGTCTCTTTCTACATTGTAGAAGTGTCGTAAGGGAATTATATCTCTTTTCCTCACTCTGTCAGTCTTTTAAATATGTCTATGATTCTGGTAGAGAGTGCAGGGTGAGGCCCTAAGAGTTACGGGGTCCTCAGTGGGCAGCCACTGTGGTGGCTCGTAAGGTTTGCGGGAGCCAGGTGTGAGGTCCGTTCGGCGGTGTGCCTCTTAAAGGTGCCGTCGTCTGTAAACAGAGTTTTTGCCTGCGTCACAAAAAAAAAGGCTGAGGCCCTGCACTCCGCAGCCCCCAGATATAGTTCTAAAAACATGTTTGAACTTGCACTAAAAACGTCATATAATACAAAATAATTCATTTTAGGGTTCCGTAGTCCTAACAAGGAACCCTTATAGTTTCGTCATGTCCGTCTGTCAGTCCCCGGTTTTGCTTGAAGACTGTTTTGCACTAGAGAGCTGTAATTTAGTGGAGATGTGTATATCAATTTCGCCGACAAAATGGCACATTAAAATTTTGAATTTTTTTTTTTAGGATTGCTGTAACTGTCTGTCCCTTCAAGTAAACTGTTATGTTTTTTTTTTATCGTCTACCCTATAATGTGAGATATCGTTAAATAGATCCTTTAAAATTACTTACGGGTTCCTAAGACTATTTTTCAATTTAAAGATCCGTTTGCGAAATATAATCTTATAAAGTAGATAAATATTTCCAACACTCGCACTAATTAGCCTAGCCCCAAAGTAAGCACTGTAGTCTTGTGTTATGGGATACTAGGGTAACGGATAGAATACATATTTATGTATGTTTATACATAAAAACATTGTCACCTGCAGTGTTTCCGTTACACCTGAAAACCTTCAAAATCAGAGTGCACTCCTTCCCTAAAGGCCAGCATCGCATTTGTTGATACTCCTGGTATTGCAGGTATCTATGGTAGACGATGATCATTTACCATCAGTTATACTTACCATATGTATTATATATGTATAATATATTGAACATATATATATTGAGCATCCGTAACTGGAGTACAAATGCTCGTATTCATCACACAAACATCAGCCCCACCGGGATTTGCACCCGCGACCCTCGTAGTAGGCGACACCTTGAAACCCAGCGTACAACCACTCGGCCAGAGAGGTCAATAACCGGAGGTTTATAATTTAAAATAAAACGTTTTCATTACATGCATACCTTAGAGTACTTTTGATTATTAAAAACTGATTTTTTTATGTCAATAGTGTGGCAAGAAACTACTTTGGTAACTTCCCACAATGCTTGTGTTACGAATGAATGTTTACGGTTCTAGGAGAGGAGCATCGTCGCGTGTCACTTAACCTGACCTCATTGCCATAACCCTTGGACTACAGTCACTGTGTAAACACAATTTCTTTTTCTAAATATAAAAATGAAGCCAAATAAAGAATATCACTTGACTAATTACATTTGTTTTGTACAAATCATAAATAATAAACTTTAAACAGCCTGTAATGGACCAGAAATATTAAAAATTATAATGAAAAATAATAAAATAAAGCACTTTATAATTAATCAAAAAAAATTAATTAATTTTATTATTATTTAATCGTCAATTAAATACATAATGTGGCAATTACCAACTGTCTGCCAACTAAATTTACATGAGATACAGCTCAGTTAGCCGACAAATAGACAGACAGGCAGCGGCCAGACTTAATGATAAAGTTTCTATGTCTTAGGAACGGAACTATAAAAAATTCTCAATAAAATTTACTCATTGACCAAATATCAAAAAAAAATAAAGTCTAAAAATGCCTAAGTATTTCCAATTCCATTTATGTTAGCAGCTAATAGTAAAACTGAAAGTCTTATGCTGCATTAAATTTTTAATTGTTAAAAACTTTTTATTTTCCACTTTTTACAAGCCAGATTAACATTAACTAAGTACCTTTAACTTTTAAAAAATGTTGAGACAATAAAGCCAGCCAGAAGATAATTTAAATCTTTTAACTTTGGGATTATATCAGCCTAAAATAGCCAAGTCGTAAAGAACGGAGCATTTGCACAATGGCATGTATATAATTGGAGTAGAAATGGATAATTTAATAAGAAGTTTTGTACCAATACAATAAGACTCAAAATGTACGGTCAATAAGAGGCCGTATATTTATGTACTTAACTAAAATGGTTAGCAGGGATGGATATTCATCATTCTCTTGGGTATTTCAGTAAAAATAACTAAATCAAAAACTCAATTTTCAAGTTGCCGCGAAAACGTTTCTCTGGGCAATATGGCGTCTCATTGGTGTGTGACGTTAGACGACTGTCATTAAAACGTCAAACGATACAATGTAATGTCACTTTGACCGGAAGTTCACTAGTGTGTGACGTCAATTTAGGATCCGCCAATCCCAGGCGTTTTCAATCACATGACAATAGATATGCAAACTATTATCTTTTCGTGGGTTTTTTAGTATTTTTCATTTGTTTCCCGTGGTCCACCTCGTAGTCCACCCAGGTGGACCAAGGGGATTATTTTTTCCCCGTGGTCTACCTGCATAGCCATATGTTTCTAACAGTAAATTATGACAGTAAATTAAGGATGTTCTTATGAACAAAAAAGCATTTAAAATTTTAAAAAATCGCGTATATTTTAAAAGCGTAATTTTTCTAAAGCGATGCCTATAGAAATATCGTTATTAATTAACTGCATCTGAATATCTTTTATATAATCGTCGTTTTCTATATGCAATTTGCGCCTTTATGATTTTGCAATTCTTCTGGTACTCAAGACACAGGTAGTTTCAATGGAACTACCAATGAACTCAAAAATAGAATGCAATTGATAAAAGGGTTTTGGGCAGCATTTAAATGTGCCATCGCCCATAATTTTATTAAACGTACCAAGTTTATTCCTTGTGCTAGGGGAACAAAATATTATTATTTTGACCCCTCATAATAATAAATTTTAGTTTTCAGCGCATATTTTTTCAAAGAAGAACATCAAACCATCATCAATTATTAACTATACAATATCTAATAAAACACAGCAACCGTTTTGTTAAAAAAACATTTAGTTTTGTGTCGTTTTTCTGTAAAAAAACATATACCTACTGAAAACTAAAATTTGGGTCAACTTACATGCACTGTCACTGTATAAAGTTTTCGAATTGTGCTGGCAAAACAACGTCTTCCATGTTTTATAATAGATGTACCTATGCTACATGCAGATTTTGATACAAAATGACTTGCATAAAAAAGTTATCGCGGTTGTAAGCGAAGTGTCAGGTGGACCACGGGTAAAATTAATTTCCCGTGGTACAACCAGGTGAACTACGGGGGAAAAAAACCTGTGGTCCACCTGGTGAACCACGGGAAAAATTAATCCCCGTGGTCCACCTGGGTGGACTACGAGGTGGACCACGGGAAACAAAGGAAAATTATGAATATTTTTTCCTGTAATAATAGTAAAAACCCCTGCCAATATTCATTCTTAATCCAGATGCTAACATTTAGCACTTTATTTTTAATACTCTCAAATACCCTATTGTGTTTTTTTGCTATTTTACTATGATAGTTTTACAAAATAAACTAAAATTAAATGATGCTTAACATAAATACAACATACATTATACATTTTTCAAAAAAAAACAAAATCAATATTCATTTATTCAGTTGGGCTTTTACATGCACACGTGAAAGTGAAATGCTTGTACTAAGAAGAATTCAGCAAGGGCTGCTCTTTTCTCCTTGTATTATTATATCATACAGTGTCTTCGAATTAAAAGCTGACATCAAACTTATAAACATGTATTGTATTGAGATCAACTTCCATCACATAATGTAAAAAGTTAACAATAAATATAAAAAAAAAAACCCCGGAATGTCCAGTAAAAAAAAATCAAAAAACATGAGCAAGTTTAAAATAAAAAGATACATAGTGCAAGGTTCTCTTTAATACTCTTCTTGAGGAGACAAGTTTAATATACATTTGAATAATTTCTAAAGGTAACAATTACGAGTAGGTGGTTTTATCATTTAAATATTGTTTAACAATATAATATCCTTTCTTAAGTAAGCAATGTTTAATATGTTTTTTAAATACTTTTAGAGTCAAATCAAGAATATCACTGTGAATCTTATTATAGAAATGTATACCTTGACCCATAAATAAATGATCCATGAATCTTAGGTAACCTATATCATGGTAACTTAAGTTTGTTTTTATTCCTAATATTAAAATTATGTACGTCACTGTGTTTTACATACAAGTTAATATTGTTTCGAACAGAAAGTATACAACTGTAGATAAATTGTGAAGCAAACGGTCAAACTCCCGATTTGTTTAAATTATTCTTTGAGAGGTTCTCTTGAGCTTAGTTGAGCTTAGCTCTTATAGCACGTTTTTGCAAAATATATATCGTTTCGATATCTGCTGCTGTTCCCCAGAGAATAATGCCACACAATACAATACTGTAAAGATAACTAAAGTATGTAGTCCTAGCAGTATCTACATCAGAAAGTTGCCTCATCTGTCGTATGGCATAAGCTGCTGAACTAAGTTTACAAGCTAAAAGTGAAATATGAGGATTCCACTGCAATTTTGAGTCAATAGTTATACCTAAGAATAACGTTGATTTAACTAAATCTAGGTTATGTTTTTATTTTTTAAGCATTTAACTGCTAGATGTTTAAATCTAAAGAAAAGTTTCCTAGAAAAAAGAACACGCGGACCAGGCAAACTTTATTGTGGGTTACCTACAATGCGAAGAGATGGCGCTGCCTTGCAGCGTAAGGCTAGAGAAAAATTCGAACGGCCGTCACGGCCGCGGTAGCATAATGGTCAGTGCATTCGCCCGGACAGCGAAGGGTGTGGGTTCGAGTCCCGTCTGCTGCCTGGTCCGCGTGGAATGTTTTTCTAGTAAACTTTTCTTTAGATTTAAATCTAGCTTTTCATTGTTTAATTTCATTTCAACTGGTTCGTTTCTAACATTTGGTAAAGCTAATTCTATGCATTTAGTTTTACTAGCATTAAGTTTTAAATGATTAACATTAAACCAGTGCAATACTTGTGAGAGAGCATCGTAACGTTCGACTATTTTTGGATAGTGTTGGCTAGGGATCATAATTTTTGTTGTTACTGACATTAGAAACTATTTCAGTATATTTATATTTCAGATTAGATAAGTTTCTCATTCTAATGCGCGTGTTGAACCCGTCAAATGTTTAAAATTTATAATGCAGTGTATTTAAAAATGTATGCAAGTATCCTCTATATATACATATATATATATATATAAATCAATTGCTGTTCTTTTGTCTCGCTAACTCGAGGTCGGCTGAACGGATTTATCTTATCTTGGCCTTGAAATGTTCGTGGAGGCCTTAGGAAGGTTTAAAAGATGAGAAAAATTCGAATTCTTCTTTACAGCTCTACACCGAAGCGAAGCGAGGGCGGGCCAATAGTTATTAATATTTATAGAACTTTTTAGTCACGCTGTTGCTTTGAGTGAAGTTCAAGATGATTCGGTACACCAAAACCTTGTCATCGTTAATTTTACTTAAAATAATATCATAATTATGTAAATCTAAAAAAAAAATTACTAGAACAAATTCCACGCGGATCAGATTTAAATTATTTAAACATCTAAATATAATCATAATTATTTAACATTATAAAAATATGTCGCTTCATACTACAAAATTCACAAACATTTTCAGTTTTTTTTGTCGTCACGAAACGGAAATGGTGTGAAAGATATTAAAGGAATACGTCAGCCGGTGACGTTATAAAAGTCGTCACGTAGAGGCTCGTGCAAATAGAGACATTTAGCTCGGAGCGTCGCCACGCGTCCGTGACTATTGACCCGGCTGTATGCTTAGGCGCTGGAGGACCCTTAATGAACCACGACCCGGTTTCCTATTGAATCGTATGAAGTTTTTCATCAAAAATTTATCTATTCTTATGAGTGTCTTAAAAGTTATCGTTATATCTAACGTTATCATTGAGAAACTCGATAGCGTAAGAGGTAAGCGCGTTCGGCCTGTGAAGATGGAAGTTAAGCAACTAACGTATTGGCCGTTTGTAGGATACTAGTGAGTGCTCGCGACTTCACCTGCGTGGAAATATTACATTCTCATACAAATTGCAACACCCGTTTAACCCCTTTAGGAAAGTTTTAGAATATCCTTTCTTAGCACACGCATACATCATTATAGCTATGTATGTGTGTGCCAAAATTCAGCGTAATCCGTTTTGTGCTGCGCGTTAATAGATCAGTCAGTCAGTAACGGTTGCCTTTGATATATACAGTATCCTTAAGAACCAATATCAAATTCGTAAAGTTTGCGAGTCAAAAATTTCATTGTCAAATGTGTACTGATTTTTAGTTCTCGTTACGTACTTTATAGCGCTTTTGTTCAAGTTTCCATACAAAATTTGACATTGAAATTTAGCACACGCAAACTATTCGAATTCGATAATGGTTCGTGCTAGGGGTACAGAACACCAAAATGTTTCTATCGCTGAGTATGGTTTCCAATATCCCTTTCCCTACCAGGTCAGGATAGACAAAGCGCAAGTAATACAAAATTTTGCATAATAAACCTACTACCCTAATTTACGAAAACAAAAAAATATTAAAATAGTACAACAATAGTGTCAAAGTTTTAAAATTCCAGAATACGTTTACGCGAAATTTAAGTACCTATGACCTATTAGAAAAAAATGTGATAAAATAAGGCATCTAACATTTAGTATGGAGCGTACTATGTCACTATTGACCTCGGGTGTGTGCTTAGGCACTGGAGAACCCTAAGTCTGTGTACCCAAGCCCCTGTGGAGTAATGTGGATAATGAATACAATGCAATGAATACCAATGTTTGAAACCGTCTCAACAATAGTGATATTCGGTTGACATATTAATATTTGAAAAGGTAAGTATTGTTCAATACGTCAATTTTATAATTAACAGACTCGTTATATATTTTTATCTTTACACGGACATCAATCCTTTTAAAGTTATAAATGTGAAATTTTGTGTGTTTGATATTTGTATATTTGTTACCCAATGACGCAAAAACTGCTTAGCAGATTTGGATGAAAGTTAGTGCTCATATATAGTTTATGACCTGGATTGAGACATAGGATACTTTTTATCACGAAAAAATGTATATTCCTGAGGGATTCTTAAAAAGTATAAAGTTAACGCGGACGAAGTCGCGGGCGGAGGCTTGTCATTTAATAAAATACTTTCTATAAGGGCGATATTGTTTTTTTTTATTACTCATGGCCTGTCCGATCCTTAATAGGCTTTGTTGTCGATATCCTATCAAGTAAAACTTTAAAAACAAAATAAGGAAGTATTTTTATCAACAAGCATTATTCTTCCCATTACTAATTTTAATGTTTCAAGATTAAACCTTAGAACTAAGGTGCTGAACTAAGGTAAGGTAAGTCCAACTTTAAGAAAGAGGTTTCTCGTCATATTTAGCTCGGATGGGCAGCGTTCGGGAAGTTACGTAAAATCTTTGTATCTAAATTATCGTAAGTATCTTAAGACAAAAGTCTTTGACCAGGGTGTTGGCAGTGATGACTTACGGAAGCGAAACGTGGTCGTTTATTATGGATCTCATACGAAGGCTCAAGGTTGCACAGCGAGCAATAGAGAGAGCGATTCTTGGTATTTTCCTGTGTGATAGAATCAGAAATGAGGAAATCCGCAGGAGAACTAAAGTAACCGACATCGCTCGAAGGATTGCTCAGCTGGAGAAGTGGCCTGGACGTTGGGTGGAAAGGTTCTCGAATGGCGCCCACCCTTCGGACCGACGTTCTGGTGAAGATCGCGGGAAGCCGACGGATGCGTGTGGCACAGGACCGATGAATCCGGAGAATCTTGGACCTGGCCTATGCTCAGCAGTGGGTGATCATGATTTTGATGATCACGTTTAATTGTAAACTCGATTATGTTAACACCTTCTAACGGAAAATAGACATCAATATTTCAAAATAGTACAAAATTTTCTTAATTTAAAATCAACATAGTTGTCGAATTAATCATTTTAAATAAAGTAGCACCTATTGAAATTTATTGACGTTTTGCTGACATTTTTTTTAATAAGTGATGGGTGATTTACTATATTTCTAATGTGTATAGATTTTAAAATATTCTGTCTGCATACCTTTTCCATATTAACATTAATCATGCAAAAATCTCGAACTCATCCGTGCGCATAATAAGTGGTACGAAATGTTTCTTTCACTTAAATTTATAACTACCTATGATAATAAAATGTATTTGTACTCGAAGCAGAAATACGAATAGGAGTAGAAACTGAGTTAACTTCAAGCACCTACACGTGTATTCTGTAGATATTCAATATTTTGCCTTTAGCTATTTATAATTTATAGAACAAATATATAGCTACACCGTGCACGGCGGAAAAGAGAAATAATAAATTCCCAGCTTTCGCCCCAACATTTATATTGTGTCTGAATAAAAGAAAAGATGAAGAATTTATGTAATTTTGAATGTGTGTAATATTTAGCATAAAAAATCTTCTGAATTGAAATACATAACAATACATCTATTATGAATAAGGTTCTGCCATCTTTCAAGCCATAAAGCATAAAACATACTTGTGGTTTAAATCTACAGAAAATTTTACTACTTAGAAACTAACCTTACAATGCGAAGAGAGAGCGATGCTTTGCAGCCTAAGAGATACTGGAAATTCGACACGGCTATTAAGGTCGCGGTAGCATATTTGGTCAGTGCATTCGCCCGGATAGCGGAGGGTGCGGGTTCGAGTCCCGTCTGCTGCCTAGACCGCGTGAAATTTTTCTAGTAAAATTTTCTTTAGATTTAAACATCTAGCAGTTAATTGCTTAGAAAAATAGTAAAATAATTGTGGTTTGTTGTATTACATGCATCCACAAGCTGGACTGGTCTCTCACCATCAACTCTTATAAATTGTGGGAAACTATCGTTTACCTGTATAATATAAATGAAATTAATAATTTTTGGCGTTTATTTTATCACTTAACGAAGCTTTGAACCAATAGAGTTGGAAAATAATAAAATAAATACAGAATATATAGCCAACATAATACCAACTTCTCTAATTATGGAGAAAGTTCATGCAACTGGAAGGAATTTAATCAAAATACACCACATCATTGAGTTATTCGGGGAACTCGTTTATGTACTTAATACTCCAGCTTTTTGCTTAGAAAGAGGTGTTTTAATAAAACTGGTATTGGTGAAAACCTAAATAATAAACTTGGTACATCACTCCGTGGATATTAATTTAGATTTCTGTTAAAATTGTTTAAGTTCGCACAAAATGCGCTGATTATAATTAATAAAATCTTGCCAAAACTCCGTACCTATTCATCACATGCTCAATTAGCGTGTTCTTAGCCACAAACAACAAAAATTTTGACAGATTTAGAAAAAAAAATGAAAAGAATTTTGATTTAAAACACATTTCATGAAATGATTACAAGTAGGTAGATACTTAGAACACTTTTTGCCTTCATTATGCTCTTTTCTTTAGCGGGCTTGCTGACAATAAAGAACAATATGAAACAAGCGATGCCCTTTTACATATTTCTAAATCCGTTTTTCATTATTTTTATTTCTGTGTGTGCACTTAAATTGTGAATAACTAAACACATATTCAGAGACCTTAGGATATCTTATTATACATATTCTCGGTATCACTAACATAACCACTGCAGCTCACAAACTCGCTTCTCATGAATGTGTAGTCTGAAACGTCATTGAAATTGGATCCCTTTTTTCGTCGTTTTGATATAACAACACGAAAATATGGAAAAGTGGCACAAGATATACCGGTAAAAACATGTATTCTTGAGTTAAACATTAAACTGCAAATGACGTAAGTAAACATGAGGCTGTAACGAGTAATAATGATAAAGAATAACAAATACTTAGTAAAGCGATTATAAAAACGTGAGGGTTTTTGATGTGATATTAATAAAATACATGACTTTGCGCATTATAGTATAATCTTCAAATCATAATAATCCGTAGGCTCGACCATAACAAGTGTGCCTTTTCGGAGCATCATAATATTTTGTGCGTAAAATGTATTTGCATTTCCTTTACTACCCTGTACCTCTAAACATAACGTCCTAAATACAGTAACCGCTCCATCAGCTAGTAATAAGAGACAGGTCTTCCGACAAACAGGTTACTTAAGCCGCAAAAGAGCTTTACTCTGCTACTTTATGAATAAGCTTACTTTATGAATGAAAACAAATAGGAAGTTGAAAAGCCTCTTAGCTATTTCCTAACACGCAAATCTAACACAAACGTTCTCGACTGATTCCATCTTGATTTTTATCACAAATGTGTTGATTTGCATACATAAAATATAATTTTACTCATTCTATGCACCTATGTCTCCCTTTTTTCAGTAACTTGTGTTTCAAAGAAACTAGCAACCGTCGAAAAGGCCAAAAATAAACGAATTTTTATCACCACTAAAACGTCTAGTGTGGAGATTTAATAAGTATTTACAAAAAACAAAACAAAAAACAAAACATACAGGCATAGTATAACTACGTATTATTTACTTATTATTCTTTGCGTAAAAAATATTTTACACTTATCTAATTTTAGAGGACGAAAGCATCGAGAGCCGAACCTTGAATTTTGCAGTTTTTATACGCAGTTTTCAACGTTAATTACTGTTGTTCCTATCACACGGTATTTGCCAATGAGTGACAGCAAATTTTTTTTCAAATACCTGTTTCTCAAATGTGTCTCAGCTCGCGTCCGCTCCTTGGGGAAGGCCTTTGCTCAGCAGGGGGCGTCGTGCGGCTTATATGATGATTAAAATATTGTCTTATACATAGTAATGTATCGACTAATACGTATTAATTAAAGTGAAAAGCCAATTTGGCTGCCTGGATATAGTAAAAATTGCTCGGATAATGTATATAGCCATTTTGTAGTATGTATATTTAGCATGGATAAAAAAAATAAGTAAGTAAAAGTTTGTTCCTGATAAACTTTACGAAGAATAAGCTGTCAGTAGTTGTTATACAGCAGCGTGTTCTCGTCACTGAAATGACATTCGCAATTTGATATTCAGAGACGGAACACTGAATAAATATTGCCAGTTTACACCATGTTTATTTATTATGGGTCCTTGTTTAGCTGTTTGTTACTTAATCACGTAATATGCAGATTTCAGTAAGATCTGGCTCACAAATAGTTTATAACATAAATTATGGGGATAATTTATACCATGAAAATAAACGACCTAGAGTGAAGCCAAACAAGCGTAAATTTTTAAGGTCATCAGAAAATCTGGCTCTCATTACTCCTGTTCATAGTACAACTTTTTATGGCCGTTCTTTCGCAGTACAAGCCGTTCGCCTATCCAATGCTCTTCCAGTTTCCATAAGACGTGCAAAATCTCTCCACATTTTCAAAAACCTTGTTAGATCTCACTATATGTCCTTGTAACCCTTCCATTTTTGTTGATCTTAGCTGACTGAATTAGACATAGGTATGTATGTACTTATGTATATATCTATGTATGTATATATGTATGTATTCATGTAGGTATATGTATGTGTGTATTGTTTTATATACTTATTTTGATCATATTTGTTTGTTTTTTTTTATGTTGTTTTGTGTAGTCAATTACACCGCCGTCTCTCCAGCTTCTTTCTTGTCCTCTCCATCCTAAGGTTGTCTGGAAGATATCGCTCTTAGCGATAATACTGCCCATTATTACACTGTATTCTTTAATTATGTACTTCATGTTTTATGTTTTCTGTGGTGTGAAAATAAAGAGTTTTGTATTGTATTAATTTCGGTCACCTAATTTAAGCTGCATTTGGTTTCATAAAAAAAGTTCTGTTTGATTTACACTGCGATACAAAATGTCGTTATCTTCTGACTTATATTTGCGGTGGCGAGAGGAGCGATAAAAGTGCCAGTCAAGTACAGGAATGCGAGAGAGTAGCCACGTATTTGATGGTATATGAGGAGCTGGCGAACAAAACTTTTGGCATGGTTTTTAATTTATAAATTGAGTAGTTTTAACACTGTTTTAGGCGGTTTTGATTGAAAATTATTTGAGATTCAAATTCAACGGGCCCGAAACTTCCGGACTGCAAAAAAAAGTAGTTTGACCAGATGCGTAATTATATCGTTTTGTTCGCTCCTCATATATAATATTTGTGAAACTTAAAATGTTTACTAGGCAATTTTCAAAACTTACTTGAGTCTTTCCTCACACCTGATAGCCAATCTCTCTTTGTATTTGATTTAATATTGGAAAGTTTTACGAGCTCTAATAATTCTTCAAAAACATGCAAACCAAATGATAACAGTTTTTAAATATGTCCGGATTTGCACATAAAAGTTTATTTAATTAAGGTTTAACTCTCGAAGTAAACTCTCCAAGTGTCAGTTTCTCATTATTATGTAGTTATCTTATCGTTACGCATTATTAGTACTTAGCTATTTTTCTTCTAAGTCTTCTCAATATGCTTCCTAAATACGTAAAATTTTCAACTGTTCCTTTTCCACCACCACATAAACACCTGCTCTAAATGTTGAAAAGCAACTGAATAAAATGTGTCCGTCTGGCAATCGGACCGAATTTCAGCTGGGCAGAATACCTGCGATCGAAATTACGCGACTTACAACTTCAAAAATACGTTTATTTCTGTTAACTCCAACTGTGATATTATCACAAACGAATAACTGACGTATCAGTAACAATAATAAGAAATAAGAATCATACTAAGATCCAATGAAATAATTTATTTGACTTACAATTAGGTAATAAAGCCATGAATTCTTTACTATAATACTGTAATTCAAAAGTTAGTGCCTTTATCAAAAATAAATTAAAAAATACATCATAAGTACCTACGTCATGATATAATTACAGAAACAGAAAACAAGACATTTAAAAAATCTAAAATAACGATATTACACATTAATTAATAAAGATAATTTAGTTTTAAGTTTAGAGAATCTTGCCAGAATCGACACCTTTTATTTATCCTCATTCAAGGTTACATAAGGATTTTTGTTTTCAAAATGAAATTTCTATAAATTTTATTCTAAAATGCCTGCGCACAGAATGACGGGTAAAGTGAAGACCTCAGTCGGGACTAATCTTCCATACTAAACTGGTTGCGGGAAAAACATAGGACACGTCAACTGCCAACTTTGTCACGCTGATCGCAAAAGTTCTTCAAGTAATAGGGTGATACTCGTAGTTACAAAAACTGTTGTAGGTAATGGGCTGGCAAGGCGCCCTTATCCTTCCTGAATAACGATTGCGATCAACGTCAAAAACGGGGAAGTTTAGCTATGGTTATCCATATTTATGTTTACGTTCAACTTCAAACCAGCACTACAGGGTATAGTGACTTTTGCACATTTAGAATATTTGTGTCCAACTACAAACCTTATTAGCACTAGGACATAACCGGTTTCGCTCCTGAACTGAAGTCGTTATTAGGCAATATATTCAATAAGGATGATGACTTTTCTTTTTCTTCCACTATCAGGTAAATTATCAAAAAGTATTGGAGAGGTTTTTTTTGTCACACAATCAAAACATTACTAATATAATATTGATTTGAAATGTCGCATGACGTCACGTCATGGTACAATTTTTACTTCCAAGTGACGTCACGAGACCCCACTCGCGTCGCGTCCTATGAACAAGCCGAATTGTGAGTTTACGGTCCACACGTTAATTTTTACTCGCTTTAAAGTAAAGCCATCGAGTAATACCGTATGTGGGTACGGACCAATAGACCCTGAACTTACCTGAGCTCTGAAAATCCTCTGTGGTTAATACAAAGAAAATAAACTGTAAGTGAGTACGGACCATAACACCTATACCATTTACATAGTTCCATAGATTGGAAATGACATCAGTTTAGTTAAAACTTGACACTCTACAATGGCAATCGACTATAGATTATGGTGGCATGTTACCATAATTTGTTTATTTACCACCATATCTTACATTAAAACGGCGATATTTTGCAAAACTGCCAAATATTATGTGTGATATAAAGTATTTTCTGTTACCTATACCTTCTTTAATTTCACACACATTTTAACGTTATAGTCTACTCAGTCTTTATTTCCTAATTGGGTATAATAAATCTAAATTTAAACTAAAACATTTAATACTAATGTAAATACAAAAAATTACCATTGGCACGAACCAACATCAAATTTGAATAGTTGAATTCGATCTCGATACGAGTAAAAGAAGTAAATATGGAGAAGTTTTGTCTGGAAATTTGAACGGCGTCACAACGGACGTAACAAGAATTAAAATCTTTATTCTTTCGAATTCGATATTGGTTTTTGCTAAGAGTACAGGTACAGTCAGTAGTGAGTTGGTCTGTCTGCAAAACTAGGAAAGCTTTCTATCAATTGAAAAATGTGGAAGTTTCCAACAAGCCAAATGAAAGTACGTCTTAGAGAAAGATCTAAAAATACCATGTGGAAATCCATTATGTCTTCACGAAAAATCAACAATACGTACTACGTACTAATCAACGTACGTAAAACAATTTTGATGGTAAATGTATGACTTTAATTTTAATATTTTTCTGGAGACGATGTATCTGATAGGAATAATAGTGATTTATTATAAAGAAAGAGAAGAAACGTACCCGACTGTATTTTAACCAACATTTGAATTTAAATTTGAAAATACTTTAATAAATAAATAGTCATGTGCACTCAACTACGAAACATATATTTTTTAATCTAATTAAATGTATTTCATGTTGAATTCCTACCTAAAAAGTAGGTTGAGGTTTTAGAAACATCTCAAACTTGTGAGATTTGGCGTCATATTTTCAAGCTCTCTCTAATATCAGAGAATTTCTAAATCTCCTCCATCCGCGTTTCCAATATAGAAGTTCACGTTTAACTTAATCATCTAAATCTTATCTTCCATTTAGATATGAAACAAATTATAAAACGAAATGAACATTTGTGACAGGCAATTACGTAGATCATAATTAGGTTTAATCTTCATGTCGCTTGATAATCGAGGTTTACTCCCAGCGAGATCAAATGTAATATAATTTATGTTTCGAACGTTACTTAGCTGCTTATTAGATTACCAACAAAATCGTATAACAAAATACGATTCCTGTTTATGAAAAAGAAAATAACATCGTAAAACTCTTTTTCCGAACTTTTGCTGTAGAAATAGATTAAATATTTACATTATAATAAAATGTAAACTTTTCCCGATATTTCCGATCATTATTTGTTCATACATGAAAAAATAATCATCACAAAACATGCTTTGTTTTCGTTTGTAAAGACAAAAAATACCAATCGTTTTTGTAGCAGCCCAAAAATCCTTAACAAGATAGCGAAAAATAAGTGGCTTGTCATCTGTCAACCCGTGCTGAACAAGTTGACTAATCATCTGGGGAGGAGATTTTATTTCAAAGTCATTATTTTAGGCACTGAAAAAACATGATATGAAGAAAAGAAAAAATGTTTAAAGAACAACGGCTAACAAGTGTAAAAGTATTGAAATTTTGTAGTTTCGTCTTATTTTTAAGTACTTACCATAAAATGGGTGTAAAATGTGTAGTTAATTCGAGATTTAATCCTTTTTCTTTAAATTAGATCACCATCACGTTTCACTTCGTGTTCATTACACAAAAATATTTATCTTATATCACAAAATGTAATGCGCTAAAAAGATTCGTAGTCCGTCAAACCTCCCGCTACGGTGCTACGAGCTACGGCACGTGCAGCGTTCGTAGGTTGGTAGTCAAACTGGGGATACTCGGTGCGAACTAAACTCCCGAAGAGTGCCGACGGCAGCCGAACGGAAGCCGAGCATTTGTAAGCTGTGATTGATAGCAAATGAAATGTGAGGAATGAGTAGTTCTCGAGGGCTCTTTGTTTTAACGATTACACTTTCATAATCATCTTATAAGCGCAGTCTTATTAATGTTCAGGAAGTAAGTAATAAAACAATTCCTAATATCGCATCTTAATTATGGATAAATGTCATGCGAGTCTTTTCTTTATCCGATATTACGATTATAAACGAGGAAGTCAATATTCTTGTAAAGAAGGTATCTTGTTAATAAGAGATAAAAATACCCCTAATACATTGTTCATGGGGGAAAGGGTGATGGAGTATTTAATTAAGGCAAGGAGATGCGTAACAAGAATCTTGTCCTGTGACTGCGAAGTGTTTTCATTAAAACTTTCATAATATTACTAGTGGGTGCCCGCGACATCGGCTGCGTGGAAATATTAGTTTCCCATACAAACTTTGAACCCCCGTTTTACCGCTTTAGGAGGTGAGTTTTGGGTTTTGGTTAGCCTTTCGAAGCGCACGCCTACATCATAATAGTTATAATGTGTGCCAAATTTCAGCAAAATCCGTTCAGTTATTTTAGCTGTGCGTTTATAGATCAGTAAATCAGTAACGGTTGCTTTTTACTCATACAAATTTTATTGGCAAGAAATTGTTGGTCATAGTTTCTTTTTAACTTTAAGTTATGACTAGATGTGAGGACCTATAATTGGTTCTTTGTCGCTACTATTTATTTCTAGTTTATTAAAGATAAGCTGTTGGGCTTTCATGAAACCAAAATAAATAAATAAAATAAATAGAACACGCACTTAAAAAATCAATCAAAATCATTTTTTTTTTAATACCTGTTGCTAAAATTGGCCGCTTATTTACACATTTTGTTTACAAATTAACGCGTCAAAAGCAAAACATAACCTTAAATCACAAAATCCAAATTAAAAAAGTTTTATATTTAACTTAAAACAAAAACTGTGGATCGAACGATATCCACATTAATTAATTTCATTTATGTACTATGCCTAAAAACCTCTATTAAAGATTCTAAAATTGTAACCTTATCGTCAACATTAAAGCATCCAATGACATAAAAAAACATTATAACCACCAAACTGGTGTAATAATGTTGTACTCAATTTCATAATAACACTCCTTCGTTTTGTAAATACCTTCCGCGCCAAGGGCAAAGATAGGTAGATGTAGATAAAGTCTTGTATGATCTTGATAATTGATCATAATTAGGTATTAAAACACTCATGTGATACTTTTATCATAACAAACATTCGTGTTTTAATATCCCTCATTATATGTACAATAGTTGCATAAATAACTACTATGAACTCAAAATAGCCACATTGTAGGTGAAAATAAAGAGAACGTATAACTCCGATATTCAATTATTTTCTTGGGCCAATTAGTAACACATTTATAAAAATTAAGAATGTGAAAACGTGAACAAAAATACGGTAACATAAAGTTTCAACATTTAACACTCTCTTAATTATGACTAGTGGGCGCCTACTACTTCGTCTGCGTGGAAATATTAGTTTCCCATAATTTGAACCTACGTTCTACCCCTGAGTCTGCACCCAGGCGTGCGCCTACATGATAATAGCTAAAAGTGTGCCTGATTTCAGCGCAATCCGTTCAGTGGCTTGAAGTGTGTATTGATAGATCAGTCAGTAATTGTTGCCTTTTATAATCACAATCAAAATCATTTATTCAGTTTAAGCTGTTACAAGCACTCATGAATGTCTTGAAGTTACGCCATCGGTTCGTCAATCTACGACGGGAGAACTTGTACTGAGAAGAACCGGCAAGAAACTCAGTAAGGGCTATTTTTTTCTCCCTGTTTTATTATTTACAGAGTCATCAAGTTGAAAAATGACTTTAGAGGTGATTCATGAAGTCACCTTTCATTACATGATGTGAAATTATACATTATTTGTTCACCTGCATTTTGATTGCTGTGTCATACAATATAAATACAAAAAAGTGTTAACAAATTTAAACAGATGATAGTGTTTACATACCTCGCTGGGATTCTAATTCAATTCTTTTAGCACCTAATTAAACGTTTGACTTGACAGGACTTGTGGCAACCTATTCTTTAGACTTTGTTTATTTTTAGCAAGTGAAGTTTGTGACAAAAATTAAGTAGAAATATCGCCCTAGAAATTAAAGTAAATTAACACTATCTCATCTATCAGCTTATTAATGTCTCCCCACGTTTATTTGTACCTCACGAACCCACAACCCCCACTATCCGGGTGAATGCACTGACCAATTATGCTACTGTGACCCTAATGGCCGTGTCAAATTTCGTCTTGTAATTCTTAGGCTGCAAGGCAGCGCCATTTTATTGTTGTCCCGTCTGCTGCCTGGACTGCGTGGATTTTTTCTAGATAAAATTTCTTTAGATTAAAACATCTAGTAGTTAAATGCTAAAAAAATAAAAATATGGCAACAAAAATCCGTAATAAACACAAGAGATTTCCTTATGAAATTGAGACGAAGAAGAAGACTTGACGAGAAGTAAATGTAAAAAAGGATATTATTATTGTTATAAGTAGGTAGGTGTTTATATACAAGCAATGAAAAAAACAGGTCTATTCAGACAACGAAATGTAGCAATGTATATGTTCCATTCCGAAAGCTGATATGGAGCTAATGGTCGACGTTATAACGTGCCAATGCGTGTCAATATTGATATCGACTATGGAGCAATTTCTCCACAAACAGAATTTGGTGATGTGCCTGTTTCGTGGTAAAGAGTTGAGATGTTATAAACTAGATTATCTGTACCTGTACTCTTAAAGTCACTTGCACCAGCATTCTTAATTCAAATTAGAACTCAATCCAGCTTAGCATTATCGTAATTATATATATCGTTAGATGATTTGATAAATCGAATTATGGAGAAAATCCTAAGGATTTTGCTTAAACGCGGATAATTAGGCAATGGCGATGACACTGCTCAATCTTACTGTTAGCTAGCGCTTCGCAGGCCGCTGCCCCAGCACGTTCGCTACGCTCGCTCGGCTCGCGCTTCATAGTTACAAGTCACAACTTTAACCTAACCTTGAGTGAATCCAAGAACCCAAAACCTAAGAATATTTATAATAATCCAACGGTTATTATTTTCGCAAAACTACTGAGGCAACTGACGTTTTCGCAAAAATACTATTTTTTTTTCAGTAAGATTGAGAAACGTCATGGCATTGTCTAATTATCTGCGTTTTCGCAAAATCCCTAGAATTTTTGGGAAAATTCGATTTATCAAATCATCCTACAAGATATACCTACATCCTTGTTAACTTTTCGAATTCAAAACATGATTTTATTTTCAAATTCATTGATGAATTTTGGTGGAAGTCAGCCTCGAAGATGACCTCCAATGTAGCGTAATCATCATCGTCATTTGTCCTACTCTTCGCCGCCGTTTTAAAACACACAACATGATTAAGTTTTTCTAATACGATCGATCGACACAAACGTAAAACGATAATATTGTTATTATTTTGGGTTACCTACAATGCGAAGAGATGACACTGACAGAGGTAAATTCGACAAGGCCATGAAAGTTCTGATTAATTTTTGAAATCAGAAAGAGAGCGCGTTTATATGGTTTCAACTATTCAATTGAGTCCCGAAAACTAAATTTTGATATTATGAAGTGTTTTTTTTAAATTATGACTCGCGATAAACGCCATCTGTATCACCATCGGTTTTAAGATAAACACACTACTACTGATAGTTCCGGTTACACAATAACAATTCCTCACTCCGGCATCAATCGAAAATAGACTTTATTAGTGTAATGATAGATTTCAGTTCCACCAACTGAATATGAGATTCAATTTGTAGATTTAGCGAGTTGATCTGTTTGCATACAATCGTTTGTTGGAGTAATCGTTTCTATTCATTAGTATTCATTAATAGTAGCGATCATACGAGAACGGTTTCGAGTTATAGCTAGTGAAGGCTCCGTAATTGAAAGCGAAACTATATTTAAGTAGCTCCTGCTATGGTCAACAATTTCTGTATGTAAAAAATACCTTTTAAATCCCGAAAGAATAATTTTACAAGACATAAAATAACGTTCGATTTGTTATCGTTTGTACCCAATTAATAGGTTTATCATATCTTCTCAAAGTCTGCGCTGTGTTAAGTGGAAGCATGGAACGGAGCGGAAGACGTGTGTTTATTTCATGTCATATCATAGTGCAGCACTGCGTGAGGCGGGTCTCTCGCGCAGCGATGTTCTATGAAATCTTATGAAATAAATACGCGGTTCCCGCTCCGTTCCATGCTCCAGCTTAACGCAGCGCAGGCTCTTAAAATCCATTTGCATAAAATTTGCTAAATCTCGATTATTTCGAGATTTTTCCAGACCGGAATAATGGACCAAATCATGTATTGAAATCTTATACATGATTTGGTCCATACAAAAATTTCAAATTGACACTGATGTTTGGCATTTTTGTTTGAGCCAAATCCAGTTCTAGTTTAAGTTAAATCGAGATTTAGCAAATTTGCTGCAAGTGGGCCTTAGTGTTTTTTAAGCCTTAGTAACAAGACGATTGTGTATTTATTCACCTTATTGTGTATTACCTTATTACATCTGGCAATATAAAATAAGACATAGCAGATTAACTGCTCAAATTGTCTAGGGGAGTAACTTCCACCTTACAGATCACCAGAGTAAAATAATAATACTTTTTGTGCTAGTTTTGGTAGTATTGTATATACATCTGCGTTTAATGTTCCAAAGCTTCATAGATTAGGTGATGGTATCAGAATAGGCAACACGCGTGTAATTGCAAGCGTACTTTGTTTTCAGACACAGATATTTTTTATTTTTTTTATTCACATTTGACAGATAGACGAATATGAATAAAAATTAAATACAAAAAAATAACACATCTTTAAAGAAATAATTGCAAATATTTTGGCTAATACTTGGGGTTGACTAATTGTTCGTTAATTACAAACAGTTGGCCCCTTGTTAATAAACATGATGTAAGCTGGTATTATTAATTCAGTATTTTGTCTCTGTCTACCAAATAACAAATGACATTTGAGTTATGTGACCAAACATCTCCAAGCATAATCTTCCGTTATTAATAGCAGGGCAAGATATTGGTTTTGATATTAAGTACAGATTAGTTCACTATTCTATTAATATTATAAATGTGATCATATCTATGTTTGTAAGTAGTTTATGACCAGAATAGAGAGATGGGGACTTTTTATCCCTGCAAAATGTTAGGTTCTTTTGGGATTTTCAAAAAACTAAAGTTAACGCGGACGAAGTCGCAGGCGGCCGCTATCTTACATAAATTTGCGAAGACTAACAGCAGTACGGAATAATTATACTTCTTAGTTTGATTTTTTAGAGTTTTCAATACATTACTCTCCAAATTATAATGTTAAATTGGAATTGGATTAGAAAAAAAACGTTCAAAACAAATTTCGTCTACTTTTACCAATAAGACCTAATTGTAATTTATTGAGGTGAAATATGTAAATAGAGTTTTTATTTCAAGTTGTTAAAATATAACTTCAAGCTAATTATTAGATAAAATGGAGACTATAACAGTTATCCTTATGTGCGATGGTCAAAATCGGTTAAAATCCATCAAGTGAAACAAACAAAACTTATTAGAGAAGAGGATGTCGGGTCTACTTACGAAAACATGTGACAATCGGAGATGTAATGGATGGCGTCGACTCCCAAATTGGGTGCTCCAAAAAGTAACTCAATTTGCTAACGGGCGCGTGTGCTTTTGCAGTAGGGATAGAGGCACGATCCGGGACGGCAGTGGTGGCACTTTAGGGCCATTCTATCTGACCGGAGCAGTTCGAATTAACGGACTCAAATGAACGTGAACGACTTAATATCAGCCGTGCACTGGATGCTGGGCTTAGCCTGTGAAGCACGTCAGATTTAATTAAAACTAGACTTTAATGGTTAAAATTTTCTTTTTTCTTTGTAATAATCGGGTACAAAATTCACAGTTTTATTTTAAAGTATTAAATATATATTATTCTAATTAGAATTGCGGCTGTACTGTGACCACTATAATTCAAAAGGCTATCATACTGACTTTGAAATGTATAATAACCTTTATTATTTTAAGATATTGCTCTTCTAAGAAAATGGTTATAGTGTATGTTAGTATGAGATCTCTTATTTTTTTAATATGACATTTCTATTAACTATGATGTTGAAGAATGCATTTGTTATATAAAAAGTGTTTCCTATAAAATAATTAAACTTATCATGTAGTGTGACTCGCTCTATCGCCAAAGAGATATGCTAGTATAACAAAGTATATATTTAGCCCTCCTAGCTGGCGCTTTAACAATGGTTCAGTAATATTAAAATAAAATTTTATACCTTGCACTACACTTAAGAACTACAATATTATTATGCGACATGGACACAAAAGACACAGTCACATCCATATAATAAAACGTTTCATCCGAATTGGACATAATGCCCTAGAGCGCACCTAACGATATAAGCCTGGAAAGTGGGGAGCTGGATGTAGGGGACATCTTCTTTGCTCTTCTAACTGTTACTGTGGGCCACTAAATTAGAGTTTATACATATGACTGAACTGAACTGGTAATTAACCTTTGATTCATAAACACTTGGGAGATACACTATTCATAAACATTCGCCTCTCAGACGTTGTATATTATTTCGATGATTTTAGATTTCTACAATAAAAAAAAACAATAAAATTCACTTGAATTGATAATGAGATGGAAAAAAAAAGTTATTCTGAGCAATCAACACATACTATTCCTCGGTGATCCATACATATGAATTTTTTGCATTGGGTACAACAGAAACTTGTCATTCGACGTTTTGTATAATCGCATAAAGCACATTTTTTTTTCTGTGATCCACTGAGTTATGGTTGAGTAGTTTCGTCAAGTACTTCTGCAATTTTCCTATTTAGGAATCGCTTCAAAGTTGACATTTCACGGCGTCCACGCAACCAACCATTACACAGTTAGGTAGAGACATCTTTTGTATACGGTCGTCGAGACATAGCTTTTTCATTATTATTTATAGTATTATGGACAAATATAACATATTAATTAATTATAGTCATATTCAGTATGCCAAAAAAGTAACAAAAAATAGTCAGATCCAAACTACAATAGTAACACTATTCATAAACATTCGTCTGTCGGATTACCTAATTACTATAACTCCTTTAGCATAGTGTGCCCTGGCATGTGGCTGGCGCAAAACTAAGTCATTAATGAACTAGGAAGGTACTAAGGAGTTGGACTGTCTATCTCCTTCACTCTAAAAGTTATAAGCGTTTACGTGATTTTCGCGGTCTGTGAGACAAATGTGTATGAATCTACGGTTAAACAGTGAGTCGCATTCTACGAAGGGTTTTGTAGGATTGCCCTGTAGTTTAACTTTTAACAGTAGCAGTTCAGGTTGACAAAAAAAATTCGTGTGGCACTCGGGGACTGCCGCGGTAAGGCTATTGCATAGCATTATTTATCAACTTATGCAATTATAATTATTTATTTATTTTATTTATGCACGTATTTTTTTTTCTTTGATATCCATTCAAGTTTTTTTTTTCATATTAATGGATGGCGAGGTAGGCCTTATGATATTTGATTGGGCAAGACCAGCAAAAAACAGCATTGCCCAGCGCCAAAAAACTTCCACAAGCTCCACAGTCTACCATCTTTAGTCCAAATATTTAAATTATAATTATAAAGTCTAAATAAAAGGGAGACAAATAAAAATAAGAACAGGTGCTCTCACGAACAAAGATTAACAACCAGTTTAGTGGCCACACATGTATCGTACAGCTCGCTGAATACGATATGCGTCGGCCGCAACACCAGGTATTCCCCGTTTTATTACATCCAATTTTATTTTATGCCCCCATCATATTCCTATTGATCGCCCGGTTAGATCTTTAAACGCATTAAAATCTTTATTTGACGGTTCGTAACGACTTTTTAATAGCCTAAGTGATGGCAGCATCTAACGTTATTTGAATACATAAATTTGGTCGGTGTTTTTTCAGTATCAGTTTGAGGCATTTTCAAATTGTCTTTTAATACTCTTATTAAGTAACTTATTTTTTTTTTACTTCCTCTACCTACTGTAAAATTACTACAGACTGACAGTAGCAAAAATGTAAACTTTTCACATGGTAGTACTGATTATAGTTAAAAAAACTTACCCTGATACTTTATTATTAACCGACTTAAAAAGGAGGATTCAGTTAAGTTTTAGGGTTCCGTACTCATAGGGTAAAAACTAAGCCCTGGGTCTCCCAATTCCATGGGTCTATAGATCGTAAACGGAATGAGTAACAGAACGAAGCCAAATGTTTGGGTCAAGATTCAATTTCATTATTTTCAGTTTATTGTCTAGAACTCGTTGAGTAGGATATGATTATATTGTTGAATACTTGACAGTTCAATTCAACTGTCCCTGCCCGAAGCCAAGCGCCGTTGGTAGCGGTGAAAGTTGTCATTTTTAAACAATTTTTACTACGTGATCTATCTGAAAATCGAAACTAATTAAGAATATGAAAGTTTCGTTTGTGACATATGAACATTATATATCAAAACTTAAATTTCTAAATCTGTATTTAAATAAAAAATACTGAAAACGCCGATTAGTAACGTACTTTGTAAGTTGTGATAAAATCAAACAAATATTTTTCCTTTCATGGCGTGTTGCGAACTGCGATGTAGGTATTGGTAGAGCTCGGAAACGAACTATTTCATAACTCAGTGATATAAGGTAGCTTCAATAACAGGATTTTATCACTGCACAGAACCCTAATAGAGCGATACTAGATTCGCGCTTGGCCAGGTTTTTTGTTTAAATCAGTTTTTTGTCGAAATGTTCATTAGGTGAAGATCTGTTGAGTATTTTGGGAGGCGAAACGAGGAAACTCTTTAAACTCAAACTCAAACTCATTTATTTAGTCTAGGCTGTTACAAGCTCTTGTGAAAGTCAAACGCTACGCCATCGGTTCGTAAATCTCGACCTTGTACCGAGAAGAACCGGCAAGAAACTCAGCAAGGGCTATTTTTTTCTCCCTGTTTTGTTTCATACAGTGTCGTCAATTGAAAGATGACATCAAAAACTAAAAACATGTGTTGATGTCATATTTCATCACATTAATATTATTAATTTTTTGCTTTATCTGATTGTTTTGCGTTTACTACATGTTTAAGTAAAACCTGTTATTCCTTATCGTAAGTAATATTGTATTGCTAGAACTGTAGAATCATAGTAAAAATCCTTAAGTCAATTAAGTTAAAGTTAGTTTTTCTGGTGCGAGAATCTTGCCTTGCCGTAACACAGTGTTAACTAGCTCGGAAGGTAAAGAATGTTTGGCTCGTATACCTACCCACACATAAAATAATTTTCTATGAGTATTAACTAAGCAGCTTTTCTTTTAATTATTTACTGTTAATATTGAGCATAATCATGAAAAGTGCTTAATTCCATATAGTTAACATGTTATAACGTGAGTGTGTGTTGTGTGTGTGTTGTGCGTGGAAATTACATAATATGTAAGTGGTAGCTCAATATTGTAACTATTACTTATTATCAATTGGGAATTTAATCGCTGTGTGTTTTGAGTCTGGGGAAACACGGATAAAAAGATTTTTTTATTTTGTTTTCTTTAGATTTAAACTTATGTTTTCTTAGAAAACTAGTACTAGTTATAAATAGCTTAAGAAGGTTTAGGTTTATTGCCAACCAAGGTATACTGTAACACATGTTTATGAATAAAATTCTATTCTATTCTAATTAACAATAAGTTAAGTATAACTAGCAATTTTCAACCAAATTAGCAAAGTAAAACGACTTAGTCTATTATATTAAGCCCAAGGTGCCTTATCATTTATAAAATCTTTAACTGTATAGTAACCTTTCTTAAGGAGACAAGTTTTTATACGCACTTTAAACTTATTAAAAGGTAAATTTATTATTTCTTTTGGTATTTTATTATAGTAACATACACCTTGACCCACAAATGAACCAAGAACCTTTTGGTGTCTCAACGGTGGCAATTTGAGTTTATCTTTATTTCTGGTATTTAAATTATGTACATCATCGCGCCCCGAATATAAATTTGTCTTCTGACGCACAAACAATATACAATTATAAATGTATTGAGAGGCAACGGTCATTATACCTATTTCTTTAAATACATCCCTAAGAGAAGTTCGAGATCCTAAGCGGTAAATAGCTCTTATAGCTCGTTTTTGATGATCAAAACGGTTTCAATGTCAGCGGCCGTGCCCCACAATAGAATGCCATATGACATGATGCTGTGAAAGTAGCTAAAGTATATTGTCCTAGCAGTGTCAACATCTGAAAGCCGTCTTATTTTATAAATTGCATAAGCAGCAGAACTAAGTTTACCCGATAGTGTTTTAATGTGAGGGTTCTATTGAAGTTTGTGATCTAGTGTTACGCCCAAGAAAACGGTAGTATCGACTAAAATTTGTTTTTCACCATTAAGAATTATATCCCCCATTTCAGCATGCTTTACATTCGGTAAAGTAAATTTCACACATTTAGTTTTTTTCGCATTAAATTTAAGATTATTACTAGAGAACCAGTGGAGTACCTTAGACAGTGCATTTTTTACATCGTCATAATTAGTTTTACACCTGTCAATGTTAAAAATTAGTGAGGTGCCATCTGCAAACAAAACAATGTCACTTTCTACAAAGAAAGGTAAATCATTAATGTAAATTAAAAAAGAAATGGACCTAAAATTGAACTCTGGGGAACGCCTATTTTCACATAAGATCCGGCTGATTTTGTACCGTCAATATCAACTGTCTTTCTGTCAAATATGATTGCACTAATTTTTGTGCGGTATCTTTTATGCCGTAATGATTTAATTTACATAACAAAGTTTGATGATTAACGCAATCAAAGGCTTTAGATAAATCGCAGAATATCCCAAAAGCATTCTGCGACTTTTCCCAAGCATCAAATATATATTTTAGCATAGCGTTTTTAGTGAAACCGTACTGCGCTCTGTGTAATAGTTTATTAATGTTAAAATGAGTTAACAATTGTTCTAACATTATTTTTTCATGCTGGTAATATAGATATTGGCCTATAGTTGCTAGGATCTTTACAAGTACAGTACAGTACATATTAAAAGCTGTTTCGTAATTTTAAGAAAAATATAAAAGATAAATAGTTCCAGCTAGGAGCAAATAATAATTGCTTCTAGCATGCTATACATATCGTCGATGCTATTTTGGATTTTTGGCTTATAAAAGGTTATAAAAAACTTTATGGTCAAAAATCATTTTACTGTTGTTCGCGCATATATCCGAGATCCATTTAGATGATTATTATTTTATCATTAGAATGTAAATAAAATCAAAAAGAATAATAAATTTTCTTAAAAATTTCAAACTGTTATTTCACTAAAATATTGATACTAATCCAAAACTTTAATTCCTTCATATTAAATGTCCCCGCTAACTTTCTTTTCTTTCGTTTCTTCTTGATATTCAACCTCTCCTTCTATACAGGGTGAAATTGAATGTTTCTATGAAACTTCGTGAGATTGATGGGTTACGTGTATAGAGTATGCCTGATTTTTTTCGGATTTTTTAAAATAATTTTTTCGTTTTTTAATTTTTTATTTGGTTATTTTTTGTCATTTCTTCCTTATGAGTAATTATTCATTTTAAACACGTCTACATAGAAGTTATAAAGCAACTTAAAATAAGCACTACTAAAAAAACGGAAACTTAATGAATGCCTTCATTATGCCTCCAGTCGAGATCAGCGCCGGTCGGGGCGACGACCGGCGGCCGCCTGTAGGTACCTAACTACACGCACAGATGACTCGGCGCTTACCTATTCTCCGCTTTGATCCACACTATTTAAAAACAATACAATAAAATAGTCTTAGATGCTATATTATAATTATTTATTCACTGATACACAATACCTTTGAATATTATTTCATAAAGCACAGGTAATTAATCAATAAAATAAATCTTCTTAAAATTAAGAGCAAATCGGTATAACTTACGAGCTTAGTGAAGGAAGGAACTCTTCGTGTCTTATTTGCCCACGTCATGAAATTCCGAACACATTTAATCACAGCCACAGTCACACATACACACACACACACATAATAATATGTTGTTTTGCGGCAAGCACGGGCGGGCGGCGCGCCGCACGCTGGCAACTAGCGCCGGTTGCGGCGTCTTTGATGATGTGAATTCCGCCCACCTCCCCTCTTCCCCGCACGCGGACGTTTGCTTTGATTGCATGCAAAACGCAGTCGCAAGTATGTCAATCGCGCGTGAGCGTGCGCATCTTTTGACTTGGTGACATACACTGTGATAATTTCATTATGCCTCGGTATACAAACCAAGAATATTTAGAGATGGTGTACTGCTATCGCGAGTGTGACGAAGTAGGTTTGGTTTACGAATGAGTCCCTAAACCATAGAAGTTGCATTTTGTGCAGTGAGTAGTGATAGGGACACTTTAAAAAAGGTGAAAAGACACGTCCGCAAACAGGCAACCTTTGTTTGCAGCAAAATGGTGGTTTAGAGCAACAATTTTGCAGATAATAATTTAAGTCTCTTTTTATTGCTAGTGTAAATACTTTTTGATTAGAAACAACTAATTGTGTACTACCAGTGTGATTGATTTGATAAAAAGTTCTAGTGAAAAAAATGAATATGTTCCTCGTTCCTCGTTGTACCTACTTACATCGCCGGTCTCGTAAGTACTTTTGAATACCTGGTTATAAATTTCATTCTGACCCAAGATTTGAACTGCAATAAGTATTTCTTTTTGTTTAACATTTGCCTATTTCCAATCGTGACAAAATTATTATTAACTTTTAAAGTTTTTCTCTGCTTAAGAGAAGATGACATTTGTGCTTATTATTTCAATTTCAATAAAGGCATCTAAGCCGATTTTATTGTATTGTGTGGAATCAAACGAGTCAGCTGAGCTCTGTGTAGAGTTAGGTAGCTACTCACTCAACGGCTGGCGGGCGCGGTCGGTCGTTGACCCGCGGTGGAATTTCAATGTTTTTCCGTTTTTTAGAAGTGCTTATTTATTAGTTGTTTTTCACTGGATATGTAAGTTTGTTTGTTTAAAATGAATAACTACTCAAAACGAGGAAAGGACATAAAAATACACAAATTATAAATAAATACATCAAAAAAATATACTTCAAAAAAATCCGAAAAAAGACAGGTATACTCTATACACATAACCCAACAATCTCACGAAGTTTCATAGAAACATTCAATTTCACCCTATATTTTCAATATCTTGTCCTTGAAGTTTATACGCAACCTCATTTCTTTCTCTTATATGGTCAAATCTGCATAGCATTTCCTATTTTTAAAGTACCTATAAGAAACATTTTTTTCAATAAGTGTAATGCAAAAATGTTTGAAATACAATTACTACTAGAAATAAATATGTTTTATGAACTTATTTCTTGTAAAATAAACGAAATTAATGTTCGTCCACAACTAAAACAATAGTTTATTATCTAAGTTTATGTGAATGTAACTTGAATATAACTGTTGAAATGTAAATAAAATATGACACTACAAAAACAAACCAGTAGCAACAAATTAAAACGAGAAACGAGAGAATCTTGTTGCTGAGCTCAAACAGGCTTTGGATCAGATTTCCAAATTGACCAGGAACTTGGATGAGTTAAATGCCAAACAAACCCAGGTTTGGCTTTCGTGGCAAAAACATCTCCATTCCTTCCCTTTCCCTCTCTTTAGGGCACAACACTGGCTCAGTATGCAAGTTCACTCATACCTGAATCCAAAGGACTACATCGAAACCGTGATCAAAACAGCTTCTCGCGTATCATTCCTAGAATGATACGCGAGGCTATAGAGATTAAAAAATATCCAAATTTCAATAGAGAACATGGTTGGTATATACCACCAGCTAGGGAACCCATTATACAGGAGATAAAATCCCAACCCCGAGCACACACTGCAAGACCAACAGATACCATTAGTTCTTTTTGTTTGCATAATTTAACATAAAAATGAGATAGAAAACCTCTCTTGAGTCTGTTTCGCCGGTTCTTCTCAGAAAGGTCTCCCACTTTTGGAACCGGTGGTAGTTTACGGTTAACTACCGTCAAATAAATAAACTGAAAATTACAAAAAAGAATTTTAAATAAAATACTTTATTAACTAAATTAAGTAATAAATTCATACATAGACAATAAAACTTTAAAAATTGAACAATGAAATAACCGAACGCTCAATAAAAGTCTTTCGAAGGTAGCTCGACAAAATTAAACAAAAATTTGATTCCGACGACGTAGCCTGTAAAGGCTACGAAACGTCAATAAATAAATAAAGTTTCGTGCCCGTAAAAACAAGTTTTATTTAATGAGTGATGTGCGTGAAAACCTAAGAAACAAATAATATTTTGTAAATATTATTACAAGAATTGACGCTGTGAAGTTTTTTTCGCTCGTTTTTCGCTACTTGCACAGCTAAAAATGTTCCATTTTGTATTTATTTAAAAGAGTTGTATTATGATTCCTACTTGAATAAAGATATTTTGAAATGAATTGAATTATGCTAATAGTATAAATGTGACGTTTGAATGGTTGTTACTCAATCACGCAAAAACGGCTGAACGGATTTGGTTTAAATTTAGCACACATAGTTTATTACTTGGAGTAAGGCACAGGCTACTTTTTATTCTGAATAAATGTTTCATTCCTGGGATTTGCGAAAAACATACAGGAAAGTGAACAAAGTTGCGTGCGGAAGCTAGTATTAAATACTAAATCTAAAATATAAGTATATTTTCCCTTTAACTTTCTTCTTTCTGCACCAGATATCACCTGCGCTAAGTTACGTTCGGAAGTAACGTCATTAGCATGTGTTTAGAGAAATAATAATGTAGGCTCCTTTTTGTGAGCACAAACAAGTGACCCCTATATATCAAAAGTAGTGATACAAAAAAACCAAACAAGTGAGTAAATATTGGATAATGAAGGGAAAGGCAATGGAAAGGCAGGAGCGACACGAAAAGGTGAAAGAACGTTTTACACGGTGTATAATACTATGATGGCAAACAAGCGTGTCTAATGATAATATATAGTTATGTAATAAACTAGTAACCCATCCCCGCTTTGCATGGGTTAAATTTATTTTGGCGTAATAAAATAGCCAATGTCACTCAAGAATAATGAAACCTTCTACTGGTTAAAGAATATTCATAATCGATTCAGAGAGAACATTGTACAAAGAAACAAACTTTAGCTTTTGGATTTGATAGTTTACTTTGGAATCTATAACATGGCTCGTGTCTGCACGGGGTTGTCCACTTTGTTTTTTTGCTTTCTCTTCTGACTTCTAGACACTTGGTCATGTTGTAATTTGTGATTTTGGGGGCCCAAAGAGGTGGGGGGGAAGGGTTAGGGGTCCTCAATCCGAATTTGATAAGAAATACCCCGTATACGCACGACAGTCGCCAATTCATGGAAGAATAAATTTATAGTAAACGTTGGCAGTCATGCATGTGAAGTCTGGGCAAAGCCTAGTTATAGTATAACGTAAGAGTTTTAGCCGATCATAAACTTCCTGGAAAGTAGTCGACAAATATACTTTTTGATTGGTTGGGGAAAATGAAAAATACTACATTTCAATTACAAAATTTTGCAGATCGTACTATGGAAGCTATTAATCTTATATAATGCAGGCATATACTGTATATATATATATATATATATATATATATAAGCTGTATTTTAATATATATATATATATATTAAAATACAGCTTTACATACTTATTGGAATGACTAGCGTCACCTGACTCTAAGCAATCGATACCGAACCTAAACAATCACAAAGTAAATACCCATCCACCAATCCGTACTGGGCCCGCGTGGAGGGCCAATATTCCTCTTCCATCTGAAAAGTGCACACAACAAATATTGGTTTGACAACGCCGATGCTACACCATTTTCCTAATAAAAGGCTACATGAAGTTGAACACCTGGGTGTTCATATGATGTAATTCTTCAACATAAGGAAATTTGAATAATATGTGAATCAAAAGAATCTCCCATCAAGGTTCACCTTGGTACCCCTTTAGCGCTGTGTAGCATAGGCTTGAAATAAAAGATTTTCTTGAGAGAAATACGGGGCCTTTTTATTTTTATTTAACTTAAGGCGACGCTTGACTCTAAATATATTTGAATAAAAATAAAATTATAAATGACTCAAATTATAAGTTGAATGTGTGCTCCTAAGCCCCTAGGAAAAAATATATGTAAAATTGATGAAAAATATAGACAAGAAAAAAAATCAGCAAAGAAAGAGTAGGTTGCAAAACATTATTAGTTGAACTAAAAATAATAGTAACGAGCAAGTCTCAAACGATCTCCCTGCTGCAATGACTGTTTTGAACTTGTTTTTATATTTTTAGACCGTGTTATGGTATGGTAGGCGCGTGGCCTATCCCCTTGGGGCGTACTATGCAATGCCCGCCCTACTGACACATTGTCAGGGACAGGTGCAGTAGTATTGTCTGGTTTTCTCCGTAAGGTAGGGCCCTACTCATTTCATCGAGTCGCCATGCTAGGTGAAACGAGTGGCGAGGAGTCCCGGATAACGCGTAAAGGCGCGGAGAATGCATAAAGTATTTTCCAGACATAAAAAGGGTAGTCGTTTAAAAAATCGGTTACCTTTCAGGGCAGGCATTGGTTTTCTCTTATTCAGCATATGATGTCAGCACCTTAACAAAATCGCAGCGGAATCGACATGCATAACACAGATAATGGAGGCTTTTGAAGGAATCCCGAATCGCCCCAACTAACGGTACAGCCGTAGGTATCTGACAAACAAACTGTAATAACAAGCGCACCTTAACACGCCTCTTAAATCCGACAGGATTGGTGCAAGACATAAACTCTTCCTTACTTGAGACAAAATAATGCATATATTAAGTACAATCGATAAAAAAGACCAATTTACCTGATGATGGCTCAAAGTGGTATTTATAAGCGAGAATTTGAAAGTAATTAAAAACATAATTTGTTCTGTAGGATACTGCTTCAAGTATAGCGAAACGAATTGGTCATGCTTCTTTAAACCTAATACGCACTATTTATAGGAATCCTTGTAAAAATAAGGGAGAATAGATACGTACAAACAACTTAAGTTCTCAGTATGAGCACTAGTAAAGAAAACCATTTGAATTGTTATTATAACGACTTGGTAACTAGTTATTTCTTACTAATAATTACTGTTTAATTTATGGTATGCTTTCCAAATTCAAAAAACGTTCAGTTTCTGTAAACTAAAATAATAAAAATATTTTTTATTGCAAAACAAATTAATCACCTTATAAAGAACGAGCTCTGAGCTATTGAAATAATAAGTGTAAAACTTCTTCTCTATCATCCATCATTAGAATGCCATAAATCGACGCAATATGATTGTTTCTTCTTTAACTTACGATCAGCTATCATCTTAACATTTGCACCTTTCTTTGTCATATTAGCTTTTTCGCAATCTTATATTTTTTATTTACCACATACTGAAGGCCTATTCACATTAATGTTCAACTCCCGACTGTCACACATACAATTTATATTTTCCTTTTACTTGTTAGTATCACGATAGTACAAAGCATATCTCAGTTATTTTGAATAATTTTTAGGTCACTTCATACACGTACATAAATATAAATCAGCTTACACCGAACATCCCATTAGGCTGTTTTAGTACTTATCACTTTATATTTTATTTGAGCATTCCCCAACTTGAGGGCTCAGCGGCGTATTGAAGACAATGGCTATCTCGGCTAAAGTATCTCAAGTTCTTCGCAATAAAGGGAGCACAGAGAAAAGGTGCTTGATAAGAGATTCTTTAGCGGTAAGCATTTTTAGCTCAACCATCATTCCGAATTTAATTCGACCTGCCACGGTCTTAACGAGGAGCGCTTAGGTTTTGTTTCTTGAAGTCTTTGTTGTTTTTTATCTGTTTTACGATGTAATAAACAAGCGAGTTATTGTAGCCGACGCCAACGGATGCGGAGCAGAAATTACGTTTCATTCAAATAAAGTTAAATAATTTAGATGCTTACGAAAAACAAAAGCTTTGTTCGACTCTAAAAAAGTGCACCGTATTGGTAAGATAATTCCTTCTTTGACGTCAGCAAGTGGTTATTTAAAGGTACGCTAACATACCTTTATTGCTAATATACCTCTCTTCAGGCCATAACTTTGTGGTCTCTTTTTTTATAAGTGACTAAATCAACATTTATCTCTCCAATCATGATAACATTGATCAAACTCGGGGCGGATAGATGACTACAGATGTAGTCTGGACTAAGAGTTTGATGTGCTTTTTGAAGTACACTGGAACTGGAGACAGTAAATTCTTTATGTTCATGACCTTTCCGAATATAAATTAACTTCTACGATCGAATCCGGAACGATCAAAATAAACAGCTACAGTAAACATGTATACGGTATCGGAAAAATTGGCCACATCGAACGAGTATTTATTCAACTCGTGAACATGTAAACATTTATTTTAGCTCTTTTACGACATCGAGAATACACTGTGACTATATGCTGAAAAACATTAAAACCTTTATATTAAAAAACTACAATCCGGTCCATCCTGGAACGATCAACAAGCATATTATATAAATATAAGAAATTCATATATAATATTTTAAACTTGATCCAGCTTGAGATAAATACATATCGACTACTTTTAGATTTCAGGTGTTACTGAAATAACACGGCCCCACTATACTAATCATTAGTTAATCAGATCAGATCAGTTTTCTGTGGATTCAGCTCAGAGACTCTTTAGGCAGGGCATGGTTTTACACGTGGACCTTTGAAACGACCTTTGAATCCAGTAGTCCCAGGAACCTTGAGTACCAATAACAATACAGATTAAGTAAATGTTACTTTAGGTTATTTCACTGTGTATTTACTTCTCCAGACCAGCGCGGCGTTCCAAATGAAAACGAAAATGAAAGTTGGAGGGTATATCGGAAAAGGCTGAAACGCTACGAATGTCACGAGCGTCACTAGCGACAGTATGTATATATGAATGATGCGTGCGCTGCTCCATTCCGCTATGCCTTATGCACCGCCTAATGTTAGGTTATTTATGAAAGGAAGTTTCACTTCAGATGTGTGGTCCGTGTACACAGTTTTTTTTGTGAACATAAAACAATATCGAATCCGAATAATTGATTTCGGTCTCGATACGCGTTAAATGTCAAGAAGTTTTGTATGCATATTTGAACAGCGCCGCAAGGGACGTAGCGAGTATTTAAAATCTTCCATACAACAATCTTGTACGGCAATTTCTTCTGCCGCATCAGCTTCCTTCAGAATTGGAATCCAATATCATGTAACATTAGAACGCGCAAAGTAATGCAGCATATTGTTTAAAAAACCAAAAGCTTTTAAAGATATATTGTTAAACTAAATAAAATAATTGCGCATTGTTACAAAAATGCTGATTTAAATACACAGCGAATCAAATCTCTATTCAATGTTTACTAATGACCTGTAATACCTATTTGAGAGCTTTTTAACGTAATAGAAATCGTAAACAATGGAATATGATTCCATGAATAGCTGTTAAATATATTCATAATAACAGTTATTGGTAATTCTTCCCCTCAATGCCGTGCTACCTATTGTCAAGACTCTTTGTTTTTACAATAAAATGATACTAAAGTAATAGCTATTTAATATATACAGACGCTACCACATTGAATCGCTTCAGTTTTCTCGATGTGCTTTTTAAATGTACTACATCTGGTTGAGAAATTATTTTGTCTCTTCTACATGACCAATCTAACTTTTTTATTTTATCTACAATTCCTATTATATTAGTATCAATTTCTAAAGAACATTGAAAATAAAAAATAAGAAAGTCAACCACACTCGATGAAATCGCGCCAAAACTATATAACAAAAGTAGTGTAGGACTACTTGAACTTTGTTGTCTTGATAATAGAAATTTTAATTAAAAGTAAAATCAATGGAGTCAAAATTTAACAAAACATTGAATGTAAAGGATTTGTGAAAATTTTTATTGATTTTTAGAGCGTAGTTAATGTTTATTTTGGTAAGTTAACGATTTTGCACAATTGTTTGTTTTCAGATTCACCATCTACAGGAAAAAACGTGGAAGTGACTAAGCTTCGACGATGCACATTCAGCACTAAAAAAACAAAGTATCTACAGCAAGATCAGCTGATCAAATCGTGATGATATTCGATGAAAAGAAACTACTTTGTTTCCTATCCACTATCTAAGCGACAAGCCTAATCTAACGGTTTTGTGGTAGGTACAGAAAGCACAATGCGACGCACACATAACCTAAATATAAATAAATAAATAAACTTTACGTGCTTGGCGTGCTGCATTGTTCACTTCTATACATTTCTTAAACGTGCAGCAGAGGTATATCATTAAAGCAATTATTGATTTTATACTTTTTCAATACAAATGGAAAATTCGTATTGTTTGTAAAGCACACCTTTACCTCCTTATTAATAAACAAGGAATAAACTTAGACTAGTTACGCCGTGTTTTGTTCATGTCACTCAAATATGCCATTCGATGAACATAGACAAAACATGGAGGTACTAATCCAAGCTTATTATTTGTTTATTAATAAGGACGTCTATGTATAAATCTGAAGAACATTTGATTTAAAAGTGTGTAAGGTTTCATCGTATCGAAATAATAATATCGATTAATAAGTTTTAGTCTGACGTTTCATTATACTACTGCAACATTTTTATTTAACTGGCCACACTGGTGGCCGCCGTCTTTGTTGGCTTTGCTCGGTGAAACACGACAAAGGTGGTAGTACGTTACCGGCGGCCGAAGAGAACGGCAGCAGATCGATCTACAAAGTAACCTGAATAAGTTTGAAATAAGTGGTAATAAGTTTTGTTCCGCAATAATTTCGATAGATACATAAATATAATAAATTTCGACTCCAAGTGATAGATATATAAAAAGCAGTGACTATTGAGTGAAGAATCATCAGCGGATTCTCGCTCCGACCGCGGACCGTGCGCCCCGTCGCACTGCCGCCTCCTTGCTCCGTGCGCCCCGCCGCACAGCTGCCTGCTTCGAGTCGACTCGACGCGCCTGCGCTCATTCGTGAGACACAAGATTGGACCAGTGGATACCTAGCGGTGTTAACGAAACTGGTCGGCGTAGCCCCGGTACGTCTCGAGCTCTCCTGAGCTCGGAAACCGGAAGACCCGATCCCATTTGCACTTGGGCCTTCCCAAGGGTGACGGTTGTTCCCATATTCACTAGGAATATCGGAACACATCTCTTACAGCTTCAACCGACCCCCTGCCGCGGGCAGGGGAGTCCATCGGTGTCGCATAGGGTGTTAGGACCTGTGGCTTCACGCCACAGTCAGGGCACACCTACACACTACAACCTACACATACCTACACACAAACACATCACAATGGACATCACACAACAGGTACTGTCCCTCTTCTCCGCCCTCGGCCTCACCCTGGATGAGGCCGCCATCAGGGAGCTCGTCGCGAGAGCGCGCCCCATGCGCGACTCTCCCGCCAGCCCCTCCCCCGAACCCCCCCGCCCCGACACCCCCTGCCTCCCCGGGCCCTCGAGCGCGGGCAAGCGCCCCGCCTCGAGCCCGGTCTCGACGTGTGACTCCGACTCGACCATTGTGTCGGCGTCCGACGACTCTGTGTTCACCACTGTGGTGAGCAAGAAGAAGCGGCGCTCCAAGCGCCGCGCAGACACCGCGTCTCCAACGGCGCCCTCTGTCCCTCTCAGCCCTCTCACCCCTCTCACGGTCGCCCAACCGGCCACACAACCCCACACTACACACACCACAAAACCACACACTAGGTGCACCGCCGCACCTATCAAGGCAAAGCCGCCGCCGCCCGTCTTTCTGCGCGATAAGGCGCAATGGGCAAAGGTCGCGGACCTTTGCAAAGCTCAGAACATACATTACACACAGGCGTCGAACACTGGTCACGCCATTAAAATCACCACACCCACAATCGACACATTTAGGAGCCTCACAAGGCTACTAACCACACACACAATCCCTTACCACACATACGCCCTCCCCGAGGAGCGCAAAGTCCGCGCGGTACTCAGAGGAGTCCCCTTCGAGCTCTCCAACGAGCTCATTCTGAGCGACTTAACCGATCAAGGCTTCCCAGCCGAGGCAGTGCACAAATTGCACAGCCGGACTGGGAAACAATACCCGTTGGCCCTTGTCATTTTGACCTCGGTCCCGGCAGCTAGGGATATTTTCAAAGGTCCCATTACAGTCTGTGGCCTCGACAATATCAAAGTCGAGGCCCCACACCGGCGAGGCACCCCTGGGCAATGCCACAGGTGCCAATTATATGGCCACGCAGCAGCCAACTGCTCGGCGGCCCCGAGGTGCGTCAAGTGCCTCGTACCCCACCTCACCAAGGAGTGCACCCGCACTCGTGACGCACCCGGGGCACCCGCATGCGTGCTCTGTGGCCAAGAAGGCCACCCGGCCAATTACAGGGGTTGCCCGCGGGCCCCACGCCCCAGGCCCAACACTCACACTCACACACACACAAAGCCAACCACGGCGACAAAAACACACCCACCACCACCTAATAACACCACCACAAACTTCCCGGGGCTACCCAAGGCGGCCGCCCCTCGCAGCCCGGCGCCCCCGACAGCCTGGGGACCAGCCAGGGCCCGCCCAAAACCACACCCACCACAACACACCACACCAACAACACAAGCTAAGCCAGCCCAAGACGTCTCTCTGGCCGAGGACATGGCGCTTATTCGCTCCTCGCTCAAGAGGGTGAATATCGCCGAGATCCACACTCTCGCCGCGAAGCTCCGGCTAGCAAAGACACCCCTTGAAAAGGCTATAGCTATAGCCGAACAGCCCGAACTCGTTGCCGCGTTCGATTAATTTTTTAATCGTTATAACACTGGGAAATAACCAGACTCCGAACACAAACAAAAACACTATACACAAAACACGCGGTGATAACTCAAACAAACACCACTGTTGTTTAAATTATGACCGCGCAAAACACTAACATAACAATCACTCAACTAAGCCCCGGGCGTACCAAGCCGAAAGGCGCTTCGCTTGTGTCATTTAATACGCGCAGCTTAAAATCCAACCTCAACGAAATTAAATTATTTTTGCAAGATAGGGAACCCGACTTTCTGCTCCTTCAGGAGACTTGGCTCAAACCAACTCAAATGAAGGGGCTGTCGATCCCTAAGTATAAATTAATCCGGAACGACGGTGCCAACGCGCGCGGCGGCACCGCAATTTACTATAGACGCAACCTACACTGCACACCTATACCCACTCCCGCGCTCACAAACATGGAAGCCACCATCTGTAGGCTGGCGATGACGGGACACCAGTCCTTAATCATCGCCTCAGTCTACATTAGATCAGGTACACACCCTCACCGCGCAGACTTCGAAACACTCACTTCACTAGGTACATCAGTCATAATGTTCGGTGACTTTAACTCCAAACACACCGACTGGACATGCGAGACCACCACCACCTCTGGCCGCAGATTACTACACATAACCGAGGAGCTTGGCTATGATGTCATCTGTCCCTACGCGCCCACCCACTACCCAGACAATGTACAAAACCGACCCGACGTCCTGGACTTCGCGATCCTTAAAAACGTGTCGCTTCGCCTCAGCTCGATCGAAACGCTCGACGACCTGGGGTCAGATCACAGACCGGTGTCTCTAGTTTTAGGTCCCCAAGACCCACTAGACGCCCCCGCGCCCCCTAAGAGGCTATTCACCAACTGGGACGGATACCGCTCCGCTCTCGAGACCGCTTTAGACTCCCCCGAGTCCCCGTTCCCTAACTCACCGGACAGTCTCGACAGCACCGACAAGATCGACGAAACAATAGACTCTTTAACTTCACTGGTGACCGAGAAGGCGAAGGAAAACTCGCGGGAGGTTGAGCTGCCTAAGCCCAAGCTCCCGCTGGCCATCCGGAACCTTATCCAAGCCAAAAACGCCGCTCTCCGGAGAGCCAAATTATACCCCACCCCCGAGTATAGGGCTACAGCTAATCGCCTTCAGCGACAAGCTAGGTCCCAGTTAGCCGCTCTGAGACACTCCCGTTGGGAGGAACTCATGGCGGACATTACCCCATCCCATCTTGCGTACTATAGAATCGCGAAAGCGCTCCGTAGCGACGTTACCACACACACCCCCCCGCTCACTCGCCCCGACGGCACCGTCGCCTTCGAAGACGACGAAAAATCTGAGTGTTTTGCAGACAGCATAGCGGCGCAATGCACGCCTAGTACGCAGGAAACTAACCCGCAACATATTCGCGGAGTGGAGGAGGAGGTCCGCCGGCGGGCCGCCCTTCCACTCATTGACAACCCCCTAGACCCCGTCACGACAGACGAACTCAGACAGACCATTAGAAACTTTAAGCAACGCAAGGCCCCGGGCGCCGACGGCATCTCTAACAAGGCGCTCAAGCACTTTCCCATCCAAATGCTAACCTTGCTTGCAATTCTCTTTAACGCATGTTTTGATCTGTGCTACTTCCCAGCCGCCTGGAAAGAAGCAATAGTGATAGGCATCCCCAAACCCGGAAAACCCGCGCACCTCCCCAGTAGCCATCGCCCTATTAGCCTCCTCAAGGCAATGGCGAAACTTTTTGAAAAAACCATACTGACCAGACTAAGAGAGCACCTCCTATCACCATCCGATCCAATTATCATTGACCACCAATTCGGCTTCAGAGCCAAACACTCCTGCCCCCAACAGATCCATCGCATAGTGGAGCACGCCCTAAGCGGCTTCCAACTTAATAAATATAAAACTATTGCAGTCTTCTTCGACGTCGCCAAAGCCTTCGACAAGGTTTGGCACGACGGATTAATCTTTAAATTATATCAATTAAAATTACCTGACCGCCTAGTTAGGTTAGTAGCCTCTTTTCTATCAAACCGCACCTTCCGCTATAGATACGAAGGTTCACTATCAACGCCCCGCCCACTACGAGCCGGTGTACCGCAGGGGTCCGCTCTCTCCCCCCTGCTATACACAGCGTACACCAATGACATCCCTCAGACCAAGGGTGTCGAGCTCGCTCTTTTCGCGGACGACACGGCCCTCTACTCTAGGGGAGCCAGTACCAATCAAATCATAGCCAAGCTCCAACCTGCAATCACAACACTTGGGAATTGGTTCCGCGATTGGAGAATCGACGTAAATCCGGACAAAAGTTCGGCCATTTGCTTCGATCCCAAGCGCCGCACCAAAACCATACAACACGGTGCGCGGTCTCTGCGAATGCAAGGCATAGCAATACCGTGGCACCGCACAGTCAAATACCTAGGGATCACACTAGACAAAAAACTCACCTTCCGTGCACACATCACACGCGTAGTCGCGAACGCGCGCTTTTATATGAGCCGCCTCCACCCGATGCTCGGTAAATACAGCAAAATGTCACTTCGTAACAAGCGAACGCTTTACAAAGTTTGCATACGCCCGGTCCTCACTTACGCGTCACCAGTGTTCGCACACGCGGACGAAGCGATTTTGAACAAACTTCAAGTGCTTCAAAATCGCTTCTGCCGCATAGCCACAGGGGCCCCGTGGTACGTCCGCAACGCGGACCTCCACAGGGACCTACAACTCGACACAATTCAAACACACCTCACAGAGTGCTCGGAACGGTTCTTCAAAGCTGCAGAAGAGCACTCTAACACACTCATTAGATCGGCGTCGGGATACGCTCCACACACTCCATCTCGATTAAGGCCCCGCAGGCCCAAACACGCACTCACAGCCACACACAATAAACTCACGCGCGATCTCGCGGCCCTCTTGGCCGCTGAGGATCCAACACCCGCGGTGAGTCCCCCCCGCCCCCCCGACACAGAGAGGTTCGATTCCTCTCAGTCCCCTCCCGTTTCAAGTGCACATCTGAGTGCACTTGTCCTCTAAGCGCATTTTGCGTTATTTTAAACTATGCACTAGTTTAAACTAACGCAGCGCCGCATCATCCCCCTCTCGGGGGGTGATCGCTTCAGATGAAGCTTGTAAGGCCCTTCTGGCCATAAGCATGAATAAAGGGTGTTTTTTAGTCAGTAGGAGTCTGACATAACCTTACAGCCGGCTGTAGGGTATCCATGAGGATTGCTCACCCTCTCCCCCGCCTGGGAGGAAACAAAAAAAAAAAAAAAGAGTGAAGAATAAAAATAAGATTTGCAAGACCGACGCAACGTTGTTTCATTTCTGAGGTATCCTATAAGTGCATAGGAGTACATCGAGAGTTGTCCGTTGCTCACCTTGATATGAGGTGACATATTATAAAACTATCATGATTCTTCCACACTTGCGCGACTAAGCTTCTTGTGGCTTTGGTACTAAATGCACTGAAATTAGAGTTCAAAATTGGAATGAATTCTGTCGTAATGAATTATCGGGTTACGTATCTTTAGACGCTAGACGATAGCTTGACTAGCGTTAATTTCACACGCTAAAAGAGATTGTGGGATACGATAAGTTTGTATGTGCAGCTGAAGGAGCATACCTACTTAACTCAAAGTTCGAACGCTAATTTTAGCGAATTTAGTACCAAAACTTCGTCACGCAGGTGTGGGGTGAGCATCAGAAGCTAAAACTTAACAAACTGTCCGTCCACGTGGCCCACCGAATTTCCCAGACTGAGATCGCATTCGTATCCCGAGCATACAATTGCAAAAACAGGCAGCAACAAAACAAAGGGCACTGAAATGGGATCGGTATTCTTTTACCGCCTGAGATTGAATCGAGATGGCCTTTTGTCAATTCTGTTTAGACAGCGGTCGTCATTTGTCGTCTTTGTTTTACGCTCCTTTGTTTTGGCTCACTACTGTTGCGATAGTCAACGCACGCGCAATTAAAAAACGCGTTATGTCGTTTTGGCACAGTTCCACGACCTTAAAAATAAACACGATGCCGTTGCAGAGTTTATGCATCTTGTTTGTTGTTATTGTCTATTAATTCTCGTTAATGGAAATTTTATTTTACTCATATTTTTTTAATCTGCTTGTATTTAACTTAACCATAAATAGAATACTAAGGTTGCGTGGTTTCAACAATTAACTATTGTTAATGTTTTGTGAAATACACGTACATACTAAATGTGTGAAATTTAGATAAATGGTAATTTTTTTCTAGGGGCTTTAACTATAGTAGAACTTTACTATCGATGTAACAACGCGGCCTATGAGTAGGTAGGTTGTTGTAACCATGAATTGTGAATACCGCTTGAAAAAGGATAACAGGGCCTTAATACTGGAATACGTCATTTATTTTCACCAATTCTTCTCTTTAGTTTACTTTCTCTAAACTTATATGGCAGAAAAATATTCTTTTTAGAAACAATAAAAATATAATCTACATTATATACCTATCACCATAGACAATGTCCGAGTTTTGTAATATTGTTTAGAATTTAGAAATAGAGGTCTACGTACATTTAAATTATTCTTACCGATATTTCGAAACAAAGTAGATTTTTCAAGTAAAATAATCTTTACCTTACAGGAGACAGCAGCTGAATAACTTTATATTATTGTGTTTGCGTTGAATTAGTTTTGAGTAATGATGCGATTAGATTTACCGGGTCTTACTACAAAAAAAGTTAGATAGTTTTTTTTTTATTTAGGTAAATTATTTATGACGTTTTTTCTTACTAAGGACTTAATAGGACAAAGTTTCCCATGGAAAGAAATGGAGTAGTATAGGTCCTACGATTATTTTACTTATTACGATTACTACGATTATCTTTCGTTATTAATAAATCCTTATGATTATATTATGAAAAAATTCAAACAGCCAAACACAAAAATGATATAAGAAAATTCCGAATTCCTTGCACTTATTTGTTTCTAAGCAATCATTATGCAGTTTTAATATTTATTTATTATTTCATCAAAATGTACATAAACTTAAAATCTCCTCTGTTTCGTCTCAGGAGTATCCGAAAATCTAAAATTGTCCTCAACTTTCGGGTTAAAACGCCAAAATAAAATTATTCAAAACTTCCACGAGGAGAATTAATATCAAGCGATCTCGGAATGCCGAGACGGAAAAGCAGAAATCTTGCTTTCAAATATGCAAACTACTTGCGTACTTAAGTTTACAGTAGCTTGGTCACTGAAAGTACTTTTGCATTCGTAATGTTGTCTTGTCTCTGTTTTAGATCGTTCCTACCTACTAACATAAGATGCAACATTGGAATCTCTTTTTTGTGTGTATTTGCTTTCCATTTATTTATTTATTTTGAGTTTCTGAGTACAACGATTTGCTTAGCGAATAGAGCATAATGGATGTTCCGTTAGAATGTGAATATTGTTGAGATATTCTTCTACTGAACATGCGTCTATTGATTGATTTTTATTTGTTTTTTATCCAATGGCATAATCAACCGCTTCAGGCATGCTACATTGCATATATTATCGGTAGCTATTGGTGTCAAATCAATTTTGTAAGCAAAATCGGAAAATTAATGCAACAAATATTTGAAATATTTTGCAGCTTAGTACTTAGACTAAAACTTAGACATGTGTTCAACAGGAGTACGTAAGACGACTACAAAAAAGTTAGACATAGTTTCAAACCATTATTGAGACTAATAAAAAAATTAGACACAGTTACAAACCTTGCTTAGACAAATTTTATATGGCGTTTTTTCTTAAACTTTTGAGGTAATAGATTAAATGTCTAATAGTTTTCGTTTCTTTCTATTGATATAATACAAGACACAGTATCAATTTGACCAACATAAGAAAGTTATTTAAGCCGTTGAATTTATACTAATTTAGAGGCAAATATAGAAGCTAGGGGTCTAAAACGGACCATTAATCGTTCAAATTATACCTACCCGAGTATTGTTTATGTGAAATTGTGAACCGAACCACAAACAACATAAATGGGTGTTCATCAACTTTTGATTTGATTACGTGCTCATAACAAAGTTATTCGTATATTGGGTTAAGTCGAAAGTCCTGACCTGGATTTTGATTCAATATGAGGTGTCTCACTTACTCGGTTCATATAACCACTGCCAATTAGGAATATTTAATAAACTTTATAATATTATTACTTCTATAGTTGTGCTCAAGCTTGTTAAGGATTATATAAAAAAATAATTTCCATTATGTGCCTGTAATTAATATAACCGCACCTTTGCTTATATCTTACCTAACATATTAAGAAAAAATGCCATTTGCAATATTTTAAATTACAAAGGAAGCTGTTGCCTCCATATCCAGATAAACGAAGTAAAAAAAGTATATATGTTTCTTAGGTTTTCACGCACATCACTCATTAAATAAAACAAGTTTCAATGGGTTCCGTTAGTTTTTTTTTAAAATCTTTCAATGTAATATCCGAACGCTTAATAAATATCTTTCGAAGGTAGCTCCACAAAGTAAATAAAAAAATCATTATTCCGACGATGCATTCCTGCAAAGGATGCGAAACGTCAATAAATAAATAAAATCAGTGCATCTAACCCGTTGAAGCTTGTTTTATTTAAAAAAAAAGTATTATTCACATTCAAAATCTGAATACCAAGTAGAAAAGTTTCGAACAAGTACAACTTCAGAATCATTGCGTATTTAGCTGCTGAATTTGGAGTAAATTAAGACTACTGCGGTTGCAATTGGCGTGCAGAAAACCGCTACCGCGCCAGTGGCGTCGCACCGCGGGAATAATGCCAAAACTTTAACACTGGAGACGCTGCTTAAGACCTTAACACTACGGAAAAGACTTAGTTAATTTTATGCCGTTCACGGTTACTTTAATTTCTCGCTCGGCTGATAATTTTCTGGCGGCGACACTTTAAGAGAAAATCTTAGGTGGGATACACGCCTTGAATTAATGGTGAGATTAACTATTTGACTGTCACCAAACTGAGTGGAAAGCGAATTGTGCTTTTAAATTCATTAAAACACTGTAGAAGACAATATAAACAAAATGATTAATAATTACTTTTTCTTATTCTCATTATTGGTCCAATGGAAAGTTTCCCGCATAAGTAATAACAATACATCAATAACAAAGTATATAAAACTATCTATGTTCATTCAATCAAGTGCTATTTAAAGAACTTCAGCACTAGTGATGCTAATATAGGTAAAGGAAAGATTGGGATACAGCGGATTACCCACTTGAACTGTATAACCCGCCTAGGGAATTAAGCTCCACCTTTCATAGGAGTGAGAACATAACGTACTTATGGTATTTTGTATTCCTGTTCCTTTCCACAGAGATCCACAGGGCAGAAGATGGGGTCAAGGCTGGCCCCTGGAATTCAAAGGTAGCCTGTGGTGGCCACATACCATCAGGAGACACATAAGCTTGTTTTCGAAGTTAAACAAACTATTAGGTAATCTTTCATATAATATAATTATGTTTCAGAAGTCTTTAGCAACCATCAGTTAGAATTCGTTAGCGTCCAATGATCCGTCTCTCGTGGAAAGATGACAGTTCTTCCTGAGTAAAAGACTTTGCTGTTATGATGATTATAACTCATAATCTTTATGCAAATTATCATCCTTACTGTACAAAACAAAATATAAAACCGCCTTCAAAATTGAAAATGGAAGTAGAAGTAAAAATAATATCTAGTTAAAATAACATGGTTTCGAAGTCGGGCGGGGCCAAGACTGAAAGACCTATCATTACCGACTAGCGGCCGCCCGCGACTTCGTACGCGTGGATTTAGTTATTTACACATACTTTTTGTAGTTCAGTCAATGAAGGTTTTCACTTAAGTAGAAGTTAGTAAGTTTAGTAGAGAAGGTAAGCTGTGATGTGAATAAGAATAATTTGCTAAAGTTATCTATCTCTGTTCGACATCGTCTTGATTCGAAATAAAAATAATATACTTATCATCTCAATCGCATTTTCACAGGGATTGCAAAACCATTAGGGCAATGATTATTATTCCTATTTACTAAATAGTTATTGTATGTTTTAGTTTTTCATAATAAATAGATGGATTTTAAAAAATAGTTTCGTAATCATGTGAATCATTCCTTAGTAAAAGTTATGCATTAATCAAATACACGCTCTGTATGCAGTCGATAGTGATATTTTATTGCATTTACGCTCGTTCAAAACTATATTTTTGAAGTTTAAGGGATTGTGAAATACTCCAGTTCCGTTAATAAATAATTGGAAAATTGTGAAATACTCCAGTTCCGTTAATAAATGAATAACTATATTAATAATCCGAAAATTTTATTTTGATGTAGCGGCGAGATTCTACGGAACTTACAGCGTGTAAATATTTATTTAGAAAGCATTTTCAACGGTAGAACATGTGAAAAATTACCTTCAGTATGAACTACCTTCGAGACCACTGTTTACAAACTTTTGGTCATTTATCCTATGGCCGGCCTTCGCAGTTGATTTACCCTTGGAACACGTCATTCCAAAGTTTTGGTTTTCAATCATTCCACTGTACCCCACATATCATTACTCCACCGCAGCCTTAGTTCGCGATTTATTTGTATTAGGCTGGATCAAGTCGATAACATAACTCTTGTGTCAAATAAAAAACCCGGCGTTCAGAAGTTAAACCGTACACTAAATCAGAAAGGTTCAGTTGTTATGAAGATTGGAATCGGTGTAATAACCGTAAAAACACGCATAAACCTCATCGAAATCGCAAAGTTAACATTCAGTCGTGTATGAAAAACAGCGCTTCGCTCATCGCTTAAAAATATTTGCTCCCTTGCTAAAATACGATTGCTTTAGCGCTAATCGCTTTAGCGTAAACACGCTTTATATATTATGTTTTGACGTTCCTCTTTTTTAATTGTGTCAATAATATACAGACACCCGCAGGTCAAGTTACCCAAAACTGTATGTTAAAGCTAAAAGTCCGACAAAAAGAATCACCCCGGGACAGTCGGAGAGGGGGGGGGGGGGCAACGACCCCGGCCAGAAAACAGAAAACTTACAAGTCGAGCATGGTATCACAATCATTTAAAAACACAAGATGGAGTTGAAGCACGATAGCCGTCCAGCAAGTCCTTTAGCAGATACTGCGGATAGAGTTAACCCTCATACATCCAAAGGTGAACCATTATGTGAAAACCTCCAGGAATCCATAGACGTGTCCTGATGGCCATGGGACCATCAGGACACGTCTAAGCATTCCTAGTTTGAAAAACTCTACTTGGAAAGTGCTTGACCAAAACTTGACAATCCTGCTAGAACACCCAGGATCTAAACAAAACCTAAACAGCCAAGTAAATATTTTGCAGGACACAGTATATCGATTACATACTTCCAAGAGCGCTATCCACCACAAAATTAATACGCTGTAAAAAACAAAGAAAATACGTTTGAATCAAAAATGTGGAGAAAGAAAATACAGTAAAACCAACCACCACCAACTATCCAGGGTATTATGATCGATCCTGAAATTGTTCAAGAAGTAATTCTACACATTACTTAAAATCGCGATAATTTTAACATAGCTAAACATGATGTAGGCTTTGACAAAAACCCTTTTCAATACTCGAAACGGAAATCTTCTCTTGACCAACAAATAGATTTACGAATACATTGAAAACGCAAACGAAGTGCCTTAGCGTGGGAGACTGTATCGTACAGTGATGACGAGGATTCAAACGTCTAAAAACCTCACCTTCCTCTTATCAATTTTCAAAGTAGTCCACCTAGTCCTTACTTACACATGTTGTCTCAAATAAATATTTTCTTTATTTCTTTCTTTCTTTCTAGTCGTAGTCCACCCAGTACTACCCTAACAGATATCAACAATCAAATTAAAAAGAAAACAACCAAGTCAGTTTCAGCAAGGCAACTTTTGTCCTCATTCCAAAAAACATAAAGTAACTCATCCAGAAGATACTAGACCGATAGCACTACTCAATACAATTTCCAAAATTTTCTTTAGCATACTAAAAACAAAAATTACAAAATTTATGAACACCATTTGGTATTTTAGGCCCAACCATCAAAAAGGGTTGTTGCCCGGTATTTCTGGCTGCATGGTTTAAAAGATTTCAAAGTTTAAAAGATGCCAGAATACATGTGAGACAAATAAGAGTCTGCTGGATAGACCTAGAAAACGCATTTTTTTCGGTACAGCATGAACTAATGATCTTCATCTTGCACTGGTATAACTTTCCTTCTGTAGTCATCGACATAATCATATCATATTTCTCACAATTACAATTAGTCATAGCAGAAAACAAGGAACGCACAAACCCATTGCATTATAATGTAGGGCTGTTTCAGGACTACTGCCCGTCACCAATAGCATTTAATTAATTATAAATATTCTTAAAGACAAGCTAATAAGTCATGAGAGGCTATTGGTTTAAAATAAACAATAAATCCACAGAGTTCATCTTAGCCTTTGCAGACGGCCTCGCAATACTGACACGTAATCCTAAACAATGTCAGAAATTATTGATCGAAGTGGATGGGTACTGTGCATGGACTGACGGACTGAGGACAAACCAAGTAAGTGCTGCTATCTATGCCTGAGAAGACAAGACATCAAATATACCTCTAACGATCCCGAGCTCTCAATAGGAGGACAATGTGTTACCATGATTGCTGAAGCTGTGCCTTTCTAATTTCTAGGAAGAAAGATTGATCACAAAGGAGTAAGTCCTTTATTTTACTTTCGTGTCAAAAAAGAGCGTATGTCTGTTGCGAGATCCCTTTTGAAAGATTGATCACAAAGGAGTAAGTCCTTTATTTTACTTTCGTGTCAAAAAAGAGCGTATGTCTGTTTCGAGATCCCTTTTGTATCTTTACTCAAATTCATCAAAATCGCGGTTATAGAAAGATTTAAAATTTATAATACTGGCAAGAATGATCGAATTTTGTTGAGATAAATAAATTATTTTTACGTAATACCCCTTCCCTTTCCGTAATTTCTTCTGCCCTCAGTTCAACATAAGTGCAATAATAAAACCTGAATCCAACATTATCGAGAAAGATACATAAGATAGAGTTAAAAAATTGTGTGTGTCAGCTCCGACGCACGACCGGAGTTTACACTCAAAAAACGACTGTCTTTGAACACAAAACAAAACAAAATCAAGTCCGAAGAAAGTCGGTTATAAGTAGAGATACCTCAGGAATCGTCCCATGGTTTCGAATATCATAGGTTCCATGTCACACATTTTATCATCTAACATCAGCGATATTCATCATATATTTTATTATGTATTTCTGGAAACACAAAATTTCAAAAATATCACACACTAGTCATCATTTTGTAAGTATGTATTATAATTCCATCTGTACTGAAAATCACTATTCCAGAGTGCTGGGCACTTACCGGCATTTCTCTATATGTATTCTGTTATTTATTTGTTTTCATTAATTTTGCTCCGATTTTATCTATTTTTAGTTTATTTATTTTATTGACATTTGTGACAACTTAATGTTTTTTATCCGTTGCCATGACTAAAAGTGAAAGGTGCGCAGATGAGGTTGCGCACAAAAACGTAACGAGGTCATTAATGTCATTCATCGATAGATTTTACTCCTCACATTTTTCTCATACCGGGCCCCTTATATATGCAAATCGATTCTTAAGGAGTAAACTGCAAAAAGTTTTATATATAGCACTATATCAAAAACAAAACACAACAGAACGCAACAAACAAGTTAACCATTCCATTTAACGCCAGTTTGCTTTCAAAAGTGAGTAATTGAATTGTGGTTAGTGGAACTGTTCAATGGACCGGAAAATTTCTCAGCAAATAAATTGTATTATTATAAAGTATTTTCGTGTGAGCAAACCGATTTATTTAAGTGACAATTTAAGTAAGCGCTCATCAAAATTCTAAAGATGTAACAAATTAATAGATTTTTTTGTATAGGTACGTGTTCTTAGAACAAATACTTAAGTTTTTCATTAGGGGTGAAAACAAATAAAAAATAGTTCCTATTCCTGACGTTGGCGCTGGGGGTGACAATTTTTGTTTTTATTGTAAACTATGTATATTATTGAAGAATGTAAGAAGGTTAAGGTAATTTGGATTTAAATTTTCGACAGTTTTTGTTATTGACAAACAAAACCTTCATACCAAGCGAACCTTCTCCGTATCTGACTGAATTTCATGCATAGTATACACATATATATATAGAGTAGATCGACGGCGCAAGTAGTTAGTTTCTTCACATTGTGATCTTGATGAAAGTTAATCAACTTTTGCATAGTCTGTCATGACCACACGACGAATGACCAAAAATGTACTCTCTCGAGCTCTTCCGTTCTTTAGGAGGCACGTAAATCCGATGGTCCTGATTGCATCTGTAGTCGTTAGCACCCATCAGCCCACACTTGGTGACCGCGTAGGTCACTTATGAAGGCTTGACCCAGGTGTGGAGATATTTATAGGCTGATGATGATGATTATGAAAGTAAAAAAACACTTGTAATATTCATAATGGTACCTGGTTACTTTTTCTAATGCCCATTACAAAAACAAAAGATATCATTTTTTTGACTTTAAAAATATTATAACTATATTTTAAATGGTATTTCCCTCGTACGGATCCTTTTCACTGGGTTATTTTCACTTTCTTATTATTATTTAAAGCAAAACATTTTCTATGTGGCGATAAAAGTAAAAATTCTGGTTCATACCTACCTATAGTTTTTATAGCAGAAAACTTTTATGTGGAAAACATCATAACTCGACACTTACCGTCAAGTTTCCTCCTCGGGCCATCGTTCTTTATGTTATAGCTGCCGGAACTGGGTTTGTACGAACTGCTCGTATGATTGAACATGGCGTTTCGTCGACACACTTATGTAAAACTAACACAAAACTTCACTCAAAAAAAGGCAAGGGACGAAAAGCGGTAACTTCATTAATTAAAAACGACATATTCGCCAGTTCCGTTGTCGGTCGCAGTTTTGTATTTTCACCGCGATCAAAACGTTTCAAATATGATCAACGTGGTCTCGCGTAAAACGAATATGTCGAAACTAAAATTTACGCCACGAGCCCAGGCTGGCCGCGTTATTTTTGTTACAGCACCGCTCCCGCGTGTTTATTCAATTTTAATAAAATAAATTTGGTACGCTTCTCTCTCCGCCGTGCCGCTCAGTGGTGCGGCAGGGACTCGGTACTCCATCCGCGAAAATATTTTGTTAGCGTCGACAACTTTCCTGTGATTTTAGTGTTGTCATGTCGTTGGGTTGGCATCGGAATGCTTTACGACTGTTATATAGGTATTTATTAGTAGACTATTCGTAAAAAAAAGTATTCAGAGTTCATGACTGCTTTTGTTACTTACTTAAAGAGGGTGTATAAAAGATGTTTGTTTTTTTTTTATTTTTGGATACGGTCTTCATAGAAGCTTAAAATTATTATATTTAACAGCACTTGTTAATTGTATTTTTATAATTCAAGTTGCACCTTTGCAGCTTCGGCTCTATCTGCATTTTAAAGTGTAAAAAATTTTCAATTTCGATTTTATAATCGACATTGAAAATTTTTTATGATATGATATGAAATGAAATATGAAGCTTCCCTTTTAGGAGAGAAAGTACATAGAAAAGATTTTTTACATAACTACCAGTGGGATGTCCCCGTGAAAACAAAATAAAAAATATAAGAATAATTAAAATATGAGAAATTATATTTTAGATATACGATTAATATATAATGTAATATATAAAATTCTCGTGTCGCGGTGTTTGTGGTTAAACTCCTCCGAAACGGCTTTCCCGATTCTCATGAAATTTTGTGTGCATATTGGGTAGGTCTGAGAATCGGACAACATCTATTTTTCATCCCCCTAAATGTTAAGGGTGGTCCACCCTTGATTTTCTTTTCATGGACAAAATTTTATGTTTATTTATCATGCAAAAATACATGCAACCCTTAATTTTCATCCTTCTACCACCAACCCTTATTTTTTTATGGCTTTACGAAGTTCGCTGGGACAGCTAGTTATATATAAAAATATCAGATTTAGTTTGGGTTCCGCACACCACAGTCACTGACTCCCTGGGGCGAGCTTTTCATGATTTTGCTCTAGACTATGGTGTCTCTCAAAATTATATCGCAGCCTATTCTTCTCCCAGATAATGAGAGCCATGAACCATCCCTGTTGAATCTGCTTTTGACGACACAGCCAGATGGACTGATGGTCGATGTCCCATTAGGGTCGTTTGGTCATTGCCTGGTTCGTTCTACAGCCCCTGTTGCGTATCCTTTACGCTCACCAGCTAATCTTCTCGCAGAGTCGGGCAATATCAGTTGGCACATTGTGTTCAGTCTTCGTGAGGACTTTGCACCCTACCGTGGAAGCGGCTCTGCTTTTCTTCCAATGACCCTGACACATGTGCCGATTGTGCAAGTGACATGCTTTGATTATTTATTTACTCTCTACCTATTGAAACGCTGCGATAAAAACAAACCAGGTTTTGTACAATTATTGTGTGTAACACGCAAAAAGAAACACGCGAATATTGTTTTTTACACTCGCGAAATGTCATTATTTTTGTCCCGGTTTTATTTAAGCCACATTCCCCAAAAAAGTGGGTAAACTTAATCAAATCAAAATTAAAATATGGTTCACACAATTACAAACCATGGACGTTGCAACATCTGGAAAACGTATAAATTTATACTTGGTTATTTGAAGTAAAAAATATTCATTACAAATTTTTATTTAGTTTAACTAAAATAAAAGCCAAAATAGAATGATATTTATCAAATAGAATAATACAATTCACTTACCCAGAAAAATAAGGTTTTAACATAATGAACATAACACTTGGGCGTAATACAATAATGAAATCAACGTGGGTAGATCGAAATTTGAATCGCAACTCGCACGGTTGCATTAGCCAACCACGGATGTACATACAGTAAACGGTCTGTTTGTGATCGATTCTAGATGCGGCATGGCATGTTTGTTATTTTAACTTGGTTTTATTTTTATTTTTTTCTATTGATTTATGAAACCAACAGTCAGTCAAGCTTTAAAGTACGAGTAATATCATTAATGCCGTCTTTATTTATTTGGTTCGACATTTTACATTGGTAATTTAAACTAACTTTTTATTAATTTACTTCAGGTAGTTAGAATTATTTATATATAAAAAATACGCGTGTTATTATAGTTTATCAACGAAGTAGGTATATATTTAACAAAATCTAATTAATTTTAATTTATTTTGCCCCAATGAAAAGTAGGATATGGACATATCTGTTTATATTCTATTATGCTATTAATAGATTTACTCTAAAAATATTTTTGAGCTGCCTTTCGAAACTTATTCTTGTTTTGCATCTTTTACTTTTATTGACAGCTTATTATACTTTACTCCAACGTCATGTTCAGTGTTTTTTTTTTGCCGTAATTGGCTTGGGGGGGGGGGGGGCGTGATATTAAATGGTTTGCATTTCATACTTTAACTTTTTGTAATTGGGCTTTTTTACGAAACGTTAACGAAGTGTGAGTCTGGCCATTTAATATTTTATGTATTAAAATGCAGTAGGTATAGGTTTGCTTGATATTCATTATTTTAGTATCCTCGTAATTTTTTTGTAGATGTGCGGTAATTATAATGAAACATTTGATCAATTTATTTTGTGCAACTTGATTTTTTTCCAGATTGGTCCTAAAAGCTGTACTCCAAACTTCGATTAAGTAGTCTATGTGTAGTTTGATCAAAGAATTATTAATTAGATATTTGAATTTTCGCCGGTACCGGTTAATGACAAAAGTTTGGTGAAGATCATAGTGTTTTTCCAGTTTAAATATCGATCCAGAAGGAGACTAAGATACTTTTAAGAATTCCGTTATTAATTGTAAGTTGTACTTTATAATTCCATGTTTTATTTTTTGCTGAGAAAATAAAAAATAATGTTTTAGTTGCGTTGATTGTAAGTTTTATACGAACAAATTATACAGAAAATTTAAATCGTTCTGTACCTTTAATGTTATAGTTTTGATAGTATGGCCAAAGTAGAATAAGTTTGTGTTATCTGCGTATAATGTGATATCAGCCGTTAAACCTTTGTCTTGTATATTATTTATGAATATCGGGAAAATTAAAGGACTCAAAATAGAACCTTGGGGAACACTGAAAGTAATAAACTTAGGGGAGCTTTGTCCAATTTTAGCAATTTGCTTACGATTTTTGATACGATTAATATAGAAAGAAACAAAAAATGGACCTTTTTTCATATTATGAAGATTAAGGCTTGAATTTAGTAGTTTAATATTATTTATTTATCTTTAAAATTTGAGATATTCTACAATGCATACCTCTCTGTCGCAAAACATTTGTTTCACATTTACTTTAATTTATTATTTTATAAAAATCATCTGAGCATTAACCGTAGTTTTTGTTGGTTGCCCGAAATCTTCTCCACGACTTCTTCTTATGACATCCACTCACCGACTTTTCATTATGGGATCGTTCAGTAATCTGGAAATAGTGGACTTTATAAACACAAAAAACTAGCAACCTCCAACGGTTTAAACCTCCCTTTATTATATCTCGCCAGTTAGACAAAAATAAATTCATTCATTTCATTCATATTTTGAAATTATGTAGCAGTGGAAAACTGCTACAAAATCCGTTAGATTGCCTTGAAGTTATAATTTTCAATTTCAGGGGTGAAGACGCGATTTTTTTTTTATTGTATATAACTTTAGTTGTAACAATTAAATATAACTGTGGTTCAAACATGGTCGTAGAATGAAAACAATACCGACTACTAATAAATATAACATTACTGAAAATTTACCTTGTCCAATAATAATCGGTTTAATATTTGGTGTGGATTATAAACCACTTTGAATAGTCATTTAAAATAATGAAATGAATTGAAATATAGGAAAAAAAAAACATTTTTCTCATGTTAGTATGTATTAATTGATATGGATAGATGTAACAGGTGAGTTTTTGAACTCCATAAATTTCTCAAAACAGTGACGATATCAACACTAAAACGGTAAATATTTTGATTACGCCATACTTACCTTTTTGGGGAATTTATAATGAGACACTGACATCACTTTGAAAATGTCAAGATGGTGTCGTTAGTTTTTTACTATTATGATGATATAGTTTTTTTTATTTGTGAATAATGAGTTACTTACCTATGGTAGGTGACATTGTTGGTTGTTTTTATGCGCCCTTCATAATTTTTGGCAAACTTTTCTCGCATATCTCGGCATTTCAAAGCAATAATTTCAACACGAAATTGACATGCGTATCGCTCAGTGTTACATTGAACACTTACGTGACGGGAAACTACTTAGAGTCTAACAGTTGGCTGATATTTTTTTCAACGTTATCTGCGCGGCCACGCCAATCTAGCAGTAAATAATCAAAGGTGACATGGTACTTAAATGATTAATGATTTATAAAAATCCCAACCATAAAATATAGGTTCGGTTGTCGTAGCCGCCCTTGGTTCAATAAGGTCAGTGTAGACCCTGCACATGCTAAATAGTCGGCATATAATTCATGGCATTCGGCTAAAATGTGTCGAAATCCAAATTTAAAAGATAGAGAATTTAAAAGAGAGAGATAGATTAAGATAAGAAGGCAAGAGAGACCAAAAGAGAGAACAAAAGCAAACATATCGGAAGAATAGGTGGTGAGTGAGGAGTGGTTTTACCTCCGGGAGTCGTGCATTTTGGTCGGGTTTCCATTTCGCTGATATGTTAACCTGATTGCACTATGGATTCAGTACGAAGGACCATGCCGACATTCTAGTTAAACTCTACGTCTCCAATTAGACCTTGGACAATGGGGAAGCTACGCCTCCAATAATCCCTCATTGTTCAAGTTCTATGCCAGAAATCCGCATCACCCAGCGGGCAATTCGGCGAGTTCTTATGTAGTTGAATGTTCACTGTGGGCTTTTGGCATCTTTAGTGTGGTGGTACTCAAAATATGCGCCCTAGACCCTTACCCTCGTCTTAATACGCTTATATCGCCTTTCCAACAAACAAATCTGACCCTTCAAATTACAGGCCTATGGCGACTATATCCCTGTTCTCTAAGATGATGGAGCGCGTGATTAACAAAATCCGTTTTGGTCTACTCATTACATGAGATACATACATTAACGAACGTGCCGGATGAAGGGATCCCGGAGATATAGCAATTCAGGCTTCCGTTGTCACCCATCGACTACCTATGAAACTCTAAAAAATAATGCCTTTGTAAATAATTAACAGTAGAATTCGTTGCTGTAAATAATTCATTCTTGGTGAAATAAGTAGGTAGTGCTCTACGTGTTTGGAATGTATAATTATGTTTGTTTTCGCATTCGCATTTAAACAAATACATATCTGTTTTCTAATGCTACAGGCATAGAAGATTACTGCGAAGATTCCTGTCCCGTTATGGCGATAAAACTTCCACTTTAGTCAGCAACAAGACGCACTGGACATATTGGAAGAAACATCGCCACGTCTCGCTAGGCGTACAAACTCACCTATCACGATCAAATTGATCGCATTTTCAAGGTAGGTGACGTCAGAAGCCGTAAAAACGACGAGAGTATATGAATGTGAATGAAGCGAAAGATGTGTGTTACACTTATGGCCATAAGTCTTATAAGAATAGAGTATTGTTAAAAGACTTATGGCACTATATTCTCTCTTCTTACTCCATCCGGACAAAACGTGTTATTTCAGGGCCATGTTTTTTTTATTCAAAATTATTAGGAAAGTTTTCCTTGAAGATTAATGCTTACGAGTTTGTATTAAAGTTTGCTGTTTATTTTTGAACACACTTTTTTTATTTGAAATGATCGTCCAAGCTTTCAACAATCGGCATCACTCACGACGTACGGGACGGTTCCCCGTTCGGTTTATGTTTGTTTGAAGTATGAACACAATTAACAGAGCGCATTTAGAGAATGTTAGTTTTTTAAAGCTAAACATTTAGAAAGTAACGACGGCCCCAATTTCTTTTTCGTGTTTTTATAAAATGTGGTGAAATAAACAAAGTTTTTTTTTTCATTTTACATCACTACCCGGGAATCAGAGATAAGATAGACAAACTGTCCACAGCTCATCAAAATACCACGAAGTTTCAAACTTTCTAATGTCTATTGACTTTAAGCTTTATCTGGCTTGATATTTGATTCATTATATCCATAGACTAAACAAAATATAGCTTATAGTTAGTTGGACTTATTTAGCAATTAGGGTAACATGACCTTCTGTTAATCGTACCTACATAATTTAATTATGCACTCGGTTCTATTCACGGGTATATGTTTAAACTTTAGAACTCGTTTCACCGATAAGCATTTTAGCGGGATAAAATGTACCTGTCCACCAAATTCGATTTAGCCGCTTTGACGTAGGTAACTAAATAACAAACAAAGATCAATATTTCGTAAAATAAGTAGTACCTACTTCACTCGGTTGTCTGTCTGTTTTGCTCGGAATCTACTGGACCGATATATAATAAGTTTATAGTATAATGGCACGGAATCTTTGGTATGCGACTACGTTGCGTGGTCTTGTTTTTCCCTCTGAAAGTAAAGTTCTAGAAGTTCACGGGGTTGAAGATGGAGTTGGGATAGGCAAAACACTAGTGATATACTTAAGTAAGTACTTACACCGTAGGAAAGGTAGAAAAAAAATGCGCGAGTGTCGTGGAACACTCAATTGATATGTTAAACATATTTATATACCACCCAGTGCGGACGCTCCCTATACGCCACCTCTCCCGGTCCAAAGAATACGCTCCCAGTTCACCACTCACCCAAACAGCACTTTAAACAAGTTCACAACCACCTCTAGCTGCCCAGCTGCCTAGATAGCTGCTAAACTAGTTGCCTAGCCTCCCTAGGTTGTGAAACTAAACTTTCGCCTAGCCCCCATTCGTCATACCGTCTGAAAAGGAACTTCGTTCAAAAAAACTTTAAAAAGGTAAATTGCCATAAATTTAATTAAACAGTTAACTATGCAGAAACATGGCTGACAAAAATATTTCCGCTCTTACACTCTGGCTGGATTCGTCAAAAAAAAAACGTAGGTTCAGGGTTTTTACTGCTTCATAAAACCCGAAGCGTTTATTTTATACGCATCATAATGTTCATTTGTTGTTGCGTCGAGAAATAAGAAGAGTTGGATTCCACGCCGTGTCTCCGGGCTACAATAAACATAAGCAAAAAGTTGGCGCGTAAAAGGTACTTAAATTGTTCTTAAAGCCGTATAATCTATCTATACACGTATTCATAAACAGATAAGCTCTTACACCCTTTTTATTATAAAAAATATAAAGCTTGTGTATATTAAACTTTATTTTATATACGTACATAGAAAGTTTCTTTATCAAGAATACTTAGTTTCTTTTGCTTTAGAGTATAACAACGAGTTATAATTGTTAATAAATTTAGTTATACATTATAACTTGATATTTCGCTTTGTTCAAAGCTTCTTTGTTATATATTTAATTATGTCTTCCTTTTTCATTAAATCTAAGACTGTGTGACAACCATCTAATATACTATGTTTATTGCCCATGGTGACAACTCGAGACAGTTGATTTACTGGATAGTTTTGAACTCTGACTCATAACTAAATATGAAAACTTTTTTAGATCTTCTGACACTTTGAATACTTTATTATACGACTACAGGTATTCGTGTTCACGTGTATATAATGCTACAAAGACTATATATGTGCGTGGCATCCACCTTTTCAGTTTTTTCATTGAATTATAGAAACGAATGCGGCTGCAGTATATACCTCTGTGTTACGGCTGGGCTTGGAAAGACTAGAATCTAGAAAATATCTGCAAAATAATGCAGCATGCTATGGGTGTCTGTGTTGCTTCCGGCTTTTTATTTACGCAACCGGGTACTACAAATCAGCCTTCTCTTACAGCAATCAAATTAGCTCAATTATTCAAGGCTTGAAATGTAGAGCGTAATCAAAGGCTTGATGGTTTAGTAAAACCGAGTCTCCAGCAAAAGTTGTTTGAAAACATTAAACAGAAGCACATACGCAAAACTGTTTCTGAAACATGTTTCTCAACACAAACAGTCTCCTGCTCACATGGCTGTCGTATACAAAATACACAGGACTACGTTCAAAAACTACAATCCAGGTGCAACAAATGTTAAATTTGACAAAAGTTCCGTAAATTTTATGTCAAAATTAAAACGTCAGAGTGAAAAGTTGTATTCGGAGCGTAGATTTGGATGAGGAGTAAAGGGAGAACGGCTCGCGAGTTGTGAAAAAAATTACAAAAATGTGTACGTGTTTCCCTTCGAGTTCAGAAACAAAGTGTTGTGTAGACGATTCCGTTGAATGTTGATATGTATTTGTTGATTATGTAGGGCAAAACATGCGCTGGAGACTCGGCTTAATAAGTACAAAAATAAAATAAAAAACTTCTTGAAAATAGTAGCCTATACATATTGGGTGTAGGCCATCAGTTATTTATAAGCCTTCGAATACTGCATCACATGGGCGAAGGGCCATCAATCAGGCGATGCCATTACATTTTTATTGCACTAGGATCTACAAAATGTATACAGATATACATATAGTGCCTTTTCGCTCACATATTGGGTCGAGATTACGTAGCTTTTTAGGCTATGTACTAAACCACAATAATATTATAAAGGCGAAATTTTGTGAGTTTGTACTTTCGATACATCTTCACGTCTAAACGGCTGGAGCGATTTTAATAAAATTTTACTACGTTTTACTGCGGGAAAATATACATAGTAAACTGCGGGGCACAGCTAGTAAGCTATAGTTTTTATTCAATCAAACTTTATGAGTAAATTCAATACAGCTATCTTTTGTTGAATAACTAAATTGACCACTCAAAGAGTATGTGGGAACCAAATATGATTCCTTCCTAGTAATATGGTCTAGACATGAAAGTGTATGGTCCGGAACCTCTTCTGCCCATACCTCAGGCCCAAATTAAAACGTGGCTGCGTGATACAACTCAGAAATTACACTTGACTGAGTGGAAAACAGGTGAAGAATGCCGGCAAACGAAAAACGCAGCTCCGGCGGCGAACAAGAGACTTGCCCGCACCCTTACCAGACTTAATAGGGACAAACTACGCATAATTATAATAACCATAACTGGTCATTGTCCCCTAAACAAACACTTATATACAATAAGAGTAACAGACAGCCCCCTATGCAGAGGATGTATGGAGGCAGAGGAAACGCCACAGCATGTCATCATAGAATGCAGGAGTGTGGCCTACCAACGGGCACGACTTCTCCAGTCGCCAGCATCGCTTCCGGAAGCTTGCAGCAGTCTATCAAGGCTGCTTTCCTTCTGGACTAACCTTGAATGATTCAAGACACGCACAATGGTCCAATGATTAGGACTAAGTGCAGAAACCGCCCTGAAAAAAACTAAATATGGTCTAGCCATAATAAATACAGCAATAGTATGAATTTTATTGGTTAGTACTTTTTCCGGAAAACTATATAGACCCAAACAAGAGATAAATTGACGTTTTGTTTGCGCTAAATTTAAATACAATTTTGAAAGATGGATCAGCATGTCATCATAGAATGCAGGAGTGTGGCCTACCAACGGGCACGACTTCTCCAGTCGCCAGCATCGCTTCCGGAAGCTTGCGGCAGTCTATCAAGGCTGCTTTCCTTCTGGACTAACCTAGGCTGACTGGAGTAAACGGTAATGTTTCAAGACACGCACAATGGTCCAATGATTAGGATAAAGTGCAGAAACCGCCCTGAAAAAAACTAAATATGGTCTAGCCATAATAAATACAGCAATAGTATGAATTTTATTGGTTAATACTTTTTCCGGAAAACTATATAGACCCAAACAAGAGATAAATTGACGTTTTGTTTGCGCTAAATTTAAATGCAATTTTGAAAGATGGTTCAATTTTCCCGCCTCCCCGGTTTTCGGCTACTAATGGATGTTGTTGTTTTTCTCGCGGTGAGTAAGGTTCCAGGTCTCCATGGGATCGGGGATTTGGTTAGGATAGCAAAGGTGTGAGTGTGTTATTGTAGGCGTGTATAGGCCAAGGTGGGTACTTACCGTCACGTTAGCCAAATATTTATTTGCTATCCACATACTATATAATACCACACATAATATCTTATTATAAAAAGTAAATTTTATTCCTATTCCTAGGAAAAAATGGGGTAGTATTGTCCTTGACTATTATGATAAGTCAAGACAGAAGGCGCATTTCATGAATTATTCTTGTTGGGATTCAAAAGATTTAGTGCAGCTTGACTTAATATGAAGTTTGCATGAACATTTGTTGCATTCCAATGTGAGGAGAAAATGTCTTGTTATGCATACGACTTGAAATTGTACAACGTGTTTATTGAAGTGCAACTTTGTAACCAACTGAACATGAAATCATAGAACTGATCACAAGCTTTATGTGACACTCACACTTCTACTAATTTAAGTATTTATTGGATTGATTACAAACATAATAGAAAGTTGTTAAACAGAATATTTTTTTTTATTTAAGCAAGCCAGTTATCCAGTCCGGGAGTCCCGTCGCCAAGATAGGCTGATGCGGCAGAAATTGTGCCAATCCATTTTGCCAATCTCAATCCAATGAGGGGATAGGATCCTAATCATGTGGAGCCTTGGACTAAAAAATATACCTAGTTCACAAAAAAATACCAAATAATGTTATGATTACGATTTTTTCGAAAACATTTCTGTATAAATAATACTGCTCGATGACAAATATCCCTCTTAAGTAAGGTAACAAAAGCGCTATCATCATCATCAGCCTATTAATGTCCCCACTGCTGGGGCACAAGCCTTCCCTATGGATGGAATAGGGAGATTAGTCCATGACCCACCACGCGGGCCCAGTGCGGATTGGTGAGTGCTAACGACTGCAGTTGCAGCTGCGACAAACGGCTTGACGTGCCTTCCAAAGCACGGAGGAGCTCGAGATAGTAATTTTTGGTCACCTATCCAATGACCGACCAATGCGAAAGTTATTTAAGTTCAACGATCGCAGCTGAACGCGCTAACCACTTGCGCCATCGAGCTCCTCAAAAACAAACAAAAGCGCTATTAACGTTAAACTGTATCCAACAACATAATCTCGAATGTGCCCGCTATTATCTTCGGTAATACATTAATATTTCCTACGCGCAATACATCTCCATAGCTATAATTATAAATCTACCCGCACTTCCACGCGGGTTGGCCTCACCCTTGTTTCTAAGATAATAAAAAAACTGCTCATAAAAATCTGAAAACACGCACGTTACCAAAGATAGAAGCGTTGGGTTATTTATACAGGGGTGGGCAAAGTAAAAGTCAGGGGTGCGAAAGAGGTCGTCACAGTCGGACGGCTATAGTTTTTCATCTCATTAACTTGTGTGGACGCGATGTGGATGGGCAATGAGCTTCATTGAATGCATGCAAGCGTCCAGCCACCTGTGTAACCTACCTCGGTGGCTATTTCTATCTGAAAAACGGTGTTCACATACTAAACAACGGATAACTCGCGTGTGTATAAATAAAGATGCATCTGGAATGTTGCTACTTCCATGTAATATTATAACGCTTTAACTACTCTACCCATTTGTATTTATTTTGACAAGGATATTAAGAGGACCTTAGATAGGATATAAGCTACTTTTTGTTGCAAAAACATACACAGATGTATAGTAGGGTGTCAAGAGGGAATTCGACGTTGTATGCCGAACTAATCATTTTATGCAGGAAAAGTCACGGATGCACTCTAGATCTACATATGGTATCGCAAACTTATTTGTAGATATTGACGTCCTCTATAATTCTTTAGTAAATCATTCTATTGTCAATGATTTCCGCGGCGTACACGATATAACGTTATTTTTTACACACGTTGGGTTACACTAACTAAATTTTCATAAGATACCCTAACTTTTTTGAAAATACACAATAGCCTATGTTTATCACGGGCAATGAAGGATATCTTTCCTCTTCATAAATATAAAAAGTTTGTCTAGTCTAGTAGGCAAGCAAAACGCTTATTGTGATAAAAAATTATACGCTGCGAAGCGAGACCAATCATTTATCTATGGATATTCATAATTTTATGTTTTAATTGTATTTTTATGGATATAAAAATAGGTAGATGGTTTTTTAATATGGCATGGCGCAGACAGATTTCATTTCTAGGCAAGTAATTAATAAAAAAACATATTCTCTTATTGATCTCTTAAAAATCTTCAAATTTTCAATGTCATCAACAATACAATGCTTGATGCAGCAGTTCTAAAATGTTATGGGCTGAAAATGAGTTCAGTTTTTGTCATATTTTCGGCTCCGGGTGTTTGGACATTGTTTAGTCCCTAACATATTGATATTCAAGGCGCTGCCTTGAGCACCGACATGTTCCAGGCACTTTTACGCAAACCTTTTCGTTATTATACCAACAGGCGTGTTAGGATATGCGTGTTAGGCATATTGTTTACTATTTTCCCAATATTCGTTATTGAATAAATCAAGTTATTTTCAAAACTTGCTTACTAAAATTATGTTACTAAAAATAGCGCTCAGCTTTTATGTCCAACGCTTTTTAATTTTCGCTCTGCATAATTAATTATAAAAACCGGCCAAGTGCGTGACGTTCCGTGGTTGCCTGTCGTTACCATCATATAATTGAGCAAAAGTCTTTGTTTTCTATATAGGAATCAAACTACATCTCAAACTCAAAATCAATTCGATATAAGTTAAAAAAAAACTCTCGTGGATACCCTACAGCCAGCTGCAAGGTTATTTCAGACTCTTACTGACAAAAAGCTTCATCTGAAACGATCATTCCCTGAAAAGGAGATGATGCGGATTGCGGTGTAACCGCAGATCTATTTTTAAAGTGCTTGTATACTTTTTATAAAAACGTAACGTTAGCGCGACTCAGAAGCCGTTGCCGTTGGTAGTCGCGGTAGCGTTGTGGAACTAATGATATGTAATTGTGGTTTTTAAATAGTTTTTTTATTAAGATTTTGTTGTAATGCAAGGTTTTACGCTACAATTACTTCATCTATGTCACTATTAATGTTTTCTTCTAAAGAATTTTCAATACGTAAGAAACTTTCTTTAACCAAAATTCAACTCTTAAACTAACGCATTTATCGTTAATAAAGTTTAAAAGTTCATGAAAAGTACTATTAACATGTACTTTTTCAGGTTTTTCAAGCCAATACTTTGGCTTTTAGAGGGGGGACGCCTTACTCGAACAAAAATTAGCACTTTAAAGTTCAATATTTCGCAAACGTATCCCTTAATCGAAAAATAGTCTAAGGAACCCCGAAAAATAGTATAAGGAATTTATTTAAATGGGGTTGATGATGAAAAAAAAATCATCCCCAGGTTACAAGTACTTTTTAGGGAGCTACCCTAAAAACCACCTACCATTTTGTTAGCGTGATCATAAAACATATCTCCACAAAATTGCAGCTCTTTAATACTAATAGTCTTTGTAGACTATTGCTTAGGCAAAACCGGGGACTGACAGACGGACATGACAAAACTATAAGGGTTCCTTGTCAGGACTACGGAACCCTTAAAAACTGAACTAAAACACGGAATCAAAGTATTTTTTTCACTTTGTTAATCAAATCGCGCTTTGATAACCGTAAAGGCTTACGCAGACGAGGGACTTTTGTACGTGGAAGATAAAGTCCATGAAGCGTGCAATTTTTTTTCCGAGGACTTATCACGGACTAGAAGCGCACGGTGTGCTAACGTTTGTTGCCCGGAAATTTAGACGCACGCACGCTATGGAAGAAAATATTTTGAGTTTACTCTGTGCTGTAATCAAAATTAAGTTAAAGGAAAAGATAAGCCGTTTAATAGATAATACAGTACTGGGTTGATATTTTTGTATCTTTCAATCGGATCGAGCGCGCATCGCGGACTAAAGTTTGCTGTGTGCAGTGTTGCGCCTAGTCACATTAGTTCTATTTGTTATTATTAAAAGCTTTTATTTAACTAGCAATGTATGTACGTATGTATGTTTGCTCGGTTGGAATCTTGCAACTCAATTTTGAAGCAGGTATCTTTATACGATTAAGCTGAAGTTTTGTACACGTTTATGAATGACAATGCACGGTTAGCTGTGTGATATCATTCTAAATCAAATATGTATGGCAGAACATACAAGATGGCAGACTAAGTTTTTTATACTTTCCTACAATATGGATATCAAATGAAAGGACTTGCTGAGAATATGAAGTTTTGAAGTCCTCGATTACGTCCAGCGATAAGCAAAAAGTAAAAAGTAATTTAAAAACAAGTTGTGAGCGATCTATTTTGGCGGACAAAAAAGTCCACAAAAGTACCTCGTCTGCGCAGACCACAAGTATAATAAGCCCGAGAATGTACGCATGCTTGTCAAATAAGACATCATCTATATATCTAAGCGGGTGGAATAAGTAAGCGGATTGAGTACTTTGGAACTGTCGTCATATTTAACGGTTGGAGTGAATAAAGGAATATATCTTTCGGTAAGTGTCCTTTATAGGCCGTCTTTCCTTCAGATCTATGCGAGCAAGTGAAGCGACGAACGAGGGAGAACATAATAATCGACCAATGAAATTCCTACTTTTTGAGGCTATCAAAACGAAGTAATCCCACGGAGAGCTTTTTAGGTCGAATCTTGTAAGGGAATTTTTGAGTGATACTTCTGATTAAGAAATACAAAGCATTATATATAATTTTCAATAGAAACAGTTTCATTAAAAATATGTTGAGCGATTCAAAACATTACAGTTTTCTAAAGGGAACGTGCACAACGATGGTGCTGCCGACTGGCGTTGCCAATCCGATTCCTGTACTCTATTAATAGTTGACATTGATATTTATAACAAGTAAATAGGATTATTTTTATTATTGAAAATTAATATTATTCTAGCAAATCATGATGCATTATTGCATTTCTGGATGTATGAATACAATCACAAAAAATGAAAATAAATCAATCGCGTAAAATTTTATTACTTTCCAAAGAATAGTTACTCTCATGTGTTAAACGCAATAAAGAAGGCATTGCCGCATCGCTAGTTTTTGATTGATGTGCTTACATTATTTCCTTGAAATACCAGCCTTGCATTTACAAATTACACTTGTAGCTGAAAGAATAAATTCATAAATAAAATTAACTGTATAGGCAATTTGAAAATTCTATACATAAAAGAATAGGTAATTCAGAAAATTATTTATTATATTTATGTCGTAAACATGGGATATTTTAGTTTGTGCGACAATTCAGCCAGTTATCGCAGCCTCATTTTCTTCATTTATTTTCTCTTCAATCTCCAAAACATGGCCGGCCTCAGATAGCTTTTGAACTTTTGACAAATTATGGTGACGCTGTAGATTATTATTGTTTTTTTTTGAGTGTATATGCTGTTTGTCGCGGATGACCTAAAGGACGCTGTAAACAGCGTCACCGGGTTTGAAGACATCGAGATCCTAAGGGGATCTCAAGCTGAGAATTGGAGAGTGCCTTAGAGGTATTCCAGGCGGATGGTATCTCCCCACGGGGTGAGCATGCTCTCCGTCTGGAGCCTCTAGACCACTTGAACCTGAGGGGGTCGGCTGAATTAGAGAGCGTCTCTGAGACTCTGACCTCGGCTCTAGTAAGCCGTTATCGTGGGGGGCGGGCAAAAACGGTGCGGTGCTTGCCTAATGCTAAGCTAGTGTGCAAGTTTGCTAGCTGTGTAGTGTTCGTGTTTGTAGCCTGTGTGGGAGGAGTCGGAGGCGCGATCATTATTGATAAACCGAAAACCATATTTTAGAACTTTTATCATATTCAAAAATAATATAGTTGGAGAGATAATTTGTTTCACATAATTGAAAGCACGGTGACAAGTCTTATAACTTTCCTTTATTTTCAGCAAAGTGTATCTATTGTCGAATTAGCGCTGCCACCTGAAAAACATGGAGCTTTTAAGGTCATATGTTTCACTATGACTGCATATCATAGTGAAAGTCTGTCGTCGCGTTTATCTTTCTGTATATTCAAGATGATCACAAAAACAAGTAACCAGATTATCATAAGACTTTCATCCTTCGTTAGATTTTTTTATGTAAATTTTATATGTAGGTATAATATAATACATTCTTGAAACAAATACTAAAGTCTACACCGAACCAAAGGATGGAGCGTCGCTAGTAAAACATAACTGATAACTACTAGGGTGGAATAGCGTGGGGTGCTACGTCGGCAACCTCCTCGTGGGCCCGGTCCATTTCCTGTCCCTGGTCAGTTATGATAGGGGAACGGAAATGGGTTCGGGACGGTGCATCCCGGGCATCTGCGTAATGTCTCCCACTGAGGGTGCTGTTACGGAGGTGTCGAATAGCCGACAATCTCGTAACCTCGTACGTAGTGCGGGGCCGAGGGTCGCCGTCTGCAAAGGAACTGTTTCCTTTGGAGGCGGGGGCTGCGAGGAAGACAACCTCTCTAAAAAATTACCCGTGGTGGTGTCGACTGGCGCCCTGGGTATCCCGGGTAGCGGCAGTCGAGTCAAGCTCGTAACCCTGCACATGGTGCGGGGCCGAGGGCCGCCGTCTGCAAAGGAACTATTTCCTTTGGAGGCGGGGACTGCGAGGAAGACAACCTCTCTAAAAAATCACCCTGGGTGGGGGGCATAGAGTGGCCCCGGTGTCGGAGGGCAGTGCGCTGCCTGGAGGAGCTCGTAACCCCGTACGTAGTGCGGGGCCGAGGGCCGCCGCCCTCTTCGGAGGGCGGGGACCGCGAGGAAGAAAACCTCTGTAATAAATCACCTTGGTGAGTCTTGGCCGGCGTCCCGGGAAGCCTGGGTAGCGGTGGTCGAGACTACTGGAGGGGCGGTAACGCCTGTTCTGGTAAGGGCGGTTGTGGCGCGATCTCCGCGCCACCTCCGGCCGACCCGTAGCCCCGCACGCGGTGCGGGAACGAGGGCTGCCACCTCTCGGGGTGGGAGCCAAAAGGAGAAAACCTTTTCAAAAATCATTTTGATGAGGCCAGGTAGGGTTCCCTCGCCCGGAAGAGGGAAAACTCGTATGAATATGTCGTCCTATGCGAATATTTTGTCATGCTCTCCCGCTGACACCGGGCGCTCTGAGGTAGCTGGGCTTCAGAGTGGGAAATTTGTTACTAGCGGCTTATGTGCTCCGGCTGGCCACCGGCGCTGCGGGATTACCGGGTCAGTAGTAAAATTGTTACCGAGGCATGCAAGGGAGACGTTGAGGATCCAGGTGTCCTTCGCCTTAGAGGCGGAGGTAATGACGAAGGTGGTCTGGGCCTAAAAAAAAAGACCGTTGCCACCTAAGATGAGCAAGAGACGGAAGGGGAAGGCTGAGAGCCAAACCCCCTCGGTTCCCTCTGCGGAGTCACTGTCGGGAGAGTCTGACCGAGCGGGGTGCCTTGCCCAGGGTGCCTTGCCCAGGGTGCCTCGTTGAGACAAATCAAGGGGAAAATTGACAGGCGCCTGTTGCTCATATCGAGAAAGGCTGAGGAGGGAGGCGACGATCTGGAGGCGCTCCGGTTGATGGATGGAAAAATGGACGAGGTATCGGAATTGGTGGAGTGGGTCCTCGTAAAGGCTGAAGCGGCGGAGCATCTTCAAGATGCGGCAGAAGAGAACGAGGGCCTAAGGGAAGGAGAACGAGGGCCTAAGGGAAGATATAAAGGCCATGAGGAAGGACCTTGACTCCCTGAGGAGGACGGTGGAGAAAGGCGGGCACCAATCGGCCACCCAACTGTTGACGTCAGAGGCCGTCGAGGAGCTGAAGCGCTCCCTTATGCTAAGCATAGGGGAGATGGTCAGCACTCGGCTGGCCTCTTTGGAGGAAAGGCTGTCACCACCGAAGATCATCAGACCGCCGCTGGCGGTGGATCGCAAGGTGGGGAACGCGTCGGAGGCCAAAGCGACGGAGCCATGGAGTGTGGTGGTCGCAAAGAAGAAGGGCAAGGGCACGAGTACGATGCCTGCAGTCAACCCTGAGCGGAAGGAGGGGACCGTCGCACAGAGTAAGCGTGTCCCGGCGAAGAAGAAGGGCGTGCCACAAATCAAGGTGCCGAGCACTGCCGCAGTGGAACTGAGGGTGAAGCCCAAGGCGGTGGAGCTGGGCTTCACCTTCACGAACATCGTGGAGATGGCACGGACGGCTATTGAATTGCCGTCCGTGGGCATCGACGACGGCTTGACTATAAAAACGAGCCAGACGGGATCCAGGCTCCTTCCTACTCATATCGGGGCCTGGTAATAGGGGAAAGGCGGATGCCCTCGCCAAGCGAATGGAGGAGGCGGTTGGTGAGTACGCAGAGATAGGCAGACCAACCGGACTCGATGAGTCGGTGACACTTGAAGAGCTGAAGAAAACGATAGCCAGGGAGGGAGGTTGCTCGGAGCACGAAATCTCTGCGGAAGGTGCTCACCCAGGACCGGGAGGAATGAGGGGGATGCTCATCCGGTGTCCCACATGGGCCGCGCGGAAGGTAGCAGAAGGGGGAAAAATTAAGGTTCCCACCTTGGAGTCTCACTAAGGTGACGGTCCTAAGCCGGCGCACGCACTGCTTCAAGTGCATGGAGAGGGGGCACGCGGCAGCGCGTTGCCCGGCCAAAGAGGACCGAAGCACCCTGTGCTTCCGGTGCGGGGCAGCGGGGCACAAGGCGGCGACGTGTGCTGCACCCACCAGATGTGTGGTGTGCGCGGCGAATGGTCGGCCAGCAGACCATATAATGGGGAGCGGGAGGTGTGACCCGCCGGTCACAAATTCAAACCTCCCGAAAGAATGGTGTCTGAGGCGGCGCCCGGACGGACGCCCTCAGAGGGGGGGATGTCCGAGTAGCCTCGGCTGCTCGGACCCCCCTACGAATGCTGTAGCCCGCCTCTCCCCCGTCTTCTCCTAGGAGAAGACGTGAGGAGACGCGGGCGACCGGGAGGGGGGAGAGAGACGGGAAGAACTACGCTTCCCCTCCCGTTCCCAGGAACGGCGGCCTCCCCACTTGTAGTTCTGTCCTACAAAGGGGGGGCGGCGGAGGGTTCTTGGACGGATACGCCCAGGAGTCCCCTCCGCAGCGGATGGGGAGCGGTATGGTGGGCAGTAGGCCGCGTACCCAGCCCCCACGCGCGGGCCTACCTGCGCACGTCTGCGGGGTCCCCGAAACACCGCGAGAGACCCCTGCCGTGGAGCCCGAGCGAGCTGCCGGAGCGAGGCCGGGGAGTTGCTAGGTGCGGAGACGCGGAGAAGTCCCACCAGTGGGGATCCCGCGGCACCGCATCAGGCAGTAGTGAAGGTATTCGCAGGACCTTTTTGTAGCGGATATTATACCGTAAAGCTCCCGTAAGAGTTGCGGGGTCCCAGGTGGGCATCCACTGGGGGGTTCGTAAGACTTGCGGGAGCCAGGTGTGAGGTCCGTTCGGCGGTGTGCCCCTTAGAGGCGCCGTCGTCTGTAAAAATATTTTTTTCCTGCGTAATAAAAAAAAAGGGTGGAATAGCGTCAATAATTCAAATATCTACAGTAAAATTGGTTAATCTACGTGGGTAGTTATTCAAAATAATAATGTCAAAATCTCAGGATATCGCTCCTTATGAAGTTGTATAATTTAGTATACAAAACAAATATTATAAGTAGATAATTATTAACACTATGAAATTAAGGACCATTGTTGATACCCACTGAATGTGCAGCACAGTAGTTATGAATGAGGACTGTTGTAAAAGTCTTGTTTGACGGGAATTTAAATCGCTTAAAGGTTCCCCAAGGATCGAAGCAAGGTCTAAAAACAGTCCACGAAAACGAAGTTGGAATAATGGGACATTATTTTCGAATCCCGTGCAAGAGCACCACCTAGGGATATTTGTGAAGGCCCAATTTGATGTTCTTAAAGGCTTAGCCGGCTATTTGTGGTCGGTTTTATCCTCGTCTGACCGCAAACCGAAACTGTTAACGTTTGAAGTTTTCGTGCTATTTAGAGCTATTGTGGAGCTATTGGAGCGCAATAGTGCGGAATGCGAACGCTGTGAAACTACGACAGCCGCACAACGGTGGCTGCTGCTTGGGTGGAATTTGAATTTGTTTATTTTATTGGAAGATATTCTTCAGAAATTCTTAAGTGGAAGCTGTTTATATAGGTTATCTCCTGATAATGTGTGACCCCAAAGGGGAAGGAAAGGTGAATATTATAAGTATACTCGTATATAGCATTAATTTTTATTTTTTAAACATGTAACTGCTTGATGTTTAAATCTAAAGAAAATATAACTAAAAAAAATTCCACGCGGTTCAGGCAGCAGACGGGACTCGAACCCGCAGCCTTCGCTATCCGGGCGAATGCACTGACTAATTATGCTTCCGCGGCCCTGACGGCTGCGTCGAAATGCCTTTAGCCATTCTTAAGTTGGAAGGCATCGCCATCTCTTCACATTGTAGGTAACCCACAATGAAAAATGAATACTTTTACAAGTATTAAACATTTGAAAGAAAAAATAGCAATTATAGTTATATATTTTTTCAAAAGTAACTGTGAAGGAGTAGTTTTGCTTATTGTAAAGGTTGCCGGAAATTATACCACGAGCAGTGCAAAAGACTTCATTTTATTTCGGACCACGAACAAAGAGAAAAGAGAACATATCAGTGTTGCCATCATTAAAAAGTATTTCAGTTATACCAGTAAACAAAACAAGTAAAATGGTTGCGTTCATACTCTAACACCCCCCACAGAACGCAATCCCATTTTCTGAACACTATACACATATTTTTCATAGGTAGTACCTTTGGTTAAATTATCAGCTATCATATCAGAGCTCTTAACAAACATAAACTTAATGTAACACTTTACAATATTTTCTCTAAGAAAATGTAAACGTATGTCAATATGCTTTGTCTTAGACTTATAACGAGTCGAATAGCACTTTGGTTATCACACTGAATGAGTAACGCATTATCCACATTTTGTCCTAATTCACTCTGCAGTTATCGCAGCCACAGTGCTTCTTGAGCTACCGAAGCCATAGCCATATACTCGGCCTCTGCCGTAGAGAGAGCCACAGTTTGTTGTTTCAGGAGTTCCAGGCAATACTACCGTTCTGAAACAAGAACACATAACCCATGCAGGACCTCCTATCTGCATGGTCACTCGCCCAGTCTGCATCACAATATCCAGTTATTTCTTTCGATTCTTGCTTATTATAACACAGCTTGAGATCTTTACTCCCTTGCAGATATCTCATAATTCTTTTTACCCCAAGCCAATGCTGATTTTCTGTACAGTTACAATATTGACTTAGTTTGTTAACTGCGTATGATATATCTGGTCTTGTTACCTGTGCCAGATACAGAAGACAACCAATAGTTTCCCTGTAAGGAATGTTATTATTTTCACAATCTTTGTTTTTATCAAATTGTGCATTCACTTCTATAGGAGTTGTTACTGGTCTACAGTCTGACATGCCAAATCTTTCTAATATCATGTTTATGTATTTTTCTTGATCCAACATTATTGTCCCTTTCACACGATCTCTAGTCATATTAATGCCAACACACTGTTTAGCCTCACCTAAGTCTTTCATACAAAATTTTTCCTTCAATTTATTTTTAATCTCTATTTTTGTATTATTATTATTTGTAAAAAATAACAAATCATCTACCCAAACAGCAATAAATATAATAACTTTTTCATTGACATTAACTAAGTAATACACACATGGATCTAGTTTTGACCTCTTCAATCCAATTTCTAATAAAGTTTCATTTAGTTTCAAATTCCATTGTCTACTGGCTTGCTTGAGACCATATATCGATTTATTTAATAGACATACTTGTGCACCTTCTGTGTATTTTTCAGGCTGCTCCATATAAATCTCAGTATCAATATCACCCTGTTAAAATGCACTTATGGCATCCATCTGATCCATTTCCAAGTTATATTTAGCGGCAAGTGCAATTAAGTACCTTATAGAAACATATCTTACAACTGGGGCATACACTTCACCATAGTCACTTCGCTTTCTTTGAGCATATCCCTTTATAACCAATCTTGCCTTATATCTCAACACCTCACCTTTTTCATTAGTTTTAGTCTTGAAGACCCACTTACAAATTAAGGCTTTCTTATCTGATGGTAAATTTACTAATGACCAAGTGTTATTCTTCATTAAAGAGTCAAATTCCTCACCTATAGCATTCTTTCAGTGCTCAGAGTGAGGTGAGGACAAAGCCTCATCAACAGTTCCCGGATCATTCAAGTTAGGTACTGGACAAAATAAAATTAAATCAGGCTTACCTTTCCCTGCATACTTTAGTGTTCTATTCCTTGGACGTAAGGTAATATTTCTTGCAGGAGTATCCAGTAGAAAACTCTTCTCAGGTATGTAAGATGAGTCATCATTATCATCTGACTGATATTCACCTGAAGAATTACTTAATATCTCTGATTCTTCTTGGCAGGTTTCATCGAGAGGCTGTTCATTAGAGCTGCTGCTGGAGGTACATGGTAAAATTCAAAAAATTCAAAATTCAATATCGTTTATTCAGTCTAGGCTGTTACAAGCACTTGAGAATGTCGAAAAGCTACGCCATCGGTTCGCAAATCTACGGCGGGAGACCTTGTACTGAGAAGAACCGGCAAGAAACTCAGCAAGGGCTGTTTTTTTCTCCCTGTATTGTATACAGAGTCGTCAAATTGAAAAATGACTTCAATATGAGGTAACTCATAAAGTCACTTTCCATTACAAATGCTAATATAATAAAAATTATGACTATATAAAAAACTGGTTTAACAAAGTTTAGGAATGCCGTGTCCTGCTGTTTAGGCAAAAAAAAAATGAACGATTAAAGTTTAGTACAACGGTTAATAGTATCCAATGAAGCAAGAGCAGACTCATCTCCGCTGGCAGCACCCGTTCACGAGCATGACGCATGAACCAGCCATCGCTTCGCTCAACCATATTTTAGGGAACGCAACGACCCGCCTCACACGACACCGCCGAAGAGATTTTTAAGAGAGCATGACTACCCATAACCACTCGAACCAAACTGCAAATAGTTACTTAGAGTTAAGGTAATTTATCTGTACGACACTGCAAACAAATACAAAACAATTTTGCAGTTACAGCCATGCAGTTTTGTCATTCAAGTATTCTTTAATAGTATAATAGCCTTTCTTAAGTAAACAACTTTTAATGTGACATTTGAACTCATTTATGGGTAACTCAAGAACAGCATCAGGAATTTTATTGTAAAAATGTATACCTTGACCCATAAAAGATCGGTAAACCTTCTGTAACCTGTAGGGTGGCAATGCAAGCTTGTTTCTATTCCTTGTGTTAAAATTGTGCACGTTACTGTGTTTGATATACAAATTGATATTATTTTTAACAAGGAGTATGCAATTGTAAATGAATTGAGAAGCAACAGTCAAAATGCCAATTTCTTTAAATTTTTCTCTAAGAGATGTTCGGCTACTCAATTGATAAATAGATCTCACAGCTCTTTTTTGTAAAATGAATATACTTTCAATATCAGCTGCTGTTCCCCAGAGTAAAATGCCGTATGATAAGATACTATGAAAGTAACTAAAATATACAGTCCTGGCAGTATCTATATCAGTAAGTTGTCTTATCTTTCTTATGGCATAAGCTGCTGAACTAAGTTTACCAGCCAAAAGCGTAATGTGATGACTCCATTGCAGTTTTGAGTCTATCGTTATACCCAAGAAAGTAGTCGAGTCTACTAAATCTAATTTTTCATTATTTAATTTAATTCCAATATGCTCAACTTTTACATTAGGTAAGGAAAATTGAATACACTTGGTTTTATTAGCATTTAGCTTTAAATTATTGACATTAAACCATTGCAGAACTTGCGAGAGAGCATTATTCACATCGTCATAGTTGTTTTTGCGCCTGTCAACGTTAAATAATAAAGATGTGTCATCAGCAAATAATACAATCTCACACAAATTTTCCACAAAAAATGGCAAATCATTTACATATACTAGAAACAGGAAGGGTCCTAAAATTGAACCCTGGGGAACGCCCATTTCAACATGAGATCCAGATGATCTAACACCATTTACCTCTACAGTTTGTATTCTGGAACTGAGGTACGACTGTATCAATTTATATGCAGTACCTTTGACTCCATAATGACTCAATTTCAATAACAGCGTGTGATGATCAACGCAATCAAAAGCTTTGGATAAGTCGCAGAACACTCCAAGGACATTCTGCGACCTCTCCCAAGCCTCCAATATACTCCTTACAAGTGCAACACCCGCATCAGTAGTAGATCTACCTCTAGTAAAACCAAATTGTTTCCTATGCAAAAGTTTATTAAGGTTGAAATGAGGCATCAATTGTTCCAAAATAATTCTTTCAAATATTTTACTAAGAACTGGTAATATTGATATAGGCCTATAGTTTCCAGGGTCATTTCTATTTCCTGATTTAAAAAGAGGTATAACTTTACTGTATTTCATTAAATCCGGAAATACTCCTTGATCAATACAGTTATTAAATATATCAACTAGATAAGGAGCAATAACGGGTATTATACTTTTAATCACTTTAGTAGAAATACCCCATAAATCATTTGTATTTTTTTGTTTAAGAGATTTAAAACACTTAATAACGTCAATAAAATTAATATGTCTGAACTGAAACACGTTATCACACCCAGGTACATATTTCTCGAGCAATGTCTTGGCAGCCACCGATGAAGAACTCAAATTAGATGTAGCCACCAAAGGAATATTAACGAAATATTCATCAAAAATATTAGCGATATGTTCTTTAGATTTTATTAGAATGTTATTCGACTTAAGTTCAACAATATCGTCACGTGACCTTTCTTTGCCTGTTTCACGATTTATAACATTCCACGTTGTTTTGATTTTATTATTCGATTTACATATTTTATTTTTAATAAAATTAGATTTGGCTGTTGCACATACTTTTTTGAAGGTTTTAGAATAACATTTAACGTAATCAATAAAACCTTGCGATTGATTGTATTTTCTTAGATGATACAATTCATAAAGTTTGTTTCTACTTTTATAGATACCAGTCGTAGCCCAGTCACAGAACTGTAACTTCTGAGTAAGTTTCGAAGTTTTTAAGGGAAAAGCCTTATCAAATTCATTTCTTATTAGATTAAAAAGATCCCCAAAAAGAATATCAGGATCATCATGTGTCCATGGGATATGAGAAATCCTATAATCCATGTTTTTTTGAAAATTTTCTAACCGGTTTTCTGTTACTGGTCTCAACTCAATCACTTTAGATTCATTTGTTACATCTATTTTATATTGTATTTTTAAGCCATAATGGTCAGATGTAATAATATTAAAAATGGACTTATTATCAGGAGTACTATCTGTAAATACGTTATCCAAACAAGTTGCTGAATGTGATGTCACCCTAGTAGGCTCAAAAAATTGATGGATCAAATTAAAACATTTAAATAATGATATTAAACGTACTGTCATTGAATTTTGTTCAAGAATATTAATATTAAAGTCACCGCAAACAACCAAAAACTTATTTTTTGACTTTAACTTTTTCAGTACATCCTCCATCACAGATTCAAAAATGTTAAAGTTACCTAGAGGGGGTCGGTATACGCATACTATTATCATCTCATTTAGTTCCACACAAGATAGCTCAATGCTACGTTCAATTGAAAGGCCAGCTATATCCTTTCTATCCTTACATTTAATATTTTTGTTGACAAAAATCAATGAGCCGCCGTGTATGGCTGTCCTACGAACATAAGCACTCAACAATTGAAAGTTGTTTATGTGATACGACATTTCACAAAGCTTGAGCCAGTGTTCTGTTAAACATATAATGTGTATGTCCTCACTTTTTGAATACAATTCTAATTCTAGGTCTTTGCCAGCCAAACCTTGTATATTTTGATGAATAATATTAATAACTCTTTTATTAGGTTTGGCTGTTGTCTTTAAGCTCAGTTTAAAACTGGGCTGGTTAAGCTATTAATAGAGTTAATATTTCTTTTACTAGAAATACTAACACTATTTTGTTGAATAGAGTTAGTTATACCATGTATAACCGTATTTTGTATATTAAAAGCTAACAAATTAGCTATCTGGGTCCTAAATTTCTTTGCGAGATACATAGTATCTGTAGTCAACTTAAAATATCTAATATATTTATTTATATCGAAATATAAAAATACGTCACTATGACTATTAATTAAATTATAAAGACTTAAAAGGTAAGTATACTTTATCATATTTAACTAAATTTTCTAAAAATGTAACATCAAGCAGTTTGTTCAATCAATCATCAAGACTTGATAAAATGGCCGGCCACGCGGCGCCACAGGTATGATAGGTTATGAAAAGAGTAGTGTTTGCTTATTGTAAAGGATGCCGGAAATTATACCACGAGCAGTACAAAAGACTTGATTTTATTTCGGATCACGAACAAAGAGAAAAGAGAACATATCAGTGTTGCCATCATTAAAAAGTATTTCAGTTATACCAGTAAACAAAACAAGTAAAATGGTTGCGTTCATACTCTAACAAACTGCTTGATGTTTAAATCTAAATAAAATATAACTAGAAAAAAATCCAAATGCACTGACCAATTATGCTACCGCGGCCCTAACGGCCGCGTCGAAATTCCTCTAGCCATTCTGAAGCTGCAAAGCAGCGTCATCTCTTCGCATTGTAGGTAACCCACAATATATAAATATATACGTATAAATATATAGTAAGTATGGGCAAAGAAAAATCACTTAGGAAATCCAAATGAGGTGACTAAAAGGGTATAATCTAGAGTTCCTTCGTGAATCAGAAAGCACGTTAGGCCGTTGGTCTTTGCTGCAATCTCCATTTTTGAGACAACAATCAATCCGCTCTGGACCCGCACACACAGTGGGTCATGGCCCAATCTTCCTTTTCCATACACAGGGAACACTTGTGCCCTAGCAGTTGGCGCATTAATAGGCTTATGTTAATGAAAATCCAGAAAATACAAGATGAAAATCTAGACTGTGTTTCTACAGAATCTAGAAATAGCCGACAGTTAAATCATCATCTAATTTTATTTTAAGTACCTCCTTGTGAATATTTTTTATTAAATGTTATTTGCTTAATATAACTTGGCCCTATTTTTTTAAAGGTTTTAATACTACTTCCGTGCTAAGAACGAAAAACAGTTAAAAACAAATGAGATTATAAAGCTATTACGACTGAATAACATTTCCTTGTATATAAAGCTGTGTGCTTTATATACAATGGGATTTGGTTTTACAACCGGAGATAGTGCTCAATGTCACGTTCACCATGCTTCTGATAGAATATTGTAATCTTCCAATTTTCATTGTTTACTCGTGCACCAGTATACCTTTCTAGGTGTTAAGGACTTCCCAGCTGTGCATACTAAGATCGCAGATTCTGTACTGATTGTGTTTAAAGAAGAAAATTATTTGAAAATAACTGTCTTACCCGAAAGATTGGTATTGTCATTTGTTTTTGAATTTAATCCATCATAGTATCAGTGGAAAGAATGATTAATTGGGTACCTATCAGCGTCAGTATCCGTGGTCCACCCAGGAGAACCAAGGGTCAGGGCTAGTCTTCGTAGTCCAGCTAAGTGGACTTATTAGGTGGGCCACTGGCAAGGAACGCTTATTAACACTATTGTTGTTATAAATGAGCAAATCGATATATTCTTTTAAATTGTGCTTGATTTTTTAAATTAAAGAAAAGAATTACATACATAAATTAAAATTGACATTGGTACTGGTATAAAGCTGGACTCAAACTATAAACATAGTGTCTTTCTCAATCCGGGCAAAAACAGTAATCAATATGAGGTCTATATTAATTTCTTTAGTAAAAAAAATATTTTAATGTTATGTAAGAGCAGTCAAGATGCGAGTGTTACGTACCTAGTCAGGTCATACATTCTGTCACATGTTTAATATAAAATAATTGAAACAAGTTTATTCAGTATGTAACCATGTAACCACTAAAATGAACTAAACAAAACATAGATTCTTATGACAATAAAGTTTATTCAAAATGACCTCCGTAATTTTGAATACAGGCCTTCAATCTGCGCGGCCAGTCGTCTATCGCAGCACCAACGACGTCCATATCAATATCGGTGGCTACCTTAATCAACGATGTCTTGAGTGACTCCAAATTGGGATGAGGCTTTGAACACGCCTTTTCCTCCAAGTGTTGCCATATCTTGTAATCTGACGGACTCAAATCTGGACTGGAGGATGGTCAGTCTTCGTGCCGGATGAAGTCGATTTCACGCGCCGCCAGCCAGTCTTGTGTGCTCTTCGCTCTATGAGCTGGCGCCGAATCTTGTTAGAATACCCAGTGCCTGTTATTGAACATGGTATGAGAAACATGTTCCACAAGGTTCGTCAGGACTGTATTTTAATACACAACTGCATTCGTTTTTAAACCTTTCTTACAAAAATGTACCTCTGTTAAGCCCCAATAAGAAACTCCCAACCATACCATGAGCGAGGATGGAAAATGACCTCGTTGGACACGCAGAATACGGTTGCTCGCTTCTTCAGTACTGTGTGCGTACACCTTATCATTTTGTTTGTTGTAGCTCTCTTCTACGGTAAATTTTTTTCCATCCGAAAAAAAATTTCCCGATATTTTTTTCCCGCGTACCGCTTCAACAAAGCGCAGCATCTCTTCAGTCTCAGGTCCATTAGACGAGCATTCAAATGATGTCCTGTTTTTCTCTAATATGCCCAAAGCCCTAAGTCTTCATTAAACACCCTTTTCACCGTGGTTCTGCTTAACCCCATCTGAAGGGCCAACAGTTTCTGCTTAAGTTTGGAATTTCTTTGAATTCGCGCTTTCACAGCTTTATCACTGCTGGAGTCCTAACAGACCGACGGCGACCACTTCTTGACCTGTCATCTACACTAGTGTCTTCATTGTATCGTTTGATGGTACGATAAATGAATCTTTTGGTTATATTCAAATTTTTCAGTATGTCAAAAATTTGAATTGGTGCGTAACCGCAACGATGCAATGCAATAACTGCAAACACGGTCTTCTTTAAGTGTCCGGTCCATATTTAAAAATGAGTAAAATTCTAAAAAGTGTACATTTTTATTTTCATGAACAATTCGAAATTCGAATTCAATAAACTTTTTTGAGGCCAGCATTCTAAAAGAAAAGTTTTTACTGTGTCACAATACTTATGACTGTGGAAGTGGCGGTATGGAAAACAGTGTCGATTAAATAAACGAAGGTATTCTCTCTTCGTTGAAAACACTGTTCTTGATTCAATTTTGTGGTTAGGACACATGAAGTTAGGATATGTGACGTGATGGAATATCAAATGAAAAAAATACAAAACAGAAGGATATCTTAAAATAAATTAGAAACTCGTTCCATAATTTTCGCCTTATAAATTCAACGCACTTCGATTATATTTTAATTTTTTTTAAGTAGATCTTCAGATTTAACACCAGAAAATAAAAGGATGTTGAAACCGGAGAAGATCAAGGCCGAGACTCATCAATCACGACCAACATTATTTTATATTAATTTCGTAAGTGTTTTGACTACGATAACGACCCGTGCTCGTTTCGTAAGGATGCAATTATCAGCTGAAATCTTGAAATTTCAAACAAAAACAATCAGAAAAAGATTGTACCAGTCTTTATGTGATGCTGCATCATACATTTGTTTTAAATATTTATGTATAACTAGCCAACCTGACAGACCTTGTGCCAAATTAAAATATAAAAAATCCTGTAAATGGGAAAAGTTGTAAATAAAATTAAGTTTTCTTACATTTACTAATTTTCTGCACAACTTTCTTATTTTTTTCTGTGAGTCGGACTCGCCCACGTAGGTACACAACAAAAACGGCTGCATGTTTTTTACGATAACAGAAGTTTGATTTTTTTTACAGCTTCAAAGAACCGTAAACTTCAGTGTATGGTTTAAATTTTAAGTCGATACTTGCACGCATTTCGAGTATCTCATTTCAATAAAAAAGAGAGAGAGAGAGACGGCAAAGTAATCCTGTAAGGGTTCCGTTTTTTGCTTTTGAGATACAGAATTCTATGAAGATGGATAAAATCGATACAGTCTTTCTCAAACTATGCCATGATCAAACGAAATAGAGATTTATTTTTACATAGAAAAGAAGGCTGTCCATATTTTACTATTATTATTTAAAGAAAGAAGAACGTCCAAGAATTGTTAAAAAAATTGCGAACCTCCAAACCTAAACGAATTCAAACAAAATAAAACCCCGAACACATATTTTGTTTCAAACCAACATTTAATACAACTCAAACACTGCTGCATTAAAGAAAATCCAACAGTTGCATACAGATTGAAACTGGTTTTGGAAAGTTCAATATTAGTGTGTGCGCGGGGCAAAGATTGGCAAACCCGCATGTTTGGTGGTTCTGAACCATCGTCTCTGATGAATGTATGATGAGATTCTAACCGCTTTTAGTATCTGCGAACGATTCAATTCAATATACGGGGTTAAGTAGAAACAAATATTGATCAGCATTATAATTTAAATGATATTCGAAAACTGTTATTATGCGTTTTGGAACACGGAACTGGGAGCAATTTATATTATATATTGTTATGTATTTAACTAATAACCCAACTTTGTATTGCTATGGTGTAGACTATATTTTTTATTATCTTGATTATATTAAATATACATTTTTTTTGTACAAATTAGAAGGTATGCAACATAAACGGTCGTATCTCTTTTAACGTTAACTTGGAAGTTGGATTTTTTCACAGCTTCAAGGGATCGTAGACTGGGTGTCTTATTTGCACCCTTGCGATTAACAGTTCAATACCATTCCGGTGGGTTTATTGAGGTAGGTCAGGCACCCCCATGAATACCTTTACAACATCAATACCTTTGGTATCTTCCTTCCATCAAATACAATCAGAGAGAGTGTGTGTGTACTAGTGCATCTTCTATAAACATCTCTCCTATAGCCATTTCAATGTCGCCACATTTAGTATTAGTTCTTACTATCCGTCCGAGGGGTGTGTCCGTTCGACTCAGACGCTCACGGGTGAGGTCGCGGAAGATTCCGTAGATTCCCCCCCCCCCCCCTAGCCGGCCGCTGAGCTAGTCCCAGAAATAGCTGAGCGGACGGTCAGGACGGGTCGGGAGGAGTCCCACATAACCCCGTTGCCACTCCCAGGTAGCAGTGTAAGGGTCATGCATTTACCTGACGAAAAAAAAAATGTAAGCATTTAACTGCCAGATGTTTAAATCTAAAGAAAATTTTACTAGAATAAAATACCACTTGGTCCAGGTTTCAGACGGGATTCAAACCCGCCTCTTCCTCTATTCGTTATGACATACCTTGTATTATTTTTAAAGCTATTTGTTGCTTTATTGTCTATTAAAGCAACAAATAGCAACAACTATTCTTGTGAATTACGGAAACTGTTAATAGACTGATCGTTTGATTAACAAGACGAGTTATTTTAATTACGAATCGCTGAACTAAGAAGCTGGAGTGAATAGAAGGTTGCGGAGTCACTTGGCGTGTTGCCAAGACATCCCCGCAAAGCAGGAATTCATGTCTAGTTCCGAGTCAAGAAAACCTTTGGCATTATTAAGTTGGTAGCGCGACCAGAAACACCGATCATAATAGAAATGTAACGTTGAATTTCACTTCTAGAAAAGATAGAAAATTTGAAGTATTGAAATTGTTATTTTGTTTGAGAGCGCACTTGGTCAGCCGTTGATGTGGATGACTGAAAAAATATGAAGTGTCAGTTAAATGTACACACTTTTAAAACGTTTAAAGGTTTCGCGATATGCAACATTGCTTTGCTTTCCCACTTTCCAACCTCTTATAAACTTTTGCGTTTTTCATTCGATTCAAATGACCTCTAAAAACTTTGAAGAAAAAGGAAAAGATTGCGATCAATTTATAACTGAAAGTGATAACCTTTGACTGCTCCTTTTAAAAACGTCAAAGAAATATTATGACAACCAAAATACTCGTGCCTACAAGGTTATATTACAAACACATAAGAAATACCAGGGGTATCATCTTCAGATCGTCAATCCCTCTCACTTACAAATCGTAAACAAAAAACGCTCGGTATATAAAAGGCAGTGAGTGAAAAGAGTAATTTTCTCCTCCATAAAAACAGTTACGCAGTTATTTATGGTGATACCGCAATCTATACAAGGGATTTCGCCCGGGGCAAAGCATTAACGATTATCCGGGTATACCCTACAAAGAAATATTACTTTGACAAATAAATTTCGTATATATATTCTTTTGACGCTCATCAGCCCACGCACTCGTAGTAATTTATTGCTTGATTTGAAAAGTTTTTCATAATTTTTCCCCTTACGTGGAAAATAATGATTATAAAGTTCTTTTCCAGCATAAAGATGCTTTATTTATTTTATTTTCTGATAATAGTAATTTTGAAGGTTATATTTATATGAACTATTTTATTGTGTTTAGATATCCAAAAAAGGTAGTTGGTTATTATTATTTAAATTTCTGATATGTACGCACAACAGAAAAAAAAAACAAACAGAAGGTCCCCATAATATGATTTTAATTGAGTTTCGTAAACTTATCGCGTTTAGAAATCCTGCTTTTTATTATAAATGTGTTTAATTTTGTTCAATCACGTAAAAATCAACTTGGATATAATTTGGCTCACAAATAATATATGTGTATTTCTGATAATTTTTGGAGTTTACTCCTTAAGAATCGATTTGCATATATAAGGGGCTCGGTATGAGAAAAATATGAGGAGTGAAATCTATCGATGAATGACCTCGTTACGTTTTTACTGTCTAAGCTGTAGCAGCCGTAGTGCTACACAGTAGCACATTATCGTAGCGTACCTTTATTTATACGCATCTGAAATTGACTATTGTAAAAAGTTTAATGTAAAATATTTCGTCGATTAGTTAATTTGTTAACTTACCCTTTCATACAGTATCAATCTTTTTTAAGTTAAATAAACTCTTTTTGCGTCTGGTTAGACTATCGAACTTAAGAAGTAAACTCCAGTCGTGCGTCGGAGCTGACACACACATTTTTATTCCAATAAAAACTATAAGCGCTGTTGAGATTATCAACGAATTTAATCAAGGTTTTGGGTTCCCAGTCTCAAAAGAATTAAGACAGATAACCCTATGTTCAGACCTTTTTTCTTAGGAATGCGTGGAGGTATGAAGCTGACACTACTAACAAATACTAAGATCTGCAATCCCTTGGAATGATATTCATCATCAAACGAGAAGAAGCATTTTTGCAGGCCGGCAAGGTGAGGATGGTTGGTGTAGCAGTTTATAACTGCTGTACCAGCTATCTTCGCATTTGGACTTTATCACCACTTAACATCAGGTGGGGTAGGAGACATTTGCCCACCTCGCTATAAAAAAACACTATCTCAAACAAAAATACGACCATTACAGCTAAATTTTCATACATACTTAGTATGTAATACTTCCCGTTGACCTAGAATCAAAAGAATTATGCATTAGTGGCATTGCTCCTTGCTTAATTTCATGATTCTAGGCCTTTCATGAAATTATGCAACAAGCAATGGCATTTAAAATAATTTAAAATCTTGGAATACTCACCAAAAATCTTTGAAACTAGATTTCCTTATTTAACGTATTTGTGTGCTTTTGAATTGTTTTTTTTGTAAAGTGAAGGATCATTCCCCAGAAGGACGCTCCAATTAGAGCGAGAAAATCAGATGTAACTCAACTCTATTGAAAATATCACTTGACCTAGTGTAACGTACCTTAATATGGTTTCGACTCATGGTTTCGATTATCATAGGTTCCATTTCGCACATTTTATCATATAACATCATCGATATTCATCAGGCATCATCATATATTTTATCATTTATTCCTGGAAACACATAATTTCAATAAGGCGAGCAAATTTAGAATCGCCCTGTAATAATCTATTAATTTTCCCTTCAAGGTAATTGATGGTAGTATCAAGTTGAGCAAGATCCTCATCAACTGGAAAAGGAGAAGTTAGAATATCCTCTGGCGAAGTTATCGAAGAGAGTCTTTGAATTTGTTTTCTCAACTCTAAGACTGTATTTGCTGGATTCTCTAATCTAATTGTTACCTCATAGATCAGTTCAGCTTTGTTGAGGTGTTCAAATTTAATTAATCTAGGCATTGTTAAGAATAAAGATAAGTTAATAAAGTTCAAATTAAATACCTTGTTTCCTTCTAAAAAAAATAAAATTAGAGTGAGTAAAAATGAAGTTCAGTGAGAGCTAAGAGTTAGCAAGAAGAGGAAAAAAAAATCAAAAGAACAGTATAGGAATATATATTTACAAGATAAAGTACTATTTACAGATTATTAAAAAAAAATATGGAATATGTGTGTAGTGTGAGTTGTGAAGTGGGCGTGGGTCGTCGGCGATCTTCAGGGGCGGCTTGAACGGTAGGGCGTGGGTCGTCGGCGATCTTCAGGGGCAGAAGCGCTCCTGTGCAGCCGTCTTAGATCTTGGCCTCCCCTGGTGGTTGCTGGCGGCGCTGCTGGTAGTTTTTGGCCGGCGTATATCGGCCAGAGGCGGGCGTTGAAGAAACGGCAGGAGTCGGTAGAAGGCGGGCTGAAGCAGCTGGAGGCTGGCCGAAGAAGCTGGAGACCAGGCGCAGTCCCACCGATGAGGTTGCGAGAACGTGTATAGTAGTATAGTATTGGAGTTAGGAAGTTGTTTAAAGAGCCAATAGGTGCTAAAAAGCTTTGAGGTCTTTCTTGAGTCCCGGGGCAGTCGGCCCCGGGACAAGGCCTTTTATTAATTTAGAGCTCGGTAGCGAGCTTTCAAAAGTTGAGTAGGCAACTTTTGCCGTAGAATTGAATGAATGATCAGGGAGGCTCGGCCTTTTATAGGTCCGGAACCATTTGAATTTAGACACGGTTCGAATCGAGCCAAAAAGAATCAAAGTAAGTGGTCTGTGGAGGTTGAATAGTCATAGACGTAGTTGGAGAGAGTATCCGTGTCATGGGTAGCCATGGCAACGGATAAAAAACATTAGGTTGTCATAAAATGTCAATAAAATAAATAAATTAAATATAGATAAAATCAAAGCATAATAAGTGAAAACAAGTAAATAACAGAATAAAGAGAAATGCCGGTAAGTGTCCAGCACTCTGGAATAGTGATTTTCAGTACAGAAGAAATTATTATACGTATTTACAAAGTGATGAATAGTGTGTGATATTTTTGAAATTATGTGTTTCCAGGAATAAATGATAAAATATATGATGATGCCTGATGAATATCGATGATGTTATATGATAAAATGTGCGAAATGGAACCTATGATAATCGAAACCATGAGTCGAAACCATATTAAGGTACGTTACATTTTCCCCCACGACCCCAGAAAATTTTCGACTATTGGCTCTTTAAACAACTTCCTAACTCCAATACTATACTACTATACACGTTCTCGCAACCTCATCGGTGGGACTGCGCCTGGTCTCCAGCTTCTTCGGCCAGCCTCCAGCTGCTTCAGCCCGCCTTCTACCGACTCCTGCCGTTTCTTCAACGCCCGCCTCTGGCCGATATACGCCGGCCAAAAACTACCAGCAGCGCCGCCAGCAACCACCAGGGGAGGCCAAGATCTAAGACGGCTGCACAGGAGCGCTTCTGCCCCTGAAGATCGCCGACGACCCACGCCCTACCGTTCAAGCCGCCCCTGAAGATCGCCGACGACCCACGCCCACTTCACAACTCACACTACACACATATTCCATATTTTTTTTTAATAATCTGTAAATAGTACTTTATCTTGTAAATATATATTCCTATACTGTTCTTTTGATTTTTTTTTCTTCCTTCCTATCTAATTTTATTTTGTTGCTACACAACACTAGAGTCTAGACTTGGCTAAATGTAATAGTTACTACCAAAAGATAACATTCAGTTGTACGTGACAGTTTTGTACGAAAATATTCGAAATCTATTTCAAAAGGTGGGGTGGAATTATTTCAATTCAGACGTCACGTATCTACTGTGGACCCCGGTTACTGTCGTAATTTGTCTGGGGTTACAAATGATTCCGCCCGCATTAGGTCAGCGAGGCCATAATGATTCGAACTCTTTAAGTCCGATAATACTGTTCTTTCACTTACTTATATAATCTGAAAAACATGCCTTATTCGGCAAAGGTACCTGACTGTCGCTTGATATTGTAAAGTTTTGCTTTAATTACTATCGATAAATAAATATGCTAATCTTTGCTTTTTAGGGTTCCGTACCCAAAGGGTAAAAACAGGACCCTATTACTAACACTGTCCGTCTGTCAGTAGATCTGTTACCAGGCGGTATCTCATGAACCGTGATAGTGATAGCTGCTATTTAAGGGGGCTCCCATACAACAAACGTGTTTTTTTTGGAGTTTTTTGCTCGATATTATTATTATTATTAAGTGTCCAATGTCGTATAGACAATGGTACGGAACCCTGCGTACGTGAGTCCAACCCGCACTTGGCCGCTTTCTTCTCTTTTAAGCCGGTCGCGAAGTAGCGGTAAAGGAAGTATCGTCATTTCAGTCAGTTGTAGGACTCAGCTTTTCACTCTGGATCTGTAATTAGTGCATAGTGTACATCTCGGAAACCATGAGATCAAGCCCAAGCTGGCTCTATGTGAGAACATTTCTGACGCAACAAGGTTAAACATTTGAAATACGGTGATTTGTTAAACGAATTTCTTGACCTGGGAACTCCCTTAAATAAAATGAAATTTTATCGTTACTTTATTTTAATTGTTGTCATAGCGGTAATCAAAGTTCACATAATTACTGAATTTCATATAGATAACAGAATAAGAAAAAAAATACTTTAATACGGTACCTTAAAAACTATTATTTGTGTAATGACTGAAACCTAAACCTTTAATTTAGTGCAAATCGTGTAGGAGTTTCGAAAGTCAGATTACGAGATTTTTAGCCGCAGAAGTACGAGGAAAATAATTATACGGTTGGCAGGCAACCTTGGACTGTATGAACTCATATTCTACCTTAGTATTATTTAAAATCTTTTTATGTGGATATCTGTAACTTTATAAACAATACAAGCTGACCCAGCTAACTTCGTACCGCCTAATTGTTGATGAATGTCGTTTATATTTAAGTTTTCAGCTTAATTGAATTAGGGATTTAGCAACCGAAATAAAACAAATCCAAAAAATCTTCAATAGTTTATTGGGATAAATAGATAAATATAAAGAAAATATGAATTCAATAATCTGTACTTCAAAGGTAATGTCAGCAAAATAATTTGTTTTTAATAATTATTCTGCTATTCGTTACCGATCCAAAAATTTGAGCTCATTAAAATCAGTGCAGTCGTTCTCGAGTTATGAGTGGTATACTTTATTTTATTTAAATAGATTTACTGATGTCGTTATGGACTCTAAGAATACCTGGACTTAAAACTAAAAAAAGTTTTTTTGAAGTTATACTTCTTTAGGCGCGTTATGAAAAAATGATGAGAGTGAAATTTTAAGATGCGCGCGCATCACTGTAACACAAAATTTTAACAGCATGAACTTGGTCGCTTTAGCGACCAACTTCATGCTGTTACTTTTGTGTTTACCGCACATTAAGAAAATCTACCAACAAAATAGAAATAGAATCTCTATTTAGTGGGTGCTAACGACTGCATTATGAAGGCCTATCAAAAGTATTTATTAATCTGGAACAACGGAACCAAAGCGCGATTCAGGAGACTACAGCGCCATCTCTTGACCATTGGTGTAGTAGAACCAAAAACCACATCTTTATTTTTTGTAATAAAGTAACAGTTATAGGTATTCATATTTATAATATTTATCCACATGTTTCTAGTTTGTATATTCGGAATACGTGTTTGAGTTTCATACAAGTGCAAATCACATATGTTCTAATAAATTATATTCAGTAGCGATTTTAATTGAATATTTTGATTATTTATTTATTTTTTTCAAATTAAAACTGAACTTTATTGACTGTGTCCTTTTCCAGACTTTTTATTAATTTATTGTAATTAATTATTTGCATGCAATTAAAAACTAATTTTAAAAGATGCCAAAGAAGGATAACTTCTCACGCGCCTACATAAGTACACGCACCCATTTTTTTTAACATAAAAAGATTCAGCCTCTTTCTAGCATTATTAATTTATGGCTGCAGACATTCAGGTATCGGATCTTAATAGTCAACTTTTGGTAACACAATAACTACCTATCCAATAGCGATAGTGGCAATGTTCATTTGTTTCCTCGATAACATCAACAACAGCATTCATCACGGTCCTTTTGTAAGTAATCATCAAATAAACAAAGCGGGCTGGAGCCCACGACACGTCGTCGTTGGCAACAAAAAGAATCCCGTTGTGTCACGGAGACATTATCGTGCCGCACTCGCCTGATTTCCATACAGATTGTTTACATTCCACCCTCGCATTTAAAACCGGTGTCCCGACACCATCTTGTAATAATTATTTGTTCAAATTTGTTCTTTAAGTGGGTGGGGGATTATTTCTTCTAAAAAATTCGCTTCTTTTTCACCTAGACAAATTTTAATAAAAAAAATCTTTCTTAACAAAACTAAAAAACCGACGAAAACAGAACCACTGAAAATTAAGGAATAATACATTATATTTACTTACCCGTCATACTAACCCTAGTAGTAAATGGAAACTCAGATCTATCAGACACGTATGGCATCGACTCCTCAAAATCCTCCTCCTCTTCATTTTGAAGTTGATTTAAAACAGGACACTTTATTAGAAGATAATTTCTCTATATGCTGTCTATACTTTGAGTTATCTGGTTAAAAAAGAGACTAACTTGCAATTGAGTTACAAATATATGCGAATATTAATAGAATATAAATATAGAATATATATATGCCATAGCGAAATTCGTTTACATCTGAATCAACCTTATGTATGACTAACCGAGCATAAATTCCTGCGGCTCTACCTTCTTATTTGTATACTTACAATTTAATAATAATTATTAATCCCAGGTAACTAAACTATATATGTAGATGCATAGTAACTTACTTTCGTCAGACAGACAACGCAATAAACCGGCCAAGTTTGTGTCTTGCCACGCGCTGTATAAGGTTCCGTAGTTGCCCGTCGTTACCACAATATATTTGAGCAGAAGTCAATACACAGTCAGAAAAAAAAACAATTAATATCTAACTATGTATCTCAACTAAAATACCCAAATCAAAGTCAAACTGTGCCTCAAACTCAAAATTTTATTAAACCATTTTGTCGGCGTGATTGATATACATATCTCCACAAAATTACAGCTCTCTAGTGCTAACAGTCTCCAAGCAAAACCGGGGACGAAGAGACAGACGGACATGACGAAACTATAAGGGTTCCTTGGCAGAACTACGAAACCCTAAAAATCGTGAAAATCATCAACACTATTCATTGATAATAGGAACTGCTTACATGGCACAAGTTTGGTTATTAGGAATGAATGTAAGAGTCACTTAACAATAAAGCACTATTCCGCACAGCTACTACATGTCAATATTGTGCGATCCGTATATAGCATTTTGCATTTCATGCATCGATGTTTTGTCATCCTAGCCTTTGATGGACATAAATTACAGATTTGGATCACATTAGTCACAGAATAAACTGGAACAGGGTCTAAAGATTCACCAAGAATATGTTATCATGACCTTAAAGTCACACCTCCAAGTCACAGTTCGTAATCGCGCATGAAACCTACTAAAGTCCTAAAACCCTCCTGAAATTCATCTTCCATTTCTTCTTGGAGCCAAATAATTATTTGCTCTTCAAGGCTCACTACAAGGTTAATTGAATGTCGAGGACATTGAACTGAAGTATAATTTTATTTTTCAAGCATTTAATTGTTAGATGTTGAAATCTAAAGAAAATTCGACTAGAAAAAATTCTAAGCGGATCAGGTAGCAGACGTCCCGTACATACCTTTGCGAACAAGTAATGTAGTAACTAAACTTTCGTCAAACAGACGACGATTGGTATAGCCGTAATTCACCTCCTAATTATTTTATTTTTAAAACGCATTACAAATGCATCACCCGATGAACTATTCACGTAAATCAGGAAGGTAAACAAAGTGTGGTGGGTGCGGAGCGCGGGGAAATAAGTGCTCTTGACTTTCTCGGAGAATAGTGTCGTCGCATAGACAAATGCTTAGTTATCTAAGGTTAAAACGGCTGAACCTTGTTAACGGCAATAAAACGAGGCTTATAAGTTTCAGAAACAATACTTGTGACTAAGTTATTCGAAAAGAAAATACTTTGTTCATTTATTGACTTTATTTATGCTAGTTTATATTATCTATTAAAAAGGTACGTAATATAATAACATACGAGTAATAAACGGCCGAGACGATATATTTTGATGATAAATAACGAAAATAGCCGAATTCTCTTTATGTAGAATATAAATTGAATCATAATTTGATATTTTATTATCTAGATATCTGATAACTTCAATATAAAATGAGATTGAACATAATATCAGCTGTGGCTACATTAATACCAACCTAGCATGTGTTATATTAAATTACAAGATCCCAGACATGATGTCTGCGTATCTACGAGAACTTCTTCTTGAATTATATAATCTTGGCTCATTTTATGGTAACATTTCTATGGCAGGTTTATTAAAAAATAACGTAATAATAAAATGAAAAAAAATCAAAGGCGATCCGAGACTTAAACAAAAAACGACAAATGTATTTCAGCATATTTTTAACTTTATTTAAATCGATATACCTATATTATAACTTTATTTAAATTAATTCTTTATTCATATTTAAAGACTGTTGACCTTGTATTGTAAAAAACTTTTCTCAGTTGTTCTTAATACTCCATAGACCCGAGACTCTGTTCTGAAATATGGGATATATCGTCGTATATTTTAGGGAATGGAATAGAAAACGTATCAGCACGTCCTCAAATCGAGTCATTTAATAAATAAATAAAAATAAAATAAATACATAAATATTTCCAACAGTCACACCAATTAGCCTAGCCCCAAAGTAAGCACTATAAAGTAAGGTTTGTGTTATGGTATATGGGTATGGGTAACGGATAGAATATACACTGTACATATACAGGGCGTCCCACGGCTACCTCACACGGAGGGAAAGTATATTAAATATTGAAGATAGGATATTTTACTGAAAGAAGACATCATTTTATTTTTAATAATAACTCTAACTGCATTCACAGATTTTTTTAAAATCGCCTGCTACAACTGGGAATCAAACTCGAGAAATTTCGAAAAAAAATTTAATCGAAAGGGTTAATCATAAGGATTATTTTTTGCTAAATAATATAGCATTTTAAATGAAAGGAATGTGAATTGCGTGATAAAAATAATAAAGTGATATACAAACTGTAGTACGTATGCATTTCTTTTTGAACTCACAGTTACAATGCGACTGGCAGAAATTTGTAATAATAATAATTCGAAAATGGAACACATAAATTTTCAAGAGTCTGTTCTTTTGATTTTTGCGAGTTTCATTTTCATTTATTTGCAATTTTTTGTTAATTTACTTACCATGGCTTATAAAAAATCTTTTTCTATCTCTATCTTTCTTTCATTATTTAAACACATATCGAGAAGATTTGTCTCTATCAGGATATCTTTTGCGGTACCACCGCTAAGCTAATGATATGTCTTTGTTGTTTATAAAGTAAGCTTACATTAAATCTATTTTATTTTGATGCGCCATGGTGAGTAAATTAACAAAAAATTCCAAATAAACAAAAATGAAATTCAGGAAAAAAAAAGAGCACAGGCTTGAAAATTCATGTGTTCCATTTTCGAATTATTACAAATTTCAGCCAATCGCATTGTTACTAAATTCAAAGAGAAACGCAAATGTACTACAATTTGTATATCACTTTATTATTTTTATCACGTAATAAGACATCCCTTTCATTTAAAATGTTATGTTATTTAGCAAAACATAATCCTTATGATTAACCCTTTCGATGGTTATCATAAAATATGTCGTGTTTTTTTTTCGAAATTTCACGAGTTTGATTCCCAGTTGCAACAGGCTATTTTAAAAAAATCTGTGAATGCAGTTATAGTTATTATTAAAAATAAAATGATGTCTTCTTTCAGTAAAATATCCTATCTTCAATATTTATTATACTTTCCCTCCGTGTGAGGTAGCCGTGGGACGCCCTGTATATGTATATTTTTATGGAAATACATATTAAACATCCATGACTGGAGTACAAATGCTCGTATTTATCACACAAACATCTGCCCCCACCGGGATTTGAACCCGGGACCTCTCGAGTCGGCGACACCATGAAACCTGGCGTACAAACAACTCGGCCACGGAGGTCGTCAAATGTTTGTAATATGATTGCATATAATAGAATAAATTGAATAAATGTCGTTAATATGTTTGCATATTGCAGCAGAGAACGTCATACAAAGAATTGGATGAAATTGGAATTTGGATCTGTTTCCGGGTTTGTAATTAACTAAATGAAGGAGAACGCACGCATGATCGCACAGTCCAATGTCGTTAAGTTTATGTACCGTATGTGGTACAAGATGCCACTTCATGAATTCTATTGTCACATGCTTGTCAAATTATACTAAACTTCATACACTGGACCTATAAAATGCTGTTTACAAACGTATAGGTAAAATACATATTATTTTACTCTTAGTAAAATATAATCTTCTTTACTCAACCTCGCATCTGTCATTATTATCAAATTACACCAGTCGCAGACACACGTATCAAATGTTTACCACATAACCACAGAGAGCATTAAGGTGCGGCATAATAAATGGTATTTACACCTTATAAACAGCATTGTAAATATCTTACGAATTGCTACACCTTAACCTCACATTTAGCATTGCTATCGCCTTATTAATAACCACAGTATTTTGTTTACATCGTTAAAATGTCATTTTCAACGGTGAAGTTGAAATGCACAAAGTTAATATTCAAGTTTTCACTTCTGCCGGCACTCCCGGAGTGCAAACCATCGTTTTTTTTAAGGCAATAAGATAACAGCAATTGCCATATATTTATTCAGTTAGAAATTATTTTCACGGGACTTTTTTATCGGTACATTCATAGTTAAAATTCAAATAATTGTTTTCTATAACTTATAAATCATGAATTAGTACTTAAAATTTATAGATATAAAACGACATTATCTCAAAAAAAAAACTTAGGAGAAATTGGTACTTCGCCGCCGATTTGTAAACAGATCGATGGAGACGGAAAATTATGCCAGCCTACAATTTATGTTTATTTGCTAGGAATATAGTTAAGCAACGGCATCAATTAACTTCGGCCAGACTGTGAGAACCTATTTATAAATATATAAATATTTCCAACACTCAAACCAATTAGCCTAGCCCCAAAGTAAGCACTATAAGGCTTGTGTTATGGGATACTAGGGTAATGGATAGAATACATATACTTTACTTATATAAGTATATTTATATAAAAATACATATTAAACATCCATGACTGGAGTACAAATGCTCGTATTCATCACACAAACATCTGCCCCCACCGGGATTCGAACCCGGGACCGAGTTCGAGTCGGCGACGCCATGAAACCCGGCGTACAAACCACTCGGCCATGGAGGTCGTCTATTTGTTTGGTTAACTCTGTACCAGAATTTGTGAAATGGGATTTCGACGAAGTTTCATTAGAAGATATTTCATCCCCATCATCTCTATGGGTGGCTATCCACAACCGTGCGATTTTGTATTTTTTTCTCACATATGATAGAGCTGTGGAAGACATTGCCACCAGCAGAGTTTCCGGACCAATAAAACACGAAAACCTTTAAAAAAAAGAGTACTCACTCCTTTCTTAAGGGTCGGCATCGCATTTGTGATTCTCCTGGTGTTGCAGGTGTCTATGGGCGACTAGGCCGCGTACTCAGTCCTCACCAGTGGGCCTTCGTGCGTAAGTGTGCGGGGTTCCCGCAATACCCCGAGAGACCCCTCTTTTTTCTTTACTGCGAAACCGCGGGATCCCCGTTTAGGGATTCTTCCGCGTCTCCGCACCCTGCAGCCTCCCGGCCTAGCCGGGGCTCCACGGCAGGGGTCTCCCGGGGTATTGCTGGGACCCCGCAGACGAGCGCAGGATGGCCCGCGCGTGGGGCTGAATACGCGGCCTAGTGCCCACCGTACCGCCCCCCGTCCGCTGCTGAGGACTACTTGGACGTGCCCGTGTAGCTCCCTCCGCCACCCCCCTCTTTGCAGGACAGAACTACAAGATGGGGGCTGCCGTCACGGGATCCCTCGGTGGCCGGCACGGCACAATGCGCCGTACCGGCCAGCTAGGGATCCCCGCGGGCAGGGTCATGGGGCGGGCGTAGCCAGGGCACGCACTCGTCCTCTCCTGACCGCTCTTCTTCGTCGGTAGGGAGCGGCCAGGTGATCATCCACCCGCTCCCTCTCGGCGAGAACGTTATCTCGCAGAAGGAGGCAGCCGCCTCCCATGCCGACTCGCTACGGAGCATGGCCTCTACCATGCTCCGCAACGAGAGGGTTCCGCCTCCCAGCGCCGCAATCAGGTCGCGGTGCTGCTGCCGCCAGGCCGGGCACTCCAGCAAGGTGTGCTCGGCCGTATCGTCCGGGGCGCCCAGTGACACTGCGGCGTTACGCGGACCCCGGAAGACCCCTGCCGTGGAGCTCCGACTAGACCGGGAGGTTGATGGATGCGGGACGCAGCAGAATCCCGAAACGGAGATCCACTTACGCACTTACGTAGCTTAGACGGTATTCGCAGGGGTTTTTAGCGGATATTATGCCGTAAAGCGCCCGTAAGAGTTACGGGGTCCTCAGTGGGCAGCCACTGCGGGGGCCGGTAAGGTTTACGGGAGCCAGGTGTGAGGTCCGTTTGGCGGTGTGCTTCTTAAAGGCGCCGTCGTCTGTAAATAGAGGTTTTGCTGGCGTAAAAAAAAAGGTGTCTGTGAGCGACGGTGATCATTTATCAGGTGAGCTCGAATGCCCCCTATAATATTAAACGCCAATTTAGAGCGTTAACTATCTGGATATTTAGCGACTGTGTCTATTGGATATAAGTATTTCCTTATAAATAACTGATGGCTAGTTACACAGGATTACAACTACAGTGTCCTCTCTAACATAGTTACATTAGCAAGCACTCTTTTTAGTCTAAACCTGACCCGACAAGTTAGTCTTTACAAAGCTATTGCTCCCATCATACAAGTAAGCCTAAAATTTAATCTTTTCAATATCAACTTTGCTAAATAAGATACTTAAAATAAGGTCTATAGAAAGTTGAATTTCTTTATTTGAACTCGTTGTTCATTTAAAAAATACAGCATTTAATATGTATGTATGTAAAAAAATATATTGAGATACGCATAAAATTATTTCACGTAGGTACTTTAAATCGATAATCGAATTTTGTGGTTTCTGCCTAGTCTCTATTTTCTCGGCCATCACATATGTAATTTATGCCAAATCAGCCCCTGTGAAATGTATTAATCACAATTTGATATTTTATAGTTACTTTCAATATATTATACAGATTAGCTACCCTACAAATGTAATTTACACTAAAATTTTACTGACGCTCATTAATTGAAAAGGCGAATTTAAGTAAGATCTTCTTAGCTTTGGGGAAACTGTCAAATACCTGAATATTTTACTTGACTCTCGCAACTTTCTATAAAATATGGGGACATTAACTGGGATGATAGATATCTGAACATAAATTTTAAAGTCCGTCAATTTATTTTGAGGTTCGTTACTAAGAGGTTCTTAAATTTTTGTAATAGTACATTATGATATAAGTGCTGTAAGTTGAGAATTACAGCCGAGGCGATATTGTTAGCCCTCACCGTAGGTGAGGGCTATAAGAAGGCAGAGGCTGTAATTATTAAACCGCACGTATGTCATACGACGTTTTATAACACATTTGCGAGCAAAAAATACTACCTACGTACGTACTTTCTGAAAATGATTTTCCACCTTTGTTTGTTTTCCATGAGATGAAATTTTGATACGCTTAACTGTAAGTATCTATTCGTGGATTTTTCGGGCAAGAGGCTTAGCGTAGCCTTTTTTGACCTCTGGCGGTGTCAAATTAATAAATTCGTTACTACTTGACAATATTTTCAAATAAAAACAATACAGCGAGAAGAAAAAAAAATAACTTTTTCACAGATTAGCGATGCGCGCGCATCAACGCTTTTTTTAGGCAAGGGAACAAAAAACAGCCAGTGTTACTAATAAAGAAAAAATATTTTTTTTGTAAATTTGTTACCGATACATGTTCGTAATTTATTGTCAAAATAAATCAAATTAAAGAATTAAATGTTTATTATATTATAATTATTTGATCTCCCAAAATCAATTTTATTAAGAAAATGATGGCTACCTTTCTGACATAAAAACTCTTTGCTAAGATTTAAAAAAGTATCGTTCGTTTTTAGACGGAACATAATAAGCCGTGCGTTTTACTTTACATTACCACACGCGTGTGTATGTGTATGTGATAGATTATAATATTGAAATTGGTGCAATAAGAGATGCTTTACGAGCAAATGTGTTATGTATTTACTGAAGCAGTGTCAATTTTAAGGACAGCACATTTTCTCCTTGACTTCTAGCGCGAGGTTGAAAGGTTTTCTAAAGCTTACAGAAGATCTAAGCTAAATTCTATTATTCTGTAGTCTTGTGTTCATATGTGTAAAACTATTCGAGCTTTCAAAGCTTGTGGCACGTTATACCATTGGATGTCTCTTGCTTATTTATAGGTTTTTACCAACTGAATATGTGCTAAGTTTAAAAGCAACTGGCACATACTAAGCAAAACATATAAAGTAAGGTCCACTTTTTTATAAAGATGAGTCCGACAAATGCATCTACCTCACCTGATGTTAATGGAGTCCAGACGCGAAGATAGCTGGTACAACAGTTCTACCTGCCACACCAGCTATCCTCACCCTGTCGGCCTGCATGTTTCTTCTTCACGCCTCTTTTATAGGACCCCAGGTTGTAGGAGGGCGGGCACACGTGAGAAAGAAATGAGTCCCCTAATTTTAATGTTCCCGTTGTAATATTGACCACCGTAAGGGCGCTGTCCCACGATCTGTGTTGACGCGGGCGCGGCCGTGGGTTGCCAAACGTATGAGAACTCTAACATTCGAGATTTAGCAGTCTCTATACGTGATACGAGGTAAATAGAAATCACGTACAATTTGTGATGGCATAATGTATCTGTACATACTGAGTTGAGCTTTGGACTGGACATTCATTTACTTTCTGATAATATTTTTGTTTTGTGTACATGACACAAATAGTCAACATTTTATAAATCTCATATTAAAGTAAACGAGATTTCTATTTACCTCGTATCATTAAATCTTTTTGGCAATCCTGCGCGCCGCGGCCTCACCCGGGACAATACAAATTGTGGGACAGCGCCTTTAGTTGGCACCATAATCCTTAATACAAATTGGCTTAATCGTGTTTAAGACATCATTCTATCCTTGTTGATTGTCTAAGGTCAAATAATCTCGGGTCCTTTAAGAGAGGCGTGACGAAGCATTTTTGCGGGCCGGCAAGGTGAAGATGGTTGGTGTAGCAGTTTATAACTGCTGTACCAGCTATTTTCGCGTTTGGACTTTATCACCACTTAACATCAGGTGGGGTAGAGTCATTTGCCTACCTAGTTATAAAAAAAAATAGAGATAGAATGAGGCTTAAACACGATGATAAGCTTATAAATTTGAATTAAGAACTTTTCTGCAAGTGGACCTAAGAATACGAAATGGAACTATAAATATTAGCCTACGCAAATAATAAAAACCATTGCTCAAAAGCTTAAAAGTAGTAGGATAGGTCGCAAGTGTTGCAGTTAAAACGTCATCGTCACCAATACAGTTTTACTTCCTTTATTCGAGCTTAGCAAGTACTTCACCCCTTATAATTACGGTGTCTAATTAGAAATAAGATGCGAGACAACGAGCGTAGTCGTGTTAGCAAAACCTCCACCCACCCAGCGAGAAAATTCCACAATGCATTTAAACAACTTCTGAATAAAAAAAATGCCTCAGAAAATATTCTTGATGAAATCCTGCTAGAACACAAACTCATTTTCACCCAAGCAGAGTGTATTATGTAAGCGTGGCCCATCCTGTCTTGAACCGAGCTAGTCCGGTTCATTTGGCCCACCCCGCCTTTCGACTTCTACTCGCCTTTTGTGAATAGAATCCAAATGAGTCGAAAAATTCACCAACTGCATTCCGGGGCAGTTCGGCACGAAATTATTTTAATTCTCCGACACGATTCCGTGTAAAATTGTTGTAAAAATGTTTGCCTTTTACGGAGTTGGTGCAGTTGCAGTTTCTAAAATGATAAGGTTACCAGCGTTTTCCCATGCTCATCATCTAAAACCCGATTCCTTTTAAAATTTGGTTGAGTAGAAAATCAATATTTGGAAGTGGATTTGGTAAATAAAGGTACTTTAATGTAAATATCACTCTAACAAGGCTCGTTTTACAGAATGACAACTAAGTGTTGATCTTTACTTGAGTACAGTTAGAAAGGGATGTCGCTATGTGCTTTATACATAGTGACATCACGCACTTCAATGACGGCAAGATAGGTATTTGGCTAAGATCGTACTGAAATTATCGGTCATTTATGTAGTTGCTCGAAGCTTTCAATGACCTTTATCAGTGGGCGTGCATAGCCCAGTGCAAGTACAAGTTTAACATTTGAAACACTTTATAATTACAGTCTAGCAAAAACATTGAAAAATCCACGTTTCTTGAATAGGTTGTGAAGGCATTAATTCTAAATTTAATTTTAATATTTTTTGCTAGAATGGCAATATAAGGCCCCTTCCTCACCGTGTCGGTGGGGGCTCGTTTCGTTTTCGTTTCTATACAGATTCTTAACCGAGAACCACTTCTTGACTGTGCATTCCTTCACCGTGACACTATCATTAACACAAGTGTTAACAGCGGACGTGAGCTCAGAGATTTTGGAGAAATATGTATTTGAAAAAGCTATTGCTGTCGCGCATTGGCAAATACCGTGCGATAGGGACAACAGTAGTTAACGCTGAACATTGCAAAATTGGAGGTTATACTATGCCTCTATGTTTTGCTTTTCTTGTAAATGCTTATTAAATCTCCACACTCGACGTCTTAATTGGGGATGAAAAATTGACTATTTTTGCGGGCTTCTAGTTTCTTTGAAACACAATTTATCGAAAAAAGGAAAACATAGGAGCATAGAGTAAAATTATATTTAATGCATGAAAATCAATTCTTTAGTGATTACAATCAAGGATAAATCAGTTGAGAACTTTTGTATGGAAAAACATTGCCCGCCTCCCCTCTTGAGACGGGCAAATGTCTTAACCGACCTTAACACAAGCATAACACTACCTAGGGTCGATTTCGATGCGGTATCTTTCGTTTTGTTTGCGGAAGGCACGTTGAGCCTTTGGTCCTAGTTGCGTCTGCAGTCGTTAGCACCCATCAATCCGCACTGGGCCCGCGTAGTAGATCAATCCCTCTATTCCATCCACAGGGAAGGCATCTGCCGCAACAGTGGGGACATTAATAGGCTGATAATGATGATAAACCTTTCTATAACATGAAATTAATTACTTATTACCTTGAAACCGCGAGTAATTTTATGGTGAAATAAAATGATGTTTAAATGTGCACAAAACCATTATCGTTCGTTCTGGCATTTAAAGTTCATTCGTCAACACAAACCTAATTATGTATTGTAGAATATTAAAGGCAGGCACTATATTAATTTCTGTTACAGACACAAAGATGTTTATTAAATTTCTCCCAGTTTTTGAACATTAAATGTAATAATTCACTCGAAATTTGCTCCGATATGATAAATTTCACAAAGACATAGGCAAACTTAAACAGTGCCTCTGGCCGTCTCCACTGGAAGTTTGAGTTTTGAAGCTAATTGACAGTCAAATACGTAGATGCACACATAACTTTAGAGCAGTAATATAACTACGGTATAACTTCAAAATCACAATCGTATAATGAAGTAAGTAAATTAAAAGGTAATCAAACAAATTTGGTAATCATTAAACAAGATGTTTAGTAACTTATTTTATTTAAATCAGTAGTCAAATAAAGCAAATGCTTAAAGCAACGTGCACCATACAGAAGAACACAGCAAAATAGCTCTACCTTTTCGTTAACTAGGTTTTCATGACCCTCCAGTATGAGCACCGGTGTATGATCACTCTTTCATCACGCTTACTTGTTAAATTACTATTGTTTCACAGTTAGACATGGTACATGATAAATTAATAAATATTTTTAACACTCACAGAAACCCAAAAGTAACCGCTGAAAGGTTACTCTTATGGGGTGTACTAAGGTAACGGATACAATACATATGTATGCATCCATGACTTAGGTACAAATATGTTCGTAGTCATCATACTAACATTTGCCGCATCGGGTTTTGACACCTGGATCTCAAAAGTCAAATATATAATATATATATATATAATATATATGTATACATATATATTAATGTAATTATATCATATCTCGATGCTAATGCGAACGGGGACAGAGCCAGGATAATGTACCTATAAGCAACGCGCGAATGAATTTTGGCATCGCAAGTGTCCATAGTACTATGATGAATGCCTACAACCAGGCGGGCCTTTCGCTTGTTTACCACCTTTAATCATAAAGAAAAACTGCTGAGTCGTCGTAAAATATGGATGTATGATACTGGGGATTGAATATTATCGTTAACAACATAAGGATAATCTATCATAGTAGGTACTCATAAGAAGACTTTAATCAGTGTGATATATTTTTAGTATGACAATACTTATAATGCGGGCTCAATTTTCAAAATACATTTGTAATTTCCTATAAGGCCTATGTCCAGCAGTAGGCATCCCTCAGCCTGATAGGTGATTTCCAAAATACAAAATTTGACATACATTACATATACTAGGTACATGATAAATATGCGATTCGAACTAAGATCTCTCAGCGTTGCGAAAAGAGTTTTTAATCACGTAAACAATCGCGTTTGCAAAAGAACATTTTGTTAATGTTTTTCCAATACTTGGCAGCCATTAAAATTTTCTAACGCCCCGAATTATTGGCAATACCAATTTCCGTTATCTCGAAGGAGTCAAATTTAACACTACCATCAATCATTCTCGTCTCATTAGGCGTAGACGAACTAAGTCGACACGAAACGAGCCAAATACGAATGACATTAAACGATAATGATATTAATAAAAGCAACTATATAGCCGCTCTTTCGATCAAGATGACAAACCCCTTAGAGCTTGGTCAGGTTACGTTAGTTTTTCCAACGCTTTAGGAACGCGAGAATAGGATTGGCGAGGAAAGTGGGAGGCTCCTTACCCCCTTCTTGCCGCCTGACTGAAGCCCGGGGTTGCTGACACCCCGTGTAATCTCAAGTTAGGGAGCAATTTGGTGTTTGCTTTCAGCAGTGCAGCCTTAACTACAAGATTGTCTTCCGCGCCAATACGGCCACAGAATTATCCATTCTTTCTTTGAAATATCTCTTAGTTTTACTGAACTTCTTTTATTGAATGTATTCGGATTTTTAAATTTCGATCTTAAATCTAAATACAAAACGTAGACTAAAGTTAAACCTGGAGTATAACTAATGCTGTCACTTATGTTTGAAGAACAACATTAAATTTAAACCAAGACTAATTTTAGTCCGTTTTGGAATAAAAGGGCAATGGTCTTAGTACAAAAATGTTAAACACTGTTAAACCTTGTTTGAGAAAATGTCTTATGATTTTTTTTATTAAACTCGTGTTGAAAACATGTCTAATTTTTTGTGATAATAAAACTAACCTCACTAAAGCCTTAGCTTTCAATAAACCCAGCATTTGAAACAATAACGAATTATGTGAATGATATTATTCTTGAAGCTTATTTTAAAATACGGTTTTAGAGAGAAAATGCAGAGTAGGATATGCATAGATGGAAGCGTTTGCCTCAATGTAAAATATTGTTAGCGATATTACTTAACAGGTACATAATTCGTGTAGGTTCCACGCTAGAGAGCGGCTGTCCATATGCACCGTATACCTAGACTCGCGGCCGTACTATTGCGATAATAATCATAAAATTTCATACCGAATTCTCGGGAATGAAGCCATCTAATATCCATCGGGTCCGTATCGAGTTCCGATATCCCGGTACAATTTCTGTCCAATTATTGTAATCCGAAACTAAACTGCCCCGGACCTGTTACCCGGCAACGATTATCCTAATGCCAATTACAAGGAAAAAGGGAGCCGATCGAATGACTTTAATTTTGATCGGGGTCCTTTGTTTTATTAAAATAAAGTGATAAGGGAAATGTTTATGTCCACCCAGGATAAAGTTTAGTGCCTTGGTACAAAAACAAAGGTTCATTATCAACAGAAGATGCAGCTTTGTGTTTTCCCAAATAAGCTCATAAACAATTTTATTAAATTTAAACTTACTTTGGCCCGTATTACAGAATGACAACATTGGCCCGTATTACAGAATGACAACTTTGGTCCGTATTACAGAATGACAACTTTGGACCGTATTACAGAATGACAACTTTGGCCCGTATTACAGAATGACAACTTTGGCCCATATTACAGAATGACAATTTTAAGTGTTGATCTTTACTTGAGCACTCGCTATGTGCTATATATAGTGACATCCCTTTCTAACTATGCTCGTGCAACTCACCCAGAGTGAGTTACACCAACTGAACTTTACTGTTCAGTTAAAGTGCCAGTTGGGTAAAAAAATGGGTTACACCGTTTGACATATCAAAATGTAGTCATAATTTGACAGTGACAATTAACTTTCTAAGCGTGAGTTGCATCAAATTACTTTAACTGTTCAGTTAAAGTTCTGGTAAGGCAAAAAATGGGTAGCACCATTTGACGATAAAGTCTAAATGATGTCATAATTTGACCGTGACAATAAACTGTCTAAGCGAGGCCGATTAAACTTGTAGTAAAAGTTTACTTTAACTTGCTCTGTGGTGCAAGTCACGCTTAGTGACTATTAACCGTCAGCTGAAATCCTGAAGTCTTGATGTAAGGTGGTCAAACTCACACACTGAAGGATAGTTAACAAACATAAAGAATTTACGTTCTCTCAGTGAATGCTTTTTAATGACGAATTAAATGCAACGCTCAGTACAATTTGCAACACAACGCTGCGCTAGTCGGGAAACAAATCCTAACTAATATTATTCTCTCTCCGTCCGTTTGTTTGTTTGTATGTCTTAACCGTTTAACAGATTTGACAAATTTTTTTTGAAGAGTTCTTCTCGAAAGCAGCAAATAATAAGCTATTATTTGTCACAAAATAATACTCAGAAGAGATTTAAGTAGGGATGAAAATTTGTTTGGCCAACGAATATTTCTACGCAGACAGAGTCGTAGGTACCTGCTAGTTTAAAATAGACAAGAATGAACATTCTAAATGTTACCAGCCGCAATCAGAGAGCACTTAACAAATTCCGGTGTTTTAAAAGGACAGCATTCACTACGCCGAGCCAGCTCCGCTCATCGTCGCATGCATTCAAGTTTTGCATTGGAACAAATTAAACACCGGATGTTCACATTTTACCCAACTTTGTCTAAATGTTTCGAGCGAATATGTCCCATTACTGGTAATAATTTTGCGCTTTGTCCAACAAGCTAAGCCCACTCGAAAAACCGCTATTTGAATTTGGAACATAATTATTTTTTCCGTACGAGTCTCGTCCGAGTAATTTCGTATAGGGTTAATGATTTCCGTTATCAAAGGTCGTCTAAAATCCTTCTTAACTAAGTCCGAGGTATTTAAAAATTAGTCGAGTTTAGTCATTTTGTTTTAGACATGATCACGTCATGTTGGCTTGTTATACCTATATTTTTTGTTTTTTTTACAAAGCCATGCCACTTAAATCACCCCACCCAATAAATGCTTGCGATAACAAAAGTATCACGCACGGCTAATTTAATTTTGCATAAATAAAAAACTTACTCCCTAATAGAAATAAAACACAGTCAAAATGCAAAGGTGTTAATTCCCTGTAGTCTTGTGTAAAATAACACATATCTTATTTTTATTGGGGCAAAGTATATTAAAATTAATAAGATTTTGTGAAATATATATCTACTATATCGATAAAGTATAAAAAACATCTATTTTTTTATAAAATTATAAATAATTTTAGCTACTTAAAGTGAATTAATAAAAAGTTAACATAATATAAAAAAGTTAAACTAAATAAATAAAAGCAATATTAATTTATTTTTTAAGCATTTAACTGCTTAGTTCATAAATAAATGGAAAAATTAAACCCAGTCTGTTTAATTTACATCAAACATGCCATGCCGCATCTAGAATCGATCCCAAACAGACCGTTCTTTATACATCTGTGGTTGCCTAGTACATCTGCGCGAGTTGCGATACAAATATCGATCTACCCACGTTGATTTTATATTTATATGTTTACGCTCAAGTGTTATATGCATTTCGTTAAAACTTCATTTTTCTCTGTAAGTGAATTGTATTATTCTTTTTGGGTCATTATACGAAGTACAAAAAAAACTGTTCTTTGGTGATGTTTAACTATTTATAAGTTATTTCAAAAGCTGAAAAAAACTATTTCGTACATTATTGTGACTATTTACCAAAAACATAACAAAATCAACCATACCTCATCTGCTAATTTGTAAAAAAAACAAAACAGAAGCGTGGCCATACTCCGTGAACTGTTCTAAACACATTTTTCGTCAGAAAAGCTGGGAAAAAAGTTAAATTACACACTTGAATTAAAAAGAACTCACAGTATCTGTTTTCACACATCCCAATAAACATCAGAACATAGCAGTTTATTTTTTCTTATTAATATATTAAAATTTGTAGCCATTATACAGGTGTTATAAAAATTTAAATCAATACCGTGAACTACTATTTTCACCCAACAAAAAATTTTTGAGACCTGAATTACTGCTCTTATTACCTGGTTACACTGCTTTTTGCTGTTAGTTCAGTTGTGTGTGCTAACCAACAAGAAGGTTATGTACTGTGAAGTTTTGTTAAAAAAATATATGTAATATACGTTTCTGGTAAAGTTTGGCCCGTCAATTCGGTTAGGGATTTTTTTGGTATGTAGTAACGTATTTACTTTGCCACCATAGCTCATAATTAATGCCATGGGGACTTATTTTGGTTGTAGTTATAAATTAATATGTAACTTTTAAAACCACGACGTAGCATGATTTTAAAAATGATTCGTCAATCCCGTGATCGTCATTACTGTGAACTTGTTGTTCACAGAACTTGTATTTTTTCGGTGTTTAATACAAACACTTTTGTATGGCATTATTCAGAGTCTGGTCATGGAAAAGGACGCCAGACGGTATAGGTAGCTACTTAAAAAAACATAATGATCGACGAGTGGTTTTGGGGAATGACATTCCAGACCATCAAACTTTGATATTATTTTTTGAAAAAATTGGAAAATAACTTTTGGAAAAAAATGACCTCTTGGTTAGGTTAATGCCAATAAATGATATATGTTTTATTAGGCCAATAGAGAACATCTTCTTTTTCAGAATAGCTTTAAAAAACCACTCAAGACATGATGAAAGTTCATCAAATTGTTTGGGCAAAAGAAAATCCAGATTATCTTCAAGCCAGGCGACTGAGTTGTTTGGAATGTCATTCAGACATCACTTGTCGTCATTTTAGGTTGGAATAAATGTAATCACCAATACAATAATTACATGCAACTCAGAAAATGAGCCCCCTATACAATCATGCTATAAATTACGTGTCGATAAAATTTATTCTGACAGGTAAAACAAAATTAGGCCTCTGAGACAAAACAGGGTAAATTTTTTGGCTGTTGAATGCACCCAGAACATTATAATAAGAGAGTTCGTACATTTTTATCATATGATGACTTCAGTGATTCTTATAATTTAGTATCACAGAAATGACGTTCCTACTGAATATCATTTCCGTGGACATGAATGTTTGATTTTTTTATTGTTTTTTAAAATTATTGATCAAAATAATGTTTCATAATTTATTTTATCTTGGATTAATGGTTTTCGGTAGAACATTTATTATTATCATAATTGTATTAATTCTTAAGTTATGATCACTTAGATCATTTCAGTGAAAACGTGCGTCAATTCTGTGAGACTTAAAAAATGGTTCTTCATGTTTTTACGTATTAAACGCAATGAAAATTCTGTTTTCTGTTGTGATTATGGTATTTGATTATATTTTGCAAAAAATAAATGTTTGAAACCCAAAAATTCCTCACTTTAATTTTTGTGATTTAAAAAAGGCCATTTCGTATAATGAACCTTTTGAGAAATAAAATTCTTTAACCATAAAACAAAATTACTTTTCTACGGGCGCTCCAATTCGAGCGGAAATACAACTACCCTTACATCATCTCTCCCCTTAAAGCTTTAATTTTTTTTGTACACAAGTAAACAGCTCATTCTTTTGTTCCTTATTTTATTTAATAACAAATTAATTTTAGATAGCTGCCTTCATAACGAGTTCCCGGTCCTTTGGCACATTCAAAGCTCTTGATTATTATTTTCCAGCTCAGGAGGCTTACTAAGTGGACTTTATAATAGACGTAAGCGAGGAACTTTACATGAGAAGTGCTGAAGTGTGACAAAAGGCAGTGAACCACGGTACACTGGGAACAACCGACCGTGAAAGAGCAGGCGATTTTGTTTGACGGGCTTTTCACACTCCCTGAAACCTGTTGCACAATATTCTAATAAGCTTATTAGGGCTTTAACTACGGCCAGTTTATCGCATCGCGGCAGGTGTGAAGAACAGCGGGCACAAGGAAATTTGGTAGGTACGTAATAAAATACACAACGCACGGTGCGATGCGAAATCTGTTTAAGGATATTATTGTTAATAAGAAGTTTTATTAGAATTTATCTTTGTTTAGCGAATTTCCTGTTTACGTTCACGACGTTTTCGACGATCTTTAAAAAGAGACAATTGATTATTTTGTCACATTGAAATTCTGATTCAAAAGTATTGTTTAAAAAAATATCTAAGTTAGTGTACAAAATGGATATGAGTGTTTAAAAATAAAATGCCTTAATATATCTTAATATCGACTTGTTAATTGCGTTTTGTGTATACAAAAATAACTTACCGGCCGAACTGAAATTCTCCTTCTTTTTGAAGTTGGTTAAAAAGTTAATTAACAGCATCGTAACGGGTTATTTAAACGCTACCCTTTCGTCAAAATTACAAAATTAAATTCTCGTCACTGAATTATTAATATATTCAGAGACCACTGTTATTATTTAATAGCGGTGCCGATAATTCAAAAGTTTATTTACGTTTCACAGACCAGTGCGTATCAATCCGGATTAACTGTCGGAAGGAGAGAAAACATGTTCGCATATTAACAATACCGACATGCGCTCATATTTTAAATAAAAAGATTCATTTGACACTCGCACGCGTCGCAATTAACGCTTGGATTAAATTCTGAATTATTTATTAACATTCTACCATCAAACGGTTATTTATTACACCAATTACACATTCCACATACCGGATATATGCGACTGTTGTGCGCTCTTTGAAAATAGCTAATATGAAAGTATCCCGTTATTGCCTATTTTTTTCTATCTGCAGTGTGGAATATTTAATATTCCATAGTCTTTCACTCACAACATGAGGTGGGAAGACGAGGCATCTTAACTAGAAATTTTATAAAATAATGCCACCCAAATTTACTCCTACTCGTTATTTTTTTACTAGCTGTGCCTCGCTGTGTTACCCGCAATTTATTACGGATATTTCCCCGCAATAAAACGTAGTCTATGTGTTAATCCAGGGTTTCAGCTAACTCCATATCAAATTTAATCTAAATCGCTCCAGCCGTTTAGACGTGAAGAAGTAACAAACATGCTCATTCACAAACTTTAGCCATATTAGTGCGATATTTTAATGAAATTCGTAGTTGGTACTACTACAGGTAGCACCATTAAAACTTAACAATTAGTAATTTTCGGAACATAACTCTTTTACTACCGGTGCACAAAATCTTCTACCTTTATTAGATTATCGTAGCTACTTAATTCCTTCCATATTCGTCTCCTGTGCTATAATTGTACTATGCAAAATTAATGGGTATGAAGTTAGTTAAAAGCGCTGCGCAGTAAACGAAATTTAGGTGTGCGCCTGCTATTGCTACTCATAGGTTAATAAAATTACATACCTACCTGGCTCTACCCTGGCATGGCTGCACTCACTGCAAGCAAAACCGCACTTATATTTTAATCGCCCTTTATCATAAAAAAGATTATTATCATATTTCAGGATTTTGTACCCAAAAGGTAAAAACGGACCCTATTACTAAGACTCGACTGTCCGGCCGTCTGTCTCAGAACCGTGATAGCTAGACAGTTGAAATTTTCACAAATGTTACATTTCTATTGCCGCAATAACAACAAATACCTACTAAAAATATAATAAAATAAATATTTAAATGGGGCTCCCATACATAAATAAATGTGATTTTATTTGCCGATTTTTGGCTCGATATTATGATATAGTGTCTAAATGTTGTATAGATAAAATTACGGCACCCTTCGGGCGCGAGTCCGACTCAAACTTGGCTAATTTTTTTTATTATGATTTCCAACATAAACTACTCTTATCAACTTATTACTCTATCAAGTACAAGCAAAACTAATGTGTAGATTAATTTTAAATTAATGACTGTCTTCTATATTAATCACAAATTGATCCACTCCACCATAATATCTATGACATTATACAACTGACAAACTACTGTCTTCTTCTTTTTCTTGGTGTAGCCACAAATACATAACAACATAGTGGTAACACATATTGAGGTAAATTAATTATTTGGTAAAATGTACCTGTGGTTTTAGCTGTTTTAGTGCAATTTCACTTTTGTATAATGCTGAACCGATACTGTTATTGTTTGACGACCTTCGTGGCCGAGTGGTTTGTATGCCGGGTTTCATGGTGTCGCCGACTCGAGAGGTCCCAGGTTCGAATCCTGGTGGGGGCAGATGTTTGTGTGATGAATACGAGCATTTGTACTCCAGTCATGGATGTTTATTAAGCATTTCTATATAAAAATATACTTATATATATACAGTATATGTATTCTATCCGTTACCCTAGTATCCCACAACACAAGCCTTACAGTGTTTACTTTGGGGCTAGGCTAATTGGTGTGAGTGTTGGAAATATTTATTTATTTGTTATTCATTCTGAAAATGAAATTATTGGAAAAGGACATTGTTCAGCGTCCATACATAGTTAGCCTAAGAACCAACAATCATGAAATATTATTTTCTAGGTTCGAAATCCTAAGTAAATTACTGTAAAAACAAAGATTATTGACAGACACTTCTGAGAACTTAAATTATTAGAAAAACTAAATGTTTTTTGAGGTTATGTTTAGTATTCAATGAAACATAGGTCAACCTATGAACTTAGTATGAAGTGAATTAATATTACAACTAATTCATTTTATTCGGCGTGATTTTAAATAATAACTATTAGGAAAACCTTGGATAGGTAGGAATCATGAATAAAATAAAAACTGTAGTTTTGCTTCTTATTTATTGGCTATTTTTAACAATATTGTATATGGCATTTATTTGTATATCACATGTATATTGTGTAAATATGCAGCGTGAATGTGTATCAGGTGTTCTTGAATAATTTGGCAGTATGATCCTCTCAGGATGTTGTGACACAGGTTCACTAGCACTTGGTAATAAGGTCTCTGCTCTTTGGTAACATCCTAACATCGATGGCATATTAGATAGTCGAAATAGTTAAATTAAAGGAAAAACAATCGCAAATAAACACACACAACAGGTAATCCGAAACGAGAATGCACTTTCCTGTATATTATACTACTCTTTGGAATGCACGAATGCCACAGATGCAAAACTGCCTGCTTGCACAACAACCACAGAGTATCGAGTTTTATGCCGGCCCTTCACTTGACAACAGTTTGTCCTTGTCATGCTTAATAAGGAATGAAAAGAACAGACTGATATCATGTTTTCAAAATAGCAAATACGAATAGCCAAGTAAAGTGCCGGCATAAGGAAGAAAGAGTGTTTTGTTTGCAGCGCTGTCATAGACTATACACATAAAATGATATTTATTGACTCAGATTATTTTTTAACTTTTTAATTTAGCTTACTTAACTGGAAGTGTCCGTCACAATCTAAATACTGATAATTATCCCAAAAAATGTATTTAGAATTATCATAAATGCCAAATTGGTGTTGGTTCTTAGGCCAATTTTAACATTGTCCTTTTCAAAGGTTTTAAATGTTTCATCCTAATAGTTAGAATCCTTTTAGATTGAACATTAATATCTTTAAACCTCATTACATTTTATTGCAAAGTAATGGAGCAAAAAGTACACGGGTTAAGTTGGATTATTTCCAGATAGTCGGCTAGCCTCATTCGGAGTTGCACTTTATTTATTGCCCACCATCGTTGCTACGAATTGAATCCAAATTACTGGAAAAATTCCTAGGAAACTATGCGAATGCTCTTCCATTACAGTACACTACCTTTGAACAATTCCCTTCCGTTCGTTCCTACGGGTGGATAAATAAAAACTTTTTTATATGAAGCCCCTTGGGGTGGAATAAATTTTTCATTCCGGATGAAGTCTCTGACACTTTAAGTTGTAATGGAAATGTTCATGTAATAAGCATGAGCTGTATTTAATGATTTTGGAGATGTTATTGAAAAACTTTTTTAGCAGCGAAATGTTTCGTCTTGCCTTCATTTCATCGTAAGATGCCTTATAGAATATCGACAAACTTCACTAACTAAATTAAGGTTAATAAGGAAAAAGTTTATTTTCGTTATACTTAATGCTAATACCTAGTCAACCAGTGGTAGTGTGTCTTAGTTATAAAGATTGTCGATGTTTTTCTTTTGCACTTCAAACATGTTTCTTCATAAAAGTGCCCACTTATCTATTTCTTCTTTCATCACTGTAATACAAATTACGAACCTATCTATGTTATTTCATTAATTGAGCTTACATCAACGTTCACGTCTTCTTTTCTCTGCGAATACAATAACCTTTAAGCATTTCATTTTATATATCTGATATTACGAGTATCTCAGATATTATAGGTTATTTTTGTAGTGTAATTGATATGGGTCGTTACTGTTTCATAAAACATACATTATACATAATGGAGGTATATATTTATAGGCACGTAATAATACCTCTTATCTACAACTCTATTACTATGTAATAGAGTATGTATATGAGTATTTTTAGAAGACAATGTATTAGTATTTCGTTAACAGCCGTTCTTGAGTTATAAGAAAGTGTTCTATCTAACACGACTTTATTTTATATATATATATAGAAGATTAACAGCTCACAATGATTTTATAATAATATTGTTAAATTTAAGGAGCTCGATGGCGCAGGTGGTTGGCGTGTTCGACTGCGATCGTTGAAGTTAAGCAACTTTCGCAGTGGTCGGTCATTGGATGGGTGACCAAAAATCTTCTATATCGAGTTCCTCCGTGCTTCGAAAGGCACGTTAAGCCGTTGGTCCCGGCTGCATCTGCAGTCGTTAGCACCCGCCAATACGCACTGGGCCCGCGTGGTGGGTCATGGCCCAATCTCCCTATGCCATCCATAGGGAAGACCTGTGCCCCAGCAGTGGGGACATTAACAGGCTGATGATGATGATGATTGTTAAATTTTATTGTAAGATTATTTTTTTTCCATCAAAAAAACAAAATTCTTCGTTTTTGGTTTTATTGTACCCAACCTATTTTCAAATCGGATTGAAAACATATGCCCTTTTTATGTCCGCCACGGAAAAGTCTACATTTTCCGCCAGCGGGTAAGGAAAATCGCGACGTTGCAGCAGCCAACGTCACGCCATATGTAATAATGATCCCACTAAAAATAATCGCTTACTTAGAACAAGTCGGATCGTAAAAAACATATCGTTCCCATGTTCCATGTGTACCAGAGTGAAATACAGCTAAGGGACGTACCACACGGACGTTGGCTGTGCGTTGTGTTAGCGCTGCGTCCACTGAGCCATGATGTTCTGTCGTTCTAGATAGTATAGATATGAATAACATGCCACACGATGCTTGAAATGACGGACAGAGTCGCAACGCACAAGGAGAGGAGGGTGACGAGGTCGGGAATAGAACTGCGTTGAAACGATGGAGCCGCAGTGCAGTATTTAATAGCATTTCGCAGATGAAAGTTGTTGCAGATTTAAATAATTGTCAAAATGAATGCGCGAGATATTGATTTTCATTTATCTTATCTTATGAATACAAGAATGATCTCTTTTATACTTGCGTTCACGCAGCGTAGACTCAGCACTTGTGTGCCATTCACTGCGTTGAAATTATTGCGTTGCGGCGACACAGCGCATTTGCAAATCCCGTGTGGCACCACCCTAAAGAAAACTTGATCGCGCGGTTATTGAGCACTCGACCCACGTCAAGTACGGTGCCTTGACAGTAACATTATTAACACGTGGTATAAGGCACCTGTGAATTACAGGTATGTAGTTGCTGCCCTTAAAATCCTACAGCCGACCCTTTTTCTTTTACTTTGACACGGGCGTTATTCCACTATTCCTATACTTCAAGATATACACCTGAAATTGGTTCGATGAAAATACTCGTAGCTAGTACACTTTTCTGCTTTGGAACCAACATTAATAACGCTTGTATAGAATTCCGAGAATAATAATTAATTAATATTAGCAATAACATGTAAATAACAGTATACTTAAAGCGTGGGTGGAAATTATTAAAATATTTATTATTTATGTAAAACACATACTTAAAATTATTTGTGGTCAAAAGTCGAAAGCGAAATTTTGGTAAACTTTTCTTACCATGAAATAAGTCTTTGCTAAATCCGAGAGGATTGTTAATATTTACAACAACAGTTTTCTTCCAAATAATATTTTCAATATAATTTCAGTCAAAGAACTCTTTACTGATAAGTAGAATACGACGAGTAGGACATAGGATGTTTCTCGCAATATTTGAAGCGCCAATATCAGAAAATGATCAATATTTAAACCGTGTGTAACGAATAGAAATATTTAGATTATGGCCCACATAAATATCAGCCCACCGATTTTTAAAAAAAATCGATGAAATTTTAATGGGTTTGAGTCCATTAGCTGCCTGGATAACGTGATATTTTTTCTAGTAAAATTTTCTTTAGATATAAACATCTAAGTATTAGTTCAATGCTTAAAAATTAAAAAAAATACCTTTTACTATGTTAGAGAGATAGGCTACTGCCGCTTAAGTATTTAAGTTTCTTGTTCGGTGTGGGAGACTTTACACAAGCAATGTAATCTAATGTTTAACACTGTTTAAGGCAACAAATGGCAAATTGGTTTTACAGTTTCCCGCTCACATAAATAAAACCTTCATAAATTTGGACACACGACGTAAAACTTGCTAGCGCAGCAAAGGAAGCGAATTATCGTTCTATCTAGCTTAATGTGAAATCACGGTCTAACTGGTTCAGTTCGGATTTGATATATTTTATGCTCCCACTGCGGACAAGTTTCATAAGCGCGGTTTAGATGATGGGTTGCGGCATCTGTTGACCTAATTCAGGAAACTTATTTAGCAACATCTACTTTATTACACGTCACGCGAGCAAATGAAAACATCCTACGCTCCTATGAAAAGACAAATACCAACAGTAGTAACAACTTTCTACAAGAACATTGTAATTAATATGAAAGCATAACACTAATTGTATATTGATACTTAAAAAAACAAAAAATATATTCAAACTTTTCAAATATCACTTATCTTATAAATCAGCTCTCTGAAATAACTACTGATCACGATGAAACCTGACCGATCTGTAATGAAAATTTTCAGACAGAATTTTAATTGAAATTGTTTGCCTTAAAATATTATTTAAATCGGACGTACGTAAACTATCCGAACAGCAGGAATACAGTTAAACTACCATATATGTATTACTATAATGACCAGATGGTGCATCGACAGCGCTCCTGCTACCTGCTTCAAAGATCGGCAGAGTTGTTTGATAACAACAGATATTTGTTTCCAAGACATGATTATTTTACAGAGTAATATTATTCAACAATGATATAACATATACAATGGAAGTAGATATGTCACTAGCGCGCACAAGTTGTTGCAGACAAATTCAGACAATTGTCGTAATTTGATTAAGTCGGCTAATAGTAGCAAGTGAAACAAAACGTGTCCGTATCGTGTACGTAATATTATTAAAATGCCAAGTTATGTGTTAAGAAAGTGTGAAAACCATGATTCTAAGATATTTTTCATTTTTTTTCATTTTCATTTTTGGCATGGTTATATTACTCATTTTCTGAAATTAATAAACCAATCTCGAACTATGAACATGACGGTTAAAAAAGGATAGAGTATATAATTGCAACTGCAATTCGACAAGGACGATAAGTATGCGTCATAGATTAATTAATCAGAAGCGAAATCGTTCGCATAATACATTGTACTATATGCCTACTACACTATGATCTAAGCACGGTAATATTATCTATATTACGGTGATCTAAGCTGTCATAGCGTTCGTTAGGTGCTTGATTCCGCAACGGGAGTTTTATTGTTGATTAGTGAGCGTTTTTCTTTTTAATATTTCAGAGCATAATAGAAGATCCGAACCTACATCGACCTTCACCGAGCTGATAATAGAATGAAACATATCTTATCATGACTTTAGTATATTACAAAATATATTAAAATTGGTTTGCCTAAAAAAATCCTGGACAGACTAATTTAAAATATTTTAAAAAATATATACAAAAAAAAATGTGTTGCAACATCAAGATAATAAGAAAATGCTGTCCTGCCTTAAAGTATAAAACGTATAGAATGTGCAGCCATTGGGTAGCATAACTGGCATCGACATACCTGTTTATATCTGGCAACTCACTAGTTCGCCCAGGTAAATAATAAACAACCCAACGGCTGTACATTTTATATGTTTCATGCTGTTTATAGGACATCACTTACTTATTATCTTGATGTTGCAATTAATTAAAAATATTTTTTAATTAATTAAAAATAATCTGTCCAGGATTTTCTTTGGCAACTCATTTTTAATATATTTTCTTTTATACTAAATTCATGATAAAATATGTTTCATTCTATTATCAGCTCGGTGAAGGTCGATGTAGGGTCGGATCTTAAACCAGTAAGTTCTTATGCGTCCCGGAGACTGACGGACAGTGAAGTTTTAGTAATAGGATTCCATTTTAACCTTTTGGGTGCGCAACCTTAGAAATGATTTCCAATGCAGATAATGCCAGATCTGCCATAAATGTATAGGTATCTATAATCATAATATTTATTCGTCATCTCGAAATACAACCAGTTATTAAACAGATATTACAATATATGTCTATGTTTGTTAATGCAATCGCTCTTTTGTTTCTGTCGTCATATCTACTCTTTATTTTTAAATTTCCATAGTACAGGAGAGACCCTATATAATGGTAATAATAGTAGGACAAAATCACACTCGGTAATAATATCGGCACTTTTCACCATTGAAGATAAACGTGGATCTTCAATGTTGCGGCCAAAAATGAGAAAATCTTGTTAATACCCATCACGCCGCGTCAAGCGTAAGCGCCGTCAATCAAAGTTGTGATCAAGCCCGTAGTACGATTGACGAAAGCATCAATTCAACGAGGTAAACGATCAATATTCGCTTCAATCACGTCGACTTTACAAGTCGACTTGATCGTCTCAGGGACGCGTTAGCTTTCCGAGTGGTCAAGTCAGGCTACAAGATTAGATGTCTTTCTCAAGTTATTGCGCGATCAATGTATATAATGAATTGAGATAGATATAGATTATACATGAGCATATAATGTTTCTAATTTTTCCCAGCATTTAAGAACTAGTCACTTTGGCCGCACCAATCGATGTTGTATCTTTCCGTAGGTACTGTAAGTATCGCTTCGGAAATCTAAAAGCTGGACGGAAAAGGAATTATCAGTCACAATCGCGGCTGATGCGGCCAACCATTTGGCCCGTGTCCAGGCGCCACGCCGATCTTGTAATTTACTCATGTGGAATCAGATTAAAGCGACATCTGGCTTGTATTTAGTGAATTTGCACTTGCAACGCCGTTAGTCACATTAGCGGACTGCTGTCCACGAGTTCGGCATCGAATTTATTATCTAAATTATATAATACCTATAATCAGCATAATAGTCATATTGAAGCAGTAATCTATTGTGCGACGGGTCAGAAACAAGTTCAAAGGCTTTTTAATCTAATAAAGCCCCAAACTGGAATTGCTTAATATTTTATTTCTATTCTTGTAGGAAAAAATATAATAGTTATAGCAAAGGTAAATATAACATGTTACGTGAGCTGGATCCACCTTAATGCTGCTATTATAATGCCTTTTAATCCATACCTGTTCAGTCTGGACAGTCGTGCAATAAGATTAATATCATTTTAATGATACAAATAAATAGGTACTCAAAGCTAAAAAAAACTGTCGCGCCGATATTAATGAATTCAGTTCTGGGACTCTTTACTCTAGCAAATATTCAAAAAGAAATATTAATGTTTAGATATTTTTAAAGGAACACTTTTATATACATAAAATTGTTTCCTGGTAGAGGAATTACACAGAAATATAGGCGTAATGACGACGTATTCGACCTAAAAAATAGAAAATATACTTTGGACAGTCCTTAAAATAGTGACCCAACACAAATCGACATCGTGAATCCTCATCGTTGTACTTACTCTAACTTACATAGTTTTTAATTATGTAATGACTATCCGTATTTGCTAATTGTTATTTTAATGGCAGGTCCTTATCATACTCTATAGGGAATGAAAAGGAGAGACTGATTTCAAGTTTCAAATAACATTTTTTTTTTTTTTTATAGTTAGGTCCGACAAATGACTCCACCCCACCTGATGTTAAGTGAAGGTGAAGTCCAGACGCGAAGATAGCTGATACAGCAGTTCTACCTGCCACACCAGCCATCATCACCCTGCCGGCCTGCATGTTGCTTCTTCACGCCTCTTTTAAAGGATCCCAGGTTGTAAGAGGGAGGGAAGACGTGAGCAGGCAGAGCATTCCATTTACGGATAGTGCGACAAAGAAATGAGTCACCAAATTTCTTTGTACGCGTTGGAATTGTGGCCACAGTAAAACGGTGACAACGTAGGCCAGCGCGCGTGGTCCTCTGAAGGAAAGGGGAAGGTGGGATAAGAGAGAATAACTCCTCAGAACACTCGCCGTGGAACCGAGCATGGAAATGTTGCTCTGCAGCGGTAGTGTTGTGCCCTGAAGAGATGGAAGGGGAAGGAATGGCGATGTTTTTGTCGTGAAAGCGCAAGCCTGAGTTTTCTTGGCATTGAACCCAACCAAGTTCCTGGTACCCCATTCGGAAATGTGGTCCAAAGCCTGATTGAGTTCAATGACAAGATTTTCCCGTTTCTCCCTGGTTACTGCATGCCCAGGCGCTGCTTGTCCGAGATACCCCGCATGCACTGTACTATCGTCTGCATAGCAATGAATATTCCCAAGAGGAATCAGGTCATTGATATGCAGCAGAAAGAGAGTGGGGGATAGGACGGAGCCCTGGGGAACGCCGGCATTCACTGACATGAACCGCGAACTGCTACCATCCGTAAGGACACGAATTCTACGCTCATGCAGGAAGTCAGCTACCCAAGAACAGAACTGGGCTAGCAGACCGTATGCCGGAAGCTTGGAGAGAAGGCTTTTGTGCCAGACCCTGTCGAACGCCTTGGCAATGTCAAGGCTGATAGCCAACGACTCGCCACGCTTGTCGATAGCCTCACCCCAGATATGAGTTAAGTACGCTAGAAGATCACCCGTCGATCGTTTCGGTCTAAATCCATATTGACGATCATTAATCAGGGAGTGATCCTCTAGGTAGCGGGTCAGATGGTTATTAAGGACCTTTTCTAGAACTTTATATAAAACTGAGGTGACTGCTATTGACCGATAGTTTGCCGGGTCTGAGCGATCCCCTTTTTTGGGCACCGGTTGCACGTTAGCATCTCTCCAAGTCTCCGGCACACGCCCTAAAGAATACGAGCATTGGTACAAGCGCGTGAGCACGGGAGACAACTCCGCTGCACATTTTTTAAGTACTACTGCTGGGATGCCATCAGGTCCACTAGCTTTCCGGACGTCGAGTGATTGCAACTCGGCACGAACCTCACACTGCCTGATTTTAATATCGTGCATCGTTGTGCCACAGTGAGGTAATGATGGTGGCAGTGCATTGCAATCATCGATTCGGGAGTTAGCCGCAAAGAGTTTTGCCAGTAAATCGGCTTTCTCCTGCGGCTTATGAGCTAGTGTTCCGTCTGGGCATCTCAGAGGTGGCAGCGAGGGCTGGCAGAAGTTTTTTTTGCACGGCCTTGGCCAAACGCCAGTAGCTACGGGAGCCCGCAGGATGCGTTATAAGTTCCTGGCCAACACGTGCAACACGCTGCACATCCGCTCTGATGTAAGCCTTCTTACAGGCCTTGGAAGCAGAATTGTAGGCTGCTTTGAGTGAATCGACCCCGGGATCCTTGAGAGCGCGGCCTCTGATCCAAGCACGATATGCCGCTTGCTTACGCGAAGCAGCTTCAGCACAGTCGTGATTGAACCAGAGGTTACGTGTGCCCTTACTGATGAGATCAGAATGAGGAATATAGTATTCCATACCCATTATGATCTCCTCAGTAATGGCAACGGCACTGCCCGATAGGTCCCTGTCACTGAAGCAGCGCTGCTTCCAAGGGACGGACGCAAAGTAATCACGCATACCGTCCCAATCTGCCGACCCATAATGCCAGATACGGCGCTTGACCACTGCTGGACGCGGAGGCTTGGCCTGTGGTGCTTTGGCAGATATCAGGCAGTGGTCGGACGAGCCCAGGGGGGCTCTTACCACAACCTGATAGCCCTGTGGATGGGTCGTAAGCAGAAGGTCCAGTAAAGAAGGCTCTTGACTTGGAATATCTGGGATCCTGGTGGGCTGATCAACCAGTTGCTTCAAGTCATGCGTGAGAGCGAATGCGTGAGCAGAGATCCCTGCATGGTCAGTTTTGGAAGAACTTAACCACAAATTGTGGTGAGCATTAAAGTCCCCCAAAAACACCAATTCTGCATTGAGAAATCGCTCCTGCGCGTCATCTGCTGCCCGACTAAGGTGTTCAAAAAGTCGAGTTGTCTCAACATCGCCGGTGTGGGATCAGTAGAGGCACACGTAGACTCTTCCAAGCAGCGGAGACGGCGACAACAAACATCCGCCCGAACATACAGGCATACACCGGCTTTTGCTTTGAAGGACTCTTCAAGCACGTAGCCGGGATAATTAAGGTAGCCTGTGTCAGCAGGCGGAAGTATTTGTGTCTCCGTCAGGAACAACAATGTGGTGGACAGCGTTGAGGTTAGAGTGGAGTCCGCGAAATGTTGCAGAACTCGACCTCAAACAACGTTGAAGGCGTGGGGGTGTGCACCGCTGTACGTCCAAACTAACTATTTGGAGTACCGACATAAAGATTAGGACACAATATAACGAAATATATGTACTTACACTTACCCATACCAAAAATGAGTTTCGTAGTACAACCTCAGACTCCAATGTTACATTAATAAGTACGACAAAGGTGTCGATTCTGGCATGATTCTCTTAACCTAAACTTGACGACAGGGGACAGGGACAGGGACAGGACAAGACCGATGTAAAATTTAGTTTTAAGTTTAAAGAATCACGCCAGTTTTTTTTATGTTACAGGGGGCATACGAGCAGACGGCTCACCTGGTGGTAAGTGATCACCGTCGCCCATGGACACTTGCAACACCAGAGGGCCATTCGCCTAACGGAAATGCATTGGAAATTGCTAACGCTTCCGATTTTATATTGTTATTTCTGACCGCCGAAGGTTTTCAAATACCTCACGCACTTTTTTTTTAATATTGTTATTACCAATGCAGAAGAAAAAAAAAAGAGCGCGAGGCATTTGAAAACCTCAGGCGGCTAGAAAAAACAAAATGAAATCGTAAGCGTTAGCGTTTTCCAAAGCATTTCCTTTAGGCGAATGGTCCCCAGGAGTATCACAAATGCGATGCCGGCCTTTAAGGAAGGAGTACGCTCTTTTTTTGAAGGTTTTTGGGTCGTATTGGTCCGGAAACACTGCTGGCGACAATATATTCCACAGTTTTGTCGTACGTGGTAAAAAATTTCGACAAAAACGCACGGTTGTGGATAGCCACGCATCAAGATGATGGGGATGAAATTTTTGTCGCGATGTACGATGGCGAAATGCAGCAGCTGGAATTAATCTGACACAATCGACACCGTAATCTGTTTTTACGTAATTGAGCTGCTGCAAACCAAAACAAGCAACCCGTCGCACTCTTATACTCGTAAGTCCTTTAGTTCAAACATTTGCCGTCATGTTGTGTGTGTAGTGTATAGTGCCGATTGGAGAATGAATAGGCCATATCCGGTGACGGCGGATAGTGCCGGACGGAAGTGGCCTGGGTATTCGGTATTCTCGGGATAGATCCTTTTAGTTCGTCGTGTGTTCTTGAGAGAGAAGGATGAATATAATTTCAAACTTCATTTGCGACTTTTAGAATTTCAATGTGAGCTTGAGATAAAACATAGCAAACAAATAAGAGAAAAATAGGTGTAATTTTGAACTTCAACTGTGTCTTTGGATTTTTATTTGAGCTTATCACAAAATAGAATATACGAAACAAGTGAAAAACAAGAATAAAACATAGCTTAAAGTTTATGAGTGACGTTGAATAAATTTTATTAAACAAGTTTTTGGAATTTTCTCGCCTTAAATATTTACTATTTAATTATAATTTTAGTAATTGCTGTTATAGCGGTAACAGATTATACATCACTTGTGAAATTTTCAACTGTCTAGCTATTACGGTTCATGAGATACAGCCTGCTCCAATCCTCAAGCTTCTGTCTGAATTTAAATTTCATAGCAACATCAAATTATAAATTATCTCCTCAGCTTATTTTCTTTTTTTTAAGTTTGTGTTGTGTAGGAAGGCCAAAGGGGAAGATCTTCCTCCGAGCTGGGTAATGGTAGCTTGGGGGCCGCGGCCCAACTGATTTTTTTTTTTTTTTTTTTTTTTGTTTCCTCCCAGGCGGGGGAGAGGGTGAGAAATCCTCATGGATACCCTACAGCCGGCTGTAGGGTTATGTCAGACTCCTACTGACTAAAAAACACCCTTTATTCATGCTTATGGCCAGAAGGGCCTTACAAGCTTCATCTGAAGCGGTCACCCCCCGAGAGGGGGATGATGCGGCGCTGCGTTAGTTTAAACTAGTGCATAGTTTAAAATAACGCAAAATGCGCTTAGAGGACAAGTGCACTCAGATGTGCACTTGGAACGGGAGGGGACTGAGAGGAATCGAACCTCTCTGTGTCGGGGGGGCGGGGGGGACTCATCGCGGGTGTTGGATCCTCAGCGGCCAAGAGGGCCGCGAGATCGCGCGTGAGTTTATTGTGTGTGACTGTGAGTGCGTGTTTGGGCCTGCGGGGCCTGAATCGAGATGGAGTGTGTGGAGCGTATCCCGACGCCGATCTAATGAGTGTGTTAGAGTGCTCTTCTGCAGCTTTGAAGAACCGTTCCGAGCACTCTGTGAGGTGTGTTTGAATTGTGTCTAGTTGAAGGTCCCTGTGGAGGTCCGCGTTGCGGACGTACCACGGGGCCCCTGTGGCTATGCGGCAGAAGCGATTTTGAAGCACTTGAAGTTTGTTCAAAATCGCTTCGTCCGCGTGTGCGAACACTGGTGACGCGTAAGTGAGGACCGGGCGTATGCAAACTTTGTAAAGCGTTCGCTTGTTACGAAGTGACATTTTGCTGTATTTACCGAGCATCGGGTGGAGGCGGCTCATATAAAAGCGCGCGTTCGCGACTACGCGTGTGATGTGTGCACGGAAGGTGAGTTTTTTGTCTAGTGTGATCCCTAGGTATTTGACTGTGCGGTGCCACGGTATTGCTATGCCTTGCATTCGCAGAGACCGCGCACCGTGTTGTATGGTTTTGGTGCGGCGCTTGGGATCGAAGCAAATGGCCGAACTTTTGTCCGGATTTACGTCGATTCTCCAATCGCGGAACCAATTCCCAAGTGTTGTGATTGCCGGTTGGAGCTTGGCTATGATTTGATTGGTACTGGCTCCCCTAGAGTAGAGGGCCGTGTCGTCCGCGAAGAGAGCGAGCTCGACACCCTTGGTCTGAGGGATGTCATTGGTGTACGCTGTGTATAGCAGGGGGGAGAGAGCGGACCCCTGCGGTACACCGGCTCGTAGTGGGCGGGGCGTTGATAGTGAACCTTCGTATCTATAGCGGAAGGTGCGGTTTGATAGAAAAGAGGCTACTAGCCTAACTAGGCGGTCAGGTAACTCTAATTGATATAATTTAAAGATTAATCCGTCGTGCCAAACCTTGTCGAAGGCTTTGGCGACGTCGAAGAAGACTGCAATAGTTTTATATTTATTAAGTTGGAAGCCGCTTAGGGCGTGCTCCACTATGCGATGGATCTGTTGGGGGCAGGAGTGTTTGGCTCTGAAGCCGAATTGGTGGTCAATGATAATAGGATCGGATGGTGATAGGAGGTGCTCTCTTAGTCTGGTCAGTATGGTTTTTTCGAAAAGTTTCGCCATTGCCTTGAGGAGGCTAATAGGGCGATGGCTACTGGGGAGGTGCGCGGGTTTTCCGGGTTTGGGGATGCCTATCACTATTGCTTCTTTCCAGGCGGCTGGGAAGTAGCACAGATCAAAACATGCGTTAAAGAGAATTGCAAGCAAGGTTAGCATTTGGATGGGAAAATGCTTGAGCGCCTTGTTAGAGATGCCGTCGGCGCCCGGGGCCTTGCGTTGCTTAAAGTTTCTAATGGTCTGTCTGAGTTCGTCTGTCGTGACGGGGTCTAGGGGGTTGTCAATGAGTGGAAGGGCGGCCCGCCGGCGGACCTCCTCCTCCACTCCGCGAATATGTTGCGGGTTAGTTTCCTGCGTACTAGGCGTGCATTGCGCCGCTATGCTGTCTGCAAAACACTCAGATTTTTCGTCGTCTTCGAAGGCGACGGTGCCGTCGGGGCGAGTGAGCGGGGGGGTGTGAGTGGTGACGTCGCTACGGAGCGCTTTCGCGATTCTATAGTACGCAAGATGGGATGGGGTAATGTCCGCCATGAGTTCCTCCCAACGGGAGTGTCTCAGAGCGGCTAATTGGGACCTAACTTGTCGCTGAAGGCGATTAGCTGTAGCCCTATACTCGGGGGTGGGGTATAATTTGGCTCTCCGGAGAGCGGCGTTTTTGGCTTGGATTAGGTTCCGGATGGCCAGCGGGAGCTTGGGCTTTGGCAGCTCAACCTCCCGCGAGTTCTCCTTCGCCTTCTCGGTCACCAGTAAAGTTAAAGACTCTATAGTTTCGTCAATCTTGTCGGTGCTGTCGAGACTGTCCGGTGAGTTAGGGAACGGGGACTCGGGGGAGTCTAAAGCGGTCTCGAGAGCGGAGCGGTATCCGTCCCAGTTGGTGAATAGCCTCTTAGGGGGCGCGGGGGCGTCTAGTGGGTCTTGGGGACCTAGAACTAGAGACACCGGTCTGTGATCTGACCCCAGGTCGTCGAGCGTTTCGATCGAGCTGAGGCGAAGCGACACGTTTTTAAGGATCGCGAAGTCCAGGACGTCGGGTCGGTTTTGTACATTGTCTGGGTAGTGGGTGGGCGCGTAGGGACATATGACATCATAGCCAAGCTCCTCGGTTATGTGTAGTAATCTGCGGCCAGAGGTGGTGGTGGTCTCGCATGTCCAGTCGGTGTGTTTGGAGTTAAAGTCACCGAACATTATGACTGATGTACCTAATGAAGTGAGTGTTTCGAAGTCTGCGCGGTGAGGGTGTGTACCTGATCTAATGTAGACTGAGGCGATGATTAAGGACTGGTGTCCTGTCATCGCCAGCCTACAGATGGTGGCTTCCATGTTTGTGAGCGCGGGAGTGGGTATAGGTGTGCAGTGTAGGTTGCGTCTATAGTAAATTGCGGTGCCGCCGCGCGCGTTGGCACCGTCGTTCCGGATTAATTTATACTTAGGGATCGACAGCCCCTTCATTTGAGTTGGTTTGAGCCAAGTCTCCTGAAGGAGCAGAAAGTCGGGTTCCCTATCTTGCAAAAATAATTTAATTTCGTTGAGGTTGGATTTTAAGCTGCGCGTATTAAATGACACAAGCGAAGCGCCTTTCGGCTTGGTACGCCCGGGGTTCAGTTGTGTGATTGTTATGTTAGTGTTTTGCGCGGTCATAATTTAAACAACAGTGGTGTTTGTTTGAGTTATCACCGCGTGTTTTGTGTATAGTGTTTTTGTTTGTGTTCGGAGTCTGGTTATTTTCCAGTGTTATAATGAAAAAATTAATCGAACGCGGCAACGAGTTCGGGGTGTTCGGCTATAGCTATAGCCTTTTCAAGTGGTGTTTTAGCTAGCCGGAGCTTCGCGGCGAGAGTGTGGATCTCGGCGATATTCACCCTCTTGAGCGAGGAGCGAATAAGCGCCATGTCCTCGGCCAGAGAAACGTCTTGGGCTGGCTTAGCTTGTGTTGTTGGTGTGGTGTGTTGTGGTGGGTGTGGTTTTGGGCGGGCCCTGGCTGGTCCCCAGGCTGTCGGGGGCGCCGGGCTGCGAGGGGCGGCCGCCTTGGGTAGCCCCGGGAAGTTTGTGGTGGTGTTATTAGGTGGTGGTGGTGGGTGTGTTTTTGTAGCCGTGGTTGGCTTTGTGTGAGTGTGAGTGTTGGGCCTGGGGCGTGGGGCCCGCGGGCAACCCCTGTAATTGGCCGGGTGGCCTTCTTGGCCACACAGCACGCATGCGGGTGCCCCGGGTGCGTCACGAGTGCGGGTGCACTCCTTAGTGAGGTGGAGTACGAGGCACTTGACGCACCTCGGGGCCGCCGAGCAGTTGGCTGCTGCGTGGCCATATAATTGGCACCTGTGGCATTGCCCAGGGGTGCCTCGCCGGTGTGGGGCCTCGACTTTGATATTGTCGAGGCCACAGACTGTGATGGGACCTTTAAAAATATCCCTAGCTGCCGGGACCGAGGTCAAAATGACAAGAGCCAACGGGTATTGCTTCCCAGTCCGGCTGTGCAACTTGTGCACTGCCTCGGCTGGGAAGCCTTTATCGGTTAAGTCGTTAAGAATGAGCTCGTTGGAGAGCTCGAAGGGGACTCCTCTGAGTACCGCGCGGACTTTGCGCTCCTCGGGGAGGGCGTATGTGTGGTAAGGGAGTTTGTTTGTGGTCAGAAGCCTTGTGAGGCTCCTGAACGTGTCAATGGTGGGTGTAGTGATTTTGATGGCGTGACCAGTGTTCGACGCCTGTGTGTAGTGAATGCTGTGTGTTTTGCAAAGGTCCGCGACCTTTGCCCATTGCGCCTTATCGCGCAGGAAGACGGGCGGCGGCGGCTTTGCCTTAATAGGTGCGGCGGTGCACCTAGTGTGTGGTTTTGTGGTGTGTGTAGTAGTGTGGGGTTGTGCGGTCGGTTGGGAGACCGTGAGAGGGGTGAGAGGGCTGAGAGGGACAGAGGGCGCCGTTGGAGACGCGGTGTCTGCGCGGCGCTTGGAGCGCCGCTTCTTCTTGCTCACCACAGTGGTGAACACGGAGTCGTCTGACGCCGACACAATGGTCGAGTCAGAGTCACACGTCGAGACCGGGCTCGAGGCGGGGCGCTTGCCCGCGCTCGAGGGCCCGGGGAGGCAGGGGGTGTCGGGGCGGGGGGGTTCGGGGGAGGGGCTGGCGGGAGAGTCGCGCAAGGGGCGCGCTCTCGCGACAAGCTCGCTGATGGCGGCCTCGTCCAGGGTGAGGCCTAGGGCGGAGAAGAAGGACATTACCTGACGAGTAATGTCCATTGTGATGTGTTTAGTGTGTGTAGGTGTGTGTGTAGGTTGTGGTAGTATAGTGTGTGTAGGTGTGCCCTGACTGTAGCGTGAAGCCACAGGTCCTAACACCCTATGCGACACCGATGGACTCCCCTGCCCGCGGCAGGGGGTCGGTTGAAGCTGTAAGAGATGAGTTCCGATATTCCTAGCGAATATGGGAACAACCGTCACCCTTGGGAAGGCCCAAGTGCAAATGGGATCGGGTCTTCCGGTTTCCGAGCTCAGGAGAGCTCGAGACGTACCGGGGCTACGCCGACCAGTTTCGTTAACACCGCTAGGTATCCACTGGTCCAATCTTGGGTCTCACGAATGAGCGCAGGCGCGTCGAGTCGACTCGGAGCAGGCAGCTGTGCGGCGGGTCGCACGGAGCAGGGAGGCGGCGGTGCGACGTGGCGCACGGTCCGCGGTCGGAGCGAGAATTCAGGCCCAACTGATGTTGGCCGGGCATTATATATATCGAGTGTTAGCCTCCGAATTTCACTTGCGCGATGTAGGCTTCCTTGCTTGTTGTGATCGCAGCGCAGGTAGCGTCATCTCTTGAGGAGGCGAGTGATTATTTTATTCATGTTAGTTAATAGAACCGGAAACGGGCCCTCCCTTTCACTCACCATGCAGTGCGAAAAGGAAAACCTGCTGTCAAGACGATTAAGTCTAACAGCCATGTAAAGTGCCAACACAAAATAAAACACCATCACATGTCGTGTAGAGACAAAATAAATAGAATAGGAAAGAAAAAGGAAAGATAAAAACAGGAAAAGGTTAACGAATATATATTTACAGGAACAAAATATTTACATAAAAAAGAATATAAAAAAAATGTAGTGTGAATGTGTAAAGTGTGGGGTGTGTGTGCAGTATGTAGTGGTAAAGTGGGCGTGGGTCGTCGGCTATCTTCACCGTTGGCTTGAGCGGAAGGCCGTGCTGCAGGCAGATGGACGGCGCTCCTTGAAGGCAGAAGCACTCCTGATGAGACGTCTCCCAATTCTTGGCCTGCCTTGCTGGTGGCTGGGAGGCGCTGCTGGTAGGTTGGCCGGCAAAGTGGTATGACGCCCGGAAGTGCTGGTAGAATGGCAGACGACGCTGATATGCGGGCCGAAGAAGCTGGATGCTGGATGACGCTGCTGGAGACCGGGTGGCACTCCCGCCGATGAGGTTGAAAGTATAGTAAAGAGGACAAGCAGAGTAAAGTTTAGAGAGCCAAAAGGTGCTGTATAGCTTTGAGGTCTTTGCTTGAGTCCCGGAGCAGCCGACCCGGGACAATGTCTTTTAGTATATAAGAGCTCGGTAGCGAGCTAACAAAAGTTAGTTAGGCAACTTTTGCCGAAGAAATGGATGAAAGATCAGGGTGGCTCGGCCTTTTATAGGTCCGGAACCATTTAAATTAGTTTCGATTCGAATCGAACTAAAAAGAATCAAAGTAGGTGGTCTGTGGAGGCAAAGTAAGTATAGACCTAGTTGGAGAGAGTATCCGTGTCATGGATAGCTATGTTAACGGAGAAAAATATTAAAGACAAATGTCAGGAAAATAAATAAAGAAAATTAGACCTAAAAATCGGAGAAAAAGTAATGAAAAGGATAGAAAAATAAATAAATATCAGAATAAAGTGTAAGTGTCCAGCACTCTGGAATAGTGATTTTTAGTACATGGAATTCTTATACGTATTGACCAAATGATGAATAGTGCGTAATATTTTTGAAATCGTACGTTTTCAGAAATAAATAACATATGGATGATAAGATGTGTAAAATAGAATCTATGAATACCAAAAGGAAGGATCCTCCCTGAGGTACGTTACACACACCCGGAATGCAGGCACGGAACGCAGCCCTGCATCAACGCGTTGTGATGGTGCACGTTTACTCATTTTCTAAATTATAATAATATAATAATAATTAATTACGAATACCTAGATACCAAACAATAATAACAAAAACAAAGAATAGTGAAATCGATTCCAATATTAATGTTAAATACACATGCCACTAATTGGTATTTTATTTTTCATACAGTTTTAATACTGTATTGTTAGTGGTTCTAATAAAGAACTGTTAACAACCTCATTTTTAGGTGAGCAAAATACTGTTTTCTTCTATTATGCCGAGGCTGGTTCCTGATTGACCATAAATGATAATGTAATTAACCAGTTTTATTCATTACCTATAATTTTCAAAATGTAATTTTTCGTATGTTATTTTGTGATGTAATGTTGTCAATAAAATGTTTCTCTCTCCCCCTCTCTCTCTCTGTTAGAGTAGAGAGTATAAAAATATCTGCACGCTTGCAGAACATTGAAAATAGGTGGCTTATACAGTATTTTGAGCATGATTGTAATTTTTTTATCTAAAAAGGTAAATTTCCAATATCAAAATACCCGACTGATTAAATATTTCTTCAAATATAAACTAATAAGAAAAAAAAACAAGTCTTGTAGTCTATTACTCTGTTAAGTAAGGAACAAAGCTACATTAACAGTTGGGACTCGTTAGATATTCAAGAATGGATATTTTTTTTCAATAATGGGTCCCGACAGTTAAAGTACCTTTGATTCATACTTAACAGAATTATAGACTACTAGACTTGGTTTTTTCTCGCGGTCTTTTTTGCAGAACTATTTAAGAGATATTATTTTATTTATTTTTTAAGCATTTAACTGCTAGATGTTTAAATCTAAAGAAAAGTTTACAAGAAAAAAATACACGCGGACCAGGCAGCGGACGGGACTCGAACCCGCATCCTTCGCTATCCGGGCGAATGCACTGACCATTATGCTACCACGGCCCTATTAGCCGCGTCGAAATTTTCCTAGCCTTAAGCTGCAAGGCAGCGCCATCTCTTCGCATTGTAGGTAACCCACAATGTCAAATGAATACTTTTTCAAGTATTAAACATTTGAAAGAAGAAATAGCAATTATAGTTATGATTTTATTTATTTTTAAGCATTTAACTGCTAGATGTTTAAATCTAAAGAAAAGTTTACTAGAAAAAAATCCACGCGGACCAGGCAGCGGACGGGACTCGAACCCGCATCCTTCGCTATCCGGGCGAATGCACTGACCATTATGCTACCACGGCCCTATTAGCCGCGTCGAAATTTTCCTAGCCTTAAGCTGCGAGGCAGCGCCATCTTTTCGCATTGTAGGTAACCCACAATGTCAAATGTATACTTTTTCAAGTATTAAACATTTGAAAGAAGAAATAGCAATTATAGTTATGATTTTATTTATTTTTTAAGCATTTAACTGCTAGATGTTTAAATCTAAAGAAAAGTTTACTAGAAAAAAAATAAAAATCAGAACTATAATTGCTATTTCTTCTTTCAAATGTTTAATACTTGAAAAAGTATTCATTTGACATTGTGGGTTACCTACAATGCGAAGAGATGGCGCTGCCTTGCAGCATAAGGCTAGGAAAAATTCGACGCGGCTAATAGGGCCGTGGTAGCATAATGGTCAGTGCATTCGCCCGGATAGCGAAGGATGCGGGTTCGAGTCCCGTCCGCTGCCTGGTCCGCGTGGATTTTTTCTAGTAAACTTTTCTTTAGATTTAAACATCTAGCAGTTAAATGCTTAAAAAATAAATAAAATCATAACTATAACTGCTATTTCTTCTTTCAAATGTTTAATACTTGAAAAAGTATTCATTTGACATTGTGGGTTACCTACAATGCGAAAAGATGGCGCTGCCTCGCAGCTTAAGGCTAGGAAAATTTCGACGCGGCTAATAGGGCCGTGGTAGCATAATGGTCAGTGCATTCGCCCGGATAGCGAAGGATGCGGGTTCGAGTCCCGTCCGCTGCCTGGTCCGCGTGGATTTTTTTTCTAGTAAACTTTATTTAAGAGATACATTTTCAATATACATTATATTCATGTAACCTTTATTGTTTTTGTAGTGCAGGCAAAACTGGCTCGCAGATGGGAGATTTTTTCCGTCTTACGTGACACTTATTGTTATAATTTGGCTAATTCACTCAAAAATTATATAAATTACTATCTATATATTATGACTATGTGCTGCATTATTTTTAAGTTTCATTTTAATCCATTTACTATTTTTTGAGTGAAAAAGTAACAAAGATTCATACAAACGTAAGATTGAAATTAAAGCGCAAGTAGTTAATATACAACTTTAAATCGTAGTAGATCCTCAACTCATATTAAACAAAAAATGGTATAAGGAACCTAAACGCGATTTTCGATTATCTAGACAACGATATCCTCACTCGACATATTTCGTCAACTTATTTTTCTTACTTTGTCACAATATATATGACGCCTTATTCTTCCCATATTGAATTTTGATTACTATCTTATCTTTAGTAGCACTCTCATCATTAAGACGAATCGATTGGTATATGAATCATCAAAATCGGTCCAGTCGTTTGGTCTCTAGAGTGCCACAAAGGAACATACATACATATAGACTGTTATACACTATACCCTATCTGCGCGTCGGGCTTCGCGCTCTTGCATCACGCAGATAGGAAAAAATAGACTAACTTCATCACATGTTTATTGTCATAAAGTATATTTGAGACGAGCTTTGGATGGTTGGGAAGGTGAAGTGTCCAGTGGTGGCAGCAAAATTAGTAACCTGCGATATGCCATAGACACCACACTGTTCGCAGCGTCCGAGCAAGAAATGGCTGAACTCATTTCTAGAGTGGAAAGAGAGAGTGAATTGGTTGGCCTCACCATTAACAAGGCGAAGACCAAGGTGTTGGTGTTGTAGACAGACCTGATACACTAATTCGCTCCAATGAACTCAGAGACCTCGAATTTGTTGACCATTTCGTATACCTGGGCTCCCTTCTCAGCAGCGTGGGTGGCAGCGAGGGAGAGATATCTAGAAGAATCCAAATGTCCAAAGCAGCAATGACTAAACTCACTAGGATATGGAAAGACCGAAACATATCCCGCAAAACCAAAGTGAGGCTGGTGCGCGCGTTGGTCTTCTCGATCTTCTTTTATGACGCTGAATCGTGGACGATAAAACAGAGCGAAAGGGCAAGGATCGACGCTTTTGAGATGTGGTGTTGGAGGTGGATGCTAAGGATTCCATGGACTGCACGGCGGACCAACGTGTCCATACTTGATGAGCTCGGCATCACCACAAGGTTGTCCACTATCTGTTACCAGCGCATACTTAAGTATTTCGCAGAAACCCTGACAGCCTAGAGAAGCTGATGGTGGTTGGCCAGGTTAACGGAAGATCACGCGGTCGGTCGCCTACCCGCTGGTCAGACCTAGTAAAGTCGCTCGCTGGCCTATCAATAACCAAGGCTATAAAGACTGCCGAGGACAGGAATGCGTGGAGAGGCATAGTACATCAGGTGGTCAACATTTCGAGTTAGACACGACCTTCAGCAATGAAGATAGCGACTGAGAAGATATTTAAGTGTAAATGATGAAACATATTCATTTGTTTTTTTTTTTGACTAAAACGGTGAAAAGTTTGGTGTGCTCAATAGATCGAGAATGTACAAAACTGTGGAATATGTTGTCGCCAGCAGTGTTTCCGGACCGATACGACCCAAAAACTTTCAAAAAAAGAGCGTACTCCTTCCTTAAAGGCCGCATCGCATTTGTGATACTCCTGGTGTTGCAAGTGTCCATGGGCGACGGTGATCACTTACCATCAGGTGAACCGTCTGCTCGTATGCCCCCTATAACATAAAAAAAAGCTAATTTTCCGAATAGCACTGTTTATGAATTACTTATTGTTTTGTTTTCAAACGGCAGGCTTCATAATAAGTACTAAAATCGTTACCTAAAACAAAATGTATTTTGTTCAGAATAGGTACTAAGTATAGCATTTCGCTTGCTTTGTTAAGTTATACGTGTATAAATATGGGATACTTTTAATTTCGTCTGGTTAATTAACGGGGCTTCATTTTACCAAAATTATTTATAAAGAAAAAAAAAAGTGAGTCAGTGGGTACGTTCTTTATAAAATTCGTATCAAATAATAATTTGACGCGAATTTTATAAGGAACGTACCCACTTAATAAAAAAGTTTTCAAACAATCTTTCGTAAAAGTTTCGTCTTCCTGGTACCTGATTGTGCGTACCGTTTCAAAAAAAAATATATCACAAAACAGCTATTTCTTTGTTTTTTTTTCTCGGAAAAGCTAATCAACATCCGGGAAAAAGGAAAAAAGAAAATATTACAATGCAAAGTCACAAACTCGTTTAGTTTGAAGGTTTCCGACAAAACTCGTATTAACGTTTCAACGGTTGACTTAGAACGTTGAACGAATTGGATAAATTTAATTTTAAATAATTCCAAATGAGATCTTTAAATTTCTGTATATTTTACTCTAACATACAAGATTTCATCTTCTCAGAAGTTAATCATGGTTACGGAGTTAACAAAAATCCAACATACGGCTAATGCCTACCTAACAGACATACCATCAATTCAATAAGTACCGCTCTTATTTTAATCTAAGCTATCCAACTATAGTTTCAATCAATCAATTATTATGAACGCATTTTAAATAAAAAATGCATATTCCACTCTGTTATGTGCACTGTGACGTAAGTCATATTAAAACTTTGTCAATGCTTGTCTCTTTTCTTTTGTACGTAAAGCAAATACTTCGACGGCTTGAATTCAAAAGTCAAAACCAAGCCGACTTGTCCGACGCGCTGTGGTACAGAAAATGCATTTTGTTTTGTCTCTTGGAAAACTCAAGTAAATAAGTTCGACACTCAATCCTTTGTGGGATACTTTTGAAAAGTTTCAGTGGAGGGTGGCACAGGGCGAGGCCACTCTTCCGGCCCCGTCGAGCCCGCCGGAGATGAACAATTTATATTTCTATGCAGCAAATTTTAGCTTGCTTAGATCTTGTAGCCGGGATCACCCTTCAAGATATTGTATTTCGTAAAGTAATAACTTTGACGTAATCTTTATTATTTCATTAGCTTTTGCACTTTATACAAGCTTAGTTGCGGTTTTTCTCAAAATATATCATATTTGATCTACGTTCATTTAATATTTACAATAAGTTACCAAAAAGGTAAGTATAAGGCTTTATTAATTTTAAAACTAGCGTAACATTATTACAACATTATACAGACTACATTCCAAAGTGGTTTACTTTTAATCTATGTCACGGTTTCTCACAACAAATAGGAAATGAACTATTTACGCGTAATAATAAGTGTTCGGCAATATTCATCAATTTTCCGCATTCTGAAGAAACTACCCGCAAACAGTGTTTGCAACAGTTTCGAACAGCAATAATTGTAACGGCAAGCTTCCGAACTGTGCCAAAGTCATAAATAAACCGAACAAAATCACAAGTAGGTATTCCGCGTTCTATTACACAGAGCTTTCAACCCGGCGCGCTCTTGAATAAATACTAAAGAGTATCACAATTCTTTTTTCCGTAAGACGTTTCTCACTTATTCTTTTGGGGTTACACCGTCGCTGGCGGGCCGCAGTGAGCTCATCATTTGCATCCAAATAGCTCCTATAAATTCGCTACCCGAATTTTCACCATTCCCTCCACTCCTTGGGAGCAATTAAATACTTTTTTGCCAGACCGTGCTACGTCCACGGTGAATAAATTCCACTAGCCAGAATGCAGTCGGCAGCTTCATTAGTTGAATTATTTCGACACATTTACCGTAGCGGTCAAACAGTTTCGCTACTTGAACACGGATAAATTTTCGGGTTTGTTGTCTGAAACTTCTATCTGCGATAATAAAAATAAAAGAAAAGCGATCGTCTTTTGGTACGGAGAAGTATACAGTAAGTATATTTCTAATGTTGTTTGAATAGTATACGATAGATATATCTCAGTTATGCATATTCTATTTGATACTTAATTTCAATATCCAAATTATTAATTGGCACAAATATTTCAAGTAGAGGTCACCGCTTCTCAGTCGCGTACAAAACGAGTCGAGATTCGTCGCATTATCGACGGCTGATTTCTCGTCATGGCGTGTGTAAGCTAAGTCCGGGCGGCCCGCAGCGAATTCAATGTACTGGAAATGATAAGCGTCTACGTCTACGTACCGAATACTTGTGTGTATGCATCTCTCCGGTTTCCGTGAGTCTTATTTCTCGTGTTGAATCGGATTTACTAGGCTCTCCGGCAGTACAGCTCCTCCGGTACAATATTTACTTATAATTTTAGTCTACAAACCGGATTTTCTTTTGATAAACACGCGGAAACCTTTCCGAATTTCCTTCGAAAAATATCTTGTTCCCCTGATTTGTGTTTGTTTTCAGAGATGGGAGAAAATCGAGTATTCTATTATGCATTTAATGTTTTTAAAGCTTTTATTTTTTTATTTATTTTAAGTAAAAGCGTGGTTTAAAAAGCGCGCGACTCGCCACCATAGCATGTAGATACATGCGATTGTGACCACTTGCTTTTTTGTTTGCTTACTTGCTTGCTTGTTAGCTTGTTTGTTTGCTTACACAGGCTGCATGCGATACCAGTTTCACTCGCGCAATACCTACTCTGATCCCATCCCCTGCTCTCTGGAGCCCTGGGAATCTAACTCACCGATAGAAATACAACTTAACAAAAAAGAAGTGATATTTTACTGTGAGACCCCGTCCATTCCTCCCAAAGAGAATTCCATTAAAAGACCGATGATGATAACTTCACTGTAGTTTTATATAAGGTGCAGATAACTTGCTCGGACCTTTTGAAATGAAGTTATTATAATCTTTCCCCCAGTAGACATAAGCACCCTATTAATAGTACATTGTTCACTGAGAGGAGAAAGTGACCTATTACCATTGAGAGTGTAGTTTGAGGCCCGAGGAGCGGCCAAGGGCCTCAATACACCCAAGTTGGGAATAGCACTTCCTATCGAGGGATATATACTATACCTGCGAGGAAATAAAAGGAAAAATCTATAATTGAAGTTTATATAATATTAAAGATGTGACAGTTACTATACTTTTGCATGGGAGCTTTATATAAAGTTTCTTGATTTCACGGGTAAAGTTTCTCAATGACCGTTTAGGTAGTTAATATCCGTCCTCCGTCTCGAATAGATAGGAAAAAAAAATTAAAAACTCAGTTAAAATAAAATACTGTATCAGGGCGCTTTTTATTTTTTGTTCTTATTTCAAAATAATTCAGAAAGCAAACAGTATAATGTTAAAAAAAAATTGCGAAATCTACGAAATCATACTGACCACATTTCCGAACATATATAAAAAAAAAACAAAAATAACAGCACAGTATAAATATTATTGATTTATTCCCATTTATTTAGGAATCTAGGGATTCCCTATATTCCTAAATAAGAGGAATCTTGAGATTTCTATGTATTGTGTATTTTAAACAATATTATTGAATGCGAGAAAAACCTGCCATAGACGGTAGAAATTGTGCGAGGGAAAGAGGCCAATGTTTACTTAATAAGGCAGTCGTGGCTCATTTGTTTGACAGTTTTCTATTTAAGCTTAAAACTGAAATGGATTGTGTTCACTCTGCTCATATACTATGGACGTAACCACTTGCTGTATAAGGACAATATAAGGATGATTTTATCTTATTATAACAGATTAATCGTAAGGGAAAGAGGGAAGTTGACTACCCACTACAATATAAACATACATAACGTAAGCACGTTCTTTGAAAGTATCTGAAGAGGTGCTTTGTGGCGTCCGACCCATAGTGAATATACCGCCTAAATTAAGCTCATTCGGAGAAGATGCCTCCACATACAGAACATTACAGCCAACATCGTTATCAACTTATTTATATGCTGGGACACAGGGCTTCTCTATACTGGTATACAAGCAGAACTCTTCATGACTCACCACGCGTGTCCAGCGCAGATTGGTGTGAGCTAACATGCACTCCTCCAGCAGTTAATCCTAACTGCTCAGTGCGTCTTCCGAATCACAGAGGATTCAAGATGGAGTTGCATCCTATGATGCTTGCAAATCCAAAGGATATTTTTTATCTCCTAAACAGGCGGCGAAGTAATCATTCATCCGATAAAAGGTCTTTTAATATTAAAAGTCACAATCGAAAAGCGAATACTAAAAACAATGTCCTCAATTTAATGTATGTTCCGCACGAAATATGACATTTTTTTAAGAATTGCTAGTCCAAAAAATACTGTATAAATCGCTCGAGTCAACCCGGATTAAACCAGTTAAAACCCAAGCGTAGATTCCAAAAAGTCTCAATAGGTTAATTTATCAAAAAAGCATGATTTATGAGGTAAAACTCTTTCAGTAAATACAAATGAGGGGAAGTAGGGACGTTGGGTCAGTGCCAAAGTGAACGCTGATTAATGATTTTAGACTCACGAATGTTTTGGAGAAAAAAATATTTCAAAACTTCCTCCCCGTGAGCAGCAAATCTAAACTTCGATGTTTTCAAGACTCGGCATTTTTTTTATCTTTTGTAGGTTTAATTAAATCTCGTTATAATTTATTACGTCCCTTTGATCATTATTGAATTCGAGCAAATAATTTTTGTATCGTAAAAAGTGACATTTTTGGTGCTGTGTCTGATTTACCTGTTTTGTGGAGCTCTGGAAACCTTACTCACCGTCATAAATACCGTCACCAAATAGTACTGTTATTTACCTGTGGTCTTTTGTAAGATGGTTAAGCTCGAAAACTTGTACGTGATAGACTGGCAGGATGTCACTATAATTTTCCTTATACATGCAAGACCTAATCGGTACGAAATGTGGCGTAGTTTAGATGGGATGATTATCGAACACAAAACGAAAATAATAATAATTTTACATTTAATACTACAGTGCATCTTACTATCCATTCTTGTTTTTAATTTATTTAAACGACTACTTATCTTGTGATTATTCTTACAAAGTAAGTATTGTTGGCAGATGATACTTCACTTTTATTTAAAACTAGTTGACCCGGCGAACTTCCTACTGCTTTCAATAGGAGAATGTCGTTACTTTTAGCTTAATTTCATTCACGATTATAAAACAGCTTCTATACAAAAGTTTTATGCGTTAGTGGAATAATAATATTAAAGTAAATTAAAATACAATAAAAGTACACAATCTCTATTATACATTTTTTTTATCACCAAATGTGTTCTATTAGTTTGGCTTAGATTTCTTAGAATGATCAACACCGAGCTAAGCTTCAGTTTTAAAAATATTCATATAGAGCCTCTTCTTGTAAGACACTAGCCCGACATTTTTCTGAGTTTAAAAGTCAATCCGATAGTTGGTGGCTATGAATTCGTCTGTTACACAATGAAGTGTGCCAACAACGTATTCCTGATTAAGAAGTTTAAATCATCCACATCGCCTTCTTAGCTATCTAAAATTGCTCACTTTCTCAACCGTTGTTTTTTTATTATTTTTGATTATTAAGAATGTTCGGGAATACTTTGTTAAAAACTTTACTCTCAAACGTGACCAAAATACAATAATTTGGAGGAAATGATTGTCAGCCATTGCTTGGGGTAGGGAACCTTCAGCAGATCAGATAGAAGAAAGTTCATTTCCGTAAATCCGGAGAAAGTGGTTGTCACTGATTTGCAGTGAACCTCAATACAAACAGGTAATACAAGTGACGTGAGCTGTCAATTGGAGAAGATAGCGGAGCAACACACGTTATCTATTTCAAAACATATTATTATTTTTAAGTGTTCTTTTTAACACAACTTTGTTTTATATATAGATGAAACGAAAACAACCAATGGTTGTCGATGTCACCAAGCCATCTCTAAAGTAGTTTACTGGTTTAATACTAAATTTACTACTTAATGAAGGTATAACTAACTAATTAAAAAAATGTAAAGCATACATAAACCAATTTAACTATCAAGCTAAGAACTGGAAAAATATATAATTTACGAAAATTGTGTTTGATTGTGACTTAAGTGACTCAGTATCCGGATAAACCCAATATGGATTTTTGTGTTACTTTTTATTAATAACTGTATTTTGTTTATATTATCAAATAAATGAAAAAAGAAACGTTCCTATGAATAAAGCGTATTATAAGGTATCTGATCATATTTCAGACAAAAATGTTTGGGTTTGAACTGTTCCAAACGTTCCAACAGGCTGTTTTTATAATTAAGAAAAAGATGACCTTGTTTTGTAATTGAGACTGTAACAATATAATATTTTGTAAATATTGTTGCATGATTTGTTGCTGTGAAGAAAAAAAATGTCCTTAACGGGTGGTAGGGGAAAAAATATGGACGATTCAAAAGAATTGTATTATGCTTCCAATTTTAATAAATTTATTTAGAATTTTCTTAGATTTTATTACATATATAGATAAAGTCTTTTACGGCAAAGGTAAGTACAATATTAGGACTGCTACACAGTATTTTTATTTTTTTTTTTTATTTTTTTTTTTTAGCGGTATCCCCGATTTGTTTCAGGACTTTGTTTTCTTTTTTGTTTTGTTTGGTACTATTTTAGGTTTGTTAGACATGCTTGCTCTTTTGCATGTAGATTTTGTGCTCTTTCTTTTGCACTTTATTACTTTTTTCTTTTTATTCTTTACACTTATCTTATTTGCTATTACATATTTTCTTCTTGTTTTATTGTTACATTTTACTTATTCACTTAATTACACACACTGGTCTATTTCTATTTACATTCTTTATTATCTATTTCATTACTTTCTTGCCTTTTACATTTCTTTACTTAAAACTAATATCACAATTTCTTATACTCTACATTTACTTTTACATATTACACTACAATAAATTAATACATTTTACACTAATCATCTCTATTTCGTTCTATGACCTTTTCCACTATATTCTTACCAAACTTAATAAACGCTTCCCTATCTTTACTTTCTGCCATAATTTCCCACAGGTTTTCCTTTCTAAGGGGTGTGTTCAATGCTACTTGTGCGTCGTGTCTGTCTTTGGCATAGAGGGGGCATTCCAGGAGGACATGGAAAATGTCCTCTTCAGTGTCGGGATCACAAACGCAACTTGGGGTATCCTTCTTTTTAAACCTATGGAGGTAGGCGGAGAAACCTCCATGCCCGGTAAGGATCTGTGCAGCTATTCTATCAATCTTCATCTTTCTTACGACACCGAAGGCGCTCTCCCCGCTAGGGAAGAACGCCTTCGTTGTGGCAGCCGTGTCCTCGCTCCTATACCTGCTGTCCCATTCTACTTTCGTCATCGCGCGTACATGGCGTTTGACGAAAGAGATGGGACAGCAGTCATAGTGCGATTTGCATTTCAACCCGAGGGCCGCCCCCTTCGCCAGCTGATCCGCTCTCTCGTTTCCGATCACCCCGACGTGGGCCCTGATCCAAAACAGGGACACGGTTTGTCCGTTGTCCCTGAGTTGGGCCAGGTTGCCCTGAATCGCCTTGGTGATCGGATGCGAGGAGTCTGGATCAGCTAGCGATTGGAGGGAGGACCTCGAATCGCTGAGCACGGCCGCCTCCTTCCATCCTTTCCCTAATACACACTCCGTGGCTTGGAGGATAGCATACAGCTCGGCTTGGAAGACTGTACAGTATGGCTCCAGCTTAAACTTTCGGGAAAGGACTTCTGCCTGCCCTTTCCAACAGGTCAGGGCGGCTCCTACCTTTCCCTCCAGTTTGCTGCCATCTGTATAGATCTTCACAAGACCTTCTGCCAGTTTGCTATCCTCCTCCTCGTTTTCCAGACATTCGAAACCTATCATTCTGCTGCTACCGGGGTGGTCCGAATTCATGAAGGATACCCTTTTCTCCACCTTTCTCCCCCTTAGTATTGCCTGGGGTTTCCTTCGCTTCGCCTCATAAAGCTGGGATGCTTCATGGACCCTTAGGTCCAGCGGAAGCAGCCCCGACAATATTAAGGCGGAGTTGAGCGACACCGTCCTATAACATTTGGTAATTTTTTGGGCGAACCCCCTCTGCACCACCGAGAATTTCTTTTTGGTCATTATTTTCTTAGCTTCTCCCTGCCAAACACTCGCCGCGTAGAGGATGATTGGTTCTATGACCGCTATATAAATTGTTCGTATAATCTCTGGTTGGAGACCCCAAGTCGTCTTTGCGGCTCTTTGGATACCTTTAAAAATATTGATAGCTTTGCCGCAGACGTACTTAATGTGCTCGTTAAAGGTTAATTTGTTGTCGATTTTTAGGCCGAGGATTTTTATTTCGTTGACTAGTTCTATTTGTACCCCCCCCATGGTCAGTACCGGCGCGTCAAATTTTAATTTTTTGGTGATAACCATGGCTTTGGTCTTATGCGCCGCGAAGTTTAATTTGTTTGACGCGCCCCATCTCCTGACCAGGGAGAGTCCTGCATTGGCCTTTTCCTCTAGCGACTTTGGGTCTCCTCCATCCACTATCAAAATGATGTCGTCAGCGAATGCTTGGCAATATATATCGGCGTCGGTGAGCCCGTTCAGGAGTGGATCCAGCAAGATGTTCCAGAATAAGGGGCCTCCTATGGACCCCTGTACACAACCTTTGTTGGTTATCTTGCTGTACTCCTCCCCCGCGTATCTCACCGACACCATCCTATCTTGGAGATAACTATCTACTAGTCTGCGTAAGTTTATAGGGCACTTTAAATTTTTAAGTTGGCAGCGGATTCGCGGCCACCACGCGTTATCAAAGGCCCCCTCTATGTCCAGCGATATCAGGGCCACTATTCTCTTTTTAACCAATTTATCTCTGATTCGCTGTATCATATCATAGAGGGAGTCCTCTGTACTGCGCTGCGGCACGAATCCATACTGCCTCGGGTTAAGTTTAGGCAGTATATGCCATTTTAAACGACGCACCAGCATCTTTTCTAAAATTTTTCCTAAGACTGGCAGCAACCCGATCGGTCTGTATGACTTGGGCTCCTGATAGTTGTCTTTGCCGGGTTTCCTTAGCATGATTACTGCTGCTTTCTTCCATGCTTTCGGGAAGTGGGCCAGGGCTAGGCATTTGTTGAACATCGCGAGAGCTAGTTCACTGTCTGCTTTAACAGTCGCCGCGCATATATCGGCCGTGAAACCATCTCCACCCGGTGCCCTTTTCGGGTTAAACGAGTCCACGGCGTGCACCAGTTCAGCTTCCACAAATGGGGGGTCATGAACATCATGTTCGTCTCCCTCATTTGCTTCCGCCGCGCTGATCCGCACTGCCCTGTGGACTTCGCTTTCCCCTACTTCGGTGTCGTCCGGGTAGAAAGTCTCAGCCATTATGCGCACCGACTGTTTGGGGCTACACAGGCTACACAGTATTTAGGATTTATATGATTGAATTTCATTTGGATCTTCAAAAGCATACACGGTATTCATAACTTATCATTACTACCTCACTTGAGGTCAAGGGAAATGAAGGAAAACATTTTAATATTTGTCGCTAAGTCATAAGCCAAAAATTCAACATTTTCATTACAGAACGTTTCGATTCAACTGAACACACATACCTACGTTTCATTGGTAGCTTTCTGATGGTTTAAATGTTGAAATTGCATTAAAACAATCGGATGCTAATTACGCCGTTGGCTTTATTGACCTTTCCAATACATCGTTATTCTCGATTGGTATCAAACAAAGTAGATACTTTACCATGAAACAAATAGTGAGTACTTTACAATTATGTCGCCATAAATGGCGATGAGATTCTGTTATTTTCAGATGTTTTCAGGTAATAGGATTCGTGATCATTAAAATAAATCTTTATTCATGATAGACAAGAAAAATGGAGATCCCTCGGCAGATATTAAGCAGTAAAGTTACTTCAATAAAATAATATAAAATCATACAAAATAAAATAAGAAGAGTAATTAGTTTGTCGGATAAAATAACTTGTTGTATAAAACTCTGGAGTATCATCGTGCAGACCGCGTTTTGGGGGTGTAGCATATTCATCCTATGACGTCTCATCCTACTCGTTATTTTTTTTTACTCAATCTATTTATGTTCCTTACTCAATCCACAAATTGATTTCTAAATTCTCTATTCATCAAATTAGTGTTCCTAGCTCAACCCATTGCAAAATCACGTAAAAATATGTAAAAATTGTGTGTTGTACGGTCTGAACAGAAATATTGTTTTAAATTATATTTTAAATCTCTAAACTTTGGTTTTTTATTTTTCTAAAAAATATAACGGCAAGAAATAATTAATGTAAAAATTTAGAACAAACAATCTAGAACACATATCGCATTATTAATAAACGAAGAATAAGCTTAGATTAATAGCCCTATGTTTTGTCTCTGTTCATTGAATTACAAATGGCATTTGAGTGATACATATATGAAGAAAACACGGCGTAACGAGGCTTAAATTTATTCATGTTTTATTAATGAGGGGGACATTTACATTTTACAAATACAAAATTAAGATATATCAAAGACATATACCTATAAAAAATTAAATTGCTCTTACTCTTTAATTTCCCACCTGCCATCATTAGGAGCCAAAATTAATTTTACCAAATTGTATCCTCAGAGTTGAAATACCGTTACTAATGCTACAAACGCAATACTCGGTCATCCACAAACAGGATATTGTAAGTAAAACTAGGTATTTATTTTGTTTATGTAGGTTTGAACTTATAACATTCTGCCTTGGTGTAATAAATTTGTGTTAACCACACACTCACCACAGAATTCCCAAAGTTCCGCTGTAACAAAAGATCTGATATAACTCCTTTGAATCGTGCTCAGTTGGTTTGGACATATTATATGTGTTCTAGTCATTCGAGCGATTAATCTAAACGTTCCTATGCACCGGCCAAATGCAATTGCAAGCGAGCTTGCCTAACTGTCAGACTTTTACATTATTCACTGAACGAGCGGTGCAGAAACCATTTAAGCCTTCCATATATTTAAGCCTTAATTCGATTAGTACTAAGATGCAATTCAGTAAAATTTTAACAGGCATTTTTGAGTGAATAATAAAAAAAATCTTTTTTCAATACTATAATATTGTTCGGAATATTCTCATTAATTTATCTTCGGAAATCACGTTTTCTTTAACATTATACTGTTTCATCACCTCGGTAACGAAGACATAGTATCAGTTTTTTTTATTAACCTTATAATAAGACTATGCTTGGTAGGTGATGTAAAGCCTTGCTTCCAATATTAATAGTTTTCGTAATGAGATTGAAATGAAATGTAATATTGTACTTTGGGTTTTTGACAAAATGTATTCTTCTCTGAACATTCATATTCTACCGTAGCTTATAAAAGTACTATGTGCTAGACATACTTTAATCACAACATCGCAATAAACTGTGTTGTTAGTTTTTTTTTCAGATCATAATATTTTAACCAAAACTCAAAAGAAGAATGTTTTGGTCATTCCCATTAAAAGAAGAGTAAATAAATGTAACATCCATACGATTGAGGATTTTAAGCCGAATTAACCTTTCTCAGTTGCAAATATTTGATTGAAATTCCTGATTTAAACCGAAAAAAGATTCAAAGTGCTTCAGTCAGACTGGCGGGCGAGGCCATCCAAACGGAAATTTACGGACGAGCACATACAGTATTATTGCTTCGTTTCAAATTTGGGAAAATGTAAATAGGCAATTTCAAATATTTATTTAGTATAGACTATTTCCTCTTTGGTCATTGAATAGTCAATGACCAAAGAGGAATAACAACGGGTCAAGTGCTAGTGAGAGACTCACACAAGCAAGCTAAGTTAAAAATAAAGCAATTATTGAGATCACAAAATTTAAAAAATACGAATGTGTTAAAAACATTAACAATAAGGTAAAAAAATGTTTTATTTTTAGAATAGGACAGCACAGCTATCAGGTTTTTCACTATATAATTTCATTTTAATATTTTTAGTTTCTTATAAATTTTATATGTGCCTAAAGTAATTTATGTATTTTCTATTTTTTTTATGACTTACACATCATCAGTTTAGACATTTAGAAACTATGGTCAAATAAAAACATACACACATGAACTGTAAAAACACTCTTTTTTTCTGGGCAGTCGTGTAAAAATAAGACGCCAATAGCCACGTTTCTTGTGGCTGAGGAACAGCCTATTTAAGAAGTATGTTCATTAATAAAAAAAAAACGTTTTGCCAATCTTTCTCATTTTTCACATTCAACTAAATACAAGCTGGTAGTTATCATAATAGTGATCAATTTCCAGAAAAAAAAAACGAATTTGTCAGCTAACTTTTAAGAGCGTCAGAAAAGATAAAAACACCAAAAACAGTAATTTCGAACTGCGCATATTGTCCCAAGCCCTTTCCCTTTAATAAATTTTAACACAAACACAACAAAAATGGGAGTCGGGCCTAAAAATTAGAAATTAGAATTTGGGTACATGTTGTTGATATTTCCTTTGGGAAGGGAAGGCAATCCAGGAAAATTAAATCATAAAGGCAAATAATCCCGCGCACGTCAAGCTGTCCGCTACGTGAGCGTAACGAAATATTTTCTGCGATGCCTTGGATCATACTCTGGATAGACACATCATTTTTATTTTCTTTTATCTCATTTGAGGAACATGCTATAATAATAATACATTTTGCGTTTTTAAAAAAGATAAAGTTAACGTGTAAATATTCAGATTTTCACATATTAAAGTGGCATACCATAAATGCTTTTCGTCCGAAATCTTTAGATATTTTTAGAATTCCTCAGGAAGCTTACATTTTTCAGGGTAAAAAAAGTATACTGTGTCTCAATCACGGGCATAAACTATCACCATCATTATCAGCTTATTGATGTCTTCACTGCTGGGGCACGGGCTTTCCGTATGGGTGGAATAGGGGCTGGGCCATGACCCACCACGCGGACCCATTGCAGATTGGTGGGTGCTAACGACTGCAGATTCACCAATAGCGAACGTGCCTTCCGAAGCACGAACATGCATGGTCATAAAATATATGCACAATATATCTGTTCAGTAGTATTTGCATGATTGAGTAACAAACATACAGACTTACTCATTTATAATATTAGTAGGATACTCTTTGGTCACGGCTGTATGATTGGCTCTGAATCAGCTCGTATTCGCTTGTACTCGTATACATCTCTAAACTGCCACTATAATGTTATTGGATAAATTTTTGATCCGCACTACTGATGCATAAGAAACTTCATTTTCAGCGCAGTGCAAGTTAGTTAAAAATTTGTCAACTAACAACCCATTACAATATTTTTTATTTATAAGCATGTAACTGCTCGATGTTTAAATCTACAGAAAATATTACTAGAAAAAAATCTACGCGATCCAGGCATCAGACGAGACTCGAACCCGCACCCTTCGCTATCCAGGCGGCCCTAAGCTTTAGAAAAGCTAGAAAGAATTCGTCGCGGCCGTCAGGGCCACGGAAGAATAATGGTCAGTGCATTCGCCCAGATAGCGAAGGGTGCGGATTCGAATCCCGCCTGCTGCCTGGTTCGCGTGGAAGTTTTTCTAGTAATATTTTGGTTTTGAAAACTTAAGAAAGAAATAGTAATATTTTCTTTAAAGCTATAACTAATTCTTTAACACGGAATAGAACGTCATAAAGTTTTGTTCATCATTATCAACCCGTGCTCGTCCACTATTGGACATAGCTCAATGTACGCCACTGCTCCCGATTTTCTGCCACTCTCACCCAGCGCACTCCAGCTAGCCTGCGAATGAAATCATCCCATGTTTTCTCAGGGCGTCCTACACTACGTTTACCGAGTCGTGGTCTCCACTCAAGAACTTTCCGGCTCCAACAGCCGTCAGTTCTGCGGCTTATGTGACCAGCTCATTGCCATTTCAATTTGCTAATTCGGTGGGCTATGTCGGTGACTTTGGTTCTCTGTCGGATTACATCATTTCTGATGTGCTCCTTTAGGGATATTCCGAACATAGCCCTTTCCATAGCTCTCTGAGCGACTTTAAACTGGTGGATTCGTCCAGCTGTGCGTGTCCACGTCTCGGCACCGTATGTCATAACTGGGAGGACGCATTGGTCGAAGACTTTCGACTTGAGACATTGAGGGATGGGTGACGAGGGGCATTGACATAGCTTACGAAATGCTGCCCAGCCCAACTGAATTCTTCTATTGGCTTCACTCTCGAAGTTGTTTCTGCCTTATCGGAGCGTTTGTCCTAGATAAACATATTTCTGAATAACCTCGAGAGGTACTCCATTAACAGCAACCAGTCCCGGATCAACGAGCTCGTTGAACATGACCTTGGTTTTATCCAAGTTCATCCGGAGACAGATGCGTTTAGAAGATTCAGCCACGCTGCTCACCATATCCTGTAGGTCTTGCAGGGTTTCAGCCAGGATGACGATATCGTCCGCGAATCGAAGGTGTGAGATGTATTCGCCATTAATATTTATTCCACGTCTTCTTCAGTTGAGCGTTCCGAACATGTCCTGCAGCTCAGCGCAGAAGAGTTTCGGGGATATAACGTCCCCTTGTCTCACACCACGGCGCAGCAGCACAAGCTCGGTTTGGAGAACGACGGACATAGAAAATTCTAATAAATTGACGAGCATTTGCCCCCTATGATTCCTACTCCCATAGCCGTATGATCCTAACATCGATTCGCTGCAGGTCTGTATTCCCACTTTAGCGTTGAAGTCCCCCATGACAACGTTAAAGTGAGCCTTGGTGGTGATGTGTAAGGCTCGAAAGATGTCCTCGTACATCTCTTCCACGACATCATCCGTGTATGTCGGCGTTGGAGCGTACACTTGTATAACCTTTAGGCTAGTCCTTCTGGTTAATTTTATAATAAGGTACGCAACCCTCGCCGACGCACTGGAGACTTCAATAACGCTGTCAGTGAGGACTTTGTAGATCAGGAACCCGGCGCCGCTCTGTGACGGAATATCTCCCTCTCTGAAGTACATAAGATGGACAGACTCTAAGGTCAGCGTGTCCTCGTCCTCTCTGCAGACTTCGCACAGCCCGAGCACGTGCCATCGTATGTGCCTCAGCTCCTCCTCCAGTTGAGCTAGATGACAGTCGAGCCGTAGCATGCGACAGTTTTATGTCGCCAAGTTTAGTATTTTTTGGCGGCCTACCGTAACCCGGAGATTCTTAGCACCCCCTGCCCTCCCGTAACCGAGACTGCCACCTTGGCCAGGAATAGCAAGGCTACCGGGAACTGGGGGCCGGGACAATGTTGTGCTTATTATGTAGGGTTTAGACCATAACCCACCACGCTGATCCAGTGCGGATTGGACGCACCGCTTGCAGGAGAGGTTGGCTTGGGACCCGAAAGATGTTGTGTGGGCCCCCTTGCGTCCCACGTAGCATAAACATATCGGATAAGTTCAAAGTTCAACTTATCCGATATGTTTACTTTATGAGTTTGTTCTGTAAAACGAATAAATTTGATAAATTGGGTATTGTTATTTTACTTTGATTAATGCTATAAAGTCATCTGTATGAAATATGGATGTTTTAAAAAATCACCATATGCTAGTAATATTAATTTCCGTAACGCATTCTAAGAAACATTATCCGTAGCGCTTTTCAAGGAAACAGTAATTATTAGACAAGAAGTAATAGCATTTTTTTCCAAATTCAGAATGTCTTATATAAAATTCAGTGTAAATAAATTTAGATAACGATAAAATAATTTAATAAAAAAAACATTTGATTATTACATGTTGTGGTCGACTTTAATAGAAGTACTTACACTGTTTCTTGTTTTGTAAATTGAGTTTGATGTAATTATTCTATGTGTCATTAACTGGTGATCATTAATAAAAAAAATAAAGTAGTTAATAATAACGATATTCATAATAAATATTAAACCATTTTTGCTTTAATAGACAGCGTAGATGATTTTTTTTTATTATTTGAATCCCTTTAAATTATTTTATTGCATTCTTAGCTTATCGCTGCCAACAAGTTTCAACAATGCTGACTGGTCATACAGAGATGAAATTTGCTAAAGTTTGGTTACAACAAATCACGTTTCAATAGAGGTGATAATGGGTTACAATGATTTGTAACAACAGTTTATTTATACCTAATGCATCCAATGCCAAATTTGGAGACAATGACGTAATATTATAAACTAGCGGCTGCCCGCTTCTTCGTTCGCGTTAATTTTAGTTTTTTGAGAAACCCACAGGAATCTAACATTTTTCCGGGATAAAAAGTATCCTATGTCTCAATCCGGGTCATAAACTATATGCGTACTAAAGTTCATACAAATCTGTTCGGAAATTTTTACGTGATTAAGTAATAAACATACAAACTTTTACATTCATAATATTAGTAGGTTAGAAATAGGAATAGGCCAGAAATAGATATACGCTTTTTGTCGATAAATGATCGTCTATGATTTCTACGAAGTATACAAAAATTTTGAGAATCGACTTATAACTCTAGTCGATTCTAGTAATTTATGTTATTAACACGATTGTTACAATGTACCTTGAACAGTGGTAAGTGGTAGGTATCGAAAGCAATAAAAGATTTCATCGGAGGGTAGACCGATATGTCTGCCAATAACAGCCTACCCGCAATCACTTCAGTTACTCTGTAATCATAGCACTTGCAACAGTGCCTGAATATCGGGAATAAGGTACATGTTAAACATCCCGTAAATAACATAAATTACTAAAACGTTAGTGGCCATGAAAGTTTTAAACAATATATCTAGTCGATTCTTTACCGAATATAAGGAAACAGTTTTGAAACCACAAAGCGTATAAGATCTTTATTCGTAGTGTCTTACGTCTGTCCTCTGTCATAGCCTTAACTGTACTTACTCCTCTAGATACATGAAAAGACGTAGTAAAGTATGTGGGGCTTACACGAGCGTATTACATTTATTTTCGTTTGTTGAGTCCTCGTATTTGATACGCATTGTTATGAAAGTCAGCGAGGAAAAATATTAAGTAGCAGTATGGGTATAAACGAATTATTTGGTCATTTGTATTCTTGTGACGTGACCTTATTTGGCTTCCACCTATTGTGATTTAGGCGGTGTGACGTCACGTTCCTTATTAATACTTCATCAGACTATAGACGCTTCGTTGCGCAATTTGGGTAAACATTATATATAAGAAGATCCAGATATTTTGTCAGTAAATATTGGGTATCTGTAAAATTGCTATAGGTGATATTAATTGAAGAGAGGTAGGCTCACATTGGAGCGCCCGTCTCCGGAAGTAACCTGCACCTTACAGAAGATCACAGTAAAACAACACTACCTTTTGATGGTGTTATGTTTCTGTTGGTGAGTAAGGTTCCAGGGCTCCACGGGGTAAGGGATTAGGCCAGGGTAGGCAACGGTGCTATTTTTTGCTTCGCAAGTGTCTATAGGCGCTAAAGGTACCGTTTACCATATAGGCTTGTTTGCCACCCTTGCCAAACAAAATATAGGCCTAAGATAGGCCATTTTGTTGTTTTGAATTATTTTTACAAATGGGTTTTTTACTCTCTAAAAACTTTGTCTAACTCTGTAGGGCATAGTAGATTTTTCGTTGAAAGTGGTACGGCCTATAGTGTTTTGATCTATAGTTTTATACATCTAATATGAGTGAGGTTATCAAATCTCCACAGTAGGGAATGAGGTCAAAGTAGACAAGGCATCAGTAATACTCACTGTCCAACAAAGACTGACTCTAGACTATCCACTCAGCGGTAATTTTCTTTAGTAACTATATTTTTTTCAAGCCAACTACTGAATATACTATTTATTAATTCGGCATAACTTCGCTTTTGCATAAAGCATATAATTTTAACAAAAATCATTATAAGTTTAGCTTTTTCTCCTATTTTCTTCTTATTTCCTCCATAAAAAGATTGTTCGTAAAACGTCACTTTGAACAAATGGCCACCATGGCCATGTCAAAATAGAACCAACCAATTTTCCACTGAATGTCTTATATTTCTCTGTAGTTTACGATAAAAGCTTCTGTGCTGTATTCAATCTAATAATGAAACAAATATATTTAAGGTGCACGATGAGGTAAGTACTTACAATAAGACAGGTACAAATACATAGCCCATAGAGAAAAGTAATATTACATAGCCTCAAATATCGACGTCAGTTTGCGAGTTTTTTTTTCTGAAAGTTATTATTGCACTGGAATTCTATGAAACTATTTGACTTGCACCTTTTCAGCATCGGACAGAGAGGCGCAAACAGGATTTCCATCCGTATATGGTTACTACCTCTCGGTTCGCATCCTCCTTCATTATACGAACCGCTATAGGGAATGGAATTCCTTTCCCGGGCTATTGTTTCCCGATACGTTTAACATGGGCACTTTCAAGGCGAGAATAAATACCTTATGGTCTAGCTTATTGACTTTGGTTCCAAAATTGTTGATAAAAATCTAGTGTCAGCAAACACACTCAAATTCGTAATGGAAAAAGTCTTTGCTATACGATTTCATGCAGGTATTTTTATATAAGCTGGAACAACTTCAATAATATTATGTTACACGTGTCGGAGACACATACATTTTAAAATTCAGTACACGGAACTGCATCAACGCGAGCAAAGCAGATTAAATTTCAAACGTTATAGAAATTTCCCCGTAACAGCTCTTTTTTGCTGAAAGTCATGCTGCATGAACCCTGACTAAAATTTAAATATTTTTTTTCAAAAGGAAATTATGCTTCCAAATTTGCCTAGTGATCTCAAAATGTTTTAATAAACATAAGGTTATAATTTTGTGGTTTGAATTGAATATGATGGAATATGAAAAAAATATTAAACAGGAGAAAAAAAGGTTTTGTTTTAAATTGTTGATTATTGGTATGACCTCAATTCTGATGATAATCTCTTTACATTCTAACTTCGGTCAAGTTCTGTAGTACTATGAAAGGCACCTACTAGTCGGAACTCGGAAACGTCAAGTTTGTTGTGATGTGGGTAGATATTTCAGGTCTTTTGTCCGACACGTCAATCAACTGGACTAACTAAAGAGAACCGTTAACAACCTCGTTGAAAACAGTGATAAAGGACGTGGCAATTAGGTACTCACGATTTTCCTAACGATCTTAAATAGTATACACCAGGTAAGTTACCTGTTTATTTAGAGAAGCATTGTAAATGAAATACAGTCAAAGTATTATATATGACAAGAGCATTTCAACCGCATTAAATTGAGGAAAAGGTTATAGTGGGTCACCCTTAAAAGATGACGCTAGACCAATAGGCTTCCTCAATACATGCACTTTCCAACACAAAATTAATTAAAATCTAATGATTTCTTTACTGACCCAGCAATCAGGGCCGCGGTAGCATAATGGTCAGTGCATCCGCCTGGCTAGCGGAGGGTGTGGGTTCAAGTCCAGCCTGCCGTTTGGATTTTTTTCTTGTAAAGAAAACTTTAGATTTAAACATCTAGCAGAAAAAATAATAAAATTAATTTATCAAATAGGACTAGTAGTTCTTGAGATGAGATCGTTCAAACAAACAAACTCTCCAGCTTTATAATTTTATTATTGTATAGATATTTCTTAATTTTTTTCTCTGGTATTGATAATTTTTTAATTTTTTACGTTTGAAATCTCTTAAAATCGCATCGGATTTGCCATTTGAATTGGAAAGGTTATCTCCGCCTTACATAAGGTCAGCGTACTGTAACAGAACCTTTCCGTGAGGTTGTGTTTCTGTTTTTGTCCACATGGCTCGAAAACCCTGTGATAACCTGGAGAAGCTGATTGTTACGAGGAAGCTCTAAGTGTCGCCGCACACGGTCCACCGACCACAACCACAAAACGCCGCCAGCGGCATATTTCTTGTAGTTTTCATACATTTTATATGGAAACGCCACACACGGTACGCCGGTGGCCGCCACACGCTACAAATCGTCGTTGCTCGCTTCTTGTGACCCGCACCGGCCACTTAATGCGCCGATACAAAACGCCGTCACACGTCACTCGCGTGATTCCCCACCCCTCTCTCCCTTACCTAAGTCGGCCGCTGTCGCACGCTTCAGCTACTTTAGGAGCCGCTTCTAGCTTCTCGTTGCGGCGTTTGTGGCTGTGGCGTGTGGCCCCTGTGCGGCGACACCAAGGCAAAAGAGCAAGTGGTCGCAGCCCTACTAGACGAACCGACCAAATATTAAAATGTCTTAGCACCACCATCACTGACGCTTATGACCATGCTAAAGATGAAGGGAAATCTGGAAGCAACTCTGTGAAGATAATATTAGTCGGGAATATCACGACACTCAGCATTAAGCTACCACTGGATGAGGAGGAAGTGTTTCTAAATAGGGGCTCAGGACTACGAAATGGGATGGGATTCTGGATTACAAGGTAAGAATGAGCATCTTCGGGACTGCTTTCTACTTGTACTTAACATAAGTTGAGGAAGGGGCTCTCTAGAGTTCACTTTGCATTTTTTCTCCGAATAAAATAAACAAGACATAAAAAAACTGTTTACTACTAAACAGCAAAACAGGCAGATTGAAAATAAATTTTAATAAGGAAGAGTTTAATAAAATTGGTGAGAAAATCTTTATTCGTTTTTGTGTTATTTTATAAACTAGCATAAACCAAACCCCTCTTCATCTCCAAAAGCACACTTCATTAGCAAGTTTTAAAGATCTGGAACCTAGGTAGAAAACCGTCATTTTCATAGCCAGTATCCTACGTATGTTTAACAAAAAACACGCTGTTATTTACTGCATTAAAAAGCCAGCAAATTAACAAAATATGCTCTCTGTTTACTCCATTAGGGCCTTAGAGTTATGTTTATAATTGAAAAGAAAAACGTTTATTGGCCTAAAACATTTATTGAACAACGAATATTGAATAAATAAAGAGAAAATCAATAATAAAGTGAAAAAGATATAATAAAAAATAAAAAGGAAAGGCCAATGTAGGTCACTGCCTTAGCCTAAGCTGCTACGACTCTTGGCACAAGGCCGCAGCAGCGCTGATATTCTGGCAGCGCCCCCTTTTATTTTTTATAAATAAAAATAAAACAGACGAATAACTGAATTGTTAACCATTATGAATCACGTAATAAATTAATTGATTTGATAAATATTGCAAGGAATAGGGCCCCGCTCTTTTTCATTTATATATAATTATGTTAAAATTAACTATAAACATGGCTAACTGTAAGGCTTTAATGAAGTAAACAGAGAGTATGTTTTGTTTATTTTTGGCTTTTTAATGCAGTAAATAAAAGCGCGTTTTTAGTTTTTTAAAACTATTAATTTATTTTATAAATTATGATATTCAGTGAGTAAATAGGTAAAAAGATTAATTGAGTAAAAAAATACTAGACTTTTTCGTGACTTTGTCCCATTCGCATTAAATCCTTCCTTTACTAACTTTGATGAGGCTTATCAAAAATCAACAATCACATGATATTTGTATTTTGTTAATCACACAGCAACCTTATATTATGCTGAAAAATTATGTAGGTAAGTGTATGACTTACACCAAATCTATTCAGTCGATTTAGCATCGTCCCAAAATGTGTCATTTTAATATTAGTAGAATAAGCGTTAAGTTGAAATGATTTTTCTTCCTAATTAATAAAAACCCTAGCGTATCTAAACAGGAAAAAATATTCAAGACCATTAAGTACCAACATGAAATTCAATACGAATCGTACTGTCCATTGAAAATGGAATGGGTAACGGTTGCATCAACAGATTTCCGGGCCGCACGTACAAAAATTTATCACTCACTTCCCGAAGGGAGCGGACGAACCTTAGGGATAAATTATTCTTAACATGTACAAAGTGCCCTTTGAACGAGCAGGCACACCTGTCAGACACTATAACTCTCAGATAGGTGAAATATAAATAGTATCTAGAAACAGCTCATAACATTCATTCACATCGGATCAAAGTGAGCGAAAACTTCTATATTATTTGCATTCACAGAAGGTAAATTCGTGTAAAGAAAGAAGATTCGTGTCCGTGGCCGTAATTTATCAAACTCTCAGTTTTGTTTATTGAAAAAGCGACTTCCTACACTCTACGTTAATTCAAAAAATCACGAATGATTCCATTATACAGTCGTTAAGCTGCTGGTCCCGGATTTTTTACACGAGGCGCGACAAATTACCCCACTCCCCTGATTATAAGTGTATGTGAGTCCAATCACGAAGAAAGACGATGCGGCAGAAAGTGAGCCACTCCAGCCATCCTCACCTTGCCGGCCTAAATCCAGACCTCCCTAGTCACCAGTAGAAATATAACATCACTAAAAGGTATTGTTGTTTTATTGTAGTATACATATGTTGTTGTTCTGTAAGGTTCGGGTTGCTGCCCCAAACAGGCGCTCAAATTTCAGCGGGAAATCCGCAGTGCCGTACCTCTCTTAAATTTTCATCTGCAATCGCAATCACTCGCCAATCCGTATTAGGCCCGCATGGTAGGTCATGGCCCAACCTCCCTATCCCATCCACATAGAAGTTCTGCACTCCAGCAGTTGGAACCTTATAAGACTGATGATGATACAGTCACACAAGATCACAAAAATTATTTATTCTATTTCATGTTTATTATTAGTAATTATTCACTGACCAAATAGTATTTGGTCAGTGAATAAAGGCTTTCATTATTATTATTTCCTTTATTTCATTAAATATACATACAAAATTATATTTCTAAATATTAGTTTTTTACAGTGTATAACATTAAAAAAAATAACATTTAAAAATACAAAAATGTAGTTCCCCATCGGCAGCAAGATCAGGGTCCCTGCTACCGGTGGTTAAGGATCCAGAGACAGGAACCTCCTCACAATACGGCCAGTGTCCAGAAGTACTGCCTTCTGCATCTGACTCTTGACCCAACCACCTAACGCGAGCCTCTTAAGGTGTTTATCGAGGCTCTTGGCTATCAAACCATGGGCAGATATGATTATCGGTACAACAATTGCTGAATCGATGTCCCACATGTCAACAATCTCGCGAGCTAAATCAAGATATTTGTTTTCTTTGTCTTTTTCAGCTTTTACAAGGTTGTCGTCATGGGGGACAACGATATCAACAACTACTGCACGGCGTTCGTGTCGATCTATCAATACAATAGCGGGCTTATTAGCCACAATAGTCCTGTCTGTAATGATAGATCGATCCCAATATAATGTGGCATGGCTATTTTCAAGAACCTGATCTGGAGCATACCTGTAGTAAGGAACCTCAGATGCTAAAAGATTGTATTTCAAAGAAAGTTGTTGGTGTATTATTCTGGCCACTTGGCTATGTCTGTGCAAATACTCGCCATTTGCGAGACGAGAACAACCGGAGATTATATGCCTAAGGGATTCACCTGGGCGATGGCACGCACGACAAACATCCAATGTGCCATCCTTCAGTATAAACCTCCGGTAGTTCTTCGTCATCACAACCTCATCCATAATTGCACAGATAAAACCTTCGGTTTCACCAAAAAGGTCACCGTAACGTAGCCAGGATACTGATGCTGATAAATCTACGTCAGGCCCATGGAGAGCCCGGTAGAATCTGCCATGCAACTCCTTGCTTTGCCATACAATGCTGCGATCCAAAGTACTAAGTACTACAGGTCTGCGCCAGTTTTCTTTTGCTAAAAATAGAGGAGTGAGTCCATTGTCAACAGCAACTACATTTCTATGAATCCCCATATCGACGTTAAGAAAATACTCCCTAAGATTGTTTATCTCGCGGTTATGTAATGTCTTGGCATTTAGGAAGCCACGACCACCACACCTCCGCGGGATATACAATCTCATAGTCGAGGAGCGTGGGTGATGCATACGGTGTGCTGTTAACAATGTACGAACTGTTCTGTCCAAGGCATCAAGTTCAGTTTGAGTCCATTTAAGTATGCCAAAGGAATACATCAATAGCGGCATTACCCAGCCATTATATGCACGAACCATGTTTCCGCCCGACAAAAGACTTTTAAGAACTTTTGACAGGCGCCCCAACAAACGCTCACGTAAGGACTGTTTCATGTCAGCATCGTTGATGCCTAATCCCTGTGACATACCTAAATATTTATAGGTTTCGTTTACGGAGAGAGATCTAAGGTGAACTGAATCCGAGAGTTGTGTACCCGCGGATTCCACTACCTGACCATGCTTTACATGCATGATTGCACATTTGTCCACACCAAATTCCATTCTGACAGCATTACTGAAATCTTCACTAACCTTCAGTAAGGCTGTCAAACGAGAACTGCTGTGAGCAAAAAGTTTCAAGTCATCCATGTAAAGCAGGTGTGATATTACTTGACCATTTCTCCGTAAACGATAGCCTAAACCTGAACTCTCGAGTAGTGTACTCAGAGGGTTCAAGGCCAGGCAAAACCACAATGGACTCAGACCGTCGCCCTGGAAGATGCCTCGCTCTATTTTTATAAGATCGCCGTTACCCAGAGTCTGTCGAGATTCTGGATAGAATAGGACAGTTCTCCACTGTCGCATACATGACATCAAGAAAGTGCGTAGAGTTGCATTTATTTTATACAGCTCCAGCACCCTCATGAGCCATGAATGCGGTACGGAATCATACGCTTTCTTGTAATCTATCCAGGAAGTCGACAGAGTCTTTCGGTTACGGCGGACCTGTTGATTAATAGCCATGTCAATGAGGAGTAGCTCCTTAGTACCACGGGCCTCATTCCTACATCCATTTTGAGAGGTGAACATGATAGAATTTTGATCAATATGTTTACTAATCTTAGATCTCAAAATAGATGTAAGAATTTCATAAATTGTTGGCAGACAGGTGATTGGTCTATAATTTTTTGGGTCCGTAGTACTTCCAGATTTATGGAGCAGATGGGTTATGCCTGTTGTCATAAATTCCGGAAGCGACCGAGATGATAAACGTAAACGTGCGAGCTTGGTAACCATTTAAACGAGAAGTTGCGCAGTCCGTCCGGGCCTGGCGATTTCCAGTTAGGTAACGAACGAACTGTACAAGCTACGTCTTCGTAGTCAATGGCTACATCGTTCATTTCAGGTAAAAGCTCGCACGATCGCTCAACATCCCTCATCCAAGCGCTATCAGAATGAGTGACAGGCACGGACTAGATGTTGCGCCAGAAAGAAATCATGGCCTCATCATCCGATCGATGCATATCGATATCACTCTGATTCAATCGCTCCCAGAATCGATAAACACAACGTTGGTCTCTTTCGAACATGCGGTTCTGAGTAAAACGACTCACTCGTAACTTATACCTCCGAATGCGATGAGCCCATGCACAAATTTTCTGTTTCAGAAAGTCAATGCGCTCTGTGACACGTGAACTATAGTTCTCCGGACTAATACCAGTTCCCGAGAACGCACGCCTCACAAAGCGCATGACCCTAGGGCGGGTGTTGCCCTTCCTGAAACAGCTGAGCTTACCGATGAGTACCCTAGCCTCGCTAATACGGCTCTCAATCCTGCACTGCCAGGCTGGTACAGCCTGTCTAGGGCGTGTCGCTATGTCAGTATTTGGGAATTTGACATGCGCCACACGACAAGCCGTAACAGCCGCACAGTACAAGATCGAATGTGTATCAGCGAGGTCTTCGCTACTATCAATATAATTTGATAATAGCGAATCTAAAGCACACATCAGCGCCCTATTTTTTTTGTGCATAGGGAAACGCGGAAGCCGAGTTCTAAGACGCAACGGAATGGATCGAAATTCCCGAACTACATCCTCGAAAGTACTCCTCAATACATCATTGTGTTGGGAACTTACAGTAGTAATCACATCATCTCTATCATCACCATTAGCAACGTCAGCTTGTAATGCTGTTATGGACGGAGATAGATTTGCCGCCTGAATGATGAGATTACTTTGTACCTCTGTACGGAGCCGATCAAGTGTAGAGTCATCCAATAAGTGACCCCGTTGAATGGCCCGCACCTGATCCGATAATCGTTGAGCCGAAACGTTGACAGTTGGTTCAAGAGCCTGAAACAGAGAAAGCATCCGAGCACGGTACGCAGTAAGATTGGTTCACGTCTCTGTTGCCTCAAAATATGCACGCATGACACTTTCGTTTATGGAACTTGTCCATCGCATGCGGTGCACTCCACCGGGAGCGGGGACCCTGACCGGAGCCGATTGCCCCACAAGCCCCAAACCCTTCGGTGGCCGGCCTCTTCTTCGACGAACTGGTGGTGGCGTCGCCGGAGGAGAGAAGTACTCGTCACTATCGCTCGACGCAACTGCAGGTGTCAGCCGGAGGGTACTCGGTACTGTATCTGTTGCTGATAACTGCGAGGTGGAACGACGTGACGAGTCCGGTGGTCTCAAACGTGCTGTTTTGCTCCTCGTCAACATTGTTGATTCATTTCCATTCTCTGTTGTTATTATTTGTTTTGACACTTACACATGTCATCAAAGTAATCATGTTTGTGAAAAATTTTCTTTTTTATTTCTATTTAATTTATTATTTAATTATTATTATTAGTAATTATAACAAACATTACTAGAACCTACATACTCTAGGCTTACTCTCTGTATTACATTTTGTACTCACGGTTATCTGGAAGAAATCGCTCTTAGTGATATGACCGCCAATTATAATGTTTTTGTTAAGTTTATTGGTTGTTAATGTAATTATGTATTTGGTGTTATAATAAAGTGTTAATCTATCTATCTAGGATCATTTGAGAAGAATTGTCTACCTATTATGAATCAACAGATTCCACTGCCACTATTTGCAGTGGAGGCCAAAAATAATTAATCAAAGTGATAATACCTAATAAAGACGGCATACTTGTGCAAAATTTAAAAAAATACACGTTATTAACTTTAAAAAGTAGTTTACCCCCTTATACTATTTCAACCTTGTTTTATATCAATTGGTTTATAACCAATTTACTAAAAATCCTTAAATCTTGTAAGACCAAAAAAACTTTATGATATACGAGCTATACTAACTTTTTAATGACAGTATGATAATGTTCTTTTTTATCCTTTATATTGAGGAAAATTGCCTATGAAAATGTAAATGCGTACTATTACCATAGCAGTATTCCTTAGCAGCTCATCAGCAGTAACTCCTAACTTCAATATTCCGACAATATGGAGACGATAACTCGAACTCTCCAACACAATAAATTCCATCATAAATACTTCGTAATATATTGCTAAACACCTAACCAAAATTACAACCGAGAACTGCAAAGTTGGAGGCGATACACAGGCCTGTATTTAGGTCAGACGAGTTCCTTACAAATAATATATATTTGACTGAAGTATCGGCATTATGTTCTGCGCTGATAAATTCTTCCAAGAATTAAAAATTAATTGCTTAAAAAAGGGAAATATAATTTAAAAACAATTTTAAAATTCAACCAAATTAAGCACGACCTAGAAACAAAGTAATTAGGCGGCGTCGAGAGAACGTAAAAGAAAGCAAATATGTATTAATGGATTCATAGTTTCCTATTTTTTCCATGCAAAACTTGCCATCGAAATCAGCATAACAATAAACATAAAGAAAAACAATCAGTCAATTCATCGATCTGTAATCGTGTAATGCTAATAGAAGGTGAACTTATATACCTTTTGACCTTAAGCCCTGTCTTACACCTCAATCTTACTTTCTAAGAGCAACATGCACAAAAATTCTTATTTCAAATCAAGGCTTGCTCGTGTTTAACACATTGAAGAGATAGAATGAGGCTGAAACATGATCCATCTTTGTCAATTGTTTATAGTCCAACTAAAATAGAAAGAGTCTCACATGATTATCTTTTAAATTTGATTTAAGAACTTTGATACAATCGGTCTTAAGTTCGGTTCTGTGCTGCGCAGAATAATTTATATTGGTTGGGTTAGCCCAACGCTCGATAGCGCGTATATGTGTGTGTGTGGTGCGTAAAGTTGTCCCAATGGATGTCGGACGCGTTAAACTAGGTGGCCCCACTATTAATCCTCTATATTTTGTATCGGGTTCAGATTCTCAACCCTCATTACGACGTAATTAACATTTGCTAAGGCCCCACCATAAAGTTGGTTGTAAATTGGCTTGTGCATATTACTAATTAGGCATGGTTAATCTCTGAATGCAATCAGAGAAGTAGTAAATATTGCAAAAACACTGATTAGTTAATTGTAAGGAAGGGCTTCTAAGGAAAGAAACGAAACTCAACAGATTTTATTTTCAGACGATGGAGAAAACTTCGTCTTAAGATCTTAATAATGTTAATTATGCCATTGGTAAGTGTTGTACCATGAATGTAATCTGTTATCATATGAGCTTTTGCTGCAAAAAATGCATATTATTCTGTTGTTTCAACCCTGCAATATATCATTACGTTAATGATAAAAGCAAAATCATTCATACTCGCCTAGCATTCAAATTCAGCTTAATTATAAATCACTTTAAACACCCACACAAACAGACTGTTGTTGAAATATTACACTAATATTATCATTATAATATTAGAATGAAAGTTTGTGAGTGTGTATGTTTGTTACTTCTTCACGTTTAAACAGTTAGAGCGATTTTAATAAAATTTTGTATGGAGTTAGCTGACACCCTGGATTAACACGTAGGCTACGTTTCACTACGGGAAAATATCCCTAATAAACCGCGGGTAACACCACGGGGCACAGCTAGTAAGTTATAAAAACAAATCAAAAAAGTTTGTGCTGCCACTTTCTTTTAGTTAGCAATATAATAAAATAGTACCCATTTTCTTGTATTGCACGTTACTTAGACTAGCATTAAATTTTATTAACCTTTAAGGCCCGTATAACAGAATGACAACTAAGTGTTGATCATTACTTGAGTACAGTTAGAAAGGGATATCGCTATGTGCTTTGTATAGCGACATCCCTTTCTAACTATGCTCAAGACTAGATAAATCACTGAGAATCTTTCTATAATACGGGCCTAAGTATGACAAACGGGCAAATAAACGTTTACATCTGAAATGAAGATCAGAGAATGCAGGATTTGAACTAAGTTGATAACAAAAAATAAATAAAACTGCTGATCCAGTTTATGCAAACGCTCAACGTAAGCAATAAGTCTAGAGTCCCGGAAGAGGATTGCTGAAAGCGCAGAAACACTCCCATTGAAGTCACACATATAAATCAGGAAACGTGGAGTGTTCTAAATATCTCAAACCAAACATACCCGGCGAGTTTAGCCTGTTCAGAAACACAGCTGGCCTAAACTCTAGTATTCTATAACATCTTTTTGATTCTTCCAATCACGAGGTAAGTAATTATTGTGTAGCTATTGTTCAACTTCTTAAACTATCAATAAATTAAAAAAAAGCGTTTGATACTTTTATACATATCTCTACGTTCTCAAGATAGACTTTATTTTATAAGTGGTGTACGTGAAAACATAACAAATAAATATTAATTTCATTTGTTGAAACGTGAGAGACATTGCTGTTTGAATTATATTTAATTGCCGTCTTCAAATCGTGCTTTTAATCGAACAGGAGCGGTGTTTAAATATAAAATAAGATGAACTGAGAAAGCAAAAATCAGCAAACAGATTTTATATAATAATAGTGACCCACCCTCGCTTTAGAAAACAGTTTTTGTTCTCAGGTTTGTATTATACAAATAAAACCATGCCATTTTTCCCTGGAAACTTTTCTAACTAATCAAATCCATTATGTGATTTAGAACGAGTTAGTGGATATACAGTCTCAGACACGGGAAGCGACTTTTATTTATAATATAATATAATAAATATTCAATGAGTTGGGGAAAGAATAGTTATTTTTTTATATAATAAGAAAATCCATACTATTGTGAACCTAAAGAAGTGCAAACAAAAATTTCTTACGAGTTTTATAAAATACACATATCAGGTGACAGACAGACGGACAGTGAAGACTAAGTAGTAGGATCCTGTTTTTACCCTTTGAGTAAGAAACCTTAAAAATAAAGTATAAATACATATTGTTAAAGCAACTCGCTCGCACCAAGTAAACGTCTTTCCGATTCAAGTCGTTCTAATTCCTTTCCTGTTCAGACACTAGAAACATTCAGTAGCATTTTATTGTCAACGAACTGGCGATTCATGTAATAGCCGCGTAAAGCGTTCCTTTGCCGCTCGTCACGTCGCCAATCCTTCACGCACGATCTGAGAATCACACTTACACGATGATATAATTTTCCTCGAGCCTTATTTATAGTTTGCGATCCCCCATGAAAGTGAAATTGGTCTTTCGTTGCTTTCTCTGTAGCTCTACCATGAGTTTTACAAATACAATTCTCGATAGCGAGAACGTAGCCGATTTTCAAGGAAAATTGTACAGCACCTCTAGCGGTCATTCAAAGAACTGAAATCTCTAGTATGAGTGTAAGTTGATAAGGTAAAATACTTATCAAACGAGATCCAAACTACGCGATCTCCACTCACGTTTTGAATCCGTTGCCATAGTAATTTGACACCATGATGACCATGAACAAGGAAGTTTATATCGGTCGATAATATCGGATGAGTTATTGCAATATCTGATTTAGTACATTATGTATGAGAACGGTTACGAAGTTACACACTACTGCGATAATGACGACGCAATTAAAGTATGAAGATATAAATCGCAATATTTAACGCATCTGATATAATCGACCAATAATATGGTACGGGGTAGGGTTTGTCTAAACTGATCGATGTCATCGAAACACTGAAATATATCCGTAAATACGGTTAACGAACGAAATACCACAATAGCATTTCATGGTAAGAGCCACTATGAAAGTTCAAAACAGGTGAGCGAGTTTTTTCGTGAGTTTTATCTGCTGACGTCGCATTACGTTCCACGAATAAAATGTTAAGGACTCGCATTTTGCGAGACTTTCAGCGAGTTTTGTTCACAGCGATACACTATATGTAAAAATACATTTACGTGAAAGGAGCGAATTCGATATATTTAATCGAATTGTGTTTACATTTTATGTTTATCATATTCATGAAGATGCAGCAAGCTACATTTTTGAAATGATGCCCTTCAAATTTTGATAAAGCGTTTGTAGTGTCAAGTTGCAGAGGATAACAATCGTACGATTAAGTTTATGTTTTTTAGTTACCATAGTTTAAGCTGTACTTAGTTCAGAAGTGGTGGAGCAGTAAAATGATACATACGTGACTGAACTTCAAAAGTACTACAAGCAAACTATAATATTACATACATGAGTATATACAAGTAAACTGAATTTAGTTGTTAATTCAGCTCGATGGTACAGTGGTGAGGGCCTTCAGTCTGCGATCATAGAAGTTAAGGAACTGTGGCATTGGCAAATTATTTTGTTTTTTTTTAAGTTCCTCCGTTTCTTGAAAAGCACGTTTAAATTTCGGTCCCAACTTAATTTCTGCAGTTGTTAGCAGACAGTCTTTTGTTATAGATGGACCAGACATCAATTCACGACTCAAAGCGCCCAGTGTGGAACTGTGGGTACGAGTACCCGCGCATCGAAAAACAAATTTTGTTTCACAAAGTACGAGTAAAAAATAGTGGAAGCTAGTCCACGCTCGCTGTTTATTACATAACGTCAAAAAGTCGAGACCTTTGCTCGACCTCTTCACTGAAATTGAACTTGCTAAACTAGTTAAAAGGACACTTACCGTGAGTACATGTAACCTAAACATGGAAGGTTCCTAATGAGTTGGAATGGAATACTCGATTTTTTTTTTGAGGATTCAATAAATGTTTATTTTCATTGACCTAATCTAAATCAATAGATAGTAGGTACGTATTGTTTAGTCTAAGGTCATGTATTATTAAATTCCATACTATGTGTTTCTAAAAGATGGCTCCAGTTCTGGGTTACAGAATTTCAATATTATTATGACTAGACAGAGTATCGTCCATCTACATATTGCGGGTTGGTGAATTTCACAGAAGGTATATCTACGGCCAAAGTTTTCTCAATAAAGCTTAATGCTGCTAACGAGTATGACGTAAATTTTAGGTTATATATGCATTGGTTAAACTTAGCTGAAAGTAGTTTAGTTTAATCTCCAGGAACGTAGATCGAGCATACTCAGGCGTGGTCATTTTTTTCATTTCACGTTTCTCCTTGTTTTTCATAGGTAATAAATAAGTTGTTGACTTGTCACGTAACGTCTATGAAACAGGCGTAAGTATTCGTAATCCTGAAACATGAACATACTATATAACAAGGAGTTTTGTTTTTCATTGTGAACTGCTAACTCGAGATACACTTGGGATTTTTTCGCGAGATCAAAGGGGTAAACGGCCTGATTTACACAAAAACCCGAGTGGAATAGGCAGAATAAATCACTAAAGCTAAGCTTCTCAGATTTTGTTGTCTCATTACGTATTTATAAAATTTACCGTAGACACTCCTTACAAATTTAGATTTATTCATTGATTTTAATAGAAGAAGAAAAATGCTATCCCCAAATATTGGCTTTAGCGTTACCAATTTTGTGATATTCAGTTACGGTTATAATGTGCTTAGTTCACATTAATGAACAAATATGAGGCAAAATAAAGCCGCAGCTATTTTTAAAGCTAACTATTCAATGGAATAATCAAACGTAAATTTTATTGCTCTGTGTTAATAATTACATTGTAATACAATGTGCTCTTGCGCCTAGTTAATATGAACTGGGAGGTACATTTATACATATCACACGTAATTTAATTTCATGAACTACATTGTAAATGCTTATGAACATTATTTCATAATGATTACATTTTTGACTGAAATGAATTATACTAATTACTCATAAAAAAAGAAAGGAATATTATTAATTTTCGAATTTATCACCTAACAATTTTTCATCGATGCCCATGTTCCAACTTTGTGCCTTGAATAATTGATGAATCCCTCTAATTATAAAGAAAAACGTACTGTGCGAAATTGACTCAACTAAGTACGCTCTAGACATTATTTATATTATTTTGAAAAGCTAAACATTGAAAATTGACGGTGTTGGAATATAAATTCTGGCGTTTCGATTGCTCGAAATGATTACCTCTCTCCTTTGGGTCCTCCTGGTGGCTCGTTCGTGACACTGCGAAGATTGTAAAATTGTTATTCCATCCATGTTGAGGTACTCCTTCTGATTTACAAAAAAAGTATCGCGGATAAAAATGTATTGCAATTTGTCATAACGTAACCGTCGTAGGATTGTATGACGTATGCTCGTTATTCTATAGGTATTTAATTTTTATCTAAGATTGATTGCAAGAAATTCTTTGTGGCCCTTCTAATGTTATGGAAATTCGTGACAATTCACGAATTTCCATAACATTAGAAGGGACCTCATATGACATATTCAATAATATGTCATATGAGGTCAATAAAAAGACAAGATAATGCTGATTTCTATTTCACACATTATATATCCAAAGAGAGAGAAATCCCACTTTTATTAGTAGTTTACTTTTCTAGGAAAGCTTATTTTAAACGTTTAATGAAATTAATTTTAAACGACGTAAGTAAAACCGAAAGATTTGGGTAACGGATATTGTACTCGAATTCAAGCGTCTGTCTTAGCCTTCACATGCCAGAAGACTACTGTGAGATAACATTACCTTTTGGTGGTTTTGTGTATTTATCGATGAGTAAGTTTCTAGGGCTCCACAGGATAGTAAACGAGTCATAATAATAGGCTATTGTGGATGCTAACCGTAAAAAGAGTCTTACTGCGCTTGTTTGCCACCGTTTGTACATAATGAAAAAAATATATACATATGTTTGGGAAGATTTTAACCTTTTATAGTAGTTAAGTACATGCCTACTTTACCTTGACAAACCCACCCAATATAATTTCAAGAAAAGGATAAATAATATCACACTTTCAAGTTGTCACGGCTCTGTCAACAGTGTCGGTATTAAATCTTGACTTATCTAAGCATATTAAGTATCCCCCCTACTTCTTCATATTATCGGCAGAACGCTTTTCTCTATCGAGCAAGTAGCAGCTTCTATTCACTATAAACACAGGTTTTAGATCTTCTTAACTGTACCAAGGCGTCGATTAGGCGTTTTATAGTTTGTTTGTTTTGGCGATTATATATAATAAGTGCATAATTGTTGTTCTAATATTTATTATAAAGAACGTAGGTATCTATATAATTATATTTAAGAGGATTGCTAGATTGGGCAGTACAAATGGTTTCATTATAACTTTAAGTTATTTCTGGATGTGAGGATTTTCTACTATTCTTTTCTGGTTTATTAAGATAAGCTGTTGGTTTTCCGTGTAACTAAAATAAATATCTCTCTCTCTCAGTTTTTTTTCCAACGAAAACTCAAATCACGAAGCAGCTCAAATCGTCTAGACCGAGAATTGTGAGTCAAAATCAATCATTTTTCCCACTATAGCTAGGCAACGTTGCCTCGATAATCAACTCGAGATTTATGTTCTGATACCGAACTTTCACGGACGTATTTCGTATTTATCGTGTTCCTCAGAGGTACGATGATACAGTGGTAGTGTGGCTTATATAAATTCAAAAAGTTTCGGTTTGCCTCGTTCTTGGGAAAGGGTGTAAGTAAATGTGTTTCCAAGCCGATATACCTTGTTTACTTATATATACTCGTAGCTACATAAACAACTGGGTTTCTACAAAACAAGTAAAAAAAATATTAGTTACGGACGTGACTAGCTTTTAGTATGGGAGTAATATTTGCACTTGTACTATAGCTGTGAAAGTATGCAGGACTGTCTCTAAGTTAACTGTTATGACGCAGTGAATACTCGTTTTTCGGTCTGCTAATTGTACTGTAGGTCTAGTAATTGTAGCATGGGCGATCAATCGATATTATCCTGTGCCCCTATAAAGTACCACTGGGCTTTGAACATAACCCGCCACCTCAACTCCTACAAGAAGCTCTGTAAATTAATACCTAAGATTTTTAGATTTCGTCCGCCCGCGACTTATTCGTTCGCGTTTACTTTTGTTTCTTGAGAATCCGTCAGGAATCTAAATTTTTTTCGGGATGAATAGCATGTCTCAATTCAGATAAACTCTAAGCGTCTAAATTCATCCAAAGCCATTGAGTAGATTTTGCGTGATTTGTGTGATCGATGAATAGCGTAATTTATTCCCGTGTGATAGAAGATACATTATATCATATTCACACGTGCAAATCCGGGGAGAGTTGCTAATATTTTATATGTATGTATCTGTAACCTGCACAATCACATTGAGTGGCAGATCGATTTAACCATCAGGTAATGAAATTGAATATTTAATAGACTAACATATTATGACAACATGGTTCGTGCATTTTCACATATTATATTAAATTATTTTATGATCGCTTGATATTTTCAATCATGATTCGGAATCATTAGTAATACGAGGAGCTAGATAGCGCAAGTGGTGAGCATATTCGGCTGCGATCGTTGAAGTTAAGCTACTTTCGCAGATGTTGGTTATTGGATAGGTGATCAAAAATTTACTATCGCGAGCTCCTTTGTGCTTCGGAAGGCACGTGAAGCCGTTGATCGCGGCTGCATCTGCAGTCGTTCATCATCATCATCATCAGCCTAATAATGTCCCCACTGCTGGGGCACAGGCCTTCCCTATGGATGGAATAGGGAAATTGGGCCATGACCCACCACGCGGGCCCAGTGCGGATTGGTGGGTGCTAACGACTGCAAATGCAGCCGGGACCAACGGCTTAACGTGCCTTCCGAAGCACGGAGGAGCTCGAGATAGTAAATTTTTGGTCACCCATCCAATGACCGACCACTGCGAAAGTTGCTTAACTTCAACGATCGCAGCCGAACGCGCTAGCCACCTGCGCCATCGAGCTCCTCAAGTCGTTAGCACCCACTAATCCGCACTGGGTCCGCGTGGATGGTCACGGCCCAATCTCCCTATTCGATCCAAAGGGAAAACCGTTGACCAAGGGGGGAGGGGGGGGGGCATCAACATACTAATGATGATGATGATTAAAATATTTTCTGATCGGTCAATATTTTCGTAAATGAGTAAAATAATGATATTCATAGTACAAAGTACCTACTTACGTAACAGCTTTGACTAGTGATTATGTCGATGTTCACTTGTTCAGGCAGTACCGCATTTTTGATGTTCTGCCAAACTTAAAGGATATAAAGCGTAAAGATATGCACCTACCTTTCACTCCACACTTACTATGCCGTGAAGCTCCGCGAGCAAGCATAAACCTGAGTGTGGATGGTTTTCGCGGCTTCATGCGCGTTTGATGTAGAGAGCCATCACCACTGATGTGAATTCACGGCACAAGTGCGGAGCCGGCATAACATGTATGTACGTATGTACTGTTTTATAAACCAAATACTGCGAGAACATCTCAGAGCTCCAAACAGTAACAGTATCTAACTCATTTGCAGGATTAATAGCAGGGAACGTTTCCACAATGTAAATGTACCACTGCTGACTGTTCGGGAACTCCTATGCAGCGATGGCAGTATGTATTTGTTCTGGCTTTATTAATGAAACTCGCTGACTTCAACTGTTCGAGAAGATGGTTTCCCCTTACAACATATTTAGTTGATTTTGCGGGTGGCTCGTAAGACACAAAATGGAATTTCTTTTCACAGAAAACTGTTGCACGTATTTTTCAAAACATTTATCATACTCATATGAGTCAAATATTACAGCTTGCTTCATACAGTCAAGTTTTTTTTTTCCAAAAATTCACAGATCTCGTGCTCTACGCGACTTGAAAGGTCATTGAAAATGAATATACTTAGTATAGATTATTAAATAAAATCATAAAATTTTAAATTATTTTTTCAAAACCATATTTATTTTTACATCATCTTAAAGCCCTTCAGATTCCGTGTCTTCGGGCTCTCATACGTCCTCGTGGCCGCACGCGAGTCGCCCGCAAAACTCGCGGCTACGGGCATCTCTACCTCAACCGTCACCAATATTGAAAAAAGTGTGTCAAATATTCCATGGTTCAATATCGAGGTGCATTTTTTTTCATATTTTTGAAATTCTGTCCCGTTCTCGAATATATGTATGTCGGAAATTTTCTGTGAAATCACACGATGTTTCGATCAACAAATTCGGTTTTATTCGATTTTCAAAATAGTTTTAGACTTCTCCAAAATAATTTTTACATTTTCTTAAAGCCCTTCAAATTCCGCATCTTTTGAACCCTACGCCCTCGGGGTATCACAGGCGAGTCGCACTTCAGCAAAAATGGGGGCGTACTGGATAGAATAGAATTAATTTATTCATAAACATAGGTACAATAGTGATGTTACAATAAAAGCATTAGTCCTGTCTATGTTTCACCATTATGGTATATGAATTTATGAAGTTATTAATATATGATTAAATTATTTACAATTCCTGTTATAATAAAACATTAAAAATTTCCCAGGTCATATTACTGTCAATATGAATCCCCAAGAATCGAGCAGTGTCTGTTCTATAGACATTTACTCCTTGTATTTCAATGTCAGGGATAAGAGTAGGTTTTCTTTGAGAAAAATGCATTATGTTTGTCTTTTTTAAATTAATTATAAGATTATTATTGTTTAACCAGTTTATTACGTTTGTCACAGCACCAGATATGTCATTACTATAGTCAATGTTTTCATTTCTTTCAATAAAAATGGTACTTTCGTCAGCAAATAATATCATAGGATGACTAGTACAGTTTATGTCATTAATATAAACTAAGAACAATAATGGCCCTAGTACGCTGCCGTGATGTACGCCATATTTAACAATTTTGTTTTTTGAGATATATTTCTTTTCTTCCCTGGTAGCGACACATATTTATGTTAATTCAGTATATTGATCTCGGTCTTCTAAGTATGATTTTATAAGTTTAAGGCAGTTTCCACGAATTCCACATTTTTCTAGCTTGTAAAGTAGTAACTTGTGATCTACACGATCAAACGCCTTCGGCATGTCCATGTACACAGCACATGATGGCCTAGTTTTATCCATTTCTATTACAGCTTTCTTTACTAAATCAAAGATTGCAGTATTTACAGACACTTTTTTTCTAAATCCGTTTGGAGCGAGTTTGCTGGAACGAACGAAAAAACATTTTCAATGTTAAAACATAGTTATTAATCCTTGGACGTTATATATATAACATGTTATTTCATTTAACATTAAGGTACCTATTTCAAAACAGTCTTAGTGTCAGTTACATCTTTTCAATTATATCGACATAACATATTCCCATGTTCTACTTACAGTAGTTTAAGCGAAGATGATTTTATTTTTTAAGATATAAACCATGTCCCAGTGAGTTATTATATTCTTTACATAAGCTGCATTTTGCTGCAGCTGCAGTGAGAAATCCGATTTTTGTTTTTATTTTCGTCGATGACATTATCTGTTACTCCTACAGAATCCACCTATGCTTAAATTAAAGTTTATGATTTCTTTATAAGTTTATATTCACCACTTTTCTCGTAAAATAAGTTTTTTTATCGATGCTCGGACCGGAGGCGGCTACAACTGTATTTTCCTACATTTTGGAGAAAATAGCTAATTTCTGTAGTACTGTATTTTTAATTCTACTTTACCTACAAAGTGAAATTGTCATTCATATTGTTGACAATTTATACATAATATACCTAGCACTTCATATAAACTAATCAAGGAATCGTAAATCTACTTAAACTACGTTCACCATATGCTCAGTCAATGGACGTAGCAATCGCTACCAGGCCTTGCCGAATTTAAAAAAAATCCCATTCGAGACCTAACCCGACAACAGCAATCGCGATCCTATGATTTTTTTTTGTTTTTCATAATATTCATTGGCAGCTGTGTGATGGACGGGTGGTGGCGATAATGGTAGGTGTTTCGAGGATACGTTGAATGAGACAAATATCTTGAGACTACAAATTAACGAATACAATCAGTAATTCACGGTGACTGGATATGAACTAACTGTATCAATAGTAGTGAGGTAAATATAATTCTATAAGTCTTAATTTAGTAAATGCTCACCACGACCCTTGCACAGTGTACATAATTTTATCTATTACAAGCTGTCCCAGCGAAATTCGTACCGCCATAAAAAAGTGTATTTTTGTATGATGTATCATAAACAAAATAATAACAAAAAAAATTGTCCAAAATAAATTTATGGGTGAACCACCCTTAACATTTAGGGGGATGAAAAATAAATGTTGTCCGATTCTCAGACCTACTGAATATGCATATAAAATTTCACGAAAATCGGTCGAGCCTTTTCGGAGTAGTTCAATTACGCACACCGTGACACGAGAATTTTATATATTATATTAAATGAGTTGTTCATCCTTTAATATGTATAACAATACATGAATACATCATTGTAATGCTATCTATTATTTTAAAGAGTGTTAACTATTGTGAGACAAACAAATACTCCATTAAGATGAATACTAATTAATATTATCTATTATTGAAATAAAAGTTAACGTTCATAAGAATGATAGAGAATTCATTGAACATGTGAGTGACAATACTAATAATTATAAGGACTAAGGCACAGCGGTGACACTCTCTGTACGTGAGAGATCTAGCGTCAGTGACCTTGAGCAGGAGCGTGTATGCGCTAGGGTTGAACTTGGAATTTAGACTTGTGCCAATGAATATTTATGCATAGTAAGTTATTAAATGTAAACTGATTCAAGGATACTGGGGTAAGTAATGAAGGATAGGTGTGTAGTACGCCCGGTTTCTGGGGGATGGAAAACTCGTCACCCTAGCCAAAACCAAATACCGGGGTAAACACCTACGTCCGCGATACGCGGAGCTAGAATCGCACGTTAGAAATACCTAATCCTATTAACAATACAAAAAAACTCACTTAGCAAGTGTCCCATACAGCACCTGAGCAGCAGCGAGGGGAGGAGCGCTCCCCCGAGGTCGAAACTGATCAAAGCCCGTCAATAGGCCCTGAATCTCCAAGGAACACTTGCTCACAAAACACAGTGGAACACACAAACATCTACTCATATACAGGGGGCCCTATCTAGGCTGCCAAGACACCTGAGTAGGTATTAATTTAATTAGGCAACAAAACGACGCGAGCCGGGAGCACCTTACTCGTGCGCAGATCGACCGATCACTCGATACGCTTGTTGCTATGCGACTACTTAATCAATCGGGAGGGAATCTGGCGCGTGCCCTTAGATTTCCGAACAATAGGTTTGATTTTATAATCAATTTTTAATCTTTTAATGTAGGTACTATAACAAATTGCTAACTTTTATATATTTTCTCCTTTTTAGATTCGTTTTATAATTCTTATTATTAGAACGAAAGTTCCTTATGGCAGGCTTGGAGGATAGGGATTTTGCTGCGCGGCCGAACTGAAAAAAATGTGATAGTAAAACCGTAAGAAAAAATGCGTGGAATAAAACCGTTAAATGAGACTTGAATATTAAGTACCAGGATATCATAACCATAAAGGTGGTACAAGAGTAAGTTGTAGGTGACGGAGTACGATGTTCGCTATTCAGTAGTCTATACTTGCAGGTTTAGTACCAGGATATCAAAATCATATGGTGGTGGTTGTGAGGTCGAAAGTTCCTTACGGCAGGCTTGGAGGCGATAGGGATTTTGCTGCGCGACCGAACTGAAAAAAATGTGATAGTAAAACCGTGAGAAAAAATGCGTGGAATAAAACCGTTAAATGAGACGTGGTGTGCTGCGTTTTAGTGGCATTATTACCAGGACTATATAACTCGTTGAGATACAACAACAAAATTATTTGCAATTTATTGAGGAAATACGATGTTGTTATTCAGTACACACTTGAAGATTAAGTACCAGGATATCATAACCATAAAGGTGGTACAAGAGTAAGTTGTAGGTGACGGAGTACGATGTTCGCTATTCAGTAGTCTATACTTGCAGGTTTAGTACCAGGATATCAAAATCATATGGTGGTGGTTGTGAGGTCTTTCTAGAGCGAGGGAGACGACCAGGCAGCTTTCCAGCTCACAGCGAATAATGTAGTGGATTATCGATTATATTTATTAGGCTTAGTACCAGGACAACATAATCTTAAAGGCGTTGTAATAATAGTATGAATCGTACCGTGTATGATGTGCTATTAACCTATTTAAAAACCGAATACACTTCGAAGTTCGAACGTCCGCTCATTCACCTAGGCTACGCAGCTGGTTGCGACACGGGCGCACCGCGGCCGAATTCCGTAGGACTGATAATGTATACCTAGTGTGAGCTTATGCGATCCTGGTATTTCGAATACTCATTACTTCGTTAATCAATTGAGTCCGTTTTGTTGCTTAATTTACTGATAAATAAATGGATTTAAACACTCTCAAACAATTACAAAGAAAAGTTTCAATTTAATTTAGGTAACATTATTTAAGAATGTAAACGTACAAACCGCCACGTGAGGAAATAAAATAAAATTAACTACAATATGTCACGTGGTTCAAATCCTTTCTGCAAACTAAATTGTTATTGGTATAGGATCAAATTATGAATCTTTTTCGGTTTTCCTCTCCCCTTATAATTCTTCTTCTTTCAATTTAATAAATGGCTTGTTTGCGTTTTTCGCAGTTGGAAATGAGATATTAAGTCTCATATCGAAGAAAAGTGTCATTCTTTAGATTCGAAAGAGAAAGAACTTCGTTCCTACCTGGTGTCCCACGACACCACATCATTTTTATCTAAATAATAATAAGATTGCATAGCGTAGTTAGTCTGTGCGTGCAATGCAGTGCAACGCTATTAATTTACTATTTCTCTACTGCCATGCCTTCGGTCGAGGCAGTCGGCGACTGCCCTCTCCACGTCCCGCGCGCCGCGCAACGCCCCCGCGCACCTCTAGACACCCACACATAGCTGCGGGCGATTTTACGAGCACACATTCTTAAGTGTCGCTTCTTTTCGCGTAGTGTATATATTCTGTGACTAAGGTCCATTACAGCTGTTGGCCCATGAAAACATGAAGAATGTTACGCAGTTCGAGCGTTTCAGTACCAATAAATAAATAAAAACAATCACCCACCAATCCGCACTGGGCCCGCGTGGTGGGTCATGGCCCAATCTCCCTATTCCATCCATAGGGAAGGCCTGTGCCCCAGCAGTGGGGACATTAATAGGCTGATGATGATGATGAAATAAAAAAAACTGGACATGCGCGAATTATATTCACAAAAGCTTTTGTTGAGGTCATGCATATAACGCAGAAAAAAGTGTTTTATATTGTTAATTGTCTTTTTTGTTTTTGTAGCGGTAAAGGAAATCACGGTCAGAATTTTGAATACAGTTATTACGGTTCAAATACAGGCTTCTGAAAATTAGACAGACCTAAAACACGTGTAAAACATAATCTGGGTACGCCCTTAACAACTAACTGGTCACATTCAAGAGTTCATGACCAACTAAGTACCTGCATAAATTTCAACCCATTTTGTTAGTATAATCCATTTGCATAATTTATGTTTAGCCATATTAAAATTTAAACAGTGAAATATTAGAAAAGGGTTAGCAAATCAACTCATTAATATTTATCGCAGTGATAAATTCTCGCAAAAAATAGCTCTGCCGAAAATAAATATATTTGGATAGGATTGCCCGTTGAATATAAAAACGGAAGGGGTTATGCGGAATTTCGTAGCCAACACTGAATTCAAAAGTTTGAACTCTCATCCGAGCAGACGGGGCGACGAGGGTTTCGGTTATTTGACTATAAAAATGTGATATCAGGACCTTTTATTATGTAAAAAAGTGGAAAAAATCCAAAGACCGCCTGATGAAAAGCACCCATTTTAGACTACAGACGCTTACTGTACCAGATAGTTTAACTTTCTCGTTGCCTGCTCAGACCCTTCTCCTAATAAAGGAGGTACAGGATACCTTGGACACAAAGGAACGTATTATTTGGCTGCAGTCTTCTAAAAGGTTGACATTACTTCCCCAGATTCGTTCGAGCGGAAATCTGTAGGGTCCTAGCAAACCGCCAAAACATCGTTGTAACTACTGAAAGTTATTTTTAATATACGTAATGCAGAGACGGTCCATGCTCTTTTTAACCATGAAGATACTTTGTTCTTGGCCATGATGTGTTCAGATTTGCTGCAAAGCAACAAGTAATGTTTGCTCTTCACAGCTGCTTCTTCCTGCTGAATGTCAATGTTTTGACGAACATCTTTGAAGTTAACTGTGTGATTTTCACTATCACTCGCAACGGGCCGTGCACCACAAAAAACCACTTAGTTGTGACGTTTGCTTTACGAGTGTAACGAAGAATTATGGGTGTTCGCAGCTGATGTCTATACCTATAAATAGAAGAGAAATCAACTCAGCATAAAATTGAAATTCAATATTCATTTATTCAGTTTAGGCTTTTACAAGCACATGTAAAAGTCGAAAGCTACGTCATCGGTTCGCAAATCTACGACGGGAGACCTTGTACTGAGAAGAATCGGCAAGAAACTCAGCAAGAGCTGCTTTTTTCATCCTGTATTATTTCATACAGTGTCGTCAAATTAAAAGCTGACATCAAACTTATAAACATGTATTGAAGTCAATTTCCATCACATAATGTAAAAAAAGGTAACAAAAAATATATAAACGCCCAGAAATATCCAGTAAACAATTTTCAAAATATATGAACAAGTTTAATAAAAACACTAAGTGCAAGGTTCTCTTCAATACTCCTCTTGAGGAGACAAGTTTAATATAATTTGGAAAAAAATCTGAAGGTAACAACTACGACCAGGCGGTTTTATCACTGAATATTGTTTTACAATATAATGTCCTTTCCTAAGCAAGCAATTTTTAAAGTGTGTTTTGAATTCATTTAGAGGCAAATCAAGAATATCACTGGGACTCTTATTATAGAAATGTGTATACCTTGACCCATAAATGATCCATAAACTTAATGTTACATGTAAAATGGTAATTTAGGTTTGTTTTTATTCCTAGTAGGTATTAAAATATGTGCATAATTGCTACAACAATATATGCATTATTAACATTCAGTCAAACTACATCAGCTACTGAACATAGACCTCCCCCAATATTATCAAGAAGATAAAATGAATTAACTAGAACACAATATTACCACTTACTTCAATGATTATGAAACCCGTTTGATATTTTTAAGATTGGACGTAGACTATTAATTAAGAACGAAAACGTCAAGAAATTTTAATTACACGCATGGGCACACAATTTCAAGATCGTGCACCTTTTAAAAGCGGCATAAGTGTTTTGTATACGGTTCAAGTACATACTACAAGTTTGAACGTCTGAAATGACAAAATTTATTTATTTATTATGAAAAACAAAAGACACATTTAATTAACTCTGAAGCGAATAATTGTAGCAGAAAATTGCTGTAGCCGAGCAATTTGTGTTTACTGACTTCACAAGTGATTGATTATTACCATTAAAGGGCTCTAGATCGAGTTTTTTCATTAAGTGAAAAGATAAGGTATTTAATTTTGTTTCTTTTATCAAACGGAAAAGGGTCGACTGGGGCTTTCGCCTATTTTTCTTCAATTCAAAATCAACTCAGCATAAAATTGAAATTCAATATTCATTTATTCAGTTTAGGCTTTTACAAGCACATGTAAAAGTCGAAAGCTACGTCATCGGTTCGCAAATCTACGACGGGAGACCTTGTACTGAGAAGAATCGGCAAGAAACTCAGCAAGAGCTGCTTTTTTCATCCTGTATTATTTCATACAGTGTCGTCAAATTAAAAGCTGACATCAAACTTATAAACATGTATTGAAGTCAATTTCCATCACATAATGTAAAAAAAGGTAACAAAAAATATATAAACGCCCAGAAATATCCAGTAAACAATTTTCAAAATATATGAACAAGTTTAATAAAAACACTAAGTGCAAGGTTCTCTTCAATACTCCTCTTGAGGAGACAAGTTTAATATAATTTGGAAAAAAATCTGAAGGTAACAACTACGACCAGGCGGTTTTATCACTGAATATTGTTTTACAATATAATGTCCTTTCCTAAGCAAGCAATTTTTAAAGTGTGTTTTGAATTCATTTAGAGGCAAATCAAGAATATCACTGGGACTCTTATTATAGAAATGTGTATACCTTGACCCATAAATGATCCATAAACTTAATGTTACATGTAAAATGGTAATTTAGGTTTGTTTTTATTCCTAGTAGGTATTAAAATATGTGCATAATTGCTACAACAATATATGCATTATTAACATTCAGTCAAACTACATCAGCTACTGAACATAGACCTCCCCCAATATTATCAAGAAGATAAAATGAATTAACTAGAACACAATATTACCACTTACTTCAATGATTATGAAACCCGTTTGATATTTTTAAGATTGGACGTAGACTATTAATTAAGAACGAAAACGTCAAGAAATTTTAATTACACGCATGGGCACACAATTTCAAGATCGTGCACCTTTTAAAAGCGGCATAAGTGTTTTGTATACGGTTCAAGTACATACTACAAGTTTGAACGTCTGAAATGACAAAATTTATTTATTTATTATGAAAAACAAAAGACACATTTAATTAACTCTGAAGCGAATAATTGTAGCAGAAAATTGCTGTAGCCGAGCAATTTGTGTTTACTGACTTCACAAGTGATTGATTATTACCATTAAAGGGCTCTAGATCGAGTTTTTTCATTAAGTGAAAAGATAAGGTATTTAATTTTGTTTCTTTTATCAAACGGAAAAGGGTCGACTGGGGCTTTCGCCTATTTTTCTTTCTTATTCCACCGGCTTGGTTTATCTGGGAAGAGGCAGTGGGACTGTTTTGAATAATTTATGCTTCGGTTATGAAGTGGGCATGTTATGTGATGTGTGCGCCCTTTGATCCAAGTCTACCTCCGGGCGGAGAATGAATTAATTATATTAATAAAAATTATCTCTTATTTCTTTTTCGAAGCCCTTTTCCAACGCATATTCCTTTTTTGGTAGATACAATTACTTAACGACCTATTGGTCGTAATGGTTATCTAAATTATTTATCGGTACTGTGCAAATACATTTTGCAAGATTTGTCGTCTGCTATTGATTTCCTTTCATCGTTAAATTATCAAAGGATTATTTATAGTGAACCCCAGACATTAGTAATAATCTTCTGGCCGTCGCCTGCTAAGTATCTGCCCTAATCCTTAGCAGACTTACACCAAAGTTTTTTAATTAAATTTAAAAGCTAATCATGCTTAACCTCATTCTATCTTTATTTGAATTTAAACAATAAACAAAGAAGGAATGATGAGTTAAACGCAATTAAGCCTTAATTTGAACATAGAACTTTGATGCAAGTATGCATTGGTGTGTGTTCATAAATTGAACACGTTAGAACCCTTTGTTACATATAGGTATCAACTAAAGTAATACATATTTTATAAAATGTTTAGTTCAAATTCAATGAACTATTTGCTTTTCATTAAACTACAGCCTAATGTAAAACTAAATTGGTTCTATATCAAAGACAAGGTTATGATCCGATCGGCTCCGAGATACAACTAATACTTCACCAATCGTGAACCTCACCTCAAACATGAACGAAACTTTTGGTATTTCAATTGACTCCAATCGCGGAATGTCATGAAAGGGCACGGGTAGTTCTAAATTGCCGAGTTTCGAAGCCAATCTGAAAACAATGCTAGTCTGTCGCTTGTTTTATAAAGTTCACTTCCACTTAAGATGTCCTAACTTGAGCTTGTTTAAAGTTGGAGGAAGCAAGCCAATATAGAAGTTCTACTAATCAATAATGCATTCGGTCGGTAGCGAAGCTATTATATTAACTAATATTCTTCTTAAAATATTATTATGCATCCGAATCGAAAATAAAATTTAAAACGACCCCAACGACACGAATAAAATTTACGCACAAATTTACATTTTCGCCGTAGACTTGGGATAATAACAAGGATTTTTTTTATTAAACATGAACTGCCTATAGTATTTTCTCTACTCGTATGTGAAAAACTTCGCTACTTCGAAACAAGTATTGTAGATCGATACAAAAAAAGGTAAATGAAAAAGTCAAAAAACTGACTGCTCTTAAAAAATCTTTAAATAAAAAGTGAAAAGAAAAAAACAAGTCCAGTAGTCTAGAATTTTATTTAATAGTGAACTACATACAACAAATAATATAGATACAGTTTGAGTCCCGGGAAAGGGTATAGGATAGTTTTTACCCCAGAATTCATCCAAAAGGGAGTTGGAAAGGAGATTGCTGAAATTGGCCCAAATGCACAAAAAATATTGACATAATCGGTTATTCTCGGCGTAATTTATACTTTATTTTACAGTCATTAGATTTTAACGGAGACCTTTGTATAATATATTCATTTTAAAAAGGACTTTTAATTTTACCGGTTTGGAAAACATACGAATATTTTAAATCGCTATGGGTGTAGAAACATTCAGCCAAAGACTGATCGAAGTTGTTTATATAACATAAAATGAAATCTATTTTGTAAAGATAGATAAGATAAAACTTTTTTTTAATTACACTGTGGTATGAATATCTACAACTATATTATCATTTTCACTACATGCAAATATGATAAGACAATTTTATTATTATAGATGGTAGGCGACATCATAAAGTCTATTGCCATACATTTTTCGCCAAACACCTCCTTAAACACATTATAAGGTGTGATACACTAAAAATTTAAAATATGGTTATAATATAAACATAACAAAAATAATGAAGCTACTGAAGATATGGCTGTTTAACCAAATCCTCGTAGCTTTCTTTGGTTAACGAGAGTTTAAAAATCCTCTCTAACCTGTGGCTCATTCACAATCATCACACAGTTTCTGTCGCAGAGTTCCTTATTATAACCGGAAATGCATAGATCATACCTGATTTTAAAAGTTACTCTTGTGCATTAACTTTTAAAACAGGCAACATCTGTTAATCTACATGCTCTATATACCTGAATCTAAAACATAATTTTGGTACTTGGCTTGATTTCCTTAGTTTATTATATAACTTATTTGTTTTTTATTATTTTAATACCTATGTATCTATTTGCAAACATAACCTCAAAATCGTTCAATGTATATGGTTTATAGAAGTTCTCAGGGGTGTCCGTCAATAATATTCGTTTCTACAGTAATTTATATATAATGTCGAATCTAGGAAACAATTTTTCATGATTATTGGTCTTTAGGCCAAACATGTATGGAAGCTGAGCAATCTCCTTTGTATGAACGCATGGTGATGTGTGGGTATGTGGTTTTTATAATTTTAAGCGCTTAAAATTCATTATTACGTGAAAAAAACGACGGGTTGCTGTTGCAATTTTCTAAATAGGTAATATGTGTCTATTCTGTTTGGATATTTTATTAGAAGTAAGTAAGAATACTAAGTCAATAAATTTTGATTACAAAAAAGGAACAACGTCAGTATAAAAACATGCCAGTATTATAAGACGCCCCCATAATCAAAATACACTTATTTACGAATAACAACATAACAAAAACGAAAGAAACTATGTTACTAAATCTAAGTTAAAACAGCATCTCTTATGTGCCATAGTTTGCAGACTTTTAGTCAAGACGTCAGCCGGTGTTGGTAACACCAAACAAATAAGTTTTAAGTTTAATAAGTTTCACTCTATGAATATTATGATGCATATTTTTTCCTTTCTTCCTTTGTTTTCCTTCTTGTCAATTTGTACGTTGAAAGCAATACAAGCAAATTTTACCTATTTAGTTTGGATTTTATTTATTACATTCTTCTACGCTCCAATTGAACTCAGCGCATATATTCACCTAAGATAACAGTGTAACAGCCGGCATTTGGCTGGACTCTAAGTACGAAAGAGAAATGGATATATCTGATACCTTTTCTCTCACAAAGTGATATAGAGTATCGATATGCTTCATCCTGTTATGATATACTGGGTTCAAGACTAGTTTCTGTGCACTCTGACTATCAGTAGCTATATTTACACAGTCTAACTTACCTAATTTACCAGTAACTTCGTTAATAAAACGTTAAATATAATGCTTCTTTTGCCGCATCGGTCAGGGCCATATATTCGGCTTCTGCGGATGACAGCGCCACAGTGGGTTGTTTCCTAGCTGCCCATGACACTAGACCTCCTGCTAATTTAAAACAATACCCTGTGTAAGACCGTCTATTTATCTCACAGTTTGCCCAATCCGCGTCAGCATAGCCCTGTAAGACATCACTGTTCTTAGCAGGGTTGCCAGATCACATTTTTTTTTCTCGTACCAGGGTTGCTAAATATCTCGTAATTTCAACAGATAATCTCGTAAAAGCATAAATTTAAAGAAACTCAAATAAAATTAATGATTTTATGCTATTTACTGAACTATGTAACTTGTGTAGTCATATTCTTTGCGCTTGGGGCTGTTAAATTCAAACAAAACAATTAAAACTCATATTTTTTATTAATTATATTCGACATCAGGGATGTTAGTAAAATCATCTTTATTTTTAGAGTATAGCTTTTCAGCTGTCATTCTGGCGTACATTTCTTTTGATGGTTAGAAATTTACGCAATTACCTTTGCGATTTGGACCTTTAGCGCTTTCGGAAGCTAAAAGTGTACCATTTACTGTATCTGTGATAAGACGATTTCTTAAATCTGTTTTTATTACGTTAGTCTTACTAAATACCCGCTCACAGTCTGCATTTGCATGAGGCAAAGCAAAGACTGCGCGGGCAAAACTGGCCAACCGGCTAGAGCCAGCTCTAACCAGTCTCTAAACATAGGAAGTTTTAACCATTCATCATTGTGCATTTTTGATATTTTGGAATGGTTAGGGAATAATTTTACACGAATTGCCTTAATTATCAGTATAAAAGTACTATCATTTATGTGGTAGAATACAATATTTATTTATTGCGCTATCGTAAACAAACATCACAATTTATATTACAATAAAAACGCGCACCTAGCGACCTCTATTGTAAAAAAATGCATTTTCTTCGCAATAAAGCTGCCATCTGGACGTCCTAGATAGAGACTTATTATTATAATACGATAAAATAAAATATTACTATGTTTCGTCCAATATAACAAAAGTCAACAACCTTTCCAATTTTATTGTTTTCGTCTTACGCCACGTGTCCTGACGCGAATTTAACATTACTTTTTTGTATGGGTAAAACCCATACAAAAAAGTGTAAAACGCCGCTAAGTGTTTTCACTTAAAAAAAATAGCTTTCTGCATAGAAACTTTGACCAAGACGGAGTACGTACCTGTTTCTTTACGCATTAATCTAGTCATAATATATAAAAAACGTAACCATTGCGATCGTGTTCATGATATAATGATTAGTTTTATATTAGTATTCAGAGTGCGACAGCCATAAAACAAATCTTATTAATAAATTGATCAAAGAGACTGTATGTCTACGAAAAAAGCTACTATGGCAACATTTAATTATCATTGCGAGAGTTTCTTCAGAAAAAACAATCGGAGTAACTTTTAATTGAGTATTATTTCACAGACGATACTCAGTACATATTTTTGAAGTTTGTGAAAAAACAAATTATTTATAATTCGATAACCTTTGAAGCGATAATTAAAAGTTTGTAATGGTTCTATATTTCCACAATTATATAAATTAAAGTTTTTTAATAAGAAACAAAACATTTAATGTCATTTAAATGAAGTATGATGCCATTCCTTTATTTTCTGAACGATTAATTTTGTAAAAATAAAAAAAAAAACGGAAGATGCTAGAGAATTATATATTTTTTCTTTATTGCTGAAGTAATTGTAGGTGCTAATAATTAAAAAAAAACTACTTTGACTCTGTGTGTATTTGCTATAGGTTGGTAATCAACTTTAAATTGATAGAGGTACACCGGTAAAACACAAACAGAATTCTCAAATTACATTTCCTTTTTTTTAGCTTTAAATCGATGCGAAATAAGTTCATTTTCCCTAATTCAATTACCATTTATTATTAGCAACCTACATTTCACTACTTCTCCACTGCACATTTTGTCCCTACATTCATCACACTAATATTATAAAGGCGAAAGTTTGTGAGTGCGTGAGTGTGTATGTTTGTAACTTCTTCACGTCTAAACGGCTCGAGCGATTTTAATAAAATTTGGTATAGAGTTAGCTGGCACCCTGGATTAATACAAGTTTTGTCCCTAATAAACAGCGGATAACACCGCGCGGCATAGCTAGTAACACATATGTAGGGAAAGGATGCAAATTTAAAATACTACTTTTAAAAAAAATCGTATTAAACATGGATGAAGAGATAAATAAGTGAACACTGCATTTAATGTTAGAAGAACTTATTTTTTATTCAAGTTAAAGTAATTAAAAACCTTGGATTATCACAAGTAGGATCAATTGTGGTTTAATTAAGAAATCACAGATTGGCGTAGTTTAACCAAAGTGAACATAATGTGGAATAGGGTATTCCAAATTACAATCACCTAATGTTTAACCTAAAATACCTATTTATTTAGCTTTAAATTAAATCATTTCAATTAAAAAAAAATACTTTAAGCTTACATTAAAACAATTATATTTTGCTAGAATTTGCAATAGTCACAAACGTAACAACCAGAGCCATAGCCTATTGTATTCCAAATTAGCAACATAGCCAATTCTAACCTAAAATGTTTTTGTGAATTTGTGTTTCGATTAATTTCTAAAATAAGTGTTGATTTCAACAACTGACATACTAGACTTAAGATTTGTACACATATAAAGACATAAATATGAGTCACACTTAAGATGCAAGCCGATTTGTTACTTATACTTATACTTATACTTTCACTCCGATGAAGTTTGTCACGATTAGTTAGGGAGCTGGTGGCAGTAATTTTATATGATTTCATCGTCTGACAGAGGTTGACAATATTAGAGTACTAAGAAAAATAATTCATTTTAGCCAATATCTGATTTCATTCCAAAAAATGATAGTTAAAATAAGTGTCATAAACGATATTATCGCTTCTGTGGAAAGTCTTAATACAATGTATATAATATAAAAAAAAAATTCCTCCAGGCAGAAGTTTTTCATGTTGTGTTTGAGAGTAATTAATATTTTTTTCTAATTAAATGATACATGAAAAAATAAGTTAGTTCATTGGAAGGCAGACTAGTATAATTAATGAATTATATTATACTAGCGATCCACCTCATCTTCGCATGGGTGAAATGATATCTTCACTCCCTACGATAACGGCTAACTAGAGCCGAGGTCCGAGTCTCAGAGTCGCCCTCTAGTTGAGCCGACCCCCTCAGGTTCGAGTGATCTAGAGGCTCCAGACGGATAGGAGACTCCCCCCGTGGGGAGATGCCATCCGCCTGGAATACCTCTAGAGGCACTCGCCACTACTCTGGTTGAGGTCCCCTTAGGATCTCGCCGTCCCCAGACCCGGTGACGCTGTAAAAGTCATCTGTGACCAACAGCATACACACTAAATATATATATATATATATATATATATATATAAAATATAAAAAAATAAATAAAAATATATGTAATTATATCTTAATTTAAATTATGAAAATTACTTGCTGTTAAGGGCCATATTGATCTTTATTAAATTCACAATGTTTTTAAGGTACTTATGCATTAATCCTTATCCGGATTAATAAATAAATAAAAAATAAATAAATATTTCCAACATTCACACCAATTAGCCTAGCCCCAAAGTAAGCACTGTAAGGCTCGTGTTATGGAATAATAGGGTAACGGATAGAATACATATGTAAGCATATTTATATAGAAATACATATGAAAAGTCCATGACTGGAGTACAAATGCTCGTATTCATCACACAAACATCTGCCCCCACCGGGCTTCAAACACGGGACCTCTCAAGTCGCGCGACACCATGAAACCCGGCGTACAAACCACTCGGCCACGGAGGTCGTCAAAATGTTCCATTGCTGAAGATCGCTTCGTAATTAAGTCATTATTTCTCGTAAAAATAAAGTACATAAAATATTGACCTAAGAAGTTTTTGCACCAAGACCTTGGCTTTGAAGTCAACTTTACATTACATATAAAAAATAGTATAAACATCATTCCAATACCAAGGGCACACATTTGGAATTCCTTAAGGCAAAATGATTATCATCATCAGCCTATTAATTTCTTCACTGCTGGGGCACACGCCTTCCCGATGGATGATATAGGGAGATTGGGCTATAACCCACCATGCAGGCCCAGTGCCGATTGGTGGGTGCTAATGACTGCAGTTGCAGCCGGGGTCAACCGCTAAACGTGACTTCCGAAGCACGGAGGAGATCGATATAGTAATTTTTTTCGTCACCTATCCAATGACCGTCCACTGCGAAAGATGCTTAACTTTAACGATCGCAGCTGAATGCGCTAACCACCTGTACCATCGCGCTCCTCAATTGGCATTGCTTGAGCCAAACTGTTGTCCTGAAACGATAATGAGAGGTTGCCACATATTAGCTCTATTATTCAACTAAGCTAATTAAAGTAAACAAAAAGCTAAGCGCACTACATCATAATGTAACAGTTCACCTTTATAATAAACTACTTCGCAACGAGTCCTACAGAAACAGATGGCGACAATGTTCTAACTTTTGGATATAAATCAAACCCTTTTAATGTTCGGGGTGCTATCGGTTGCGTTCGGGTCAAGTAGGTAGAAGTGATTTAGAGTAGCCATAAAGACAGCCAGGCTATATAACTCTTGTCAGCACCCCTCAACTTGTAATGAAATGTGAGCGTGTGAGCTTTGACAAAATTCTGATCTTCAGAATAGTTGCAGTGCCGCGAAAAATATTTGTTAATATTTGAATATTCTGGGTTTGGTATAATTGTTTATATTTGCCTTTTGTTTATCTTTCCGTTTGGTCAAACTACTGTTTATGTATACTTTAACTAACTGAACTTGCCGGCCTGAACTCAATCCCCTACCACTTAGAATCGCACTTACTAACGAAAAGAAAGAAAGAAAGGAATAATTTATTGACCAACAAAAACATACATAAAAACAAATAACAGAATAGGGTCAACTAGGTCCCTGCCTCAGCACAATGCCACAACGACACTAAGGCCACTACGGCGCTGATATTCTGGCAGGGCCTAAGGTTGACGTAAAAGAAAAGTAGTCATAAAAACAAAAAACACAATCACGGAACGGTACCACAAAGAAAAACAAAAAAATATGAAAAGGCTGTTGTTTTTTTCCTTTGCCTTAGCGCAAAAAAATATTAAAAACCACAATAACACAAAAAAAATCTCTAGTCTGTGGTTACAAATAATTGAGTACGAGCTTTTTACAATTTAAAGTAATAATAATAAAATCTCAACAAGTGCAACACTATTCTATGAGTAATTTTGTTTTTCTCAAATATCCAACTACAGCAAATATGGACAGAGGGTAAGATCTATTAAGTATACAAAAAAAGAATCAATATTCGGCAGTAATAGAAATGAATCAAAAAATGCAATTTTAAAACACAATACTACTAAACGATAGTATTTTTTACGGTGATCTGAGATAAATATTCCTAACGGTAAAATCAAACATTCATTTAATTATTTCACATTCATCAATTTATATCACCACTAGCGGCCGCCTGCGACTTATTCCGCGTTTTTTTTAGTTTTTCGGGAATCCCTCGGGAACCTAACATTTTTCCTTGATAAAAAGTATCCTTTGTCTCTACCCAGGTAAAAAACTATATGTGCGTGCCAAATTTTATCCAAATCCATTCAGCCGTTTTTGGGTGATTGGGTAACAAACATATAAAAACATTCACGTTTATAATATTAGTAGGATACACGCACACAATACAATACATTTAGCTTGTTGTTTTGTAACACGAAGTGTGTACCTATTCGAATGTAAGACGTTCCACGGTAAACTTATTCAAAGACCAACACTGGAGTTGGCTCATTAGGTATCTACAAACCTCAAGCTTCGAATGCGAACTTCCAAAACAAAACTTACTGTCTCCCCCATCATCGTTCTTGTATCCACGTACGTTTGAGTACCTAGTTGTTATAAAGTAATCCGTGTTTGTTTTAGTATTATGTCACACTTTATTTCAGTTGTTTTTCTATGTCAAAGGGGCGGTTAACAATCAAGCAAGATAGCCCGCCTTATGATACGCTGCTACCATAAACTATAGACCTTATCAATATCCGGGCCTATGGGCCTATGATAGTCCAGGAAATGAAGCATTTTAATTCGCATTATTCGGATTTACTTGAAATTTTCAAAAAAATATAGGTAATAGCCCCAGGATCAAAAGTTATAGCATGCCGAGGGGCGCTTTTATCCTGGGGGTGGTTGCCACCCCTTCACAAGGATGGAAATTATTTATTACTTTATAACAACAGAAATCGATTAAATAAGTAATTCTAAGTAAAAAAAAACGATACATACCTTTCGTAAAACTAATTTTTAGACTTATTTGCTACTGAAAGTAACAGTTTCTCGACGAAAAAAAATCGTCGTTTTTAAGGAGTTTTTCGCGGATAACAAATACGGACCGAGCTACGGCTATTTAATGATTAGCTTTTATTCGTCGAATAATAAATTTGAAGGATTTAAACTTATTAAAAGTACATAATTACAGCTTCTTTAGTAAAAGTCTATCACATCAGTCTTTAGCATGAAAATCGGGCGAGTTATGATAAAAATAAGGTCGGTGACTACTTTTTTCTACGGAATGAATCAATGAAAATAACCCCCTAATTAGTCTAATGATTAAAGTTGATCTATACATATTATCAATACATCTTAAAAGTTTGACCTATAAAATGTTTAGTTTTAGAAAAAAATGAGCTTTATGTGAAAGACGATTCTCCGCAATTTCTTGATAACATCCCTTTTCTTGAAAATAACGCCAAAAATACTAGAGTTACGAAAAAAAATATATAACACTGAATTGTTTCTTTTTTTATTACAAAATTTTGATTTGCGTTGATTTTCTATAAAATAAATATTTGGCTAGATATGGCCGTTTAAAGCCTTAATTTACGAGCAAGCACCATCTCATCTCATTTTAACTTTTAACTTACCACATTTGACAGCCAGGAATTTAAAGAAATTTAATTCACATAGCCTTGTACCTTTTAAAAAACCCTACAAAACTATGTTTGAAAAAGCTCTCTCATTATAAACGTTTAAAAAAACCAATCATTTTTTCGATAAATTCGAATAACCCCCTTCTGCCCATAATTTAAGCTACTTAAACTATATATGTACTGCATAGTCCTGTTCGAAACTTTTCACATTTATTTCAAAGTACAGAGGGGAAAAAACCTCTGCACGTGTGTCTACGTGTGTCTAGAGTTATTTTTAAATACAACAGTGCTTTGGAAACGCAAGAATTCAACCAACAGATTAGGGGTGGTTCTTGAAGGAAGGTTCAACAAACAAAAGTGCTAAAGCTGCTCGTATGCTAGTCTTGAGTTCACACGCTCTGCACGCAGATTCGTCGATTCCGATAAAACGACGCCGCCCGCAAGTGGATCTCCAAATTTTACGTTTTTTTATTGTATGTATATGTATTTATTTATTTACTAATTTAGTACATATACATAAAAATTAACAAGATTTTCATTGTTGCTTCTTTATTTTTATTATTAACTAGCTAATCCGTGGCGATTTCGGTAGGAGGTATATTTTCAAATTATTTTCATTTCATTCGTTCAAATTTTTTTTATCAATATCAAATCATTTATTGCATTCATGTAGTTACATAATTTTAATATTACATTGTAATTATATGCAATAAAAGTGAAAAATCTTTTGTTTTAGATACTTGCGACCATAAATCTACTTATTTTGATGAGAATTCATAATTGTAGCTAATATGACCGTTTGTAAGAAAGGTTGTCGTTCGACCTTTTTTTTCAGAATTACTTTGCAATTCCAAGTACCAATAAAAAAAGTCTTTTAATTTTTCGGGTCAATAATATTTCGGCCTACGACACTCACAAATAACGTACATTTCTATTGGTTAAAGAATTTTCAAAATCGGTTTAGTAGATCGAGAGATTATCCCCAATATCGTCACAAACTCACAAACATTACCTTTTTATAATATGAATATTGATCAAGAGTGCCAGCTACGAGACCTATTTTAAACTTTACAAATTACATAAAAAACACAGTTAAAGAACTAAAACGAATCACTGTGAAAGTACTCGGTAATTCGTCAATAAAACGCGTCCACGTAGATCGCGCTATGATTACTCATTGACCAAGTGAGTTTCAAAGGCGACTACTTGGCATCAATACGTGGATCAAATGCCAACAACGGGATGATACCGAAAGACGTAGCGGTGTTGTCCAGGCGGCTCAATGAGCGATGACCTTAACGTTTCATGCTAGTTATTTCAGATATTACTTACATATACATAAATATAACGTATTACTTAAATATATACTATAATAATGTCGTGAAACAACATGTAAAGCTATAAAACTTTCGAAACATACCCTAATCTCCTATCTAACAAATTTAAGTAAGAATAATCATAAAATAGCTGCTACATATTTCTACCTTAGATAAACTTTTCAAGAAAATGTCTTGTTCTTTGTTTTCCTGCAAGTTTCTACCGAAAAAGGCAATAAGAATTGAACAAGTTTTCTTTAGGGATGAGAGGTAATACTCCAAGGGTCGGCTCACTAGTTTGCTTAGTATTAGAAGAGTTTGTTTAGGCACACCGACACCTTGATAATAACGCAAAATAAATATTTCATCTATAAATCAATTTCACTCTATAGCTTACTGTGAGGTGACTTTTAATGCATCTAGTTTATGGTTACTGGGAATCATGATGAATTTATGATATGTTTTGAGTAAAGCGGTAACACTTAAATGGTTAAATAAAATGAATTACATTAACTTATAAGGGAACAAAAACAATACAGACCAGTAAAAAAAAAACACCAAAAAATAAGTACTTACTTATAATTATCCTTTGCTTCAATCTAAAGGTGCATTAACAAAATTTTAAGTCGGTGCCATACCAACAAACTTAAATAATTACGGTTCAGTATTTGTACGGAAAAATTTCAAAGCCACAATTGCCATGGGCTTATCTTTACCCATCAGTCAGCCACGGTACTAAAGATAATCTTCAAACAAACTTCTGCGAAAATCGCAGCGATTAAGTACCCACCCGTTTCGTAAAGCTGCTTTCAATTTTAACCAAAATCAATTACCTATATTGGAGACAAACAAAAAATATTAAGTAATCCAACTTTCAAAGGCGACAAATCCGAGAGTAAAAGGCTTTATGAACGTTTATAATTTCAAAGAAATCTTTATACTTAAAGATATTGACGTGACAAAAAATGAGATTCTGTACGTAAACAAGTTTCTTGAAAAATATTGGACAGGAAAATTTAATAAAATACCGCTAATAAAATAAATAAGAATATTATGGTTTGTACTATGTACCCCGTTTTGAATACTGAAAGTATTACAAAAATGCTTTCAATCATTGTTTAATCACAACTATCATCAAAGACTACAATGAAAAATATTATTCTCCTTTTACTCCATGCCAAGGGATATAGTTCTGAAGGTGGTGAAACAGATTATTTTTCATTGCTATTAAGAACTGACACAGCAATTTTCAAAGTAATTTCATAATAAGATCAGTTAGCAATTTTTACATTCTATCCCTATAATTACCGAAGAACCAAAATAATATTTTCCCCTTATTGGAACCCCTTTTAATGATATAAATTTTCCAAATATCTCTATTAAGTAGTCACATACCTTATAAAAGAACCTTTCTGTAAATTTCATACTGAACGTCTAGACCCAATTCATTTGGCTGTGCATTGATCGATCTGTCAGCCATCCAGTCAGTCAGCTGAGTCAGCCAGTGGATTTTTTAATTTATTCGATTATATATTGTTTGCTGGCAGGAAGCGCTACGCTACGTAACCATGCTTTTTTATTCTGATGGATAAATGATGCACCTTCAATACTCTACCAAACGTGTTAATGATATATGGCGATAAAAATCATTATGTATGTACTTAATCTAAAAATATTTCATAAACAAACATTTTACTGCATCGATAACATTAACGAAGCTTCAACATCACAAATGTATTAAAATGAAAGAAAAGCTTTTTTGTGGTCAGTAATAATAATTTATTCTGTATTTTTAATGAAAACAATCCAAAAGTTTTTATTTGTTACGAAAAGAAAGAGCTTTTTAAAGAGTCAATAACAAAATTATATAATCCTTGTTATATAAAACTGGCTATTAAGTAAAGGCCCAAGTCAATCGTAAATAAAACGAAAAGTTTGAAGTACCTATCCAAGATAAACGAACTTCAAAATTTGCAATGGAAATTTTGTTTTAAGCACCTCGCCTTAGTATTTAATTAGGGCATGAAATAATATTAAAATTTAAACATTTCCCATAATTAAAGTTGCATTATTTTTTAACAGTAATATCGTGTTTCAAGGTTTTGGTAGAGGAGAGGAGCGCAGTACAGCTCATCTGAAAAGGTCAGTCATTAGATTGGTGACCAGGAGTTAAGACGTGATCTATAAGATACCATTACATGCAACCAAAAGCAATTATAATTGACTCTTACCACTAAACTAATAAGCTCAATATGAACAAAGTATCTGAGTATAATAGCCTAATCAAAAAAAGTTTAATCTAATTTGTACGCTGTAAAAGTACCGTGTATAAGCACATGAATACATTTGACATATTAACAAGACCGTTATGGGATTTCTTCGAGTGAAGCATATGCTTAATTTTACCCAATTTACACCTCAAATTGTTCGAAAAACTTTGGCACAACCCAAATGACCCATTATGAAAATACCTCTGCCAACTCTCGTATCTCGAGGGCTTTTAAGATCCAAAGGAATCACATACTCACACGTTACAAGTATCTCAGACGAACTTTGATGAGCCCGCATTTAAATTTCAGATCGGCCCGAATAAATTTGCAATGTAATACCCTTTCGTGTTTTAATAGAGCACTTTTAGGGTTCCGACAAAAGAAAAAGGTGAACAGACACTGAAAGAAATAGAATTCAGTGTTTATTTTTGGCTTTCTGGATCGGTATTAGATATCAATGTTCTTTGCAACACGCCGCTGAGCTTTAACGTTGTCTTCTTCCCTCCTAACCGCCATTTTAATGCCATTTCTCTAGGTTACGGTCTCTGTCAGTGTTGGGTTTTCTATCCATTTCAACCGAGTTGTTCTTTTAATGTTATCATCACATCATCATCAGCCTAATAATGTCCCCACTGCTGGGGTACAGGTCTTCCCATAGATCTTCCAATTCCCCTACATGGATGGAATAGGAAGATTGGACTATGACCCACCACGCGGGCCCAGTGCAGATTAGCGGGTGCAACTTTCGCAGTGGTCGGTCATTGGATGGGTGCCCAAAAATGTTCTATCTCGAGTTCCTCCATGCTTCGAAAGGCACGTTAAGCCGTTAGTCCCGGCTTCATCTGTAGTGAACGTCTAACGACTACAGATGGAGCCGGGTCGGTCATTGGATGGGTGACCAAAAATGTTCTATCTCGAGTTCCGCCGTGCTTCGAAAGGCACGTTAAGCCGTTAGTCCCGGCTTCATCTGTAGTCGTTAGACGTTAATTTTTGGTCACCCATCCAATGACCGACCACTGCGAAAGTTGCTTAATTTCAACCGAACACGCTAACCACCTGCGCCATCGAGCTCCTCCATGTTGTCATACTTACGCATATTTAGTCTTCTTTTTTTCGCGGTTTCAATTCTGACATTATCCAGATAGTCCGTGAGCTAGAAAATAATTAAACGGTTCGTTTGATCATTTATTGTTTGTTATTGTTTGCTACAGGACCAGTTAAGTTTATTAATTTACCTAGGCAAGCATAGAAAGGAGTTGTGGATATATGTACTCACCATTTGATATCATTCCATATGCAAAATAGGCATATAGTATTGAATTGAGGAAATACACCCAACATTAAAGAAAACAAAAGATAAGATAGACTTGTAAATTAACATTAAGAAAATACCTGGAGATAATGCCTCAGTCTTATACAACCAAATAGCTTTGTTAAATATTTTCCTTGCGTTTGTATTTACACTATTTGTCAGTCACAGCGGGTTCTATTTCTCTACCGCTCTTGTTAACACTGAAAAGAGTCCCTGACGGGCGAACGGGATAATTATTTAGTTTTGTTTGAAATAACGTCGAATAATAAAAAAATGTTTTGTATTAAAAAGGTGTTTAAGTACACTAATATTAAGTATGGAATTGAATGCAATGATAAAAAGAATGAATGACGAAAAGTTCAGAGAGTGTCTATAATTTCGATTAGATGATACGTGGTCAAACCGACAATGAACTGGCCTCTTATATAGACAATATAACAGGACAAATAATATTGTTATTAGATATTATCTAAAGGTTTCTATTAAAATTCTCGTAAGATATAAAATACTAGCGGCCGCCCGCGACTTCATCCACGTCAACTTTAGTTTTTTTAGAACTCCACTAGAACCTAATATTTTTACTTAATAAAAACTATCCTATGTCTCAATCGAGGTCATAAACTATATACGTACCGAATTTCATCCAAATCTGTTCTACAGTTTTTGTGTAATTGAGTACATACTAACCTTCACATTTATAATATTAAAAGTAGGATAGCAGTTTCAGATTAAAAGAAAATGAGAACTACAAATTTCAAAATAAAGGTTTGATAAAAAAATAAGAATAATTCAACCTTCGAAAATGTCACGCTGATGAAACTTGAAACTCAGATGTCTAAGTGAAGTAACTTAAAATTACACAGCATTAAGAACTTTAATATTTCTAGCGCGTAGTATTCACTACCTTGGTCTCGAATTCCCGATTGTACAATTTGCGCATAATGCTACCTATTTACAGAATGGAACTACTTGGAGTATGTCGGAACCAATTGACATTCTAGCACTCGAAGAACTAACGTTGGTATGTACTTACTCTTACAATGATTATATCTAGTCTAGTTCTTTAATTACTTTTTACGCTTAAATAATACCCTGCTTTAAACAAATTGAAGAAATGTTGAACGAAGGAGGAAAGGTACCGATACTTTCGACTCTTTTTTCATAGTGTCGCCGCACACAGGCCACTGACCACAACCACAAAACGCCGCCACCGGCATATTTCTTGTAGTTTTCATACATTTTATATGGACTCGCCACACACGATACGCCGGTGGCCGCCACACGCTACAAATCGTCGTTGCTCGCTTCTTGTGGCCCGCACCGGCCACTTAATGCGCCGATACAAAACGCCGCCACACGTCACTCGCGCGATTCCCCACCCCTCTCTTCTTTACCTTATTTATTTTTATTTATTTTATTTATTTAATATTTATTGCCTTATATGCAAATGGCGGACTTACCTTCGTCGGCCGCTGTCGCGCGCTTCAGCCACTTTAGTAGCCGCTTCTAGCTTCTCGTGGCGGCGTTTGTGGCTGTGGTGTGTGGCACGTGTGCGGCGACACTTAAAAGGATTTGGATACAAAGAAGTTTTCGGGTTAAAATTAAATAAGAAACATCACAGCGGAGATACAACAACGAAGGAAATTTTTAATCGTCTGTCATTTATTAGTTTATTTGGTAGGATATTTATTATAAACATTCATTTTTAGGGTTCCGTACCTCAACAGGAAAAAACAGAACCCTTATAGGATCACTTTGTTGTCCGTCCGTCTGTCCGTCTGTCAAGACCGTTTTTCTCAGGAACGCGTGGAGGTATCAAACTGAAATTCATATCTAATACTCATGTCTACTGTCCCTTGGAGCTGTGAAAAAATCAAACTTATAAATCAAAGCAATCAAAAGAGACAGCCGTTTAAGCCGCAAAGGACATTGTTCAGCGTCCATACATAGTTAGCCTAAGAACCAACAATCATGAAATATTATTTTCTAGGTTCAAAATCTGAAGTAAATGACTGTAAAAACAAAGATTATTGACGGACACTTCTGAGAACTTAAATTATTAGGAAAACTTAAAAATTTTTGAGGTTATGTTTAATATTCAATGAAACATAGGTCAACTTATGAATTTAGTATAAACTCAGTATGAAGTGAATTAATATTACAACTAATTCATTTTATTCGGTGCGATTTTAAAGAAGAACTATTAGGAAAAACTTGGTTAGGTAGGAATCATGAATAAAATAAAAACTAGTTTTGCTTCTTTTTTGTTGACTATTTTTCACATAGTTGTATCATATTTGAATATTGTATTTATTTGTATATCACATGTATATTGTGTAAATATGCAGCGTGAATGTGTATCGGGTGTTGTGTTCTTGAATAATTAAGCAGTATGATCCTCTCAGGATGTCGTGGCACAGGTTCACTAGCACTTGGTTATAGGGGCTCTTCTCTTTGGTAACATCGATGGCATATTAAATAGCCAAGTAGTTAAATTTAAGGAAAAACAATCGCAAATAAACACACAACAGGTAATCCGAAACGAGAATGCACTTTCCGGTATAATAAACTACTCTTTGGAATGTACGAATGCCACAGATTACTACGAATGCAAACTGCATGCACGATGCACTGCATGTAACGAGTTTTATGCCGGCCCTTCACTTGACATCAGTTTGTCTTTGTCATGCTTAATAAGGAATGAAAAGGACAGACTGATGTCATGTTTTAAAATAAAAAATACGAATAGCCAAGTGAAGTGCCGGCATTAGGAAGAAAGAGGGTTTTTTTTGCAGCGCTGCCATAGATTATACACATAAAATGGTATTTATTGTCTCAGATTATTTTTTAACTTTTTAATTTAGCTTACTTAACTGGAAGTGTCCGTCACAATCTAAACACTGATAATTATCGCAAAAAATATACTAAGAATTATCATAAATGCCAAATTGGTGTTGGTTCTTAGGCCAATTTTAACATTGTCCTTTCCGCAAATTTTAGAAACTCGCACGGGAATCAAAACCTACAGGGTACTTCCCGTGAACTAAGAAATTTGAAATTTGGTACGAACTAACGTTTTATAGTATAGATAAAGGAAGAATTGCGAAAACCATAAATTTTTAGTTTCATCATATAATAAAAAATAATTTTGAAAATTTTAAAGTTACTACCTCTTTTCTTATGAACGCGTAGATGTATTAAATTGAGTTTGTACGGAACCCTCGGTGCGCGAGTCCTACTCGCTTGGCCGGTTTTTTTTTTACAAATAATAGTAGGCTTCTGATATGGGATACAAGGGCAACGGATAGAATACATATACATACATAAACAAATTTATATAGAATTACATATTAAACATCCATGAATGAATTACAAATGCTCGTATTCATCACACAAACATCTGCCCCCATCGGGATTCGAACCCAGGACTTCTAGAGTATACGACACCTTGAAACCCGGCGTACAAACCGCTTGGCCACGGAAGTCGTCAAATATAAATTATTGAGGCGGTAGTATGTCTTTTATGGAATTTTCCGTACCAACTAAAGCTTTTAAACATTTTAAAGAAACCCGGATGTCAATATTTTGTCAATAGTACTATATCTTATGATTTGATTTAGATTTACATTTGATTAAAATGTATAATATTTCTTTTATTAGCTACTAACAATTTGCTTACTTAGAATCTTGTAAGAATTAAGTTCGTGGATTTTAATTCTGGATATACTCGCCTATTAAAATTAACTATAACAGACAATATTTGTGAACACTTCGAAACCACAGGAGTGTTGTATATATAATACTCAGGTTACCTGCCTACCTATTGCCACATGCCTTCGATATTGGCTTTCTAAGATCGAATGGAACGCCTCTTAATAGCTCTTGATGTAATTACTAGGGCGCTTCCGAATTAAATAGCAGAGACCATTAACGATGGTCCCTGGAGATTATGAATATTATTTTAGCGATGTCAATCTAGAAGCATCACTAAGGGTAGGTAATTGCACAAATTAAAGAGCGGGCTTTTAGCTGACAATGACTGATCACTCTGCGTAATGCGGAAAAGTGCTAGCTACTAGTACATATACCTTTAAAGAAGGGTCCACTTGTCACGCCCAGGGTATGTTATTTAATAAATTACAGGTGCCTAACCTTAATATTTTTTAGGGTCTTTACCACATTTTATCTGTATTAAAGTCTGAAACAAAATTTAATTATTATAATACAAAAGACTTCAGGGGCTAATTAGAAATTCTTGTAGGTGTCGTCAGTAAAGAGGATTTAGCGCGAATAGAATTTAATAAATTCTTGATGGAAACATAGACTTGTAACAAAATTCTTTATTCAAATAAGGCCTAATCCTGTTTAACACATCATGCCGCCTTTGACGTTTGTTAAATTTCAAATAAAGGTAGAATGAGCTTAAACATGATTATAATTTAAATTCGAAGTATGAACTTTATTTTTATTTTGAATAATAATGCTTACCCCCTTTATTTATTATAAACTGGATATCTAGAATTATCTATTCAAAGCAAACTTGAACAAGAAGTAAACAGAAGCTTTCTACCAATTTTGAATATAACGAAAAAATTTAGAAGGCAAATAATTTCCAGCAGTCTTAATTTATGGTGTGGAGCAAGTGGTGTAATCAGATAGCGAATTGCATTATTGCGACAATAATGTTCGTGACGGTTCTACTTACATATTTTGGGTTAAATCACCAGAGGCATACATTACCATAGGTCTCCGCTTCGCAAATTGAATTATGACACTAAGAGGCTATAATAAATTAATCGTTAAGTAGACTTGTCTCCCTCCAGAGTGAGCTCTTCACTCGCCTTTGTGAAAATTAATTTAATGTTCGAAATATTCTGGAGAGTTGCCCCAATTAGGTGTATAATTGTATCGAATTAATCACTCCAGGCGTTCTCCGATATAACATTAAATGTATTGGTTATGAATATAATATCGGCGAACGGTACAGTAGCAGTGGTATTGTCCTATTTGAGAACTTATAAGGACATGAAAATACAATTATAAAATACGGAGTACGTAACACAACTTTTTATTGGCGATGACAGACTGCCCTGATTTGTTAAATTTCAGGCTAAATTCATTGGTGGTTCAAGTTATCGGTATTTATTATAATAAGGTCATTACCTAAACAGAATGAAAAGGAGAGAATAAACAGAATGAAAAGGTGATGTTAAATGTAGTTTTATGTTTAAAGAATCATGCCTGAATCGACACCAATAACTTTTGTCTACTAATGCATCGTAATCGAAAGTGGGTATAGTTTTTGACGTGATAACATCTTATAAATCGATGACACCGGCTGCATGCACGAAAAAGTGTGACGTCATGTCACGAGTCACAAGTTAGTTCAAAGTTCCGCGGTGTGAGTGAGGTGATATCGAGGGATTCCTTCGACCCACCCTTAAACAGATAGTCGTTTGGTAAAATATAAAAAGTAGGCACTTCTTAAATTTATTATTATTATTTTGATTTGATACATGAAATTATCACGATATGTTATAGAAATGGTTTAGTGCCTTATCCTAAGCATGTTTACTTTTTTGATGAGAAACCATTCAATTAAGATGACTGACATCTGTGTGAAAAACTTAGAATTTCAAAGCAAGTACGTACTATATTCTAAAAGTATAAATAATAACTTTTCATCATATTTTTTATAATTTCATTTGAATCAGATAGTGTAATGAAATCAGACTAAATAAATTGTAAAGTTAACAAATATATTTCAATTATTGCATTCATTCATTCAAGTAAGTACACCACTAATTTTACTAAAAAAATCCTTTAAAAGACTTATGAAAAATTGTAAAAGTAATGGGATCATCAAACTCTGTGCCTTTTACCTCGAGTACTTTGTTCGATGGATGGGACCAAACGCCATTATAACACAGAACTAATCCGTTACCAGACCAGGTGCGGCCAATCGATCACAGCAATGACTCCCCGAGGATCTTACAGTAACTTTCCTAAGAATTTCTAAAAAGGCGAACAAACGAGCCGCTTCCCCAATGGCTGCGGTTACTACGTGGAAAATATTAAAATGTCAATACGCAATTTTGGTTAAAACGTCATACGATAGTTAAATTTATTGATGCTACACCCGTTTTGTTTATGCAAAAGTAGTTTACAAAGTAAATTTTAGCTGCTTTATAGTTAATAATATAGTATATATAAGAAATGCAAGAATTTATTTTTGATAATTGATACAGTCTTGCTTAGATGGCTGATAGAATGTTTCAATAAATATGGTATTGGACTTTTACATGTAACACTTTTAACATAACTTCATTTTTTTTTGATGATTGTTATAGCTAGGTCTTTTCGAATCAAGTCACTAATATCAGTCAATAAGTAACAATAATTTCACAGGAAACAAGGCTCTTCTAAAGTTGAATTATATTCTCAAACACTTATAAGAGACAACGTTCAAAGTTTTTCTTGTGAAAGAGCGAACTTGATAGCTCGGTAATGGCATTCACCGGTTTAACTTTTACTACTATGAAAATTGTTTTCGAATTAAATTATCTCCCGTCTTTATGTAAAGATGGTACTTTGGAGCAATTTCAACTAAGCTCTCTTTTACCTTTATATAGTTACCTAATTGATGGGTAGAATTTAACATAGACAAAGCCCTTATTGAAATGCATTAAAAGAAGTTGGGCACAGCGGATTTTCCGCTCGAAGCGAAGCGCCCGTCTGGGAAAACAACCCCCATGTTACAGTACACTACAGTAAAATAACACTATCTTTTTGATGGTGTTGTGTTTCTGCTGGTAATTAGCGTTCAAGGGCTTCGCGAAGCGATTGGGATTCAAGTCGGCAAGGTGAGCATGGCTAGAGCGGCACATCTTCTGCTGCAACATCTATCTTCGCGACTGGACACCACTTTCATCTTACATCAGGTGGGGAGGAGTAATTTGTTACGCCTCGTATGAAAAAGAGCGGTCATTGTAATAATGTATCTGTAAGGCATACTAGTTGGCACTTTTCGATTCGGTCTGAACTCATAAAGCTAAGCAACATATGGAATGATCAGTCGCCTGATGAGCAACATAAGAGTATTGAGTTTTATTTTCTTATTTAATAAAGCTAGGTAAAGCAAGGAAGTATATTTCAAAGAGTTTGCGTCAATGTATGAGCTCATGCAGTTTTTTTTTTGCCTTAGCGACCACTTTTTAAGAGATATATTATATGTTAAAAGGGTGGCAAACAAAAATGTGGTCCGCCTGATGTACAAACGCTCGCAATACACAGGTATCACTTGACTCCATCCCCTATCACGTGGAGCTCTGAAAAACACTGGTTTCCGGTAAGGTGGAAGTACTTCCCCATACGGCCGCGCCAACAATTGTCTACTTCTCTTCTTGTCTATTATGAATCAATATTACTAGTAAATCCGAAAACGTAAAACAGGATATTTTCAATCGTGCGACACCTTCAAATTAATCAAAGAAGGAGGGAGCCGTCTCCGTTTCTATCTTAACTTGTTCGCCCGGAGCAAATGGCGGCTGTCGTGGACAATTTCGCTTCACCGCATCACACCGCACGTAAAGTAAGTATGCAGGGAGAATTTAATAAATTTCTCTTTGTTACAAGAAATATCACGGCATGGCGTGGAACAGTGCTTGCCAATAAATATTAATTTGACTTCGTTTAGTCACTTTACTCTTTAATTCTGGATGACCTGTGTACCTTTAATGCATTCGCCGGTTTAATCGGTTAAGAGAGGTAGAACATAACGCATTTGCCGCTCGAATTAAAGGGTCCGTCTTGGGAGATAACCGCCCCCTTACAGAAGATCAGAGTAAAATAACACTACCTTTTGGTTGTGTTGTGTTTCTGTCAGTGAGTAAAGTTCCAGAGCTCCCCGATGCAGGGGATCGGGTCGGGGTAGGCAACGGTAGGATATTTTATCACCAGCGTCTTAAGACTATATGTTTTTGCCACCTCTTTAATATAAAAAAGCTAGTTCACAACTTCTAGGGCATCGAGCTTAATAGGATTTATACCAATCTATATATATATAAAACTCAAAGGCTAGTTCACAACTTCTAGGGCATCGAGCTTAATAGGATTTATATCTATCTATATATATAAAACGCAAAGCCCAAACCACTGGACGGATCTGGCTGAAATTTAGCATGCAGGAAGATGTTATGACGTAGGCATCCGCTAAGAAAGGATTTTGATCTCTTCTACCCTCAAGGGGATAAAATAGGGAATGAAAGCTTGTATGAAACTTTAACAATTTTAAACCGATCGAGCTGAGACTTTGCATGCAGGTATAAGAAGAATCATAGATGAATGTCATTGTGTATAATACAAGCCTGAGAATAAAAACTGTAGTCTACACTTCAGCTCTACACCGAAGCGTAGCGAGGGCGGGCCGCTAGATAGTTAATACATTAATAATTTATTTATTCATAGAAATGTATTTGAAAAACCTTTACCCCATTAATAATAAACAAACAATAAACTTGGATTAGTTACTCCATCTTTTGTCTCTGTTTATTGAATTACAAATAGCATTTGAGTGATATGAACAAAACACGGCGTTACTAGTCTAAGCTTATTCCTCTTTTATAAATAAGGGGGTTAATGAGCTGCTAGTTAAACAACGAAACACCTTTGCAAAAGTATAATTATTCTAATTATTATGAATTTGGTAAGAAAAAAATATTTCATTTCCGCATACATGTTCTTGTAAAATGTTATTTAGTAAAATACCTCACAAAAAGCAGTGTTTGCAAACAAGTACTTCATTACAAAAACTCTTTACATTCAAAAGGCATCTCCAAGAAACGTATGTTAAGCATCCAACAATATATTAAGCAAGGTGATTACAGTACAAACTGTGGTTGAGAGCTGCCACGAAATTACCGTCAGTAAATTCTTACTAAAGTGTTGGTTTACGTTCTTGTTATACTGCGTGTAACGAGGGAACCCGAATTAGATTGGCAAATAAATTTTAAAGAAGGAAAAGAGTTTAGAAGATTTTCACCTTATTAAGATTTCTTTCTTATTGTGCGTTCTCTTGTTTAAGATTATTTGTTATTATATTTTGATTGAAAAGAAAAAAATACATTAAAAAACTCGAGTTAATATTTTATTTAATGCACAACACCTACTCATTTTACTAAGGAGATAAATACAAATGCTTTATTTCCATTACGTATCCTATATCGTATTACATTTTATATCTACTATATAAAAATAAGTCGGGTTTTCCTTCCTGACGCTATAAGTCCAGAACGCACGAACCGATTTCCACGGTTTTGCATTCGTTGGAAAGGTCTCGGGCTCCGTGGGGTTTATAGCAAAGAAAATTCAGGAAAAATTATAAAAAAAAACTTCTTCTTCTTTTAATCACCAAACGAAATGTTACATAAAAAGAAGCCATCTGTTGGCGAAACGGAGTTCGCCGGGTTTGCTAGTAACTAATAAATATGAATAGGAATAGGTGCAGCGCAGCTGGTTTTAAGCCTACCCATCGTCAAATTTTTGTGGTTAGTTATATTAATTCAATTATAAATAGTCCATTAAATGTTGAATATATTAATTACAATGTCAATTTTTATTGGTCACTCAGTTACAATTTAAATAATATAGATCTTACATACAATAAAATAATAAAACATAATCCAGGTAAATTAATTAATTGAGTACCTATACAATTAATGGCACACTACTCACTTTTTATAATTGCGAGTTTTGCGTATTTAACTTTGCTCCTAAAGGGACAGACAATATTTTCAAACTGCTTTTGAATATTTAGCAGATACTTCTTGAATTTAGACTTGAATGAACTATGTGATTCGATCAGTCTTATGGGGTGGTGGTATATCATTCCAGCACTTAGTGGCCGCAAATCGTAAAGAGCCTCGAAAGGTAGCAGTTTTATGTATATATACGAGTATGGTACTGAAATGAAATGAAATGAAATGAAATGAAATGAAATGAAATGAAATGAAATGAAATGAAATGAAATGAAATGAAATGAAATGAAATGAAATGAAATGAAAGGAAATGAAATGAAATGAAATGAAATGAAATGAAATGAAATGAAATGAAATGAAATGAAATGAAATGAAATGAAATGAAATGAAATGAAATGAAATGAAATGAAATGAAATGAAATGAAATGAAATGAAATGAAATGAAATGAAATGAAATGAAATGAAATGAAATGAAATGAAATGAAATGAAATGAAATGAAATGAAATGAAATGAAATGAAATGAAATGAAATGAAATGAAATGAAATGAAATGAAATGAAATGAAATGAAATGAAATGAAATGAAATGAAATGAAATGAAATGAAATGAAATGAAATGAAATGAAATGAAATGAAATGAAATGAAATGAAATGAAATGAAATGAAATGAAATGAAATGAAATGAAATGAAATGAAATGAAATGAAATGAAATGAAATGAAATGAAATGAAATGAAATGAAATGAAATGAAATGAAATGAAATGAAATGAAATGAAATGAAATGAAATGAAATGAAATGAAATGAAATGAAATGAAATGAAATGAAATGAAATGAAATGAAATGAAATGAAATGAAATGAAATGAAATGAAATGAAATGAAATGAAATGAAATGAAATGAAATGAAATGAAATGAAATGAAATGAAATGAAATGAAATGAAATGAAATGAAATGAAATGAAATGAAATGAAATGAAATGAAATGAAATGAAATGAAATGAAATGAAATGAAATGAAATGAAATGAAATGAAATGAAATGAAATGAAATGAAATGAAATGAAATGAAATGAAATGAAATGAAATGAAATGAAATGAAATGAAATGAAATGAAATGAAATGAAATGAAATGAAATGAAATGAAATGAAATGAAATGAAATGAAATGAAATGAAATGAAATGAAATGAAATGAAATGAAATGAAATGTCATTTATTCAGTCTAGGCTGTTACAAGCACTTGTGTAGGTCAAGAAGCTACGCCATCGGTTCGCAAAACTACGGCGGGAGACCTTGTACTAAGAAGAACCGGCAAGAAACTCAGCAAGGGCTGTTTTTTTCTCCCTGTATATACAGTGTCGTCAATTTGAAAAATTACTTCAGAAATACGTCTGAAGTCACTTTCCATTACATCATCTAGAATATAAAAAGTTACAATTAATTTTATAGTTAACATTTTAAGTAATATATAGGAAGCGGCATTAGATAGGTACAATATTACTGTTATGAAAAATGAGTAATACCCATTTAATATCAAATTATAAGAAACACTATGTCCATGCATTACGATCATTTAGATAATCATCAACTTTATAATAGCCCTTATTCATAAGAGTATTTTTGATCTGAGATTTAAATTTAGTCAGTGGAAGCTCAATCAGATCTTGGGGAACTTTGTTAAGCAATGCAATACTACAACCCAGAAATGAACCTCTTGATTTTTGGAGTCTGAAACATGGAACGGCAAGCTTGTTCTTAAATCTCGTGTTAAAGTTATGGGTTTGACTTTTTTTTGCAAATTCATCATAGTTTTTTCTTATATATATTAAATTTTCATAAATGTATTGCGACGCCAGTGTTAAAATATTAATTTCTTTAAATTTTTCTCTAAGGGATTCTCTTGCCTTTAAATTGTATATGGCGCGAACAGCTCTCTTTTGCAGTATGAAAATACTTTCGATATTAGCGGCTGAGCCCCACAACAAAAGGTCATATGACATAACACTGTGAAAGTAACCAAAGTAAACTAATCTTGCCGTTTCCACATCAGTTAAGAGTCTTATTTTTTTAACAGCGAAAGCTGCAGAGCTCAATCTACTTGACAAGGCATTAATATGAGGATCCCATTGCAGACGAGAGTCTAAAGTAATACCCAGAAACTTTGTAAAATCCACTAACTCTACAGGCTGGTCATTTATTTTTATACTAGTATTAACCTGCCTCACATTAGGTAGAGTAAACTTAACGCATTTTGTTTTACTGGAGTTAAGTTTTAAATTATTTACCGTAAACCAGTGAAGGACTTCAGAGAGAGCACAATTTACTTCGTCATAACAATCATTTCCTCTTCTAGCTTTAAACAATGAAGAGGTGTCATCAGCAAATAGTACTGTCTCACACAAATCTCTTGTAAAGTGAGGAAGGTCATTGATATAAATAAGGAAAAGCAATGGGCCCAATATTGAACCCTGGGGCACGCCCATAGAAATGGGTGCTCCTGTAGACTCAGCTTCATTTATAACTACTTTCTGAATCCTAGGAGAAAGATAAGACTGTATCAGACTTAGTGAAATATTTGATACACCATAATGCTTCATTTTATTTAACAATGTTTCATGGCTAACGCAGTCAAACGCCTTTGATAAGTCGCAAAAAATGCCAATAGCATCGTGCTTACTCTCCCATATATCAAAGATGTGTTTGAGAAGTGCAGTTCCAGCATCAGCATCACTATTGTACCATACTCGTATATATGGCAGCGTGCCGTCCACGCGTTGCAACTTGTTAGTTGCAAGGTTGCAACTTGTGGACGGCACGCTGCCGATGGCGCCGGCGCAGTCAACAATAACTTAGACGCAGATGGTGGGGTTCGCTTACGTACGAGTCGTTGCGTCAGACAGGCGAGGTGCAGATGACTTCGCGCAGTCATGTTGAGGGATTCCATTTTGTTAAGAACAGGAATAATGCGTTTACATTTCGTTCAGAATACCTAATACACGGATTTTGTAGTCGTTGTTAAGTTTGTAGTAATATTATTTAATTTATCAAATTCATCCATAGATGGCGTTACTGTTATGTTTAATATTTTTCTATGCAAGTTCTGAATCACGGTATTTAGTTTGTTTTTCGAATACACTTAAGTTCAATATTATTTTGAAATAGACACCCTTTGCCACAGATTTCGTTGTTTTATTTATTTAAATAACTCACAGACTTTTTGAGATTTGAACATGGTCCTTCGTATTGCCGGATTAATCAAGGCACGAAGTTGATGTGTACAAGGCTATAGCAGTACTGATAGGGTAACGTATCGTTACCGAGAGTACTATCAGCGGATAAAGCAGTTTTGCGTCAATTGGAGGGAGGGGAGCACCCCCTGAAGCATCCGAGGTTTGACATGAGTTGTGAAGAAATTGTGAGTACAAATTTAGACCTTATTTACTAGAAGTGCGAAACTTAGAAGAAATCAATATTAGTGCATGTGAATTTGCGGTAGTGTTGTTCGGACTTAGAATAATTTTAAGAAAAGTGATCCAACGTGGAACCTATGCCGGTTTTCAGAGCGAAGTGTTAAAGACTTAGAAAATTTTTAAGCAGTTTGGACTTAGATTAATTTCGACAACTTTGGACTTAATATGAATATTTTTGTTAATTTGACAAATTTATTTTAGTTCTTAAATATTTTATATTATTACATTGTGAACATAATTTCTCTGTTAAATTGTAATAATGGCCGAAAAGTATTTTAAACTTCAGGAAGATATTTCTAATAAAATTAATAAAATAAAAACTAACTTCAAAAAAAGTCCTAAAGAAAGAATTACTTTTTGTTATGTAGAAACTCGCTTAGAAACGTTAGAGCAATGTTGGTCAAGATTTAATGACAATCATAATAAAATAGTTTTAGAATTAGATTCTGAAATATTGCAAGCTTCGACTTATCAAACAGTTGATTTGTACGAACAAACCGAAGAAGCATACTATGAATTCAAGTCATTGTTAAAGTCATTATTGTCAACATTTAAACCTAAGTCTGTTGAGGTAACCGAGGAATCTAAAGTCAATGAACAATCTGCTGTAAGCCTACCAAAGATTTCTGTGCCTAAATTTTCAGGCAAATATTCAGAATGGGTCAGCTTCCAAGATTTGTTTACATCCTTAATTCATAATAATTCAGGTATTGATAATGTTCAAAAACTTCACTATTTGAAAAGTTGTGTTACTGGTGAAGCAGAACAATTGTTGCGTTATATACCAGTCACGGCAGATAATTACGAAATTTGTTGGTCACAACTTGAGAGTCGTTATAATAATAAAAGGTATCTTGCAAATAATATTTTAAAGAAATTGACTACTCAAAAACCTTTACTTTCCGAAACTGCTAATGGTATTAAACAATTATTGGACAATACTAAAGATTGTTTATCGGCCTTAAAAAATATAGGTGTTGATGTCAGTAGCTGGGACATTATTGTTATTTACCTTGTTAGCCAAAGGTTAGATCCTGAATCACGTAAACAATGGGAGCTAAAAATTAGTGACTCTATTCAAGATTTACCTAGTTTCAAACAATTTGAAGATTTTTTACAAAATCGATTCAGAGCTTTAGAATTTATAGATAACAGAGTTCAAAAGCCAGAAAAATCTAATTGTACTCACGTTGCCACAACACTAGTAACCTGTAATTTTTGTACTGAAAATCACAGGTTAAATAATTGTAAAAAATTTGCTAAAGAAAATATTGACGCACGACGTAGCTTTGCCCAAGCAAATCATTTGTGTTTTAACTGTCTTGGTCTTAACCATTCTGTGTATCAATGTACATCATCAACAAGGTGCCGCTTATGTAAGAAAAAGCACCATACGTTGCTTCATCTCAGAAGTCCTAAATCAGTCACTGAAATAAGGACTGATCAGTCTGTGCATAGTGATGTCGGAGAAAGCTCCGGTTCATCACAATCGCAGACTTGTGGCGAGGTTCAAATTTCCCCAGTAGTAGCTTCTTGTTTTACAAGCTCATTGGGGCAGGTTTTATTGGCTACTGCCTTAGTCAAGGTAGAGTCTCACAAATCGAACTCTACTTTTGTTTTAAGATCACTACTAGACCAAGGGTCTCAAGCTTCATTCATCACTGAAGCAGCAGTCCAAATGATAGGGCTCAAGAAAATACCAGGCACTAGTTTGGTATCAGGTTTAGGCGGTGACCAAGCGACTTTGTCTTCAAAGTCGTCAGTATGGTTGAGAATTCAGTCTCGTTTAGACCCCAGTTTTACAGTTACTGTTAAAGCACATGTCTTGAGCAAACTTACGACCTTTCTACCGAGTAGTAAGGTTTATGTCCAAGTGTTACCAACACTTCCGTCCACTGAATTAGCAGATCCATTTTTCGGTACTCCGAATAAAATAGATCTACTTTTAGGCGCGGATGTATACAGCCAGATTTTATTGGAGGGTTTGATCAAGGATCCACTAGGTGCCGTTATAGCCCAACGGACAACACTTGGTTGGATACTTTCTAGCAAGGTACATCCCGAAAACAAAGACGCCAACCACTGTAAGGCATCTTTCAACGTAGTTAGTCTACATGTGGCTGAACCCAGTGAAAATGAACTTCTAAAGAAGTTTTGGGAGTTAGAGTCAGAACCATCTTTTGATAAGTCTAAACATCTTACACCGGAAGAAGAACGCTGTGAGGAGTTCTTTATTCGGACTACCAAACGTGATGATTCCGGCCGGTTTGTTGTAAGGTTACCATTTAAAACTGAAGACCCAGCTTGTTTACGTGGTAATTTAAATGATGTTGCACTCAAAAGATATTTTTTGCTAGAGAAGCGGTTTCTGCGAAATCCTGAACTTAAGATAGAGTATTCAAAAGTTCTAGATGAATATCTCAGGTCAGGTCACATGGAAGTTGTAAACTCTGAGTTTATACAGGACACAGCGGTATATCTACCTCATCATGCCGTTATACGCAAGGATAAGGCTACCACAAAAATACGCATGGTGGTTGATGCTTCTTGTTGCGATTCTAATGGAGCATCACTTAATAGTGATTTAATAGTTGGTCCGACACTTCAACCAACATTACGATATTTGATCATGAGGTGGCGCTGTTATCCTATCGGGTTAGTAGCTGACATCGTAAAAATGTACAGACAGATAAGGGTAGCAGATGAAGACGTTGATTTTCAGCGAATTTATTGGCGTGAAAGTCCAGATGATGAATTGCAGCATCTTCGATTTCTACGGGTAACTTTCGGCACATCTTCAGCACCTTACCAGGCTGTACGTTGCCTTCATCAACTTGCTCATGAAGAAGGCAGAGATTTTCCTTTAGCAGCTCCTAGAGTCTTAAACGATTTTTATATGGATGATCTTTTGTCTGGTTGCTTTACGGTGACTGAGGGGCTTCAAATTCATGAAGAAATGACAGCGTTATTGAAACACGGTCGTTTTCCACTCCAAAAATGGTCTAGCAATAGTACCGATTTACTAAATAATATTTGTGAAGATGCACGAGATATAAACCAGAATGTAGAGCTAAAATGTGACAATGTTATAAAAATTCTTGGTTTGAAATGGAATAGAGAAGCTGACAAATTCCGTTGTACAGTTGATCTTCCGTCTCTCTAGCTTCCTGTTACAAAGAGGAAAATGATTTCCGATATAGCGCGTCTTTTCGATCCTCTTGGTTGGATGGCACCAGCTGTCACTACGGCTAAAGCGTTTATTCAGAGGGCATGGTTGGCTGGTATAGATTGGGACACCGAACTTCCTCCTTCTTTACTTAAGGATTGGGTCCGATTTCGAAGCGAGCTAAATAAACTTTCCGAAATACGTGTTCCACGATGGATCCATTTGAGCAAAGATGATGGAGTTTTTGAGTTGCATGGCTTCTCAGACGCCTCAAGCATAGCCTACGCAGCGGTTGTTTACGCACGTATAGTTGATAGAGAAGGCAAGGTTCATATCCATCTAATTACATCCAAATCCAGGGTAGCTCCCATTAAACAGGTATCAATTCCACGTCTGGAATTATGTGGTGCACTGCTTCTCGCCAAACTATTGAAAGAGGTAGGTGAAATTCTAAATGTCCCAAGGGAACGGTGGCATGCTTGGACCGACTCATCAATTGTTTTAGCCTGGCTTAGGAGCCACCCCAGCCGGTGGAAAACATTCATTGCAAATAGAGTTTCGGAGATACTTAGTATCTTGGATGGGGATCAATGGTCACACGTTGATACTAAAGAAAATCCAGCGGATCCAGCCTCACGAGAAACGCAGCCTTCAGAATGCGTCCAAAATATTCTTTGGTACCACGGACCGAAATGGCTTTACCTGAAAGAAATTAATTTCAATAAAGAAGAAATACATACAACGGATCTAGAAGAGAAGAAATGTGGAATTAGTAGTAACACAACAATAGTTACTGATGAAAATGAGAACATAATGACTCGATTTTCATCTTTGCGGAAACTTACTCGAGATTTATCATTCTGTCGAAGAGTTCTACTGTGGAAGAAACCTGAAACAGAGAACACAAATAAAATTAATGCATGGTTAACGGTAAAAGAACTAGATGAAACTTTACTTACCTGTATTAAAATATGTCAGAGTCAGCACTTTACTGAAGACATTCTTAATTTTGAGAAGTCAGTAAACTTACCTAAAAAAAGTAAACTCACTTCTTTGTGTCCATTTTTAGACACAAACCAGATCCTTAGGGTTGGTGGAAGGATTCAGAAGGCTCAGCTCAGCGAAGATGCAAAACACCCTATAATTCTTCCCCATAAGTCAGATTTGACAAATTTGATAGTCAAGGAAGCACATGATAAAACAATGCACGGTGGGCCTCAAGCAATGTTGAACTACTTGAGGAGCAAATATTGGATTATAGGTGCAAAGGATCTAGTTCGTAAGTTTGTTCATGAGTGTGTTGCTTGTATTCGTCAAAGAGCAGAAACAAGACAGCAAATTATGGGACAGTTACCTGTGGCGAGGGTAACTGCAAGTAGACCTTTCCTTAGTAGTAGTGTGGACTACGCCGGTCCAATCAGTGTCAGAACCACAAAGGGACGTGGTCACCACTCCACGAAAGGCTACATATGTTTATTTGTCTGTATGGCTACAAAAGCAATACACCTTGAAGTAGTAAGCGATATGACATCCCAAAGCTTTCTAGCAGCCTTTAAGCGTTTTGTTGCACGGCGAGGTCATGTCGCCAACCTATGGAGTGATAATGGCACTACCTTTGTGGGCAGTGCAAGAGAACTGAGAGAACTTTTTAGCGCGGAAAGATCTAGTTATACCTCAGAAATAGTGGATTGGATGGCTTCTAATTGTACAGAATGGCACTTCATCCCTCCCCATTCTCCAAATTTTGGAGGATTATGGGAAGCGGGTGTTAAGTCAACGAAATACCACCTTAGACGGGTTATAGGCAATAGCACCTTCACATTTGAGGAAATGACAACAACTTTGTCACAAATTGAGGCGTGTCTTAATTCGAGACCGATTTGCCAAATCTCCAATCACCCTGAAGATCCAACTCCCTTAACACCAGGACATTTTTTTGGTAGGAGAACCATTGGTTCTTGTTCCCGACTATAATTATGAACACGCCAATATCAACAGTCTGAAAAGATGGCACTTGTCACAGCGCATGATTCAGGACTTTTGGCGTAGGTGGTCTCACGAATATTTGACACAGATGCAGCACAGATACAAGTGGTCTGACCAAGTTAAAGAACCCGAAGTAGGCAATGTTGTATTGGTCAAAGAGGATGATCTTCCACCATCCAGATGGCTCTATGGAGTTATTATTGAGAACTCGTTACGTTATAAGGGCAACGTCATTAAGCGTCCTGTTTCTAAATTAGTTATATTACCTAAGGATACTTAAAATAAGCAGACACTACTTCAGTGTCACATTGTTAATTGCATGTTAGTACTTAAGAAAACGTTAATATTGTCCAGTTTTTATATTTAGGTTTGTATCAAGATTCTAAAACATTGTCGAACAATAATTACGACGTCTATTGTACATGTTGTTATGATAAATTGGTGATATTGAGAAGCATTTTCAGTTTTAAATTGTTTTCTTTCCACTGTTTATGGACTCGGTCCATGTCGGGCGGAATGTTAAGTTTGTAGTAATATTATTTAATTTATCAAATTCATCCATAGATGGCGTTACTGTTATGTTTAATATTTTTCTATGCAAGTTCTGAATCACGGTATTTAGTTTGTTTTTCGAATACACTTAAGTTCAATATTATTTTGAAATAGACACCCTTTGCCACAGATTTCGGTGTTTTATTTATTTAAATAACTCACAGACTTTTTGAGATTTGAACAGTAATATATACGTTTACCTAATTTTTCAGTAATACAAGGTCCGTATACAGTATCACAGTAGTTAAGTTTCGATAATATTAATAATTCCGTAACTGAGCGCCGCGCTTCTAGACACAGATAATCACCCGCTTTATAAAAAGATTTTAATTTAGATCACTTCTTTAGTTATATACACACATCAAAAGTGTCTAGGGATCAACATATATTTTTACAATAACTTTTCTCCTGATTGATATTAATTAAAATTTTCTTTAAGGATTCATCAAATAAAGTGTTTTCGTTTGTCACAGTAACGATAAACCAAGTCACCTTTGCATTAATAAAGAAATTTGCCATTTTCCTAATAAAGGGATTTTTGACATTTGAACCACTAACACAAAAGTTCGAAAAAAAGACTGAAATAACAGTTTTCTCTAAAATTTTATTGGGTAACTTAAACAATTAATAATCCGTATTTCTACCGCGAACACTAACAACACAAGAACATCGGTTTGGCATACTCAAAATGAGTTCATCCAAATCACGCTGTGGAATGGCCGCCCATGTTCGTTGCAACAACAAAAAAAGGTCTTCTTGCGACTGGATACCCTCCACATTCGGCAGAGCTCTTCTCTGTAGCATATCCCATGCATGCTCAATCGGGTTCAAGTCTGGCGACTGAGCAGGCCAGGGCAGGACATTGATGTTAGCTGCGGCGAGAGTCTGTCTTACAACTCTTGCGGTGTGCGGTCGTGCATTATCATGCATTAACTGAAATAAGGGACCGATTTGCACTTGTAGAGGAACGATGACGTCTGATACAATCGTCTCAGCATAAATTTGAGCGTTGAGGTTGCCTCTGATCCAAATCAACTCAGTTCTTCCGCCGATCCAAATACCCGCCCATACCATGATGGTTCCACCACTATAAGGATGGACTTCCTGGCAGGATTTTAATCGCTGTTGGCGTCCAGGGGTTCTCCAGTGTCGTATACGTCTTGTATCCGGTCTCATACCAAAACGAGACTCATCAGAAAAGCACACGAAACGCCATTGTTCTTCTGCCCAATTTCTGTGTTCAAGAGCCCATTGATATCGAATCCTAGGATTGTGCATTGCTATAGGTGGTACCCGTAGCGGTCTTCGGGAATGAAGGTTCACTTCATGCAAGCGGTTTCTGACTGTTTGGTCGCTAATTAAGTTCCCTGAAGAGTGATGAAGCCTCACGGCTAACATCATGGCGGTTATTGTTGGAGCTCTTCGAGTTAAGATTTGAATGTATCGGTCTTGTCTCCGTGTGGTGCAGCGATACCGTCCTCCATGGCGCTCAGCCACGGTACCAGTGCTTCGGTATCGTGTCCAAAGTCGACTGATAACACTCTGACTTGTATTCAGAGCTAAAGCCACAGTACGTTGCCGGGAACCAGCTTCTATCATTCCCACGGCTCTGAGCATTTCTTCCCTGCTTAAATGACGTCGCCGCTCCATAATAACGTTGGTTTTAATCAGTAGTAGGGAAACAGTAGCACTAATAATGTCTTCAATGCGTTGTATGTTTTTATAGGGAAAATATTGACAGCTGATTTTCATCTTTTACTCGAATTTGATTCACAGTTCCTGATTCAAATTATGAAATGCACCAAAAAGGATCCATATAAATTTATAAAATCATAAATTTATTACAAAGCCACATCTCAATCTCAAGAAATCCGCATAAAAATGCTTGATCCCTAGACACTTTTGATGTGTGTATGTTTCTATAATTTATTATGTTAGTTACTATAGCTCATAAAACCTTGTTAGTGGGTAAACTCTCTAGTATGGTATTTGTCATAAAACTTATTGTAACCCAATAAATATTATTTATTTACTCTCTGTGCAAATCTGTTAAAATACAGCTCGCTGAAAGATAGACATCGAATGCTTATTTATGAGATTCAATCATCACATAGTTCAAGGGTACGAAATCCAAAAGACAAATTGGGAAAAGAAATAAAACGTAGTCTAATAAATTTACTAATTATGGTTTGAATCCATGTCCAGTCTCTAATTCGTAATTATTCACCTTCATTTGTTTTATTTATTAAACCTGAGGGACGGACGGGAGGGTGGAACCTTTTTCATTACAATAAACGCTTTCAGTTCTGATTTTATATAAGCCACGCCCGATGCGACGTGACAAATTTCGTTACGCGGTATTTACAATCTATTTTTACACCGAATTACCATTTTCATTATTTTAATTTCGTGCTTTTAATCTGTATAAAGTCACCTCACCACTAATGCGAAAAACGTGATAAACATTTTTCTTCCGATGTTTTTATTTTATTTTTAAGCACTTAACTGCTAGATGTTTAAATCTAAAGAAAAGTTTACAAGAGAAAAAATCCACGCGGACAAGGCAGTAGATGGGACTCAAACCCGCACCTTTTTTCCTCTTTCTAATTTTTACCTTTTTAAGGTTCCAAACCCAAAGGGTACAACGGAACCCCATTTGCTGTCACTCTGTCGTCTGTCTCTGTATCCACAAAAAAGACATAACAGAAGGTAATCTACATACAAAGTATGCTCGAGCAAGCCACACAGAGACATTCTAATAGACACGATATCTCGAACCACTTCAGACCACTGCGAGCGCGAGTGTCATCCGTTTGAGACATGCGTCTGTGAATTTTTTTGTGCAAAAATGGAGGAACGAAATTAAAGTTAATATATCTGTTCAGAAGACGGTTGTTTCAATTCAATATTAAGCGGTGAATTCTCATTTTTTTATTTGTTATATAACAAAAACATTAAAATTTAAATGATTTAGTTATTATTTGTTTCTTAGGTTTTCACGCACATCACTCATTAAATAAAACTAGTAACTAAGACCATCAGATACTATTAGTTCTTTTTGTTTGCATAATTTAACATAAGAAGGAGATAGAAAGCCTCTCTTGAGTTTGTTTCGCCGGTTCTTCTCAGGAAGGTCTCCCAATTTTGGAACCGGTGGTAGTTTACGGTAGTTAGGGTCAAATAAATAAACTCAAAATTACAAACAAGAATTTTAAATAAAATACTTTATTAAGTAAATTAAATAATAAATTCATACATAGACAATAAAATTTTTAAAATCTTCCAATGAAATAACCGAACGCTCAATATAATTCCTTCGAAGGTAGCTCGACAATTTTAAATAAAATCATTATTCTGACGATGCAGACCTGAAAAGGCTGCGAAACGTCAATAAATAAATAAAGTTTTCGTGCATTAACCCGTAAAAACTAGTTTTATTTGATTTAGTTATTACTGGTTTATATTTCCGTTCCTTCTGTTTCATTCTCGACAATCAATCAAACAACTAGATACGAGTGCCGTTAAGCAGTCCGCGCTGCTTACGACCGCTTGCGGCACACTATCCGCTAAAACATCCTGCGAATACCCTCTACACTGTTAAGAGTGGAACCGCGAGATCCCCGTTGAGGGACTTCACCGCTTCTCCGCACCCAATAGCCTCCCGGCCTAGCCGGGGCTCCACGGCAGGGATCACCCGGGGTATCGCGGGTGATCCCTGCCGTGGAGATCCCGCCGACGTACGCAGGACTGCCCGCGCTGGACCAATGTTTAAAATCCTAGCGCGACCGCCGCATGTAGGTATTCAAAGTGAAGTACATGCATGAGATGACCTTCTGTTATGTCTATTTTGTGCTGTTACATACGGAATGTCATACTGAAATTTAGGTATTTTATATAGAATGCTGGCCCGAAGCGGAAAATTTAGTAAAAAAAATTCAAATAAAAGTATTTGTCATCTTCTTTACTCCAGCATGTGACACACCATTGTATAGTCTAGAGCTCGTTAAATAGTTTATAAATAATTATTATTTTTTATTTTTAATAACAAAGAAATGAAGAACCGTCGTAGAGAGCATTTTGACCATTTTTGTTACGGGGTTTATCACAAAATCGAAACTAGTTAAAAATGTAAAATTTTGGTTGCCGTATGCTGTATTTATAGATCAATTACTGGAAAAGCCATTTTAAAAAGTACTTTGTAAATGATCATAACGATCATTTTTTTTCTTCTGGACCATACCTGGGAAAATTATGGTTATGGAGATATTGAAAGTCAAAGTCACAATTTTATTTTCAAGATTTTTACATTAATATTTTCAAAAAAAACTTTTTTTATCGATGCACTTACACACACGCACACACATACACCCATGCACATTCTTTGCTAGCGTCACAGTAGCGCGCCGCGCTATACATTGCGTAATGGAATTTATTTTTATTTTATTTAATTAAAAATACAAATGATTCCCACGTATAATATTTTGTAATATTACTTGTTTGGGTGTACGAAATGCGTAGTTTTAATCTCTGTCATAGCTTTATTTACATCCTGTAATATAGTGTCTAATGTTGTATATTAAGAGTACATTTTTTACCTTATGTGAATCATATATATCTGATTCTACTATTTGTGCCTTGTAAAATTCGAGTTGTTTTTCATATTTATATTAGATTACAATTCCACGATCAAATTCAAAAGTAAAAAAAGTAAAATTACGGTATAAGAGAGTATCAAGTCAGTTCGTAAGTACGTTATTATAATTTTGTTATCATACGATTTTGTTTGCTCGTATTCCATAATAAATGTAGGTAGCGTGATGGAAACACAATTCCTATGGAGATTTCATATTACTTAAAAAGAAAATAAAACATTGAAAACCCCAACCAAACCGACGACGTGAATAATACCCGAAACCTACCTACAATTATGACTACACAAAAATATTTCTTCTTGGTCCTAAATAAATACCCATGTAATTTAATTTCGACGCTTAGCATGTGTACTTACACCCAGAAATATTCCTAATTACATAACTAGCTTGTTTTAAACAAAACGGTTTGTTAATTCAGATTCATCATCAAAAATAAATATGAAGAAAATAGAATAATAACAAAGTATGAAGTTAAATATGGTTCATTAGAAAGAAAGGTTAGGCATTATCGAATTTGATGCTCGAATTGAAACGCCCGTCTAGGGAAGTAACCTCCACCTTACAAAAGACTACAATAAAATAAGTGTTTATTTGATAAGAATACTTCTAGAGCTCCATGAGGTAGGGAATTGGACTCAGGCCGGCAAGTAACTTTTTTTTACCAGATGTTAGGTAGGTATAAGTGGAGTCGCACTAGGCCACGTACCCAGCAAATGTCACACAACTGAAGTTTTGCTAAGCAGTAAGCATTTAAATAATAGATTTGTGAATAAGAAAATTTTACTACAATAAATTTCACGCGGTCCAGGCATCAGACGGGATTCGAACCCGGACCTTTCGCAATCCGGGAGGACGAACTACCCTTTTATGTTAGCGAGATCTTAATAGCCTCTGTAGTATTTCTCAGTCTAAAAAATACTTGATACTCTTTAGTTATCTGGTTATTATTAAAGACAAAGCTATTGCTATTGATTTCAGTATAGAAGTTTAACTATAGGGATTTCGATGAACCCTTGCCAAGATCAAGAAAAACTTTTAATAGTTGCCAAGATTAATCGCTAGGTCGTGTTCAGTGGAGCAAGAATCAGGAAACAATAACTTGAAGAACAAGAATAATACCTACCAAGTGTAAATACTATATGACATGCAACTTTTGTGTTGATACAATAAACTGTGATTAATATACATTATATTTACCAATAGGATTTAATTAGAAAATCGGAAGTACACTAAACAGTACACTCGCACCGGAGTGAAGTAATAAATAAATAAATAATTATTTCCAACACTCACACTAATTAGCCTAGCTCCAAAGTGAGCATTATAAGGCTTGTGTTATGGGATTTTACGGTAACGGATAGAATACATACATTGTACATATATATATTTTTATAGAAATACATATTAAACATCCATTACTGGAGTACACACTAACATCTGCCCCCACCGAGATTTGAACCCGGGACCTCTCGTGTCGGCGACACCTTGAAATAAATAAATACATCAATCTTCATTTATGGAAACAGAGGGGTTAATGTCAACCTTTTCTCTTACATTTCTTATCAAGCTAATAAGCTTTTAAACTCTAAAATTACGTGGCGTAGTTTTGTGAATTCTATGCAGTAAAACGAATGCATGATACACATAGAAATAACGACAAGTAATTTAATTAATTTAATACTATCAATAAATGAATTAAAACAATTCCATTTGGCTTAGCTCCTTTATTATGTAAACATTTAGTTGGTAGATGTTGTGACGGCTCAATACGACTCTCATACTTATTCCACACCTGCGATGCTTTGGTACTAAAATGCGGTAAAATTAGAATTATAATTGAATTAACGTTTTATTTTTAAATGACGTTCCTTCAGATGCACATTCAAATTTATCGTCTCCTACATCCTCTTATTAGCTTGTCACATTATCTGCAATCAAGCTATCGTATAATGTCTATAGAGACGCCGCCGCATAATTCACTAGGACAGGGCTAATACAAATTTCATGGCAGTCAAAGCTTCGTCGCGCAAGTGCTCAACTCTTCACTATGACCTACTTCTCTTAAAATTTTCAATTCGTCACCATACGTGTAGTAGAATTTTTATATTGCACGTACATTCGTATACACTTACTTTACCTACATTTCAGGAGGCTGTAGCCAATCCAAGGAAGAAGGATTTCGCAGCCAATTATTATTGTGATCTTGTTATGAATAATGGTGCCAAAGATTTACGAGGGAGAAGAAGAATCGGTCGGAAAATTAAGTGACTGTAGCTGGTGTGATATGATACGTATCTCAGTATTAAGTACTGACAATCATCTCAAATGGACAACACTCAAACTTACTTCAAACTCCGAACACTCAAAAATGACAATTCGTACAAAACTTAAATAGATCGAGCCATAACAAAACGCTAGTTAAAACAGTCCCCCCTTTTTCATTCGTAGAGCTCTGGAAATATTTGACCAACTTTTTAACTCCCTCGTTCCCGCTGGACGTTTTGACGCCGGCCACTTGACACTTAAATGCTCCCGGGAACCGTCCGCGAGTGGAGTCACTCCACCGCATTTATTATTATTGATTTTCATATTATGACTTGTATATGTAATCAATACAATAATTGTTTATTTCGTGATAATGAAACAAGGTTTTTAATGGTCTTTAGTCTTTAGGTACTATTAATATTAAAGTGTATAGCTGTACATTTTACAGTTTCTCGTTCATACAAAATTATATTAGTCACGTACACGTGGGAAAATTAATAGTTGAAATAGCGATCTGACCCTGTTTATTCTGAACATCTATGTATGGTAAAAAAATATATAGCAAAAAGCAGTAACTCACATCGCCCTTCCACCTAAAAGCGAGAATATAATTCCTTAAATTGTTTATTAATGAAGTGCACAAGACAAAGTCACGAACACTCTCTAGTATTATATGTCACTTCCACAAAAACATCTTACGACCGTAAAATAATAACAACCTGAACCAATTCAGTAGATATTTCCGAAGTCCGATTTCGGTAACGGTTAAATACGACTAACATTGCATGATAAATACTAAGGCTTTCGAAGAATCGGACTATTGTCATAATATCCCCGATAGTCAACCGCCAGTGAAAGGGAGAATATACTTCATTGAACGTATATCCGGCTTTTCCCGTCCAACTTTATGAATACGCGCGGTTAGATCGCAATAAATAAGTATGGGAGCAGTAAAAACTCTCGTCTCCATTTTGGTGATCCATATTACAATTGGTGAAACGCTACATTTATTTTTCCTTCAGAAATTCCTTCTTTTATGCTACCTTTTCATACTGAAAAAGGAAAATTGAGTTCCATAAATATACGATATAACTGTGACTGTTTCTTAGACTTGCGTGCCTTGCTTTTTCAGTTCAAGATTAACTGACTAAGGTCGCGTTTTTTCATCTCTCTCTAGTAAAATTTTGCTATAGTTATTGTCACATCAAATACATAGTACACTATACCTGTACAGATTTTAAGTGTTATCAACAATTCATATAATCTATGAATTGTTTATTTAATGGGTGTGTGATTTTATATTAGGTACTAATTACAGTGATCTTTTATTATACGTTGCTTATTACCTACGTATTTAAGGCAGGTGCATATTTTGCAATTGAGTGAAGTTACAGAAGAACGCGACCCACATAATCATAAATTTGAATATGAACAATACATCTGTTTATTTTCTTTGGAGGCCTAAGCAATGGTTTTGTTATGAAAATAAACCAACTCCGCGAAAATAAAAATCAAAGCCCGGCCAAATGCCTACTACGGCCGGCTGCAAGGTTATGTCAGACTCTTACTAACTAAAAGCTTCATCTGAAGCGATCATCCCCTCAGTAGGAGATGATGCGGTATAACTGCCGATCTTTTCAAGTGCTTATATACTTTTTATAAAAACGTAACGTTAGCGCGACTTAGAAGCCGTTACCGTTGGTACTCGCGATAGCGTTGTGGAACAAATTTTATTTTTATTGTGGTATTTAAATAGTTTTTTAAGATTTGGTTATTGCAAGGTTTTAAGGCTACAATAACATCATTTATGTCACTATTAAATTTTTCTTCTGAGAATTTTTCTATAGGTAAGAAAGGACACCCGGCATTTTGTGCCAAAGTTGTATACTTTTTTAATTTTTTTATCTGCGTTTCATAATTGGGTAACGTAGTCTGGCAATATTTGTCATCAGCAGCTAGCTGTCAATGTCAAATACGTAGGTTTGTCAATATAACCTCTATATGTAGCCGGGTCGTCAAGAGGAATAACGGATAAAAAGGCAATCACAGCAGAGAACATTCACAATCACAGTACGCGGGAGCGGATGCGAATGATTTTTTTGTTTGTATTTTAGGACTGTCAAATTGACATTTGGTTTTTTTATTTAGAAAAAGCAAAGGAATCATGGTTTTTACAGTCAGTAATATTTTGAAGTAAAATTCTGTCCCTTGAAGATTTAGGGTTTCCATATCAAAAAATATAAATCATTATATAACTTCTTTCCACGATTCACTAAAAATAAGGCAAAAGTAGTTTTATGTAGCAAATAATTTTGGCTTTATTTTGAGACCAAATTCAAAGTTTAGCATTTTTTCTATGAAAAGTGCCGGGTCTCCTTTTCTTTGTTCAAAGTTGAACGACTATTACTCTGAAACTAACAAGTCTATCTTGACAGTTATAGATTTTCTTAAAATTTCATGAAATGCACTATTACCATGAATTTTGCCAGGTTTTAAAGCCAATAGTTTTGCTTTTAGAAGGGGGAGGGTGGGACGCCCTACTTGAACAAAAAGTAGCACTTTAGAGTTCAATATTTCGCAAACGGATCCCTAAATCGAAAATTTGTCTGAGGAACCCCTAAGTATTTTTAAACGACCTATTTAACGATACCCCACATGATAAGGTAGACGATGAAAAAACATCATCCCCAGGTTACATCTATAAAAATACTCAAAAAAGTATCCCAAAATTTTATTCTACCATTTTGTCAGTGTAATTGACATACTTAACTTCACTTCACTCTAGTGATAATAGTCTCCTAGCAAAGCCGTTGACGGACAGACGGATATCACGAAACTATAAGGGTTCCTTGTTAGAACTACGGAGGGGTAAAATAAGATATTAAATTTGAGTTAGGTTTCTAAGCGCATAGCGTATTCATTATTATTTATATTATTATACTTACAATGTTATTGTTAATCTCGTTAAGTAACATTGCTTCAAGTTGGAACCGTCTTCATATTAAGATTAAAGGTTGGAACTTTTAATGAAATACACTTACAATATCCTTTGTAATTTTCTTAATTTATCTCAACATATAAACCAATGTTTGTTTTGTATAGTATTTCTAACAATCTGAATTCCTTATATTTCCCGGTTCCATATTAAAACTCCGTTCTTCAACTGAGGTCTTACATTGGCTTTGAAATTTAATTAACTTGATTTTGTGATGTGAGAGTCAAAGTTTCTGTGAATTTATTATCGGAATACATTTACTGCTCTAATATTTTTTTAAAACCTATGCATAATCAAAGTTGATGCCAAAATAGCTGCTGCAGTTCTTGCAAGATTTCAAGGTGTTCCCTACTCAGTGGTCTCGGGTTCAAATCCCGATGGGGCATATGTTTGTACCTAAGGTACAAATGCTCGTATCCATCATACAAATATCATGGATGTATGTATATAAATTTACCTATAGTTACAAATATGTATCAGTATTACATATCCGTTAGCTTATTTGTTTCCCAGAATACAAGCCTTACAGTGTTTACTTTGAGGCTAGACTAATTGGTGTGTGTTAGAAATATTTATTTATTTATTATTATTTATTTATACACAGATCACGTAGGAAAAAGTCTTTTGAAAGAAGCCTGTGTACGTATGTTAAAAGCATCGAGCAAGTTATACTAAGAAGAGCAATTCCAGGAGAGATTTATTTACATAATAGAACATGTACAAAAATAATAAATTTCAGAGGCAGACTGTACGCTGTATACAACCCCATTCTCTGAAAAGGGGAGTTTATTTTTAACAGTGTTATTTTTCCTTGAAACAAGGTCAACTGGCTAATGCTGACAAGTCAATACGAGACAAAGTATTGCCTCAAAAACAGTTTGACCTTACGGCGACGCATTTCACGAAAACACATAAATAATCCAGGAACAGGCAAGTGGCAATTGTAAACACATTCCATTTTAAGCGCTTTTCTATGGCTGCGCACTGGCAAGTTGCGCCTTTTTATCATTATAAATTGATCAGTACTATATTTTTATCACTAAACAGTAGGGACACGAAAAAAGTATCGATACTTTGTGGTATCGAGTACTTTTCCTTTCGATACCAATACTTTTGTACTCGATACTTTGTATTCGATACTTTTACTTAATGAGTAGTTTTTGGCAAGTATCGATACCTTTAAAATTTTGGATAAGCGCCTCATATTGATGGCAACGCCATCTTGTTAAATAATAGCAAACCTTCTAAAACGTTCCATACGGTATTTGACAAGTTTTAGGCAACGATCTCACGTTATTGACTAATGTTTATGGAGTCCGTAAAAAGTGGATATTCATCATTCTGTCGTGTATTTCAGTAAAAATAACCAAATCAAAAACTCCATTTTCAAGTTGCCGCGAAAACGTTTTTCTGGACAATATGGCGTCTTACTAGTGTGTGACGTCACACGACTGTTATTAAAACGTCAAAGGATACAGTGTAATGTCCCTTTGACCGGAAGTTTACTTGCGTGTAACGTCATTTTAGACTCCGCCAATCCCAAGCGTTTTGGGTTACGTGACTATAGATAAGAAAACTAATATTCTGTTCGTTATTTTGGCACTTTATTTTTAATACTGTCAAATGCCCTATTGCTTTGTTATAAAGTCAGTAACTGACATATTCAAATTCTTTCCAATCTGTGACTGTGTTTATTTTGCGCTTTGTTTTGTTTCATAGTTATTTATTTAGCGACCATATTGTTAGGAACTGTGATTGATTCGCCGTTTATTGTGCTTTTCGCTTGACTGTATTTAATTTATTCAAGTGTAGGTACCACTATTATTCTGTCTGTGCTGTGTATACCTATTTGAAACCACCTGAAAAAAGACGGACGTAACCTCTTCTATAATTATAATCTTGAGTGAAGCATGCCAATGGCAGCCGTTAACTACGTGTCAGATTCAACTTAACTTATGTGGGTATAATGTTTTTTAATGATTAAAATTCAAGAAAAGTAAGTTTAATTTGAAAAAAAATCTGAAAAGTTTCATACTTTTAAATTGTTTAAGATTACGATCTTTTTAATCAACATTTTAATTATGAATGTAATATTAATGAACACTTTTTTAGTGTCAGAAATCACAGCTATTTTATTTTCATTATATAATATAGCAATTTGTGAATTTACATGTCCTTTTTTTGTTTTTGATTATAATACTTTGAAGTATCGATACTCATGAGTACAGTATCGATACTTTCTATTCGACATCGTGTCCCTACTAAACAGCTTCTGCCCATCGATACCATAATTAACATCTCTTAATTTGGACAAAACGTATTTTTGTGTCAATTTAAACGTTCCTCCGCTAATTCGACACGTTACAGCGTGTTTGCTAACACCATAAAACACTCGTCGCGAACATAACGTACATTACAATGGATTTATGCACTCGCCCGTAGACAGAGACAACAAGTTTTTCAGTTGACATAAATCGTGGCCCGCCGGGAAGAGGAAGCATACAGGAAACTCGCAGAAGGCACTCTGAACGACGTTATTTATAACTATGATGCTATGAAGAGCCGATCGGTCAGCTAACGAACCCGGCTGAATTAAAGCCGTACTTAGGATTTATGTTGTAATCTAGCTACTAAATTTGCCACCAGTTGCTGTTGAAATATTTATTGAGTTTAATTTATTGGCGATAATAAAAAATCTTTTACTGTCTGTATCTTGGGTTTACATTTGTCACCAATGGGAACATGTGGGATATTTCTACACTGTTTGTTACCACTGGGAACATATGCGATATTTTTCCTATTTGCTATCAGTGTTGATGACTGGGAATAACAGAATATTTCTTAGCAATATAGTAAGAAAAAAGTTGGTCTACGTATTTCGCTTGATTTACAGTCTTCCGTATTTACAAGATATGTTAGTATCCTTCAGCTTTTTGGTATTATAAATTAGGCCATGTTTTAGCATGTTATGCACAGCAGGGGTGTAGAGGGAATCTTATATTATTTTCTATAAAAAAATATTTACATAAAAATACATAAAATACTCCATAAATTTCACTATGGAGTATTTTCTGTATTTTTTTTTTTATTTATGTAGAAATTCCTCCTAAAAGCACTGCGGACCAATTTCCCTTTTTTTATTTTAACCATTAGTCATTATATAAAACGCCGTTTTCGTATTGCAAATAAAATTATGGTAGTTTGTTGGTTTCGAAAAGAAAACACGTCACTATTCCCCAGATGTGAAAGTCATAGGGCGCAACGATATATATTACCCTGGGGACAATACATCCTACGTTTTTCCGCGATAAGTACCTCATACGAGATATACTGATTTATAAAGGTTGGAGAAAATATGTACGGTCACGGTACAAAGAAGAGCATTAATATATTACGCTCTTATTTTTATCCGTCAGTTAAATTGAAAATGTGAAGAAATATACTGGTTCTAATTTAAATATGCAATTCAAATTGAAAAATAGTATTACAATCACGAATTTGTCTTAACCTTTAGAGTGGGAGAGAAGAGAAATATATAAGAAACATATAAAATCAGTCAGCTGCTGATTTTCCCCGGCAGGTGGCAATAAAATACAATATTTGAAATTTTTTATTGCGGTGATAAGCTGGTGCAATCTTAAAATGAACTAATGCCTTTTTTATTTATTTATTATACGGGGCATATAATTTGACGACTCGACTGATGGTAATGCCTAGGCATTTTTTATGATGATGATTTCAATGTATGATTCAACATCTAGAATCTATAGACTGCGACAAGCAGACGAGCTTTAAAAGGATTAAAGGCTGGGGGTCGTTTGGTAACATAATACAATCTTCAGCTCTCTCAGTAATGTACTATTGTTTTTATTGTGTGTCATTCATACCCTTTTTACTAATAGGGAATATGCATGCTCTTTATTCAGTCTAAAAAAGTCGAAAAATAGTATAGTGTCTAAGAAAATTTAAAAAAATACCCACCTCGCACGGGCATTATAACGCGCGCTATTTTGGAACACTTGGATGTGCGTCACAATTCATCAACCTACAAACAAGATCAATACACTTACAAGATTCTGACATTTTGCGTTCCATTCCATACCTTAACTGCGGATGGAAGTTGTAACCTACGTCAATCGAATAAACATTATGATTCATACATTTTTGGTAAAAAAATAAAAGGCAGAGTGAAAAGTTGCACTCGGTGTCTAGGTGTGGAACGTGGCTTGGACAACTACACACTCGCATAATAATCTCGTTGACATTGGCGTTTATAGTGGAGGTGTGATTGATATAAACTCCACTATAACTGTCGGAATCTTGTAAGTATATATATATATATATATATAAAATAAAACAAAACCGGTCAAGTGCGTGTCATGCCGAGCGCAGTGTAACATTTCGTAGTTGCTCATCGACACCATATTACATTTTGGATAGAGTCTATATTTTAAACAATTACTTCGCCTAAGTCACTTTGAATATTTTTTTTCTAAGGGTTTTTTATAAGGGCAGAAATTTTCGAATATTACTCTTAAACTAACAAATCTATTTTAACCGTTATAATTTTCCTTAAGATTTCATAAAAAGCACTATTACCATGATTTTTTCCAGGTTTTTCAAGCTAGTAGTTTAGCTTTTAGAGGGTACACGTCGCCGTACACGAACAAAAATTAGCACTTTAAAGTTCAGTATTTCGCAAACCGATCCCAAAATCAAAAAAGTGTCTTGCAAACCCCTAAGTAATTTTAAAGACGATAAAAAAATAAATTCATCTCCAGGTTACATGTAGAGGAGCTACCCTAAAAATTTTTTTTCAATAAGTTATACTACCATTTTGTCGGTGTGATTGATATACATGTCTCTACGAAATTGCAGCTCTCTAGTACTAACAGTGTCCGAGCAAAACCGGGGACTTACGGACAGACGGACATGACGAAACTATAAAGGTTCCTTGTCAGGACTACGGAACCCTAAAAATGAGGCGTATCTGAATTATATGCATATTCCCTAAAATTCTTAAATTGATGTTTAAAGCACTATATAAAGAATACAAATTGATTGAAGGCTATAATTTCCACTAACCAATATTATTCACAATTTTATTTGGTACCGCACGAACGAATTGATTTTATTAGTGGAATTGGAAAACAAATTGAATCTAAGCCAATTGTATTCGAGACAGAATATAATTAAAATCAAGATGATAACATCAGTAATAATTATTTTAGTGCTCCGTTTGTACTTTTGTTTGTAAGCACGTCTCTTTTGAAAATTAATAATGGCATCATCATCATCAGATGGTGGATTTCATTATGGGTGGAATAAGGAGATTGGGCCATGACCCACCACGCAGGCCTAGAGAGGATTGGTGGATGCCAACGACTACAGATGCGCCGTGACCAACGGCTTAACGTGCCTTCTGAACCAAGGAGGTGGTCGAGATAATCAATTGAACAAAAGCATACCGTAGAATAATTAAAAAACTGATCAAGTGCGTGTCGCGCCATGTGCAATGTATGGGTCCATAGTTACGAGATTTTCGGGGTAGATGGAAACCGTGCTTATCAGCTCAGGGCTTGTACGGCCTGATACAATTAATAGCAATACTAAGCACCCAAGCGATTGATTTGAATCTAGATACAAATACTTGAGTTGGCGGATTGCTGGTCATCACTTTACACAAGAAAAAGTTTCTTCCTCATCATTGAAAAAAATTAAAAACCAATATACCTATAACACTGATTTTTTTACGGATTACGGATACACTCGGTACAATATAAAAGAATTCATGAGTTCAAAACTCGTCATGTATTTCCACCCTCAGTTCATAAACCTCTCTTACGAGCCATCCAATAAGAGTATAAAAATATAAGCTTTATCCTCTTGTAAAATTGGTCAACAAATTGGTATATTATGCTTGCAAATAAGGAAGCAAAATTGAACACAAATATCGCTCGAATGATATTTACGATATGAATGAATATAGCGAACATTAAAATAAGTATTTACACAAAGTGATCATCGCTCATTGATATCACAACGGTACATTTAACGGCGATAAGTGGGCGAATATCGCGTGATTGATTAGAAGCCTAAATAGGATGTGTAAGCTTCCCGAACGCGTTAACACAGTACAACTTGTGAAGGTCACGCGGAAACTAATCCGTACTTATCATGCTCGCCTTAATAAAGGTTAGAGTTGCCCTAATCACTCCCTAGAATCGGGAGGTTGTATAACACCTTAGTACAATGTACATACACGTTGCCTAAACCCACAGCAGCCACTCATTTCATCACTGTAACTGCCACTAATACTGAACATTATTTCGGCCGAAGAAAGCCACGTGAAATATATTTCGGACGTGTTGTTGTACATAACGAACACTAATAGTTTTGGCGGGGAAATGGAGGCGATATGTGTGTGATGCCTCTATATTTATTGGGCGCGATGGCTCCATCGATTTGTGGTTTCGTCAAGCTAATGGATATTCATTGGTTTGCTTCGTGCGATTTGTATAGTTTCATTATCATTCAATTTTGATGCGAAAGTTTGGGATTTACTTGTTTTTTTTTCGATTGAGTGGTTAACCATAGGTGAGTTCTGCATTCCATTAACTCTGATGTGGCGCACTTTACTGCATGGTTGGTCTCTTGCTCTACTAAAATTCTATCTCAATGCTTTCCAAATGACCTTCCCTGACCAGACTAACCTAGTAAGATGGGGAAAAGCCTCTGAAAAATCGTGCTATACTTGTTGTGAGGCAATAGGTACAGCTGGGCACATGTTGGTAGGTTGCAAGGTGCTACTTGATAGGGGTCTCATGCCACCATGATAGAGTACTTGAAGTCATATGAAGCTGTAAGTCTTGCAGTGGCTAGACCTCATAAAGGATTAACCACAAATAATAAAAAAATAACTTTATAAAAGAAGGCTCAACTTTTAACTCGAAAAGCAAGCCTTTCTCAATCGTGGGTACTGCACCTGACTGGACTATTTTAATGGATACGTATGGAAAACATTATAAAATACCAGAGGATATTGGTGTCTCGTCATCCAGGCCGGACATATTCCTCTTCTCAAGGCACATCAAACATATCGTACTAATAGAGCTTACTGTAACGTGGTAACTAACATTCCAAAAGACCACACAATAAAATTGATAAATATTACGATCTAATAAATGAACTCACTAAAAATGGCTATCTAGTTAATTTATATGCTGTAGAAGTAGGAGCGAGAGGTATACCAGCAAAATATCTCTATAACCTTCTAAAAGACGGGCCTTCTAAAAGACGGGCCTAGCCCGCCGAGAATTGCAGTAAGTTCAATTTTGGAATGAGTAACTCAGGCTCCTATCAAATTTGGCTAAGAAGGGCGGGCAACTCGGGCAGTGAAGGTGAGCGTAGTTGCGTATCTTAAAGGGGGCCTCTTTAAACCTACACCTGGGTCGCAGGTCCCGTGAACTGCTCAGAGTTTCTCTCTCCCCCATACGATGGACCCGGCAGGCGCAAGGCGCCAGGAATCCAGGGAATGCTAAGAAGTCTGTCTCTGTTAAAAAGAAATTAGACAGTTATTAGTTTTAGCTATTCAATGAATAATTTAGAGATCACTAAAGTCTCACTCAAACCATTAGGCTAGGAACTCGCGGCGCAATTTTCTTCCATGCCTGCCGCGGCTCCGGGACTGCAACTTGTGTAGAATGTGAAATTGTAGGTAAAACGCAAAAACAAAATTGACACGATTCACACCCGCAAAGTGCGCGGTTCTCTGCGGCACTCGATGCGAGCGCGGGTGGGGCGCGATCACCCGTAGATGCGGCGAGTTTCGCCCGATCTTGCTGCGGAATCGCAGGAAACTGCGGTCTCGTGAGTTTTGAAAATAAAACTGCGGTCAGAAATATCGAAAAATCGCTCTGTTAATTCTTAGCTGTAAACCTGAGAAGAGAATAAAACAAGGTCATGCATCAAGCAAATACTAAAATAGTCGTACTTTTAAAACTCACCTCTCCTACTTTTCAAATAAAAGGAATCCTGATGTGAAGGTAATTATTGTTGCAGTAAAATGTTTTTTCTTTCTTTTTATTATGTCGGCGTGATTTTGCGCCTCGACATCTACATAAGATAAGATAAGATAAGATAAGATAATAATACTTTATTGCACAACAGTAACATAAATAACATGAAAAATACAAATACAAGGCAAAACAATTACAGTTGCACAAAGGGCGGTCTTATCGCTAATCAGCGATTTCTTCCAGACAACCCAATGAGCTGGAAAAAGTAGAAAGCACGATAATAATAATGAGGGAGGTTGTGCGGAAAACAAGACAAAAGTTTTGTAAGTAGTCAATTGAAAATAATCAAAATAAACGCAAACTAAACATATAGGCATACACAGACATTCACACATATCGCAATATAATGCAACAGCACTACTACCGTAGCAATATTTTAATGAAAATTATGCTCATCTGACAAGAAATGCTCCTTAACTAGGGATTTGAAGCAGGATAGAGTTTGGGCACGCCTAATCTTTTCCGGCAGAGAATTCCATAGTTGGATAGCACGTATGGTAAAGGAGTGGCTATACGCCTTGGAAAAGTTAGGAGGTGTGAAAAGCAGGAGATTGTCAGATGAGCGAAGCGGAAGATTATGAGAAGAAGAAAGAAACTGAAAACGTTCTTTGAGATAGACAGGAGCTTTTGGATTGAACAGTATTGAGAAGAGTAGGGATAATATATGCAGATCACGGCGACGACGAATGGGAAGCCATTTCAATTTCTGCCTGTAATAAGAAACATGGTCGTACTTACGTAGACCGTAAATGAATCTGATGGAAAAATTTTGCAGACGTTCAAGTTTACTTAGAGAAATTGACCATGTTTGGCAACATGCTCGGTAGAAGAAACAATAATTAGGTCAAGAAGAGAAGGAGAACAATTAGGAAAATAATGAGTGGCATTAAGGGGGAGAATATTCATGTTACAAGCATTAACGAGTGACTTTAAGGTATTGGATCGTAGATCACCTTTTAAAAGACATGTATTAAAGTCACCCATTATAATAGAATGGCTGTAGGACGGGGTCAAATCTTCTAGTAGTTTCTCGAAAGAAGAAAAGAAATTGACTCTAAGAGAAGGGCTGTAGTAAACTCCCAGTAGAATTTTAGAGTGAGATAGAGTAACTTCAAGGAAAAGGTGTTCTGCAGTATCGGCTGGGGGGGGCTGCATTGATCGACTTATCACAGAAAATGAAATATGATTTCGCAGATAAATAGCCACTCCGCCATGAGATGTATTAGTACGATCATTGCGAATAAGCTGAAATCCAGGGAGAGAGTAAGAAGTAGATGGAAGACAAGGATGAAGAAAAGATTCTGAAACAAGTATAGCATGGATGTTCTTGTCAGAAAAGGTAGCAAGGAAGTCAGGATAGTGAGCTGCAATACTCTGAGCGTTGATATGTACAACATTGAAATTTTTGGAGACGTCTGACATAGCAGACTGGAGATTATCTTTTAAGGAAGGTAAACTGCAGAAACTATCATTACTGCTCAACCCATCAGAGGAGAAAGAGAGAGACAGAAAATCATTGCTATTATCACTGCCAGTAGCAGGCATACGACTGTAAAAATATGAAGCAAATATATACCTATAGTCAAATCAATAATATAAATATAAACTTACTAAAATACCTCTGCACTTGTTACCATCACAACCCACCAGCAAGAAAGCAAAAAATAATAATAAGAAACATATTGCACAAAACACATACTTAACAAAATAAAAATAAAAGAAACAAATACAAATTGCACATTAATCAAAATAAATGAAAAAATAACCAAGCGTTAAATGTAAACCGAAGAACAACACGAATGCGATAACTTATACATTGATATGAATACAAGGTGTAGAGAAACGTAGGCCAACAAACACAAGACATCCAGAAAGTAAAGTAGTAAAACGAAAACAGCAAAAATACATTAATACAGGGATGCGCTCCAAAACCACACCCCGAGAGCAACTTATTACGCTGTAATTTCTATTTTTGATACACATATAAATGTCAAGTTTGACATTTATACCACCATACAGCCACACCGGAGCGGAGGTTCGGAACGCAGCCAGTGTTATTAGTTTGACGTGCAGCTGTCATAGTAGTGTTGACAGTTGTCATGCATGACACTGACGTTCCAACAACGCGTAACAAAACATTAACAAGTTTCTAACTTTATCAAATCGGGTATACAACACAAAAGCATTAAAATGGGTAAAGTTGAAAAAATACTCTGAGAAATAGAAAAAAGCCAAGTGTTAACGAAAATAGCGTACTCACAGAGACATTGCATATTACCGCTGACGATAATGTATAAACGTTGGTGAAGTGCACTTTAAACATATTTACTTTCTGATAACACGTCGTTTAGACCTGTCTTGCACTTTGGAGACGGCTAAGACCTCGGCTGGATTATCAATTTTATCCCCGACTGTTTCTTCTGTTTTACTCTCCGATACCGAAGACACAGGAATCGAGACCGGAATCTTGTCCATATCGTTAAGACAATTCACCCGTTGTCGTTTGTTGTCTGGATCCAATACGTAAATGATGCCACCCTGCGTCCAGCACCTGTTGACACCATATCTCTTCCTCACCGTCATAAACAGAGAGTGGCGTTCACTTGTGAGGAACTCGGATAAAGTTACACCACTACTCTTTAGCAGTTTTTTGGCAAACCAGACCTTGTTTCTTACTGTTGCATCAAAGAACTTGACCAAAATAGGTCTGTGTTTGCCATCCACAGGTCTGCCAATTCGGTGAATACGACCAATATCCTGTCTACACAGAGAAGTTAGTTTGAGTTGATGGTTCGCCAAGTTGATAAACAAATCTGCCACGACTTCATCCTTATGCTCAGCCACACCATACAGAAGAAGCATGCGCCGCCGACTCCGCATTTCGCGTCGATCAGCTTCCTTTGTGAGAAGTTCAACTTGCTTGTGCAGCATATCTAGTGCGGAGACTACAAAAGTGCGGAAACTTGCAAAGTCCTCTGCTAGAGATGAAGTAGTTCCTGAGGCAGATGGGACAGTCCGTTGAAGCTCTGATTGGAATTCAGCCATCCTTGTGTTGAAAAGTGCAGACATTTCTTCAATAGATTTCTTGACTAAATCCATGATGATCAATGTGGCTGTTGGTAGTGTTATGTGCAGTGTTCAAAGAATGGAAGTTATTTTGCTGGTAGGTTTATGTGATTTACTCAATCATAAACAACTGTGACTATGTATAAAACAAAATTAAATACTTTAAATTAAATTAAAAACTGGGAGCTCAAAAAAGTATGTTTACTTCACACAACTACCCACAACTTAAGAGACAAGACGCTACATAGTGTCTGCGTATTAAAAAGAGCTCTTATTACTCCAGTTAACTCAGCTGCAACATTATTGTGCCTTCTCTTCCTGAAGAGCGGCTTTTTCTGCTGGTTTGTTGAGTTCTTGTATCTAAATGATTTCTTCGTATATTCGATAAATTAGTCACCTGCGAGAGTATACACATCTAATGAGTAATCTTTATTTTCAAGGCATAATTTTAATGGCAACTTTACACGCTTTGCTTTAAAATAAATATTTCTAACACTCACACTAATTAGCCTAGCCCCAAAGTAAGCACTTTAAGTCTTGTATTATGGAATAATAGGGTAACGGAAAGACATAGATATAAGTACTGATACATATATAAATATATTTATCTAGAAAAAATGTTTAAACATCCACGATTTAGGTACAAACAAATGCTCGAATTAATTTACACTAAAAATTTCCCCACCAGGGTTCGAGCCCAGGACCTCTGAGTAGGCGAGCTACGGAAGTCGTGTAAAGCGTTGCTTTAGGAGTATCATAAGAATCAAGTCTGTTTAAGATTTTTGTTTACTTTTTAACATACGTAAATAATCTCAAATTCCTTTTGAAGTAAATATAATAAAATTCACCGACCGCTTACATCAACATCATCATATCCTGCTGACAACCGCTTGCGTCATCAAATTCCAAACGATCAGAATCGTTAACAGCATTATTGCGTGTAGTATTTCAGCTGACGCAGCATAACAAGAAAAACGCCAGAACTGCTGCCGATTTCTTTGTTCTGCGTACAATCCCGATTACTGGATCATGAGACCTCGCACTTTGGTCGGTATCGGGGACCGAAGCGTTTATAAATCATGTTTATGCGAGATGCAGCGCTGAGACCGGCCGCCTATGCCGTGCCATGCCGTGCCGTCCGTTGTTCAGCGCACATTAATTACAGCCACCGCACCCTCGGTGAAATATGAACCTGCAGCGATATCAACCATTGCATTGTGATGTTGAATTATTTATGAGTAACTGAACGGAAAACGTCTATAACGTTGGATTTAGAAACGACGCATATTGTGCGGGCCGCCCAGTGGAGCGATATTCATTAGTTTGTCGCTTGGCATTTTGCATCACGTATGCACTAGAGAGTCTAGTATTCAACCAAGGTTTCGTTTGCTTAACTCAGTGTTCGAACATTGAACCAAGTATACCGACTTCGAGTTTTGTAAAGACCAGTAACCACGTTGATTTTAAACAAATATTAATATCAATAAGCTTTTAGATTATTACAACACTTGTTACGTCTTGGACATGGATTACTTAACTTATAGAAAACTGAAATAATTGAGTTTTCTTATAACACTCAAAAATTTTGAATAGAGGTAGTTTTACATGCGGTTGGCTATGGCGTCCTCTTTAATTACGGTGGGTACCTACCGTGATTAAAGAGGGCGCCAACAAGGCATTTTTTAATTTGGTGATACATAAACCCATTTCATTACCACCCGCCATGGCTTGCCGCATGTAACAGTACCTCAATTCACAAACTTATAAAATATATTTTTTTCTGTCAAAAGAAAACTCAACTAGATACTTATATTATAAAATGTCAAAATGTGAAACTCTTACATTAACTTAAATTCGGCCTATGATAAATTTCTAGAAATATTTAAACTGATTTTTGATCTCTGTTTTCCTATACAACGGTATAAAATGGTATAAAAATATCATGTAGGAGAAAGCGAGAGCTACAAAAAGCAATATTAAAACAAAGAAATCTCAGCAATATATATATACATATAAAAATATAAAACGAAATTAAAATATGTGATTCCTTATTCTAAAAGGCAGAGTAATTTTAAATATATTAGGAAAAGTACTAATAAAGCAAAAGCCACATGGGGTCTAAAAAATAACGACATAATTTTAAGTCAACCGCAAAACATAGCCAACTATTTTCGTAAATGATTACTATGTCAAGCTAAACGCAAATAATACAACCCATAATATAATCAATACATTCCCAGTAACACCTCTCTGACTAATAGCATATTTCTAAAACCCACAACTTTAATTGAAATAAAAGACTGCACTAAAAAGCTTAAAAATAAAAATAGTTGTGGATATGACGGAATATCAATTCAAGTAATAAAATCAAGTATCGATATAATTGCTCGCCATCTGGTTTATTTAGTAAATATTATGATAGAAAAATTCTGTTTTCCTGACAGTTTAAAAATTGCTATTATTAATCCTATACATAAAAAAGGACCTCGGGACTTGGCAAGCAATTACAGACTAATTGCTCTACTTCCAGCATTTTCAAAAATATTTGAAAAGGTTTTATAAACTAGATTGATTGAATTTATTGAGAAGAATAATATATTAAGTAATAACTAATATGGATTTAGAAAGGATTTGTCAACATCCTCGGCTGTCTATAGCTTTTTAAAAAATAATGTGCAGCCTTGTTCATTGATATGTCACGTGCCTTTGATTGCGTTGTTCATTCTATTTTGCTTAAAAAACTTGAGCATATTGGAATTCGAGGTTGCGCGTTAAAACTAATAGAGTCATATCATTTTATTTATCATTTTCAAAAGAATGCAAACAGTAAATTTGACATATTTGGATAGGAAAACAAAAACTTTGCAGGAAACTCAATCAGAATATCAAATAAATCCAATAGGTGTGCCGCAGGGCAGCATTCTAGGGTCATTATTTTACCTTGTCTACATCAATGAGCTACCAAATATTATTAAACATCTATGTACAATGTATGCTGATGACGCGACTATTTTATTTCTTAAAATGACGATATGTGTAAGAATGACTTTGAAATTAATATATCTCTGTCATTACAAAATCTGACAACTTAGCTTAAATCAATCAATTTAACAGTTAATTTAATAAAAACTAACATTTTACAACTGGGAAATTATAAAAAACCTTTGGACCTTATAATTGCGGTAAATGGCACCGAAATAAAAGAAGTAGAATATGCTAATTTCCTTGGTATTACCATAGATACTCACTTGAATTGGAAAAATCAAATAGAGAAAATTAATGACAAAATAAGTAGTTATTGTTACGTCCTGTCAGTGTTGGCCGATATATCATCCACTGAAGTAGCATTAAATGCTTATTATGGTAACATATATTCCATATTAGGCTATGGAATCATATTTTGGGGCAATTCTGTTAATGTTGAAAGTACATTCCTATTACAAAAAAGGTGTTTAAGAATAATTTTTAATAAATATAGTGACGAATCAATGCGTAATATTTTTAAAGAAAAACAAATTTTAACATTGACCTGTACGTATATATTAGAAATGTGTAAATTTTAAGATGTCATATGTCTGAATTCCCAAAGATCTCTGACAAGAGAGCTAGAATAACCCCAATGAGACGTGAAGACAAATTATATTTACCTCGATCACATTCAGCAATTTTTGAAAAAAGTTCTTATGACTTCCTTAATATAAGTTTGTAAGGTCCCTGAAACAATGGTTATTATATAATGCATTTTATAATCTAAATGAATATTTTAATAATAATGTTTTGTAAAAATGACTTTTGCATGCCCAATCAGCTAACATCTAGCAGTATCACTAAATGTAACAGTTTTCCAATAAAGAATTATTCTATTCTATAACGTCGCCTAAAAATTTCGCGGCTGTTGGGAAAAAAGATGCTTTACGTTACTGATGCTGATTTTCAATTAAGTTTCTTGATATTTTACCCCCCTGCCACGTACGTACCTAAAAATCATCCATAGAGACCTTGTTCATTTCTATCCTTACAAAATCAAAATTACCAACTCTGTGTTAAGCCAAATATTCTGGAATTTTCTCAACAATTCGTATATAACAATAGAAGTTATCTTCATAAATAAATTGCTCTGAAAGGGAGAATCTTATGAGGATTATGGTTGCTTTAGGTAAAGGCTCAGTAAGTTACTTAGCAAAGATGGAGATTATTAGTGAAAGTACTCTTTGAAAGGATTAGTCTGAAGCAATGTCACAAGTATGAGTGAATACGACAGGCCGATAATGACAGAAGGTAATCCGATGTATTATGGAGTCAGATGGACTTGTTTCTTCAAATGGTACCTCATATTATTAACCTTTCCTTAGTCTATTCACCTAAAATCTAGTATCATGTGCTTTAGAAAATATACTTTTATTAAGCTCCACGGGGTAGGGGATTAAGCTCAGGGTAGGCAACTGCGCGAGTGATATTTTTGGTATCGCAAGTTTTATATGCTATGATGCCGCTTACCAACAGGTGGGCTATACGCTTGTTTGCCACCTTTTTAACCTAAAAATTGGCGCTCGAATCGGTTTAAAAATTATAGGAAAACTGCATTTCCGAAATAGTTCGGAGATGAAACATGTCAAAGAACTGGTCCTTAACGAATCAAGGAAGTCATGGTCTTCAGAACGGTGAATTCTGCGTCAGTGTACACACCTTTACCTATTGCACAGTAACAAACACCAATGAAAGTCTGTTCTTCTTGTCTGTACCTTGAGTATATTTCGAAGCTATTTAAACTGCCCTTCCATCGTGGTGTTGGAGATGAGATTTAGCATAATATAAGTGTTGCAGATTTAATTTTCTATACCTAACTGAACTCAACGCATTTGAAAAATATTTCCCTGGTATTAACAAAAGTACCTCGCAAATGTTTGATGAAAACAATGCTCCGTATAACGCATGTACTTGTTCACTATGTATACCTACTTTTGAGGATTTAGAAAAGGCTCCTCCTATAAAAAAGGGCTACCTTCATATTTAACACGTAACCACTCGGAATAACTGCCTGTTATTCCAAAAAGTATTTAATGAACTCAGGATGTAACAGGCATGTCGTAATTAATCCTCTTTTTTCAGATTCTGCATAAAGGATGACTCACGCTAGACCGTGTCGGGTCCGAGCATAGAGTAACGCGGCTGACGCGGTCGACGTGGCCAGGAGGGGAGTGGGCATTCACAGCGTTCCCCTCTGTCGATTTTCCCCCGCTGTTGGGCCAGCTCAAAAATAAAATTAGTTGCACGTCTGATATTTCACTAGACTGAGTCAAGTCACGCGAGTGTATGTTAGAGATCAAAAATGCCAAAATGTTATGTAAATGTAATTTGCTGTAAAACATATCTGGAATATTAAACTTACAAAAGCATGATATTTCATTTCACATATTTAACCACTTTTAAATACAAAATTCATATTATTTTGTTAAAAATCAATCGTCGGACTTGTATGACAAGACAATTGACTCGCCGCGCCGGTACAAATTTCAGATCTGTCAATAAAAAATCTTAAGTATCATCTATGCTTGATTTAGCCCTGTAATTTATTATGTGTTTGTATCGTAATTACAATTTCGTTTTTGCGAAAGTATATTGGACTGCATTTGTGTGCATATTCCTACCCCCCCATGCAAAAAGCGGGAGAATGATTTCAGTAGTATCATGTCATTACGGCTACTTCCCTCCTTGCCATATTGCTCTATGGGTCCGAACCGAGCTTCGGCCGTACTACGGCACAGTCACCGAGCCGGTTCCATGCCCGTTTACAAATTTACAAAGACGGGCTTCAACTGAGCAATTGCTTTGGCGCAGCTCGGTGACACTGCATTCATTGAACTGAGTCACGGCGTGGGACCAAGTTGTTTCCGAGCGTTGCTATTAGCCGCTACTCAGCCGTCACTCGGTATAGCGTGAGTGCGTCCATATAAAATATATAATAATATAATATTAGTTGACCGTGTTACGACCGACGCTCTGCTTGGACCCGGCACGGTCTAGCATGAGTCATCCTCAACAGGTTAACACCCTCCCCGTTGATAGGCCCTGAGGCCGTTTAAAATAGTCTCCGTTTTCATAATGGCCTCCTTTAAATCGTCGGGAGGCCTAAAACGGTCGTATAAATTCGAATCCGGCTAATGGTTCCATTTTGAATTGAATTCGAAATTTAAGTTCGTACGGTGAACGTCAGGTCAGGGGTAGGGGTAATTTTAACGGAATTAGCGTCATTTGTACAGATGGCAATCGTTAAAGATGAAGATAAGCTGGATGTTTGAATATTTTAAGCAATAGTGTAGCGCTTTATTGATTAAATAATAGATACATATAATAACAAAAAATAAAAAATACTTTTCTGGTTTTATATTTGTTAATTTACAATCTACTTAAATATTAAATAATTTACAAAATAAAAAATACGTCACCCTCAGCGCCGCCGGCCGCCGTCAGGAATGGTGCCCAATAGGCTGGCCGCATTGCCACGTTGGACGGCAAGGCTGATCTGTGGACCAATATAGCTGCCAGCCTTTTCAATCACCAGTCACCTGGGTGAGCCTCTTTGATACTTCTTTAAAAAGGGGACGAGCGCTTGGTGCCTATAGGCCCATAGTCTCAACAGCAAACGGCACAAATATGTAGTTCTCATTGAGAGCTGAATATATGCGCCGCTTAGAGCCTGAGATGGATACATAAAGCCTTACGTGCTCTAATATGATTTATCCTGGTGCTAAGTGACTTCCCCTCTCATGGCACCAACTGTAAATGATATTTAGTGCCCTATGGGCTTATCTTAAATGAATAAGTGCATAGGGAGCTTATGCGCCCATTCAAATAGATGTCCCATGTGTCTAGCTGAGATAAATGAAGTGATTCAATCGCGTCAATGTCGTAGTCAAAATAATAAAAATTGTGATCATCTAGTTATTATTGAAAATTCCTGTGTAATCAATACCAATGTATCAAGTATATAAAGGACACTACGTTGTATTTGTTATAAAAGTGCTGATATTTTTTTTTAATACATACAACTCTCGAAGAATCTGGATCCAAAAGACTGCTGCCGCTGGTAGGTTGCTATTTGGAACATCTCTTAGAGAAAAATTTAAAGAAATTGGAATTTTGACTGTTGCTTCTCAATTCATTTACAATTGCATACTCCTCGTTAAAAATAATATCAATTTGTATACCAAACACAGTAACGTACACAATTTTAATACTAGGAATAGAAACAAGCTTGCATTGCAAGCCTACAGGTTACAGAAGCTTTACCGATCTTTTATAGGTCAAGGTATACATTTTTACAATAAAATTCCTGATGCTGTTCTTGAGTTACCCATAAATGAGTTCAAATGTCACATTAAAAGTTGTTTAGTTAAGAAAGGCTATTATACTATTAAAGAATACTTGAATGACAAAACTGCATGGCTGTAACTGCAAAATTGTTTTGTATTTGTTTGCAGTGTCGTACAGATAAATTACCTGAACTCTAAGTAACCATTTTGCAGATTGGTTTTAGTGGTTATGGGTAGTCATGCTCTCTTAAAAATCTCTTCAGCGGTGTCGTGTGAGGCGGGTCGTTGCGTTCCCTAAAATATGGTTGAGCGAAGCGATGGCTGGTTCATGCGTCATGCTCGTGAACGGGTGCTGCCAGCGGAGATGAGTCTGCTCTATACTACTTTATTATTGTAATGATAATTATTATTAAATTTTGATTGTATTTTACATTACACAAATTGTATTATACTGTATGACACAGCAATCAAAATGTAAGTGAACATATATTATTTCTCTGATAAAGATTTAATGGCGGTGTGGATTCTGGTATGTTTTTCTAGACCTGAACTTGGTTTTGCAGCGGTGTATCCTTGTCATTCTCTATACAGACTGAAAAGGGGGGACTGATGTTGGATTTGGTTTTGGGTTGGGAGAGTATTGCCAGAGTCGACAACAGTGTTTAGGTAATCACATGCATGTGTCCTGCCGTTGTGTTTATAGTTTGTTATAATAATGTACACTGGTACCTATATGTATTTTTTTTTTCTATTTTAGCTCATGCTCATGCTCTCTTAAAAATCTCTTCGGTGGTGTCGTGTGAGGCGGGTCGTTGCGTTCCCTAAAAAATGGTTGAGCGAAGCGATGGCTGGTTCATGCGTCATGCTCGTGAACGGGTGCTGCCAGCGGAGATGAGTCTGCTCTTAATTCACTGGGTACTATTAATCGTTGTTCTAAACTTTAATCGTTCATTATTATTATTTTTTTTGCCTAAACGGTAGGACACGTCATTCCTAAACATTCCTAAACTTTGTTAAACCATTTTATTTACATATTTTTATTTTTTATTTTATAGTCATAATTTTTATATTATTTGCATTTTTTTTGTTTGTAATGAAAAGTGACTTTATGAGTTACCTCATATTGAAGTCATTTTTCAATTTGACGACTCTGTATATAATACAGGGAGAAAAAAACAGCCCTTGCTGAGTTTCTTGCCGGTTCTTCTCAGTACAAGGTCTCCCGCCGTAGATTTGCGAACCGATGGCGTAGCTTTTCGACATTCACAAGTGCTTGTAACAGCCTAGACTGAATAAACGATATTGAATTTTGAATTTTTTTTTTTGAATTTTGAATTTTTGAATTTTTTGGATGGCCTTAAGTTTCATTTATTTTATGTCAATTAATTAACGAGTCTCTAATTGCTTGTGACCTATTAAGAGAGAGAGAGAACTACAAGGGGTGCACCCTTCGGCCGTCTTCGAAACCATTGTTTCGTATCTGGTTTCGATGAAAGAATTATTATTCCCCGTACGTAACTAGTTTCGATGAAGGAATATTTTTTTTATTAATAGATCCTTACCTGGTTTCAATAAATTCTGATTTGAATTATATAAAATTCCTTGTATATAGGACAAATAACTCCTCCGTGTAAACTAGTTACGTACAAGGAAAAATATTTCATTCTTCGAAACTGTAACAAAAAATTCCTTGTACGTAACCATGATACATCAACGCGGTTTCGTATCAAGAAGAATAAGTCCTCCATCGAAACTAGTTATGTACAAAGAAAAAAAATCATTCATCGAAACCAGTTACGGAACTACAGTTTCGTAGACGACCGAAGGGATTTGCACGAGTCATAAAGCAGATAAAAACCAGTACATGGCCTGTGGTTCACGACGATTCAGGTCGGTGTTCTAAACAGGTTCCTGATTTTATATCCGATAATCAGTCAAGACAATGTATATTATTTATTCAATCGTCATTTATTAAAGCATAATGAAAATATTTCTATATATTTTATTGCTATTCGAAAGGCGTCGCAGTTTTTATTACTCTCACGTGTCCTTTAAACAATTCCTAGAAATGTCTAAAATAATAAATCTCAAATAGTTGTTAATTGCTTACGAAGTTTTACGGAGTATCAAATATCGTATTTTGTTTTGTAAGTTCATCATTAACAACTAATGAATACAAAAAAAGGGGAACTTACAAAACAAAATACGAAATTTGATACGCCGTAAAACTTCGTAAGCAATTAACTATTAATTGTTTCCGAGAGCTGTTGTATTATATTAATGGTCTAGCTTGTGAAAGCTCATCCTTATCATATATTGAAAGATTTTCAGTGCTTATTTGGCATGAAAGACCATGGTGTCCCAACTCACCGACGCGAGTACCGCAAGGACAGCGATTTGGATGATTTGTCTTGACGCTAAGTCTAAGCGGTATCACAAAAGACAGAGTGCTCTTTTTAAGAAAAAATCCGATATTGGCTGAAGGTAGAGCTTGTAGCCAGTAACCAGACTGTCTGAAAGACCGTAAAAAGGCGAGCACGCACAGTGGCGCTTTGACGCTAAAAGATCGCTGAAAACGCAAACAGAGTGGCTCGTCCCACTGCCTCTGAGAAGATAAAGAGGATTGTGGATCTTCACCCCGCCATGCCCAACTGCTAACTCCACTACGCCCAAAAAAGGGCATAATATTTTATTGAAGAGCTCGGCTGTATCATATGCAGAAGTCAGAAGGCAAAATTTAAAGTAATAATCATGTTTATTTTTTTAACACACCAATTGCACCAATTTCAATATCATAATCTATCACATAACACATGTGTGCTTTAATGTAAAGTAAAGCGCACGGCTTATTATGTTCCGTCTAAAATCTTTATACTTTTTTAAATCTTAGCAAAGAGGTTTTATGTCAGAAAGGTAGCCAACATTAATAGAATTAACTTTGGGAGATATAATATAATATATAAACATTTAATTCTTTAATTTTATTCATTTTGATAATAAATTACAACCATGTATCGGTAACAAATTCACAAAAATATTAATTTTCTTTATTAGTAACACTGGCTGTTTTTTGTTCCTTTGCCTAAAAGGTTATTTCTTTTTCTTTTCGCTGTATTGTTTTTATTTAAAAATATTGTCAAGTAGTAATGAAATTTGACACCGCCAGAAGTCGAAAAAGGCTACGCTAAGACTCTTTCCCCAAAAATCCACGGATAGATACTTACAGTCAAGCGTATCAAAATTTCATCTTATGGAAAACAATCAAAGGTGCAAATTAATTTTCAGAAATTACGTACGTAGGTAGTATTATTTCCTCGCAAATTTGTTATAAAAAGTCGTATGAAATACGTGCGGTTTGATAATTACAGCCTCTGCCTTCTTATAGCCCTCACCTACGGCTCGGGCTGACAATATCGCCTCGGCTGTAATTCTCAACTTACCGCACTTATATCATAATGTACTATTACATAATTGTTAGTGGCAATTAGTACCTATACACACACCGAAGCGAAGCGAGGGCGGGTCGCTAGTTATAAATAAATAAAGCGTTTACCTAACAAAGCACCAAAGTAATATAACTTTCTTATTCCATACTACGTTTAATTCATTATTTTTTTATATATCTATAAACTTCTTCTA